>CM074740.1:93906323-94506323 GCA_037367245.1 Phrynocephalus guinanensis | reverse complement strand
TTATCAGTGTTCTGATAATAAGGCACGGGGAAAAAAACATCCATTTGAGGTAATATAATTATCCTACTTTTTCTTTGTGCAGCTGCTGGAGCTTCTCCTCAAGGGCTTGGACCACTTTGTCTTGTTCGCATAATCGGCTCAGCTTAGTCTAGTGTGGCAGAGAAGACGGCGATAATTAGTGCCACTAGTTGCCGCTGCAGATTGCCAACTGAGATGCAATCTATTTCTTTAACACACACACAATCTTAAATTATACACTAAAGCAGAGATGTCCAAACTTTTTTGCAAGGAGGGCCAGATTTGGTGAGGTGAAAATATGTGGGGGCCCGATCATTCAGTCACCTTTCTGTGGGCACTTGACATCGCCCCTTCACAAACACCTGTATATAGGTTCAATTACTGTATTGGCACTTTGCAAAAAAAAAAAAAAAAAAAAAGTGGGTTCTGAATTGCAGTTTGGGCACTCGGTCTCTAAAAGGTTCACCACCACTGCTCTAGGACATGCAAGGAGGCGGGAGGGACACTGCAACAATGGGGCCGGGGGTGGGTAGGCTGGGCATGTGGCTGGGGGGACAGAGGCAGGGAAGGCAGGCAATCCGTAAAACTACAAGCTGACATCTCCGTCCATTATGGGGACGGGCCAGCTGGTAGGGATGCCTGACAGACTGAGCCAGTGGGGAGAAGACACTGCGGACCACTCAAAATTTGAAAACCGGCCACATCTGGCCCCTGGGCCTGGACTTTGGATATGCCTGCACTCAAGTATGGACCACGGCAGGATCTTCTGTTCCATATTTGGAACCGTTGGGAAATGTACACATCGACTGCAATACATGTACAGTGTCTTCTTCGGTAGGGGATAGTCCTCCATGTGGGGTGGAGGCGAGGCACACGCAGTACTCAGGTCCATTTTGCAGACCATAAAGGCGCCATCCATAAAGAGACCTGCCTCTCTCCAGGGATGGGATTCTTCTCCAAAGTAAAACCATAGGCTTCTCTATGCCCCCTTTAAACCAAAAGATTAGTGTCATTGAATTCTCAAAGGCTTTCGTGGCCAGAATCTGATAGTTGAGTTTTTTTCGGGCTGTTTGGCCATGTTCTGGAAGTTTTTCTTCTTGGCATTTCGCCAGACTCTGTGGCTGGCATCTTCAGAGGGCAAGGAGCTCAGGGAACTAGGAGTTCTCTCTGATACCCCAGAGCACAGAGAGAACTCCTAGTTCCCTAACCTCCTTGCCCTCTGAATATGCCGGCTACAGAGTCTGGTGAAACGTCGGGAAGAAAAACTTCCAGAACATGGCCAAACAGCCCCAAAACTCACAACAACGATCGGTGTCTTCTTCATCAAGTTTTCTTCTCCACCATCACCACCATCCCCAATTGAAATCAGGATCTTATTACTGCCAGATTTCTTTTGCAGGGGGAATTGGGCAGAGTCCTTGCTGTGGAAATGGTCTCCTGGCTTCTGGATCAGGCCTATCCCTCTAATAATGATGTTACACAAACGATTTGATAATTTGAAACCAGCTTGCGTAACAGATATCTATAAAGGAGGACAAATGGTTTCTTGGCAGAACTTAAGGAGTGGATAGATTCAGGAGGACCTTAGTTTGCTTGATACTGCACACATTATACAAGACTGCACAAAAATTGTTCTTAAAGATCTGGAACAGAATGCAGAGAGAAGTATGGGAATAATAATGTCATGGCATCAAAAAGGGAGTCCGAAAATAGATGCCTCTTTCCAGATGTGGGTCGACATATATTTCTATAGTGAACATTTCATATGGAGTTTGTTTCATAGCTATGTTGTACAAAGGAAGGTTCTTATGTCATGGTTTCAGCAAGCTGGCACATAAAGCTGTGTCTTGGAAGAGCAAATTTTAAAAAAATCTCGTATTCACAAGTTCAGAAATTCTTGATCTCTTATGGGTGGTTCGGGTGGCAATCTACATTTTCAAAAGCCTTCCACCAAATATAGGTTAATCAGAGTTCGTCTCAACTCTGCTCCTGAGATGTGACAAAACCAGTATTATCTAAATTGCTATGAAACACCGTTTTATATAAAACACAGGCTCAACATATTGCAAGGTAACTGTACTTACATCAATATCCAACTCTTCTGATCTGTATTTGTACAGAGAACCCCTACATTCATCTTGTGTCAGCTATAATAAGGAAGAATACTGCCATCAAACAACTTCACTTAAAACCATGCAAAACAGTCTAAAGCAAACATTTAATTAAGCATAAATGACTTCAAATTAAAATGTTAAGCACATAGTATGCCTGACTGCATATAATGAACACACAGCATGTAAATCCCAGTTCATATGCCTAACATGGACGGAAGATTCAGAATAGGGACGGTGTATCAGAGCTACTTATTCTGACCAAGGAAGTTCACCAAAGAAGAGAACATGGTCCATGTTTCATTGCAATCTTTGGAATGGATAAACTGGATACAATTTTATTTTTGATTCTAGTCCAAAACAATCAAGAACCAAATCAAACGAAGGGGAATGAATAAATTGGCTTCACTGAGATTAGCAATTTGGTACTATGCCGTTAGAGAACGATGCATATGAAATTTTTAAATACATAGCCTCATCTTGCACTTATTTTATCTATCCAGAAAATTCAAGCAAAGTTACTTGAGATTTCTCAGGGGAATAAACATATGCAATTGGATAGATAAGACTTTATAGCAGTGGTTCTCAACCCGTGGGTCCCCAGATGTTCCTGGACTGCAACTCCCAGAAATCCTGGCCAGCTCAGCTAGTGATGAAGACTTCTGGGAGTTGCAGTCCAGGAACATCTGGGAACCCACAGGTTGAGAACCACTGCTTTACAGCAATGAAAACCATGAACACTCTTGGGGGTGGGAGTGTCCTGCATATTTGATTACTTTGCTGCACCCCTCCTCTCAGCTTTGCTAAGTAAGGCTTTCAATACAGAATGCCTCTTCAATACAGGCTATTTTATTTAAATGGCTGGAGGAGATACAGTACCCCCACCAATTTGGGTACAGAATCATAAAATGATTAAGTCTTAAGGGGGCTATAAGGCCATGAAGTCCAACCTCCTGCTCAATGCAGGCAGTGGATGGATGATTAACATCCTACAGTATTTGTGCTTTGGAGGAGGGGAAAACATTCCGCATTCAGAGATTTAGTGGGAAGTTTTGATAAAAGAGATTCCACGGCCTCGTTCTACCGCATATGGGTCTCCTTTTGCCCTCCCAGGCTTATGAACTTTTAAAAGGACAGGCCGTTATCACAATCAAACCACCAGTGTGAATCAAGGAGACGTTAACACATTAACTTCTTGTCACTGGTAGCTTTCAGTCTGCTTGCTAGCAAGGAATTTTAACGTCATGAGAGCAACGTACGAACTGCGTGGATGGTCACTCCAGCAACTTTCAGGGGGAGCGGGGAGCTACGTTAATTCTGTCGTAGCAAAAAGAAACCACCTTGTTGCCCATTAAAAGCTAATCAAGAAAATACATTTTGTAAGGTATTCATGGATGGAACATTGGTCCAGGACAGATGCAACACACCCAAATACCTAAGAGAATTAGCCATGAGCCTGAACACAAGCTGCAGCCTTCTGCGCTACTATTCCTGCCCTGAGGCCCTCTGATATTTAACTGCGACACAAAATTGGATCAAGAGCAGCAATTAAAAACCATGTTTTAGTTAAAAAGACTGCCACGGCAACCAGAGTTTAAACCAGGACTGGGGGCTCTTTTGACCCGGAAGAACAAATTCAATTTCAGAGCAGGGGGAGGAGGCCCAAATTAAAAGGGTGAACCCAAATAGAGGTGCGTATTTTGGTTTGACGCTCTCCCCAGCAATAAGCAAGCCTAGGGAGACACCTTTGGAGATACATTTTCAGAATGGCGTAGAATATTCCGAAACGGAAGGGAGCCATGGAAGAGTAGCATCCGTGGACGCAGCCAGGCTGTGGTCATTTCAGGATCCCCTAGAGATCAAACCGGAACTCCAGGAGGGCCAAATCTGAGGTCACCCCTCCCCAATGGTTTAAAATTGAAAACTCTAGTTAAGAGGCAACCTGTTTAGCGTCAGTAACGGTTAGTGCCAATGCAGACATACCATTGCAATATGTTTAAAGCAGACATGGAGGACAGACAAAGGAAGGGGAAGAATAGAGCCACAGATCTTCCCAATGGATACATATGCACTCAATCAAACATTTCAAACATTGACATTAGAACATACTTGTTGGTTGCCCACACATTGATCCTCCTCCCTACCATGACGTATATGCACAGTATTTTTTACTTAGAGAGTAAGATTATGCATCTCTCTGCTTTTAAGGCAGTACTATGTAAGCAAGAAGGCAGTCAGGGTTTAGCCATACAAGCATTCCAACCACAGGGGGAAAAAATCCCCAGAAGACTTTTTTAAGTGTTTCATTTGCAGGCATATCCTCATGCAAATGCGCTGGGTGACAATCCGAGAGTATGCACAGTGTTTTGAAGCCGTATAAGTAGCCTTGCTTTGAAATGAACATTTAATGGAATGAGTATCAGAGGATGAAAAAAGCCACAGCACCATTTCTACGTGTCATGAAGTTTATGGGTTTCCAATTTGGTGTGACGTTTGGTCCCTAGCAGGGCTCTCTCGTTTTAAAACCCACTTGGATAAAATACTACAAAAACCCATGCTGATAGGAGAAAGAATTGAAGAATGGAAATATCTCTCTTTAAAAATAAAATAAAATAAAATAAAAACTATAGAAACAGGTATATGCTCAAACATGGCCAATGTAAATCTGGCCAGTCACAACAGGAAAAAGAAACATGTATGCATTCATTATGAAGCAGCAAATAGGGGATATTTGGTACATTTTGCATGGTGTTTTTTTTTACCATACCACCTCTCATTGTCATCGTAGTTAGAGGCAATTCTGAAAGTGCCACCAATCCTCTTTAAAACCTACAACTGCTTTACAAGTTAAAATATAGTATGGCCCCCATATTCATGGGGGATTGGTTTGAGCCCCCCTTCCCCTATGGATGCTGAAAACTGCAGATAATAGCTAATGCTATATACACCATGGTAAAGAAAAAACAATCCAAGGAAAAAAGTATTTTCATCATGTATTTCCAGAACAGGCCACTAACAAGGAGCCAAGAGCCATACTATGTATGCCAGCGACAAGAATGCATAGCATGTCCTTGAGCTCTCTCTAGTGGTGGTTCCTGGCAAATACACTGTGAAAACATTTTTCTAGTTTTTTTCTTTAGTGTTTTCAATATTTCCAGACTGCAGATAAGTGAAACCTGATACTGATCTTATGGATACCGGGGGTACAGTACTACAATACCATTGTTTTTTACTTGAATTTCTGGGAATATTATAATTTACTTAATTTAAAATATCGTGAGTTCAAAAAGCAGAAAAATATAAAGGTCCGTACCGCTCAATGCCATCTTTTCAATGCCAGAACTTCAAAAAGAATGATTCTGTTGAGATGAGGTTCACAACTGAAATCTTTTGGTCACTGTACATGAACAACCCTCTTCTCATTTCCTCTACATTCAGTTCGTAACAAACCACAGTGTGAAGATGTACGCAAGATTTGAAATTATCTGTGAACTAAATTTTAGCTAGGAGTACAGAAACTGTTATTTAAATATGCCACAGACACAATTGCTTCCTGTTGCCTCCAGAATTGCCGCTTGAGCAAACATTCAGTCTGTCAACTACAACACTTTGGGGGCAGATATAATATTCTTTTAATCACTCTTCTGGGGAACCCCTAATCAGTCATTAAATATCAGGATTCTTCACTCAGTAAGGTGTGAGCACCACAGAGTCCACTGGCCACACATGTTCTTTCAGCAGAAATGGAGAATTTCTAGTTTTGCAAGTTTTCAGGAATTAGAATTTTCCTTTAAAATCAACTGTAGACTACCTGGACCTGGATGTACACTGAAAATGAGTTTTCTGTGCACTTTTGTTTTCAGGTGGTACTACAACTCATGGTAGGTCCCTGGACTGAAATACAGTGGTACCTCGAAAGACGAATGACCCATAACATGAAAATCTTGTCAGACGAATGAAATTTCCGGGAATAGGCCCGTTTTGTAAGACAAATTTTTCTCTATAAGTCAGGGGTGTCCAAACTTCATCCCTCCAGATGTTTTGGACCACAACTCCCAGAATTTCAAGCCTGTATTGCCACTGACAAAGGACTGTGGGAGTTGTGGTCCAAAACATCTGGAGGGCTGAAGTTTGGACAACACTGTGAGGTACCATTGTAGATCAGGTGCTGCAGGCCAAGCATCAGGGGGATTTCTGAGGGAAGCGGCACCGGCGGTGGCAGGGCTGGGCGGGGATCCCTGGGTCCCTACTTCGCCCACCAACTTGGGTGATCAACCCAGTGATCCTCGCACAGCCCGGGCTGTTTGGGAGGTAAGCAGTGGCGGGGGATGGGGATGCTTCAGTTTACGAAAATTTTAAACAGAATGCCCCGGTTTCCAGCTCTTTTTTAAACACCCGGAATGGATTAATTAGTTTTCAATGCATTCCTATGGGAAACGGTTTTTCAGTTTACAAATATTTCATAATGCAAAATGGCCCGGAGAACAAATTAATTACTTAAACTGAGGTACCACTGTACTGATGGGATGCCTAGCATCTGGCCTAGATGCCTTCAAACGGGGATTGGACAAATTCCTGGAGGAAAAGTCCATCACAGGTTGCAAGCCATGATGGGGATGTGTAATCTCCAGGCTTAAAACAGCAACAACAGGGTATTTCAAAGGCCAGATGCAGGGGAGTGGTATCAGGAGACAGATATCTAGTCTTGTGCACTCCCAGAGGCATTTGTTGGGGCCACTGTGAGATACAGGAAACTGGACTAGACGGGCCATTGGCCTGATCCAGCATGGCTTATGATCTCTGGGTCCCCAGAGCTGAACAACAGTCTCTCTCCCTAAACCCAAGTGCAAGTGAAGAAGAGTGTTTAAAGAATTCTAGAGCTAACCCCTAGTTCAAATGGAAGAGAGGATGCACCTTTGAACATGTGTGCCTTTTGCAAAGCTTGGCTTATGCTCCTTATTATCAATGGTGAGTTTTCCTCGGAACAGGCACCAGGATCTGGTGTGGAAACAAGGGACTCCTGTGCTGATGGCTCAAGAATACCTTGGCAGGAAAGCAATATGGAGAAAAAAGTGTTCCTTGGTGGGATGGCGTTCAAAAAGAGAACTGTCCTCTCTCAAGTGGAAATAGCAATATAACCTGATTCTGTAAACGGATGGAGATATTCTGTCTCATTCAGAGAATAATTGTATCAGAGTGTCCCCAAAAACTACAGCAGTGACATACTCAAGACAGTGTATGTTGATAAGGAGCAGATTTTCACATTTTTTGAACCATAACTCCTAGAATTCTCCAAGAAATCCTCCCGCCAGAATTCTAGCCCAGTGGTGGTGAAACGTCAGCACTCCAGATGTTTTGGACCACAACTCCCACAGTCCTTTGTCACTGGCAATAATCTAGGCTCAGACTTTGGGGAGTTGTGGTCCAAAACATCTGGAGTGCCAAAGGTTTGCCACCACTGTAGGTTACGAAGGCAAAAAATAACCCTGCAGTTTACAGGACAACTTTAACTACCTCTACAGCACCAGGGCAATTTATTTTTTCTTGAAAAGGTGGACAGTGGTGATGGAGCGCCCATGTCAGGGTAGTGAAAGCCCCACCATTTAATAAACCTGTGCTCTGCTCTGATTTACTGAGGACAAGGAAGAAAGCACCAGATGAATTGTATGGCAGAATCTAACCTTTAAAAGGAATTTAACCAAAAACCAGGTCAATATTTTCATCCTTTTATCCATAATGCGCAAGAATCCGGAGATTAGGTACTTGCAGGCTTCATCTGTTTCAAATCACACAGCAATAAGAGCTGCAGTTTATGGTGAAGATGACGGAACTAATTCAAGAAACAGTGCCACCTCGTGTCAAAAGAAGAGCATTGCTTATCATACCCCTATATTCTATTTGACACCTGGGATGTCATGGGATTTTCTTAGAGCCCAGGAACAGTGCCCCATTGTTCACTCTACCAGCAAGTTCTCAGGGCTATGCTTTACAAGCAAGTTACGGTAGGAAATGACAGAGGCAGCTAGGGTAACCTGAGGGCATACCCAAGTACAGTGGTACCTCGGTAAACAACATTAATGTGTCCTCCAGTACGCTTCATAATCTGGATTTTTTTTAAAACCAGAACCGCATGGGGGTGCAATGCATTCTGGGAAAGGAAGTCCTTTGAAAATAAAAAAAAGCAAGAAAGAATGTTCTGCTTATATACCGCCCCATACCACTTCAAGTAGTCTCTGTGTGGTTTACAGTTTAATTACAGTGTGCAGGCTACACATTGCCGTCCCCCCACAAGCTGGGTACTCATTTACCAACCTAAGAAGGACAGAAGGCTGAGTCAACCATGAACCAGCTACCTTGGATTTGAACCCCAGGTCTTGAGCACAGTTTTAGCTGCAGTTACAGGCATTTAACCACTGCGCCAAAAGGCCTTGTGAAATAAGTGTAAGCTGAGGCTTTCCAGATAAAACTTCGTAAACGGAGGCATTATTTTCAATGGATTTCCTTTCATCAAGCGAAAATTACGTTAACTGAGGTGTTCTTAAACCGGGGTACCACTCTATGCTGCTTGCAATCCTATAAAAGACCACTGTATGCTTAGAAGGCTCTTGGATTTGGCCAGCTGGTTCACTGTGGCTACCAGACTCACACAGTTGCCTATATGCCCTAAGCACATCACATCTCGCAGGGTCAGCCCTGGTTAGTACTTGGATGGGAGACCACCAGGGAATACCAGGTGCTGTAGGTGCCTGGAGTAGGAACTGGCAAGCCACTCCAGTATTCCTGCCAAGAAAACTCCATAGTCATGGGGTCACAAAGAGTTGGTCACAACTGTAATGATCACACACACACACACACACACACACACACACCCCAGAGTCACACAATAAGAGGACTGGGGTTAATTAAAACGGATTTGCAAATTGGAAAAGGACTAATGAGAGCGCTACTAAAAATCATCACTTAAGGTATAATGTCTATTATGGACATTGGTGGCCAAACTTCGGCCCTCCAGATGTTTTGGACCACAACTCCCAGAACGCCCAGCCTGCACTGCCAATGACAAAGGACTCTGGGAGTTGTGGTCCAAAACATCTTTAGGGCCGAAGTTTGGCCACCACTGATTATGGAGCTCTCACAGTTTCGATATCAAGGCATGGGTGCTTGCTAATGCAAGGAACAGCTAAATCTACCACTCAGTTCGAGGTTATGTATCAAACCTAGTGTTTGTAAAGCAGAACTACAGTGGCTGAGAATCTGGGTCAGTCAACATGTAGTCTGCTGTCATTTCTACTCCCAGCAATGTTAGGGGCACAGAAGAGGTACCTGGGGGGAAAGCATCCTTAATTTGTGGTAACATCTAAATCAGTGGTTCTCAACCTGTGGGTCCCCAGATGTTCCTGGACTGCAACTCCCAGAAACCCTTTCCAGTACAGCAAGTGGTTGGAGGCTTCTGGGAGTTGCAGTCCAGGAACATCTAAGGACCCACTGATCTAAAACATAGTACTTTCTCATGCTGATGAAATATTTGCCCTTGAATTCAGTGGATAGAGAAACAAAAGGGTCCTTAACGTATTTAAAAAAGAAAACATGGGTTTGAAAAAGAAACAACCCAATATCTCCTCTGCGGGCTTTCAGAAGCAATGATGCACTCTATCAGAAGGCTGTGCTGACGTAAGCATCTGCGTTGCATTTAGAAAGGGAACACGTCTTTGATTAAGAATGGAAAACGGCAGGGACTTCCAGTGGTAGCTGCTTAATATGTCCCCAGGCAGTGCCTCTGACTGCATGTGCAGTGCATCCTCTGTAGGTTCTAGCCATGCAGAGAGCAGGATGTGCGACCATGCGCCTGCCCAAAGGCCAAGATTTCCCACGCGGTCATGGGAAGTATGATACTGGTAACGTGAGGCTCACCATCAGGCTGGGGCTTCCACACATTACAGGCGTCCACCATGTGGCAAGCTGCTGCCTGTTACCAAATTCAAAAATAAGTTATTTGTGTTTTCTGCGACCCGCACAAAACTAGAAGTAGCTAGCCATCAAAAACAAAAACAAACCAAACACATGCAGTGCAACTCAAGTCAGGAAGCTTCATGAATCCAAGAACAAAGATATGAAAAGTCTTTCAAATCATTTGGCTCAGGACCTCAAAAACTATCCCTTCTGAAGTGAGAAAGGCACATGGACTGGAAACTGGAATAAGAACGCGGACAGACAACATTATTCAAAAAGAATTTTTAGGCAGTAATAATTCTGATGTGGCCCTACCCACTCAATTCTCCTACCGGATTCTGCCTCTGTGATTACATGTCTCTGCGACTTGTTCACAAAATATCTTCGGCTATTTCAAATTCCAAGCTAAATTTTAAAAAGTAAAGGTAGTAATCGGATGAAGAATGAAAGGTCCGTACACATACAGTGGTACCCCGACTTAAGAGCAGCTCGTCTTAAGAGCGATTCGACTTAAGAGTAGAAAACTGTTGGCATTTTAACTGCTGCCTTACAAATTTTAGATATGGTCTGCTCTACTTAAAGCAAAAAGCAAAGTGTTCTGCTTATATACCGCCCCATACTACTACAAGTAGTCTCTGGGCGGTTTACAATTTTTTAAATTACAGAGTGCAGGCTACACATTGCCCCCCCCCCAGCAAGCTGGGTACTCATTTTACCGACCTTCGGAAGGATGGAAGGCTGAGTGAACCTTGAGCCTGCTACCGGGGATTGAACCCAGGTCGTGAGCACAGTTTTACTTGTAGTACAGGCATTCAACCACTGCGCCACGAGGCTCTTCTTACAAATATTTTTTCCATTTTTTAATTTTTTAACTTATTTTTTCATTTTTTTTAGATAGGTACCCCAACTTAAGAGTAATTTGACTTAAGAGCATGCATTCGGAACAGGTTAAATTTGTAAGTCGAGGTACCACTGTATTTCGTTACGTTATAGGGTGGACGCTGATGCAACTCTCCAAAAGGAGAACAAAAGAAGACACTGATCTGCATAAAAGTACATATCCTCATTAATAAGTAAGCATGTAAAGTTAGAAACAACTTTTATAATTTATATATAGAATGACAGCACATCTCATTTAAATGGGTAATGCTGCAACAGGTGCCCTCAGTGTGGATGGAATCTACAATTCAGGTGCTGCGAAACGTAGGTGGACAATTGCAATACATCTCAGTTCATTGCGTGTGTTTCTTTATCTTTAAATGAAACTTCAACTGGAGGACTCTTCAAATCTGGGTGTTTTCCTAGGGTCGTTTTTAGGAGAAAAATTGGGCATATTTTAAACAAAGGAACATTTTCAAAAAGGAAAAAAAAGATCTTCAGGCTATCTTTCAACTAGAGCAGTGGTTCCCATCCTGGGAGTTGGGACCCCTTTGGAGGAGGGGTCGAATGACCATTTCACAGGGGTTGTCATGGGCCGGTGAAGAAAAAGGCACTAATGGCTTGGGTCTGGAGGAGGAGGGGGACAAAGGGGGGGAGAGTTACAGCTTGATAGGTTGGAGGGAATGTCAGTCAGGCACCAGAGGCTGCGATTGGCTGAGGGTGCCTGTAGAGGGAAGTTCTCTATGGCACCTGTGGCAGTGGCCTGCCAAAAGGGGCTTATGGCCTCTTCCAAGCAGGGCAAGGGGTCACCACAACATGAGGAACTGTATTAAAGGGTCGCGGAATTAGGAAGGTTGGGAAACCACTGAACTAGAGGAACACAACCCGTAAAGAAGAGCTGTAGGCAGGCTGTCATGTTACCACCAACATATACCAAATTATACATTAGATATTAATAAAGAACCCACGTTGGAAGTTTTCTGCAAACTGTGTGGCTTTATAAAAAAAATACCATGTGCTTAAAAGCTGTAACAGCTGATGCTTCTCACCTGAGTTCTCCATTCCATTTAAACCTCCAAGGCAGTGGTTTTCAAACTTGGGTCCCTAATGTTCTTGGACTAAAACCCCCAGGAGCTTTCGTCACTAGCTATGATGGCTGGAATTTCTGGGGTTACAATCCCAGAATATCTGGGGAACTAAGGTTGAAAGAACCACTGCTCTAAGGGTTTCTCTACAGCTACTATACTTGAACATGTCTTAATTGTACTGGACTGTATATTATCCCTCATTACTATAAGCCACCTTGGGTCCTTTTCCAAGGAGAAAGGTGGGGTAAAAATAATAATCCAAAATAAATAAATAAATAAATAAATACTATGCATCCAGGAACAATTAGGCAATTTATGCTCCTGGGGTCACATATGGGGATGACTCAGTTTAAAATAATAAAATAATCCCTCCAAACTAATGAAAACAAACCTAAATAACTGGGTAGCTAAAGAGAATGATGAAAATTATGCGTATCCAAAGGCTTTTAACACTTTTGATCTATAGAATGTTCCACACTGTTTAGACAAATGAACTTGGGCACAAATTGGTCATAATTGAAGAGCACAACCTTTAGCCTCAGCCAAGTAACAGATAGCCTACCCAACACGTTTCCTTCCTTTTTAGTTTTATGGCAAATAGCTCTAAAAGTGTGAATAATTATTCAGAAAGGGAAAGCATGGGGAATACAGGTTCACTCAGACGTTAACGAAGCACATGTTTGAGCAAAATTTTAACGGCACAAAAAGCACATAGTAACTACTCGCGAGAAACCTCAGACTGTTCTCCTGAAGATGTTAGTTTTGCCTGCTCTGAAAAAGTGACTGATATTTCCCCAAGAAGGTGTCTTTGACTTAGTGGACAATTAAATGGCAGGTAAAGGTTTTTCCATCACAGCTGTGATAACTGAAGCTCCATCTATCTGCCTAATTCTCTAGGTCACATTCGGCAATTAAAGGTCAAATAATTTTTTCTCAGGAAAGGCATTAGTGGTCTTCCATGCTGGTCAAAGTTCAAGTTATTAGAGTCACTTTGGATTAGGAGGTCAAGAGACCCTGAGCTTGTAAAATGAAAAAAAAAACAACCAATGCCATTACTTGGGGGGGGGGTGGCAGGAAGAAGCAATAAGTTGCCAAACATGTAATCTCAATTTGGTGAAATCTGCTGACAGCTTTATAATATTCAAGAGAAAAATTATTACGCTAATAGACTTCTAACACACAAGTTGATGTTATATTTCCATTCAGCACATTTTCCCCTCCGAATCTTTCGAAATCATGAATCGAGACTGACTTTTGTTTGCTGTGACTTTCTGAACACACTGCCCTTAGGAGCTGCAGCCCCCAGATCAAATTTATTTGATCCTTTTTAACTCCCAAGGGCAAAATAAAAGAAAAAAGCAGAAGCTACTGTCAGGGAGCCTACAACAATTAGTAAACACATTCCTAGATGGTGATAAGCCGCCAGAAACGACAAACTAAACACTGCTGGCATGCTTTTTTGCATTAAACCAAATGAAGACGTTCCTTCAAATGAAATAAATAAAATGTATTGCGGAGGCCCATGCTACGACATAATCTGGAAGCTTGTTGGCATTTTATGACTCTGCCGGAGTCACCTGCAGACAAGAGTGATTAGCTAAATATTCTGGAACAGAAAAAGTTATCCAAAAGGGGACAGTGAATACTCAATGACAAGTATGTTCAGCAAAGCCATGCTAGCGAAATTGCAACGTTTTTTAAAGCACAGATGACTTGTGGTTTTCCAAAACAAACAGGAACACCATGTTATGGGTAAAAACTGCAGGGAACAACCAAAAATTGTTGCTAAGGATTATTATTTTTGCAATGATAAAAAAAAGCAATTTCATTCACTATCCAAGACCTTACTTGGTGGTACAGTTGTGGTCTTAGCGCCGAGTTCTCAATCATAGTGTGAACCATGATGATTAAAGGTTCATTCTCTTTCATCTATTTCAAATCAGGAGGAGCATACAGCAAACATCAGTTTACAGCACAGCTAGATTTGAAAGATGACACTGTAAATATATCCTCTACTTCAAATGTTTTCTATTAGCGCAAGTTTATACTTCCTCTCGAGATTAACAAAACTGTACATTTGAAAAGCCCAAGCCAAACTAGGAAACCTATGCATTGAACAAGAATGCCCTAGAACCTACAGTAGATATAAAGCAACTTATACCAGTAACACACGTTTTAGATGTTTTGTTGACTTACTAAAACTTTGACAACTCATTCACAAATGGTTAAGATGTGCAGGGCAGTAGTTTCCTTAAATAACTCAATAAATAACCAGAGGAAACCCATAAAGAAAACATGGAATTTCCCTAGGGATAGTTACACACCACGAGGGCTAAGTGCATAAACTCTTTTTTAAAAAGGACAATTATTCATCAACAGATTGCATACTGGATAGGTATGTGAGTTTAATCCAGGTTTTGACATGGCAATGATATAGAGAGTGAGTTGTTGTTGTTGTTGTTCTTGTTGTTGTTGTTTTTGAAAACCTGGGTCAGCTCCAGAGCTACGCCATGGCATACAAAAATGTAAACATCACAGAAACGAAACTTTAGCACGGGCCACCAATTTATTGTGCTTATCGTATCTTTTCAGTGTGAACAGCAAGGAGTTTAAGCCATCTAAGTTGGTGAATGGTCATCCGTTAGTGGTTTTCAAACATACCTTGTAATCTTCAGTCTAATGTGCATTTAATATTAATTTCCATGGCTATCATCGCCATTTATGCTAATGGCTTTTAATGACAAGCGGAACTTTGTGCTGATATGAGGGAGTCAGTATTTTTAAAAAGTATTCAAATAGGGGTTCAAGTTATTAATAATGACCAGCTTTAAAAACAGTAAGGAATTAGAATGTAAAATATGATTTCCAATTAAATTTACGATATAAAAGAATTTTGAATCTATATTGTCAATCTGTTAGTTAAGTAATTCCTCTTTTTCTATCCTTGGCAGCCTGTATGTTTACCATCCCTGCTTCAAGGCACATTCTACTAAAATGCATTTAAATCTGTTCAGGTACATTGGTTATTAGCACTCAAATACAATGGCCTCAAGCAGTTTGTGGGTTGCCCTTAAGACTGAATTTACTAATTTGGCCACTTAGGGGGCAACTGTTTATGCAACCCACTGGTGGTGTCCAAACTTTGGTCCTCCAGATGTTTTGGACCACAACTCCCAGAATTCCAAGCCTGTATTGCCAATGACAAAGGATTGTGGGAGTTGTGGTCCTAAACATCTGGAGCATAACCTAGTTGACTCACGACTCTTGACGGACACACATCTGATGACCATTTTTCATCTGCCTCCACATGTGAAGAAAAATTCACATGAGCGGGCAGTAGCTTCTGCAAGTCCACCAAACTCCTACTGCAGGTCCCACAGAAAAGACCGTGTCTCATATTTCAAAAACCTGTGTATGCCAACAGGGAGCAGTGAAGAACAAATCTGAAGTAACAAAACATCTTCTCTCCCAAAATTAGCGTCTATTGGAACCCACTGCATTGTATACCCAAAGCAAAGCTCCTGGCATTTCGTCCCTTACATTTAAATAACAACCCCAAAACACAAGTTATCATTAGCATAATTAGAGAGAGGTGGCCCTTAGAAGGCCTATTATCATTTCCCTTGGATAAGATTATTCTGTTCTGTCCAGTGGAACAATTCAGCTCCTATTGTGAAGCAGAGACCGGGGTGGGGGTGGGGGTGGGGAGAGTCTGTCTTCAAGACTGGTGCTTTCCATTTTAACAATTTCAATGTTGATTATGAGGAATAACCCTGTGGGAACTGGAGCAACAGTGGACAGAACCATATGTGAAGATGACTTCAATGCACCAGTGAACAGGGAAGCTTCTAAAACATTTGAGCTCCATGCATATAATTACATTCCAGAGCAACATGAACTATTAAAACTTGTATGCATTAACAAACCTATGCTAGCTTAGTATTTTCTAAACAGCTTGAATAGAAGTACTGCTTGTGATATTAATTAGCTGCAGCAGCAAAATGAGTAGAATGCCCTTAGACGAATTATACAGAGGTGGAGCTAAAATTAATCAGGGTTAATTTATTCAGGAGGCCCAAGGATTTTGTTTCTGCTCATAATTGCTCATAAAGCCAAATGCAGAAGTGAATGTAGATGTCTGCTTGCAGCATCAGGTTTGAGCATTTGTTTCTACCCATATCCATGAGCATACATCCAATTATTAAGCATCGCTGGTACTGACTTAACGCCAATTCAGCTCTCAGGATTGCAAGTTTTCAAGCTTTTAGTAATGTACAAATCCATTTAGGGAAGTTTTGGGAAGAAAGCTGAATAAACCATGATTATTATTATTTAATAAAATAATATAATTATAATTATAATAATTATATTATTTAATTAAAACAAACCCATGGACGCTCTTGGGGTTCATTTCAGAATAGGGGATTAGTTTCATGGTACACTTCTTGTGCCTTCACTACACCCACTTACTGGTACTCTATACATCTTAATTGAGAGGGCAACCATTTTACAGTGGCCAAAAACGGGGGACTATGCAAACAGTAAAAACAATACTGGAACCCTAAAGTATAACAGCAACAGTGCATTCTCTCCAAATATTTTCTTAGAGAATCCCAGATTTTCTTTTATCTTTCATCAAAGTGCATACAACTCTCTCATGAATAGCACAGTTTTCTGTACAGTGACTTAACTAAAGGGCTACCAAAACAGACAGGCCAAGCCACAGATAGATAGGTAAGTACAGTATGTAAAATAAACTAAGAGGGTCTTGTCTTCACATCATCTTATAAAAATGAGCTGTACCTCTCTGACAGCAGAAGAGGATAACATACCCTCCTTTGTGCCAGAGTGGATAAAAACAATGGCTTTTAAAAGATTTAAATCATGATTAAAATTTCAAAAATCCATTTTTAAAAATTTACATTGTCCACAAAATCTGATAATTAAAACTTCAAATTGTGATTGAATTCATCCTTTAACTTATTTTGATTTAGATCAGATCCACCCTGTTTTCTGCTACTGTTTTTTGGAGTATTGCCTCTATACGCACAGCTGCCACATGGAGGGTATTCTAAATCACTGTGTTAAATCAAAACAATGTGCTTGAATATAAGGATATGTAGATAAAGGAAACAGCAGACCTCTAAAGAGAGGCTTCAGCTGTTTGCAATACTAGAAAGGCAGCCGTATTTTATTTTCTGAAAGCTTTGTTTTTGCACCAATTTTAAAATTAGTAGTACAGTATTTTCTGAAAAAATATGCTGATCATGGGACCTGCGCACTTACACACTCCAATTAAATGTTTAGACCATTTGGAGAAAGAAAGAACAGGAATCGAGTGCTGTAAATTAAGTCACTACAATCAGTAAACCAATCAATCAATCAAACAATCAATATCCTATATCTATTTAACTTTGGAACATGGAATGATGAGCCCTTTTGAAATATTGCCTCTCAGAGGAGACGTTTTAGGAGACTAGTTGCAGTATTAGAGTCAAGCATAGGAAAGGAACGAAGGTATACTAGAAACTAAAAGTGCACTCTTTGTATTTGAAAAGGCATTTTTTATTCTCTGCCCTTGGACAGCAGAACCAAAAAGTTTCATAATGAAACATAAAGTCAACATGTTATTAGCCATAAAAAGGTACAAGAGTAAGCTATGAATCCCACCTGATGATCCAAATATATTGCATTCCTTTGAAGGTGATGAGAAAGAATCTCATTCTATCAACCCGCATTCATATAGAAAAGGAGGAAGCAAGAAAGAGACAGATAGGAAGATGTGAAAAGGTCAGTCAGAAAAGATAAAACTACACACTCCTAATTCCAGTCACATTTATACGGTGCATGCATACAACATTACACAATAGCCTATGAAAAGTTTTCTGAGTCTCCAAAGGACTAATGTCACATTTTGGATTTTTCTAGAATTAAATTAAACATTTTTTGGGGAAACCGTAGGCAATATTTCAGTGACACAAGGAAGCAAAATGCAACTGAAGATCTGACAGGTTTTAAACAAGCATTAGTTTTCCGTTGTAGGTTTAGCAATATTACCTGCAAAGGCCATTGCTAAGCATTAACACAAAATGAAGAAAAAACATCATGGTCACGTGGAATCGACACAGACAGCTATAAACCCTTTGGTACACTTGTGCACATTTCCTGCTTCTAAACACCAATTACAAGCCATATCCAAGATGGTATGAGGTCTCCTGCCTTGGGCAGAGGGGTTGGATTAGTAGACCTCCAAGGTCCCCTTCCAACCCTACGATGATTCTGTGATTCGACGAGGAAACAAAATGAAATAGACACAGTGGATCACATCAATCCCTCCTATTTGGGCTCTAGATTTGTATGGAATCTCTGCAATTTTCAAAATTTAGACTCAGCAAAAAAGAAATGTATTTGAATGCATTAGTGTATCTGTTTTGTAGCAAATGGACTCCAATATCTACTGCAGATCTCAAAGGGTTGATAGCAGACCACCACAGATGCCAGGAAAACAACGGACACACTTAAGATCTACATTAAACGAAAGCCAGTGTGCCAGCGCTTGTTGGAACAATGCAAGCTTGGATTAATGAATGGCTAAAAATTAGTGAAGATGGCACATGACAAACACTACGTCATAGCTGACCTTTGGGCTGCTGGCCTCAAGTTTTAGCTGCATGAGTTGGGCTAACGTATGTTCCCGGATACTACTCAGTTCAGCTTGCTGCCTTCTCAGCTTTATAAGCAGGAGCGTCAGCTCCTCTGGCTGAAAGAGTATGGTGTGAAAAGCCAAAGAGTGGAGAACAGGTTAATTGTTGTCCTAAACAAGACTTCAGAGTCATATGTGCATTCGATAAAGCTGCCTATTATGCTGTATTGAAATCCAATTCATGGATTTTCTCAGTGGAACTGGACTAAAACTAAGAGGAAGAAAGGAGAATCTTAACATTGCAGATCTTTTCAACACTTGGATGACAGAACAAAGGTCACCATTGCAGGTCATGATAAACCATGGTTCCGTGTGAACTTCCCTGGGAATAGTGATACAGAAATTGAAGCTTCAAACCATTGCTTCTACAGCCAAGTTGATTGAAAATCAAGCCGACTAAATGTGAACTACAGTTCTGGAACTTGCATAAGAATAAGCGTAAGGTTCCTCATCAATCACTTGTCCCTGCTTGTCTATAGACTACTAAACCATGTGTTAGCATGACATGTAAAGGGAGCCAGTAAAGATCTACCATGGTCAAAAGATAGTAATAAATTACAAAATCTGTGTGCCCCAAAGTCTCTCATAAATGCGTTACAAGAATTCAAAGAGACAGAAGTTGACTATGGAATCTAAACGGATACAATTCTGGTGAAAGAAAGAGAGAAAAACAACAGCTGAAAAAACTTATCCAAAAAGTAAATAATATTTTTTTTTAAAAAAAGAAAAGACTATTAAAATTAGCACTGTAGGTCCAAAACAGACATTCCCTTTCCTTTTGTTTTATTTTTAATCTATTTTAAGCCTTTTTGAAGGACTACTTGACAAACACATCACAGATTTCCATTTGACCTCTCCGCATCAAAATTAATATAATTTAGGACTTGTAGATAAAGAAATAAGATAGTGAGGCTTGTGAATCAAGGATGAATTAAACAAAGAGCCCAAACTGTCCTATATTCCAGTAGACTCTCATGTAACTAACCTATGAACACAGAGGCAGGAGACCCTGACTCTTTTGGTACCACAACAAAAACAACTACAGGACTGTATTCTAAAAAGGGGAAACAGAAGCAGGGCTCCAACTATATTGTGCTGTTTTGATTTGTGCTTGTTTCTCAAGAATCTGTGCAGGGACCAATCATAAGCCTTTCTAATATTATCAACTGGAGATAAACATCCTTGCTTCTTGAAAGCCTCAATGGTTATTTTCCTTCTCTGATTTTATCTTTGGCTCCACCCTTGCCACATAATTTATAAGAAACCTGGTTTGTCCTGTTTTTTTTTCCCCCCCAACTTGTCTTACCTCTTCTTGTGCCAAAGAAGCCTAAACTGAGTTCCTCTATAGGCAGTCTCTGAACCTATTTGTCTAACTATGTAAACAGAGTATCTTTGCATGGAAACCACCTTTTCAGTGAAATTATTTAAATGCACGGGAGCGTGTGTGTTTTTTTTTTACCAGAAAGTTCTTAATTTATTTTTTAAGCCTCAACACTTCCTACAACAAGGGCTAACTAAAAGGATGTAGGTGCAGACTCTGGTATTTGTATATAAAGCTTCATTTAAGTAATTTTGGTGAAAAAATAAACTTGCTGTGATACAGATTGCAGGAAAGCTGCTTTGTGCATGTAGCCCCTAAAGGTGCTGAGTTGCTGCGATTTCCCCTCCACCTGTGCAGAACTTCTGAAGCCATGGCCTTCAAGTGCAAGGAAAATGTCCCACTGCATACATAATGCATTCCCTTAAAGCCAAAAACATTTTTTAAAAAAAAAACCCTTCAAGTTTATTTAGACATGCTCAAAATCAACTGGAACTCAATGGGATGTTGGAATAAATACCTCAGTTGTGACATTTTAATCCAAGCTGTGACATCTTGGATTGTTATATTATTATTTTTAATTCTGATGTTGTTTTTGATTTTAATAATGGTCAATGTGTGTTACTATGTCTTATTATTTACAATTCTGCAAATCGCCCAGAGTGGCATTTACGCCAGATGATGGGGTATATCCGTCAAATAAATAAATAAATAAATAAATAAAAGTGATCCACATGAGTTCCTAAATAATAAAATACACATACTGTATTCTGTGGAACACATTCCACCAAAGGGTGGCAATGAACAACATACTCCACCAGGGGGTGCTACAGAAGTTCTGTTACGCTCAATTAGAGATGGGCACGAATCAAAAAATGACGTTTCGTTTGTCGTTTGTCGTTTCCATTTCGGTTTGTGTAGTTTTTTTGCAATTTTTTTTGCAAAAAATCGTTTTTGTTCGTTTTGTTACCATTTATTTCATTTTTTGTGATTTTTTTTTAGCATTTAAAGCAGTTCACTGTATTGCAGTAACGGAAACGAAACGCACGACAAAATTTCTGGTGTTTCTGTTCGTTTCGTTTCATTTTGGAGACAAACTTCGTTTGTCGTTTCGTTGCGTAACGAAATGAAAAAACGAAAACAGAAACGAAAAATTGTTCGTTTCGTGCCCATCTCTACGCTCAATCTTTATTTCACGAATGCATGCCTTCATGAGTCCTCTTTGAGAAACATTATGTAGAACTAAATCGAAAAACATTGCACCGAAGAAATAACAGACTCTGTCCTGAAAGCAGCCATCCCTATGCCAAAGGCATTTTTGAAAAATAGATGCATAAATCTATAATCCTTGAACGACTTCTCAGATATTGAAAAGTAAAATACTTTTAATGAGGTGAATAAAAGCGCACAATTAGCAACCTGAGTTTCTTTTCCTAAGACAGCACAATATAGAACAAACTGCCCGCAGCACCAATTTTCGAGCTAAATGCAACTTGCATTCTGTAGTTGCTCTGGTAATTGGTATTTCTTCTCCGCAACCGAATTAACAACTTAATGGCAGTGCAATTTCGAAAGGAACAGCCAAATCTCAAAGGCTCCTTGCTATTCTCCTAGCAGTATCTGAAATCAAGTTACTGGCATGAGTCAAAAGACAAATTATGCTCAGATAAGAAACACTGTATAAAGTACAACTAAACTTCCAGACTAAAAATAGTGGATTACGCTTGCAAATATTAATACATCCAAATAATCTGACCTGTTTGGAAGAAAGCTCTTCATTTGCTCAAGGGAGCACGAGAGGAAACTGCAATTATCACGGACTTGAAAGCCAAAACAGCGCAATAAAATTTAAATTGTTTTTATTTTTTTTTAGAAAAAAATATGTGATGGGCTAAATATAAAAATGTCACTCACCGTTTTGCCTTGCAAACTCTGTGGCGTAACAGGCTGTATGCTCAGAGCTGCTGGCATCGACCTTCGGTCAGGCACAAAGACGTGCTGCTGTAGGAGAAAAACAAAACAAAACCTGAAGACGGGGTATGTTAACAATTCATGTGACTGTCAAAGGTTTTGCAGTCAAAGGTTAAGGGTGATTTTTTTAAATGTGATTTTCCAAGTCATCTTAGGGTTTATGAAAGGTGACCAAAGTGAATGTGTTGGTTAATACCTTTTTAGCACAGTTACACCAAATCCACTGGATTTACTTCTCAAACCTCACAACATGTCAAGAAGCCCCATCACACTCTCAACTAATAAGGAAATGTTCCGATGTATTATCGAAGGCTTTCATGGCCGGGAGGGATCCGATAGCTGTTGGGAGATTTTTGGGCTGTTTGGCTGTGTTCTGGAAGTTTTTCTTCCAGACATTTCGCCAGTCTCTGTGGCCGGCCTCTTCAGAGGGACAGGAGCTCAAGGAACTAGGAGTTCTCTCTTTGCTCTGGGGTACAGAACTAGTTCCCTGAGCTCCTTGCTCTCTGAAGATGCCGGCCACAGAGACTGGAGAAACGTCAGGAAGAAAAATTTCCAGAACATGGCCAAACAAGCCCCCAAAACTCACAACAGCTATAAGGAACTGTCTTGTTGGTTCGCTTTTTAAAAATGACGTTTGCCATCTTATTTCCAAGAGGAAGATGAGATGGTGAGCGAACAGGGGAAAAGTAATTTAATCTATAAAAATATACATTGTCTTCTTCATTGCTAATAAGTTAAATAATGTCTAATATTATCAAGGGAGGTCACTCTTAATTAGCTGCTTAAAAATCGTTGACTGTGTGCTCTCTTGTAATCCCACAAACTAAAGAGGGACAGTGTGTAATACATGCCTGCATTGGGTCAAGACAATAGTTCTCTCACACAAGTACTTTATGGCAAGGCACAGATGTTCAAGCGCAAATCTCTGACTCAGTATCTGTTAAAAAGGGTCTATGTAATACCTACTGCTTATATGTGGAAGTTTGGACATGCCCGCCCTATGCCATCCTTGTCCCAGCCTGCAGGTACCTGTTCATATTTTCAAAGGTCCGGGCACGAAAATGAGATTTATCTAAGCATGTGTTCTTCCTTCCTCACACAAATATGCCTGCCCTTGATCCACTCATTGGTCTTTACAAGGAGTACTGCGTATGGACCACATTGTTCTCATCACAGTACAAAAAGAATGGTTCCCCATTACTTGCTACATTTCAATACAGGAAGTCAAGGAGATGCCTACAAAAAAGACTGGAAAGAAAACCTGGTGAGACTCCCCCAGACAGAAAAGGCACTTTTGATGCCTGTCCGAATGAGATATCTTTCTGTTGCAGCTGATGCAGTGCTTAAAAGGCGATTGAAAGGCCATAAAATTGCGTAGGAGTAGAAGCATTCAGGAGACTAATGAAACGCGACCTCTTAGCGTGGCAGTAATAGGGAACTGAGGTGTTTGGGCTGGAGCCTGCTTGCACATGCGCGGTGCGAGTGGGAGGAGACTAACTTTCCTATTGCCAGGAAGTCCGACTTCTAGTGCTAAGGCGCGTGGGAATCCCATCTGTGTGGGTCACGATGGAGAAGAATGGTTCCCCATTACTTGCTACATTTCAATACGGTAAGTCAAGGAGATGTCTACAAAAAGACTGGAAAGAAAACCCATCTCTTACCTTGGCATGATGCGGCCGATGTCTGCGGTCAATCGTGACATCTCCTCGTTGCACCGGCGAGGACACTTCGGACCTGTAGTTCCTCTGAGGGGAGTATCCCTGGAAACCTGCTATTGAACCATGGGAAGGTGATGTGGGAATCAAATGCAACGTTTGGTCAGCTATATTAATCATGGTTTTGGGACTACTTAAAGTACCGTGTCTAGAAAGAGTTGTTTGCTTATTGTAAAACTGCCGCTGCTGCCATTCGTAGAGTTGCCACATGGTATCGTCCCGCATGGACCTCCTTTTGTCGTCCGCCGGCAACCCTCCGAGTGTCTTGTCATAAACTGACGGTGTCACACTGCAGATGCTCTCCGGCCTGCTCTTGGTGTTCCTTGGCAGAGTTCGATAACCTTCTGGGTATCGAGGTACAACTTGGGCTTGGTGGCTCGGCATGTTTCTTGGTAACGTTTGATAGGAAATTATGCTGAAACGAGAAATATCCTTTAGTAATTCAAGACACAAAGTATTTTTCCACGTATAAGACTATAAGTAAAGGTAAAGGTTCCCCCCGCGCAGGCGTGCTAGTCGTGTCTAATTCTAGGGGCTGTGCTCATCTTCGTATTCAAGCCAAAGAGCCAGTGTTGTGCAAGTTCATAGCTATGTGGCCGGCATAGCTGCAAGGAAACACTGTTTTACTTTCCCGCTTTTTTATTGTGGTACCTATTTACAGTATCTATTTGCATTTACATGCTTTCAAACTGCTAGGTTGGCAGCAGCTGGGGTTATCAGCGGGAGCTCACTCTGCTGCTTGGCACCTGGGATTTGAACCCCCAAGCTGCCTACGTTGCAGCCAACAGTACTCAGTGGACTAATTTTGGTTCAAAATTGTTAGACTAAAAATTAAGGACCGTCTTATACACAGAACTCAGCTGAGGTGAGAACTGCACGGTTGTGAAACTGTAGTTTTGGGTTGGAAAGGTGGGCACTGCTAATACATGCAATAATATAAATAAGTAAGTAAGTAAGTAAGTAAGTAAGTAAGTAAGTAAGTAAGTAAGTAAGTAAGTAAGTAAATAAATAAATAAATAAATAAATTGGGGATGTCTTATAGATTGAAAAATATGGATAAGTAGCCATGGACACAACGTTCAATCTAATTTGCAGCTCCACCAGCCAGGGCTCTACCCTTCAGGAGGGTGTCTCTGCCCCCCCCCACAGAGCTCTGTCGTAACTGGAACCAAAGGGGTTGGAAACTATAGCTGTGGATGCACAGAGGGGGCAGAGTCATCAGCACCCACACAGCTGCACATCTCAGGCAGTGGTGGCGAATCTTCGGCACTCCAGATGTTTTGGGCCATACCTCCCAGAATCCCGAGCCTAGATTGCCAATGACAAAGGATTGTGGGAGTTGTGGTCCAAAACATCTAGAGCGCTGAAGGTTCACCACCACTGCCTTAGAGGAAACCTTGAATGGAAATAACCAATACTTAATTTTTAAACACAAGATTAGAGAAATAAGAAACAGAGTGGTCTTACTGCTGTGGCCTCAGTCTGCCAACATAAAGCAAGGGTTGCAACATTTTATTATATTATATTATATTATATTATATTAATTTTTATTCCGCCCGTCTTCCCAGGGGAACTCCGGGCGGTTTACAAAGAAGAATGAGGCAAAACAATATAAAATCAATAGAACAACCGAGACACACACGGACTCAAACAGACACACTCTCTACACACACACACACACACACACACACACACACACACACACACACACACACACACACACACACACATGGGGGCTCTTTTCAAGTACAGTGGACCCTTGTATAACAATCAGCTTGCATAACATAAAATTTGTACAACATAAAAATTCCAGAGATAGGGGAAATTTGCTTAACATAATCACCTATGGGGAGAATCCGTACAACATAAAAATGGGATTACTCTGTTTTCAATGCATTCCTATGGGAATTTGTATAAAGGAAAATTTGCTTAACATAATTTGATTTGGAACAAATTAATTCCGTTATACAAGGTACTAGTGTACACAGTGAAATACTTAACAGATACACTGGGTATAATTTGAGTTGAAATTTGCTCAAGAGAGAATCACTATCTTTAGAGTGGTGGAAGTACAATACAACACACACTTAAGATATAATTGCTCACCTACAGATTTTCTTTTGTAAATCATATTTCCTTTGGCTGTCATATTATAATGCTTCATAAAATGAGTTTATATATTCAAAAAATTACAATCTTCTGCTAGTCCTAAAGATCCAATCCTCAAATGTTTACATACCATTATTTTTTCTTCATTATTACTATTATTCCAGCTGACTTGTAACAGGGAAGGAGATATTTCGGGTGGTGTTAGATACTAAACCTCTCAAGTCTGAATCTTTTTACTTATTGCCACAATTGTTATCTTCACAGCATGGTATAAAAATAAGTGCATATATAGAGGAACAGCAAGACTCAGCTCATCTTCAAACCCAGCTGCACATTCAAAACTCCATAACTGAAATCTAACAAAATGGTTTTAAGGAAGGCAAACCACAATAGTTTCCTGCTGCCAATTTATTTATTGATTTCAGAGTAAAAATATTCTTAACACACAGCTCATTTTCAGCAAATTGTTTCTGATTTTCCAGAGTACCACTGAAGTCATGCTCACAAAGCAACCAACTCTAGTGTACAGTTCTTTGAGGACCATCATCAATCTTGTTCTCCTGCTTCAGAGGAGTTGACAAACTCGGGGGATTTGGGGAAGGAAGGAAGGAAGGGAGGGAAAGTTATCAGGAAAAAAACGCATTGTCATATAACAAGTAAAGAGTCAGGGGGACACACAAAATGGAGGCAGGTTGGTTGAAAGCATTTCTGTATCAAAGGCCTTTTATGGGAGTCCGAGGAACATAGGAAACATATACTGAATCAGGCTATTGGTCCACCTAACCCCGTGGTGCCAACTTGGGCTGGCAGCAACAACTGTTCCATGATTCTTGCCTGATATTCCTTGGCAATCTCCCCTCTGAGTAGTAAGCAGGTCCCAAGCTTGGTGGCTTATAAAATCAGGGAAAATTGGACTCTTCAGAGAGATGTGGTGATTTTGCAAGTGTCAGGTGGTTTCTATGTTGTTTCTTTATGCCTTTCTGCCCCTTGAAGAGATAAGTGCCTTGTTCTTTGTTTGTCAGTTCAAGCATAAGAACATAGGAAGAGCCATGATGGATCAGGCCAACGGCCCATCTAGTCTAGCTTCCTGTATCTCACAGTGGCCCCACCAGATGCGTTTGGGAGCCCGGCCTAAACTTTCACGCTTACAACTTGGAAGCAGTGAGTAGGTTGCTGACGGAAGGGAGGCAGAGGGAAATATGAGGGAGAAGGAAAACAGGTAATGAAGGATGGAAAGTGGTGTTGCTGAATCGTGTCTCTGTCCTTGCAGCTGCCTAGTACAAATGGCAGCCATGCAAGCTTGGAATGTTGCAAGCTGAATTTCAAGCTATGGGAAGGGAGAGTTTTTTAAAAAGCTACAATGTTTGGAGGTTTTGATTTCTTTAAAATGGATGAAGTATTGCATAATTAAGACTGCAGTGGGAATGGATCCCTTTATCTCACTTTCACCATTTGTATTGGCTTTCCAGAAATTAATTATATTGGTTTTAGTAGTACACATTAAAGTTTAATATGCCAGCAGTTAAGCACAGAGAGAAAACCGGTCCTCCATTTATTCCAAACCAGTAAACAATGGCCCCAAACCCCGTCCTCTTTTACAAATTAGCTTTAAGCAGAGCAACCATTTTCTAAGTATACGGCTGATGTCAACGATTTCATCCATATTTAACTAACAAGATGTTCTCTATGATCAAGAGGGCTTGGATCCTGCCAGTTAATGTTTCGTTAACGGCTCTGGCCACTATAACTCCAAGAACGGAATGAGTTTGTACTGGAATACTGCCAACATAATAACACTGTGACAAAAGCTGAAGAAAGAATTCAAATGGGAGAGACGCATGGCTTTTGTGTTTCCTTAAATTGAAAACACAAGCCACTTAATGCAGGCATAATGCGATGAAATTCTATTTGCAAATGCCTAAAAATCAGTCAGGATTGAGACAACACACACCATTATATATCATAGAATCATAGAGTTGGAAGAGACCTCAAGGGCCATCCAGTCCAACCCCCTGACATGCAGGAACCCCCATCACAGTATTTACGACAGATGAGGCTGGAATGATGAGCCTGCATGTAATATCGATCATAGGAACTGTGGACTTGCACATTCTCTCCTCTCTCTCTATCTGTGTGAATTTATTCCTCTTTCCTTTTTTCACTTCTCTACTAATGTACAGCATCGTTGACCGCCAAGGGTGGAAGCTGGTTTACAAATCCCAATTAAAGCTAGTCCAGCCTCAGAGCAGAAATAAACCTTGACTTACAATGAACTCGAAAAGGAGACATAAAGAGGGTGTGAAAAGCCACAACACCCTCCCACTCCTAGTTCTATCATAAAACTGTAAGTGTTAAGCCTGCACCAGGACTGTCACAAGCCATCTCTGCTCCATATTTTAAAACGCAAAGCCAGGGCCTCATATAATAGACAGCATCCTTTCCATGACACTCTCGAACCAATATTCCACAGCAACCGCAGTAGCAGCAGCACTGTGTCAGGCTCCACCCATGCTCCTTTCCAAGGAGAAAGGCAGGGTAAAAATACTCTAAAATAAAAATAAATAAATAAAATCATGGATTAGATTAGGCTCATTCCAGGGAACAGGGCTTGCCTCTGGATGCCTCACTGCACGTGAGCCAGCTCCTTCTGTATACTGAAAATAGACCACTGCATAAATGCTACAAAAAGCAAAGTGTTGTGCTTATATACTGCCCCATACCACTTCATGTAGTCTCTGGGTGGTTTGCAGTTTTTAAATTACAGTAATGCAGGCTACACATTCCCCCCCCCCCCCCCCCCCCCAGCAAGCTGGGTACTGATTTTACCGACCTCAGAAGGATGGAAGTCAACCATGAGCCTGCTACCTGGGATTGAACTCCAGGTCGTGAGCACAGTTTTACCTGCAGTACAGGCATTTAACCACTGTGCCATGGGGCTCTTTTAAAGGCACCGGCTCCGGCTCCCTACTCTTAATGGGAGTGTGTAACATTACAATCCCGTTTTCTTGGTGGCGGTCTCCTGTCTTTGGAATAGATGACCAATGGATATACGACAGACCTCTTCCATTCCTTACGTTCAAGGCATTGTTGAAAACAGAACTCTTCAAAGCTGTCTCCAACAGTCTCTGATATTAACACCATATGAGTCTCCTGTATGATGATAACATTGCAGTATGTTTTTTTTCTCTCTTCTCTTTTTTTCCAGTTTTTTTTAAAAACTTATTCACCATTTTGTGAATAATTACATTGTTATATAAGGTCTGTAGGATTTTTAAGCTACAATGTGCAAACGTCCCCTTCAAGATAAGTTTTGCTTCACCTTACCCAGAATTTCAATCTTTCTGTGAAGGATTTATACAGGTTTTGACAAACCTCATCAATACTGCCTGATTTTCAAGACATCTTTTTAAGAGAATTGCTAAAATGAAACAGAGCGCTGGGACAGCTTCCAGTGTTGATTCTTACCACAATCATGTCTATATACTATATACTTGTCTATTACTCAAGATAGTACAACATTCGGGGGGAGGGGATTTGTTTCACGGGCCTTTCTAGGCCTGTCGGAGGCCTCAGAAATGATTTTCGGCAACCCGGAAGTCCCTTCCATTTCACAGAGAGGTCCTTTTGGGGCCTCCAGAAGGCCCAGGAAGGCCCTTGCAGGCCCGTTCGGGGAAGTGCCAAGCCGGAGGTAAGCACAAGAGCCCCCAGCTAGGCCCCCCCAGGCCCGACCCGACCTGTATTTACATATTGCAGATTTTCAATTATCACAGGTTCAGTCCCTAACCCCCATGACAGGTGGGTGTTTTTTTTTTTTACTGTACAGTGGTACCTTGTATAAACGAATTAATTCGTTTCAAATAAAATGATGTTAAGAAATTTTTCCTTTATACTAATTTCCCATAGGAATGCCTTGAAAACAGAGTAATCCCTAATCGTGACCATTTTATGTTGTACGGATTCACCCCATAGGGTATTATGTTAAGCAAATTTCCCCCGTCTCCAGAATTTTTTATGTTGTACAGATTTTATGTTATACAAACCGTTTGTTATACGAGGGTCCACTGTATTAAAAAAAAGACATAACCCTGCTGAAACACAGGTTGTCTGCCTTTAAGTTATATTCATGAGTAACATTTTAACTCCCCTATCCACCAATAAGCAAAAGAAGTAAACATGCTTCTTTCCTATCCCAATGCTATGTAGTAAACCAGAATTAGACAGACAGATTGTGCAAGGTCATCCACTGAATTTCATGGCTCAATGAGAACCAGAATCCAGAGTTTGTCACCCCAATTTCTATGCCACAATGGATCTCTCCAGTTATAACCAAGGTTCCCTCTCTGGTGCATAGTTGCAGAAGAGTGCATGACTCTGCTCCCCTCTGTGTAGCACTCATACTCCTCCGTCCACCCAAAGCAAGGGTTTCCAGTCACTTTGGTTCTGACCATGATGGAACCCCCACGTGGGACGGGGCAGAGTTGCATGTGAGAGGGGAGGAGCTCCACCACCCAGATGAGCCTTGCAGTCGTGGCAGCCAGGGTCATGGGCTGTGTTGGGGCATCCAGAAGCCAGCAGCCTTGACCCAACAAGGTTTTTCGAAAGACCTGCACCTGCAGCCCCCTCCTTTTGTGGCATACGGGCACGGGTCTTTCGAAAAACCTTGCTGGGTCGAGGCTGCTGGCTCCCGGATGCCCTGACCCAGCAGGGGAGTTAGCGGGAGACGGGTGACTCCACCACTCACCTACACCCCCCCACTGGGTCAGGAGAGCCAGTAAAAGCCCTTTCCCAAAGACAGGAAACGGAGTTTTCTGTCTATCGGGGCCATGGGGAAGCGGTGCTTTTTCCTTCAGTGCACCCCCCAAAGTAGACAGGGGTGGGGGTCCATGCCTTCGCATCCCCGCCGCCCGTCTGCTTTCTAGGTGCACTGAAGGAAAAAGTCATTTGTAATTCAAGTCATCAGAGTTTCAGAATCTGAAGTTCGTCTGAACTCCTGTATTGGTAAGCAAAATAATACACAGTAATTTCAAGAGTCCTCCAGGGACTCACACGAGTTTTACAGTAGCATTCATTTGTTCGCTTTCTTTCTATGCCGCCTTCCTCTTGGTGAAGGAACCCATGAAACTGAAGTACAGTGGTACCTCGGATAACGACTGCCCCGGATAACAAATAATTCGGATAACGTCGAATTTTTATCCCCCCCAGCCCACAGCCTCCCGCCACATTTGTCCTTAACTGACCTGCGGGGGAAGGCAACATGCAGACGTGGGGTGGGGGGAGGAACCATCACATGCTGCCCGGCTGTTGCCCGCCCAAATGCCCGGCGGCGGCAGAGGAGGAGGAGGAGCAGGAAAGGCAGGTGCCGGGGTGGGGTGGGGAATCCACTCGCCACCGCGCAAATGCCCGGCGGCGGCGGCAGCAGAGGAGGAGGAGGAGGAGGAGGAGGAAAGGTGGGTGCCGGGGTGGGGGGCGAACGCCCGGCGGCGGTGGCGGCAGCGAAGGAAGAGTAGGAGGAGAAGAAGGAGAAGAGGTGGGTGTTGGGGGGTTGGGGGAGGAAGCACCGGTGGCAGGGGTTGGCGAGGAGGGGGAGGAGTGCACTTTGCAAGTGCACTTTAAAGAGGTCTGGGGGAAAAGGCTTTTTTGGGGCCTTTTTTCCGGACCTCCGGAATGGATTAAAATGGTTTCCCATTCATTTTATTGGGAAACCATGCTTCAGATAACGAGAAACTTCTGAGAACGAATTACCGCCGTTATCTGAGGTACCACTGTACAATATACTATGGCACAAAAGGATCAGGAACGCAGAAGTGAGAATGGCAATTACTCACCCTCTTGTTTCTTCATCCAGCCCCTTTCCTCTCTGTATTTTAATCCACTGTTCCAACTGCAGCATTGAATTCGTTCTCTGGATAACACGCTCAGATTCTATGTGCGAGTGAATAGCGTTGTGATGGATTCCATCTCCAACATCTCCCATAATAAGATTGACAGCTTTCTCGGACCCATTTAAATGAATGGGCCTATAATGTCCTGGTGGAACCGTGGTGGCCGGCAAGGTCGCGTACTCCGAATGCTGTTTTACGCTGTTGATTTTTGTTAAGGGTCTATCACGCCCGATTTTTTGAAAACCATACTTTTCCGCTTCTAAGGCCTTTTTGTCTTCCACTTTGCTCACATCTCTGTTCCGCTGATTATTCTGTGCCTCTGGTTTAATTAGCACCCGGTGATTTGCAATGTTATTCACTTCCGTGGGAGGTGTGTTTTCAGCAGTTATTTTATCTACTCTGGAAAAACAAAAAGGGAAAAAAGAAAACCCACTTGAGAACATCACTAAAATTACTGTATATACTCGAATATAAGCCTAGTTTTTCAGCCCTAATTCTGGGCTGAAAAAAGGGGTCCTCGACTTATATGTGAGTCAATAGTTTTAGCCACTGAGGCAGGTGCTTGGGTCGGTGGCTAAAAGTCATTTTAAACATTGCACACTGCTTCTCCTGACCTCCCCCCACATCAGGGGGGAGCAGCACACAATGTTCAAAATGACTTTTAGCCACCAAGGCAAGTGCTTGCCTCGGTGGCTAAAAGTCATTTTAAACATCACACACTGCTCCCCCAGCTCACAAAGGAGGAGCTGCTAGGCCCTGCTGCATTTCCCACCCTAGACTTATACTTGAGTCAATAACTTTCACCAGTTTTTAGGGGTTAAATTAGGGGCCTCAACTTATACTCAGGTCGACTTATACTCGAGTATATACGGTATGCTGAAAGAGGTACAATCTTCTCTGTCTAAAAGTATCCAATGCTTTTACTACAGAGGGTCTCACAGCATTTACAGGCTACACAGCCGCATCGAGTACAAGATCACAGGCTTCAGCAGAAGCGTTGAACTCTTAATTCCACGTTCATGCAATTAATAAATAAGCTGAAAGGCAGCCTAGCTCACAACGTCATCGCCCTGTTTCATCACCTTCTGATTCACGCTACTGTAGAAAGATAAGGAAGATTTAGGATTGGTCTTGATAAACCCATTGGTTACTGTATGCATCGAGAGCAATTAGATTGCTTTCGCATCCCACTCTGAGCCGCCTCCCCACCTTCCCGGATATCCAGATCCTGAAACCTAACATTTATAGCATGTTAACTGCATGAAGGTGTTACACGTTCAGAGAAGAGGAAAGGAGCCAACTCACAGGTTCTGCTCTGATGCAGCTGTCATTTCTCCTGGCTCTGATGTAACGGTCTGTGGTTTATACATATAAATCGCCATCTCTGGAGATTTCTTTGGGGCATAGGTGACTTGGGAAGTGAATCTAGATACAGAACTATGGTATGTGTTGATGATGGGGTGGAGGAAGCACCCAGTAATATACAAAGACTGCCCAATTTATTTCAGTGCCAGCTCTTATGGACTGCAATTCTCTTCTTCAGACACATTGAAAGCTCTCACTGTAATAACAAATCTGCTACTTTTAAAGATGTCACAATAGTTCATTGTTTTTGCAAAACTAAACTAACACATATTCTATATGGTATGTACAATCGTGGAATTGCAACCTGATTCGGAGATGAGGAACATTGCTTTTGTTGAAACTGTAGCCGCCAAAACCTGATTTTCTCAAGCTGTAATTCAAGTTATATACAAGTGTCTTGAAAACTGGATGCCCGAGAGCTGATGTACAGTAGGTCTGAAGCCTGTATCCAACATATGCAAATCCTATGTTTGGCAAAATGGGACCAGAAAGGTCCCCAGTTCCATTCCATGGGTTGTACCCTTTGGTCTTTAGGGCAAGAGGGAGAGGTCTCATTTGCTAGCTCTTCTTCAGCTCTCATTTATTACTATCTTGCACACTCAACACTATTGTGTTTCTAGGGCACCTTATATCTAGGATAAAAATGCAATGCATTATGAAGGAATAAAACCTAGAATGCTCAAACAAAATGCGGCAGCAGCAACTCCAGCAATAAACCACCAGTAGAAAAAGACAAGTAGCACCAACAATGCCTACTTATTATAGCAGTGTTGGCGAACGTATGGCATGGGTGCCTGTAGCCCTTTCTGTGGGCACCCGACATCGCCCCTTCACAGCCACCTGCATTCTGGTTAAATTGCTGTATTGGCACTTTGAGCAAAATTAGTAGGTTCTGAATTGCAGTTTGGACACTCAGTCTCTAAAAGGGTCAAAATCACTATTCTATAGCAGGCCTACAAAATATGTCGACCGTGGGCTACTGGTTGATCGCAGGGCCGTTTGAAGTAGCCCACCGGCCTCCCAACCTGCCGCCAGCAGTGGTGTTCTTAAAAAAAAATGGCCGCCTACCTGGATTGCGCCTTGTGGAGCGCCGGGAAGGGAGACAGGGAGGATCGGCAGAGGGAGGGATGACGAGGAAGAGGAGGGTGAGCCACCCTCCTTCAGCAATTGCAGTGGTGGTGGCGCCACAGGTGAGGGACCGGGTGGGAGACCCCACTCCGCCTAGGTGGGTAGCGGCAGTTCTGCCAGTCAGCAAGCTTCTCAGTGATGGCGTTGGCTCTCGCGAGGTGAAGAGAGGGCAGCGCTTGGCTGGAACCTGTTTGTATGAAGCGCAGCCCTCTCTGTGGCTGGGCTCTGAGGGAGCATGGAATGTCGCCTGCACCTCCTGCTCTCCTTCCCATGCCTACTGCTTGCACCTCAGGCCAGAAGGTAGCTGCTAGAAGCAGAAGGGGAACGTGGGTAGAAGGACTGACGGAGGGAGCCCGCCAGCCAGTGGCGGGCAGAAAGGAGGAAAGAGGGAAGTGACATTGGATTTCCCCCTGCCCAGCCTGGTCCACGGAGGAGGATCGGGCACAGCATCATGGCCGCAGGTAGTGGGGGCGACAAAGGAGAGAGAGCTGGAGGCAGCCGTGCCTCTGCTGCCCCCTCCCAGTTTCTGGGCAAGGCATCTGGTCGGGATCGGGCTCTCTCACCCGGTCCCTTGCCTGTGCCACCGCTGCTGCCGTGATTTGTGTGTGCTTAAAAACGCTCCAAGAGTTGACTGCGGGGGATGTTTGGGAGCGTCAGGTAGGCTGCAGGCTGTTCCAAGTTGAACAGCCCTGTTCTATAGTTTTTATTTTTAAGAAATAGATAACTCCACTGAATTCAATTTGGCAACTGCAAAATAACAAAGCAAAACAAAAACACACACACACCCAAATTGAGAACAGATTTATTTGATTTTCCGATGCTGGAAAATCCTAATTCGTGGCTGCTTTTAACAAACCCAAACCTCTGGAACCTTGATTCATTTCAAGCCAAAGTCTTCTGTAATGGAGCCTCTGTGCTATACAGTTTGGCACACAGATTCAGCAGATAAAGAGGCACAGATTCTATTTAAAGCTTCACATGGTCACCAACATCAATTTAATTCAGTTGGTGGTAGCCCATGTCAGTTATTATTCATCTTCTGGAAACCACTCGTGGCTTCTGTAATTACAACAGATGAAATATGTGCTGACTTGAAGCTGCAGTGTAAAATAATTGCACCCTTTCAGAGGCTCCAATGGCTGCACTGTTAGCACATTTCCGCCACAAGGAATTTGGAGGCTGACAGATCAACCAGTTCTCTTGCATTCTTTTTTCTGCCTTGTTCCCAAATCAGCAGCTCAACAATCTTTCCTATTTCAGTCCCACACCCTACTCCCTCATATCAAACATTATTACTCATGCATTTTGCCTGCTCTTTCTCACCCTTCCATTTTAATTACTATCTGTTATTGTCCACTTGTGAAAGACCACTCTTCCTCACTCTATGTTTTTGCATGCTACACTACACTACACTTGATGTGAGCCAAAAGGCCAAGAAGTGACCAAATCCATTTCTCTTCTCTTTCACACGTCATGGGCCTTGCTTACTAAGTCTCTTTCTCATATTTAAGCCCGGTCTAACATCTGAAATGGCTCCTCCTAAGGCACCCCTTTTTTATGCCAAAGGAAGGAGCTAATTCCTTTTTTAAAAGACATTTCTGACACAATGGTCCGCAGTTGAATGAATGAATGCTTTATTACGGTCAGTGACCAGTATCCAAAATGCATGTACACAAATAATGCCAATTAAAACAAGGCAAGGAAGAACAGAGGGGGTGGGAGAGGACACCATAAAAACTGAGCCATACTGATTTGGACCACAATTGTATTTTCACTTCATCTCCCCCAAGATAAGTGACCTCAGATTCTCCTTTTACCTACTCTCAGGTCCCTTCTGATGCTTCAGTTTTCTTACTCACTGCAGAAATTCCTCTGGTCTCTTGCTTCCTTAACTCTTTTTTTATCATTCCTATCCAATTTGTAGCAAGAAACATGGCAGTAACAGTAAGGAAAGGCAGCAATTTGAGCTCTTCCTTTTGTTTTGGACATATCTGATTTTTTTAGTACATAAAACTAAAGGGCAACGAGGTAGATAGGCAACATATGCTTCTCCAGATGCTGCTGGACTGCAGCTACTGTAAGACTCACTAATGGTGTGTCCAAGACATCTGGAAGGCCATGAGCAAACATTTTATCTCATCTCTGATGAAGTATAGAAATCCATCACAAGGGAGAGCAGAAGGGGAGCTTCTGACAATGTATGCAGATGATATGATGGTGACAGTTAAGGACCTGGGGACTGCAATTGTGCCGTTAAAAGAAATTTTTCAAGGATTTGAAAAAGTATCAGGGTTAAAAGTTAATTTTTCTAAATCATCAATGATGTGCTTAAATGTGAAACCTAAAACTCAGTTAGAAGCCTCTAAATCATTGGGTATTCCTATAGCAAATAAGAAGGTAAAGTATTTAGGGGTAATGATAACTAAAAACGTGAAGAAAATATTTGAACATAATTATAAAAAAAATTGGAGTAGTATTCAATCAAAGCTGAGGACTCAATTAGCACAAGAATTGCTTTAGTTAAAATGTTTCTGCTACCCAGATTAACTTACCTTTTTTATGTATTGCCTTGGCACATACCGGAAGGGATTCTGAAGGGGTGGCAAAGTTCAATAGATAGATTTGTTTTTGCATCCAAGAAACCAAGGACAGCTGGTAGATATAGGTACCATAGGATCCAAGATGGAGGATGGGGGATTCCCAATTTGATTTTATATTATGAAGCTTATCAGCTGAGACATCTTATGATTTGGTTGGAGGGAGAACCGGGGGAAGATTTGGGATGTATAGAGCGGGAGAATTTGGAAGCAGTAGGAGGGAAAATAAGAATCTTCGAAAGGAGGATAAAGAAAATAAAATAAGAAAAATTATCAACATTTACGGGGCCTCTTACCTTACAGACACAGTCAATATATATAAAGGTACCAGGCAAGGATGCCCCCTCTCTCCTCTCTTGTTTATATTAACTCTGGAGGTACTCCTACATGTTATAAGAAAAACCCCTGGTATTCAAGGCTTACAGAGCAAAGGAGAAGTTTACAAGGTACAAGCTTTTGCAGATGATTTGTTGGTAATTATGGAGACCCCCAGACCTCCTCTTTAGAACTCTTGAAGTCTTTGGAGGCATACTCTAAAATCTCTGGATTAAAGGTAAACAGAGAAAAAACATTGTTGCTCACCAAAAATATGACCTCATCTATGGTTGAAAAACTGGTAAATCAATCGGGTTTTCAACATGCCAGTAAGGTAAAATATCTGGGTATTACTGTATCTAACCGTTGTAACTCTTTACTTAAAGATAACTATGTTAATGTTATAAAAACAATCAAAGCTGACCTCGAAACTTGGTCAAGACTCCAATTATCCTTAATGGGCAGAATAGCTGCAGTTAAAATGAATGTTTTACCTAAACTGCTTTTCCTATTTCAATCCTTGCCTATATTACCTAACTTTAAGATCATTACAGATCTGGAAAAAAGCATACGTATATTCATATGGCAAAAGAAAAAAGCAAGGATTAAAAATCTCTATCTACAGGACAGAACCAAAACTGGTGGCTTCGCCCTTCCTAATTTAGTATTATACTACAAGGCTGCTGCCATGACCTGGATCAAAGACTGGATTCTGATGACAAACAAAAGAATTTTGCAGCTTGAGAGTTATGGCCTAGACAAGGGCTGGCATTATTATATGTGGTATAAGGGCAACATACCTACTCTCTTCAAAAAACATTGGATAAGGAACGCCCTAGTTAGAATATGGTTATTGATTAAAAAACAATTCTACCCTAAAGCACCATTGTGGCTGTCTCCGCTGGGAGCGACTTATAGCTCCCATATAAGTGAAACCCCAAAAGTTATAACTTATAGACACCTTCTGAATGTTGACCTCTCATTGAAACCATTAGGGAAATTAGTATCAGAAGGTTACAATTTAGACTGGTGGAAGTATCAACAAATATATTCACACTTCAAAGACCTCACTACTGATACTCCACTTGATAAAATACTTTCCTCTGGCGACGCCAAGCTGCTTAGTAAATTTTACACCATATTGTTAAATGAAAAAAATGATTGATACACTGGTCAAAGACACTATGATAAGATGGGCAGAAAACTTTGGTTATTCTATCCATTTAAACAAATGGGACTCTCTGTGGAATACAGTTAAAATCTTTAAATCTATTTCTTTTAAGGAAAACTGTTATAAGATGTTCTATAGATGGCATCTCGCACCACACCGATTATCTAAGATGTATAATTGCTCACCCAAATGTTGGAAATGTAAACATGACTGTGGTACTTTTTACCATATGTGGTGGACATGTAAAGAGGCAAAGGCATATTGGAAAATGGTAAAACTATTTTTAGAAAGATGTCTGAAGATTAAGATTGAGCTTAGACCAGAACTTTTTTTATTAAACATAGTAAATATAAATATTTCATATGATCAGAGATATGTACTTCACCATGTAATTGTTGCTGCAAGGATATTGTATGCGAAATTCTGGAAACAACCAAACGTGCCAACAGAGAAGAATATTCACGAAAAGATAAGAGAATGTATCGAAATCGATAGACTCTCCGGCTATTTAAAGGGAGACTATGATGAGATCTCTCGGAAAAGATGGCAAGAAGTAACAAACTTATTAGTACTGCGATAATATTTGGCAATTTATCAATATGTTATATTACTCTTCTTTTACTTTGCTTAACATATTCAATGTAAATTTTAAATTCTATCCCTCCCCTTTTTTCCTTTTCCCTTTTCCCCCCCCTTAAAAACCCAATAAAATTATAAATTAAAAAAAAAAACATTTACGGGGCCTCTTTTGGTATGGGAGGAGTGGGGGGAAAAAGCTTTTTCCTGACCTCTCACCACTTACAAAAATATGGTATTATGATAAATTTTCCCCATTAAGGAAGCTCATCCCAAAAGAGGTAGGGGATAAATTAAAGGAGATTTCAATCCAGAATATGGGTAAAATCTGGGAAACAGAAAATATGATGGAAGAGGAAAGTGGAATTTGGAATAAGATTAATTGGTTACAAAAAAAAAACCCAAATCTCCTCCTTGTTGAAGGAGAAAGAAGTTAAAAATTGTGGTAAAAGAAATATTACCCCATTCGAGGAATTAGTGAAAGGATACAGGATAGATAGGACCAAAATTGTATAAGGTTTTATTAAATATGGGGAAATCACTAAAAGAAAGCTTAAAAGAATATTGGGAGCTAGATATTAAGGAACAAATTTTAGATGAAGATTGGGATAGAATCTTTCAGCAACCGCCCTTTGTTATGACCTCTAGGATAATCCAGGAGCAGGGGTTGAAGCTGATACAAAAATGGTATTACACACCAGTAAGGTTGTATCATATTACAAAGTTAGGAAGCAAAAATTGCTAGAGGAAGTGTGGAGTAATGGGAACGTACAGTCATATGTGGTGGGATTGTACTCTAGTTAATAATTTTTGGAGACAGATTGGTAGAGAAATATCGAAAATTGTAGGAAGGAAAGTGGAAATATCTAAATTAATGGTTCTCATTAGCCTGGGTAGCACAGAGTTAAAAACAAAAGAGGAATGTAAATGGGTAAACCTGATGGTAATTGCAGCCAGACAGGTCATAGCAAGTAATTGGAAAAATGCAGAAGAGCTAGTGGTGAACCAATGGAGGAAAAAATTAAATAATATTATAATTTTAGAATACCTAACTATGAAGATATGCAGAATGAAAGGGTTTAAGGTCAATGAGAAAGAGGAGGAATGGTTTGAGAAGCTACTGAATTATATGAGTATATTTGACCAATTTGGGGTAATTAAAACGTTAAAAGCTAAGTAAACCTTGCGGATTGTTAATTGTCAATTTATATAGAATTGTACATATTGTTAATTTGAATTTGTTTTATTATTAATGTATATCCAATGTATCGGATGCCTGGGGGTCACTGTTTTGTCTGGGATGTTGGTGATTGGTTTTATAATAAAATTTACTTTATTAAAAAAAGTATAGAAATCCATCACTCAAATAATCCCTGAAGATTATAATAATCAAAGATTATAACCCTGTGGTGCAGTGGTTAAATGCCTGTACTGTAGGTAAAACTGTGCTCACGACCTGGGGTTCAATCCGAGGTAGCCGGCTCATGGTTGACTCAGACTTCCATCCTTCTGAGGTTGGTAAAATGAGTACCCAGCTTGCTTGGGGGGGCACTGTGTAGCCTGCATTACTGTAATTAAAACTGTATAACACCCAGAGACTACTTGAAGTGGTATGAGGCAGTATATAAGCAGAACAGTTTCCTTTTTCTTACACTTTAGGAAGCAAACCCCAATCTGATCCATTGCTTTTCAGTTACCTGTGGATCGTGCTGCTATTTGTATTTTTGTCTTCTTAAAAAGAACTCCAAGGTTTCGATGGGAACTGAGTACCTACACTCTACCGCAATTTGTAGGGGCAACTGCAGGCCACGGCTTCTTGAGGTAGGAATACTGCCCCATGACATACCAACAGTGCCCGCCCCTTCCCCTAATAAAAAGGCAGATGAATAAAGCACAATAGTGCTGTCACTTCTGCTCTGCTCTCTCCCTGTCACAAAAGGAGGAGGAGGAGGAGGAGGAAGTAGCATTTGCAGCTACCATCAGAGAAAGAGAAGGACAATGCAGTGGGGGTAGAAAAAAGGCAGCAGTGCCTCCACCCTCAAGGATGTCAGAGAGAAAAAAAGAGGTAACTCTCCCACCCAAGATGAAGGTGTCGGAGCAATGCCCTCAACAATGTAAGAACTGAGAACCATCTATTTCAGGCTTGCCCAAAGTCCGGCCTGGGGGCCAAATCCGTCCCGCCAGGCCATTCTGAGTGGCCCGCGGCTGGCTGGCCTGCCCCTCCCTCCCCCTCCTTTGCCCCATGTTTATTTTTTTTTAAAATCTTCTGCCAACACTGACACTGCTGGGAAGCTTGCACGTCTGGGCGGACAGGCGGTCTGCCACCACCGGCACCGCAGGGGAATGTGTGGGGGTGGGCAGGCCAGCAGGCCTCTGCCACCACCAAGGAGCTTTGGGGCGGGCTGGCAGGCGAGCCGTCGCCACCGCTGGGGAGCTTGGGGGGATGCAAGGTTACACAGATCACCTCTTCCAAGGGGCAACCTGTGGCCACAGCTCCCTGTGCTTCCTTTGGTCCCCACCTTCTTTCTTTCCTCCCTTCCTTGTTCCCCACCTTCCTTTCTTCCTCTCTTGGTTTCCACCTCCCTCCCTCCCTCCCTTGTTCCCCGCCTTCCTTCCTGCGGGTGGGGTTGCAAGGGGTCAGTGGGTGGGGCATATGGGTCAGTGGGTAGGGCTTGCAGTGGGGTGGCAGGGTCGGGGAGCAACCGGCCCCTGACACATTCTCAGTCACCAAATCTGGCCCTCCTTACAAAAAGTTTGGGCACCCCTGATCTATTTCCTGAGGGTGATCGCAAGTAGCCTTTTGAGAGGCATTATTGCTTTTCTTTGAGAATTGTCCCCCTACATACCAAAGTGTCAGCCTGAGCTTCCCCTTTGCCTCTGATTAGTGGACACAGCCTGGTGGATGGGAGGAGAGGAAGGGAGAGCAGTCAGAGAAAGAGAAGTGGCCACTTCAATAGGAATCTGAAAGGGGTCACTAGGTCTCCCCACTCTCTGCTTCACATGGAACCCAGGAACACTCACAGCACAGGACTGGAACTCACTTCAATGTGGGATGAGATGGTGGCTCATCTGAAAACCATCATGTACTAGAGTTGTCTGGGAAACAGATCCACATCTGTGTTGCCCTTCTTTCCCTACTTTCTTACTTTCACTTGGGGGTTGTCCCCAAGGCGACAGAGGTGTTGTTGTTGTTATTGTTGTTGTTTTTGAAGGAATCAGAAGATACTATGAGTGTATTGATTGTTAAAAGACTAAGGCCTGTTAAACTGAATCTCTACTTCATTCCTCAAATTGTTGCTGGGCTTCCCATTCCTTGCTCTCACTTGAACATAAGAACATAAGAAGAGCCGTGCTGGATCAGGCCAAAGGCCCATCTACTCCAGCTTCCTGTATCTCACAGTGGACCCACCAGATGCGTCTGGGAGTGCATGAGACTAGATCTCTGTCTCCTGATACCACTCCCCGGCATCTGGCCCTTGAAGTACCCTGGTTTTAAGCCTGTAGATTACACATCTCTATCATAGTTTGTATCCTGTGATGGACTTTTCCTCCAGGAATCTGTCCAATCCCCTTTGGAAGGCATCCAGCGCATATTCCATCACCCCCTCTTGTGGTAGGGAGTTCCACAGACTAACAACACACTGGGTAAAAAAAACCATTTTTTGCCTGTTCTTACTCTCCCAGCCATCAATTTGAGTCGATGTCCCCGAGGTCTGGTATTTTGTGAGAGGGAACACTTGTTGAAGGTGCTCCCATGAGATGACACTGTTATAAACTTTCCCTTGAATTACCTTCCCTGTATTATTTAGAGAGAGAGAACCTCCCTTCCCCTCTTGACTTCAAAATCATGATGGATGGGGAGAGGAGTGAAAGAAAATCAATGGTGATATGAGCTTCCTACATTTCACATTATCCTCCTCCCTTTCATACAGTTCCATGCATAGGGAGGTCTGGGGCAATGCAACCTATTACACTGCTTTGACAACTATACCCTAAGCACATCCGATCTCGCCTGATTTTGGAAGCTAAGCAGGCTCGGCCCTGGTTAGTACTTGCATGGGAGACCACCAGGGAATACCAGGTGCTGTAGGTGCCTGGAGTAGGAACTGGCAAGCCACTCCAGTATTCCTGCCATGAAAACTCCATGGGCATGGAGTCACAGAGTCGGTCACGACTGTAACGACACAACACACACACACACAGAGCAGCCACAGAGCTGCCTACCATCTCTCAAAATCCCCAGAGCCATGTCCTGTCGCTTGGCTCTGAAGGTCCATGAAAGTCAAGCATTTATAAAGGTTCCATGCTGAGCCAGCTTATGGGAGTGGAGGGAGCACTGCTACTGCTTCTTCCGTTTCCTTCTCCAGCATGTTGGGCATTAGTAAGCCGCTACAACATCATCTTTTCCTGCCCCCATGCCCATCCCTCTCTAGAGCCCTACACGTGTGTGAGGCAGTGGGGAATTTGCCATTCTACATGGGCTCCGCCAGACAGCTTAATGGCAGGGCTGACCTTGAGATGTTGTGATTGCAACATAGCTTTGTTACATCTTTCTCCTGATATCTACTGTTTCATGGAAACAGAAAAGATAATCTACTGAAATAATCACTCTTGAAATACTATTAGTTTTGGTGTCTACACTACCATCTCCCAATTTATTTAATTATCTTTAACAATTGGAGTGATATTGCAGTAATTGAAAATCCATCACTCTGAATAATGAGTGAATAAAAAAGTTTTAGTAAACAGCCAAAATGTGATGTTATTCCACCAGCTCTAAGAGACTTCTAGTAAATGTAAGTCATTACTAACACTTTTTGCAGTTAATACAAAGAGAAGGGCTGAACCACTTTGATTTGTAAACATTTTGATGACACTGCTTAAACTGCACAATAAATGAATACAGCACTGACAGTTAACAGGATATGCAACATATTTTAATACTGCAAATGTGTACTTCAGAATTCAATACTTGCAGAATCATATCTACCTTCTCCTCACCCTCTATGGCATGAAAGATGTGCTGTTGAACAACTGCCCAGCATTATAAAACAGTATTTTAGGAGAAAGAGAGAATTTTTTTTTGGGGGGGGGGAGGGGATTAGTAGTTCTGGGGGACCTAGAAGAGGCACACCACCCAGCCATAATGTGCAAAGAGCCAGCACACTATTTGGGGTTACCTAAAAGCCAGTGGGAATAAGTAATGTATCCACACAAGAGCTTACTTCATAATTTGAGTGACAAGTTTAAATGGCCTCTCACTTATTTAAAACTGCTAGGATTAATTACTCTCTATAGACCCCACAGGGCATTATTAAACCTGGCTCTATGTATTTTATTTTATTTTTAAATCCCACCAGACATCATTATGCAAGAGTGCTTACAATTAAGTCTCTAAGGCAAAATAACTTCTGTAAAAGTCTCTCTCTCTCTCTCTCTCTTTGTGTGTGTGTGCCTGTGCCTGTGTGTGAGCGTGGAGGGAGATACAAAATACAAAAGGCAGTCAGTCACAAGTGATTCATTCAATATTTAATGCTCCTTTTTAAATACAGAAGGTGTAGCAGTGAATGTTCAGACACCAAATTGCTATTCTTTGGCAAGGAAAAAGGAAGAATGAAGATGACAGAAATAGGTTCAAAATTCCTGTCCCTGCTGCCATGACGCATTGAAAAGGGCTCTACATTAACATAGTTGGTAGAATGGAGCTAGTTCGTTATTCACCGTTTTTGGATCATGCAAGTTTAACTTGGGAAGAACCCATCCCAACTATTAAAAATGGTGCGGTTAAATAAAAGGGACAAGGGGAAGGAGGACTGACAAGAACTCCCTTCTCTTATGTGTGTGTGTTGTCTTGTTACAGTCGTGACCGACTCTTTGTGACTCTGTGTCCATGGAGTTTTCTTGGCAGGAATACTGGAGTGGTTTGCCAGTTCCTACTCCAGGCGCCTACAGCACCTGGTATTCCCTGGTGGTCTCCCATGCAAGTACTAACCAGGGCCAACCCTGCTTAGCTTCCGAAATCATGCAAGATCGGATGTGCTTAGGGCATCTAGGCAGCTGTCCTTCTCTTATAGCTACCTTCTGTTCCTCAGAATGCTGAAGGAAAACTGGGTCTAGGAATTCTTTTTAACTGAAAAAAGTTTTCTGACTTTATCAACGCTAGTCGGTAGCAATAATCTATGAACAGTGAACTGAGGTTCTTTTCGATTAAAAGAGTATTATTCTTTCACAAGGCACGTCCTCATGCCCAGATATATTCTTTCTCTCTTTCTTTACATCCACTAAAACCAAGATGTACAGCTTGATTCTCTTTTGGAAGATTCTTTTTATAAAATAATTTTATTAAGAACTATAAAACTACAATACAAAAACACAGGAAACAACAAAATATCATAAAGAAAAAGAAAATATTAATCAAAACACACACCAATATGACAAAAATATATAACAAATATAACAAAAATAAAGATGTTGGAAGATTCTAAGGAGTCTGACTTGTTTTAGACAACAGAATGTTAACAGTTTTAACCACCCTTTAAAGAAGAGGAATTCTGTCTTTTGTTTCGTTTTTAAGTGCTACCAAGTTGCTTCCAAAGTACAGTGACTCTAACAGAGTTTCAAGATATGTGAAATATGTAATGAGCTGTTTACCACTGACACCCACCTAGTGAGTTTCCTTGGTTGAGCATAAGAACATAAGAAGAGCCATGCTGGATCAGGCCAAAGACCCATCTAGTCCAGCTTCCTGTATCTCACAGTGGCCCCACCAGATGTGTCTGGTGTGAGCAGAAGTTCAAATCTAAGTTTCCTCAGTTGAGAGAGTGAGAGTGTGTGTGTCTAATTTTCAGTCTACTGTGTGTGAAAAAGAGGAGATTCCAACTCCAAAAAATCTAATTTCATTTAAAAAATATTTTTGTTTTTCAAATTGTTGTCTGCCTCAGACCAGAGCAATATTGTTAAGGATGAAGTTTAATAATGCACCAATTTTCATGAGGAAATCACCTTGGCTCAAATTATATAAACCCATTCTGTGAAGCAGGACAACGGGACAATAAAACCAAGGCAAACTCAGATAGAATCACAGTCAAACAAGTGGTTAACTGTGTGTTATTCTTGACTGTAATTACTCCGTCTCCAGTAAAATGCTTCTGAATTAATGACCCATACAAAAAGGGGGGAGCTGCCTATATACCCTAAGCACATTCAATCTCACCTGATTTCGGAAGCTAAGCAGGGTCAGCCCTGGTTAGTACTTGGATGGGAGACCACCAGGGAATACCAGGTGCTGTAGGCGCCTGGAGTAGGAACTGGCAAACCACTCCAGGATTCCTGCCAAGAAAACTCCATGGACATGGGGTCACGAAGAGTCGGTCACGACTGTAACGACGCAACACACACACACACATACACATGGGGGCTCATCCTGATGGAGATGGATGGAAATGTGATTCCTTGTATGGAATCTTTAGAAACCTGAAAGAGCAGCTAAGGAAGGGGGTGTATATATAGACCCATACCTTTTATGCGACATCTTTCCTGCAGCATAAAACCCAACTGAAATGATCTTTTTTAAAACTCAACACTTATTTTCCAATAAAATATGCTTTGGACCAAGCTCAGAACTGTCCGATCAGACCTCAAGAAGTATCTGCTCAAGAAAATACAACCAAGGTCAAGAATGTAAACGGACAAGGATTTTATGGGACTGTCTGCTGGTGTTACCTTTTCACAGGTTCTGTCTGTACAAGAGCGGCATCTATCATGGCTTTCATCCATAGCTCCATTTCCTTCCCTGTATCTGTGCAGAAATAATAGGTCCTCATGTTTGGATGAGCTGCCTGATTGGAAATGACACGGTCATTTTTACAGGGGAAAAGTTTTAACAATCTGCAAGAAACAGAGCAGGAGGAGAGGAAATCAGAGAACCTCACTTGTTTCCTTAATCAGCAATTCATTGCTTTCAAGATTTATGCAGGATGGCACTAAAAACTCATCACACAATAAATAATACAATGTTATTCATCATCATGCCCATCTTTTCTGGCAATTATACCGGGGGGGGGGGACATATTAGTATTAAATTTGTCAGGCCTGTTATGTTTCTGTGCACCTACTGTGCTTCTAAGTGGTTTTTTTATGAATTGCAGAGAAAAAATTCACTCATGGCATCTGGGAGACAAAGATTATAGAAATACACTGTCAGATATTTAGGGACAGAGCAAATTAGCAAGTGATACAATATGCACTCACCCATTAAAAGTTGAAGTGTGAGTTAGCTCCATTTTCATCAAGGACAGCCCACAGAAGTTCAAATCCAAGAAACAAAATGTGACAAATGTTTAACAGTGGAAGAGCTTTAATGCATTATGCATCTATTAAAGACAACAAATCTTGCAAAACTGATTATGGAAATTAAAGGTCAGCATTTTGGAGTGCTCTTATTCTGTTCTTGTCCTTAGCAAGGGACACACGTGCATATGCGCGCACACGCACACACGCACACACGCACACACACAGAGCTAAGGACAAGAGCACAATCACAGCACTACAAAGTGTCAAAATATAGAGAGCTAGTAGGATTATGAAGTAGGATCTTTAAAAGGGTCTCATTATTGTTCTTATTTTATGAGACCCTTTTAAAAATCCTACTTCGTATATTCAGGTGTGACTGTGATTAACCCACCGCAATTAACTGGGAAGGCAGAGAAGAACCAAGCTGGGGAGAATTGCAGCCACAACCTTTCTTCTTAGCCTGGTACCACTTGAATATATAAACAACAATATGTAGAGAATTGAAATGCTTGCAAGGAGCAGAGGGTGCAAGACAGTGAATGAGTGGAATGGATGCCCCTGGAGACACGGCAGAAGTATTAAAGCTGTGTAGTTGCCCTGAGACACATTTTCTCAGGAATGCAAGCACATTCTATATTTAGCAATTTCACAAGTATTGTAAATAAATCCAACAATAGTTAAGGCCAAACAGACTTTCCAGAATGGTGCCAGCAATGGAGGGAAGAACTGTGTGTAAACACATAAGGCTGCAGGAATTAAATTCAGTTCTTCTGGACGAAGGTATCAGATTATCATTTCAAAGTGCAAACATACATCTCTCACAGGCACTCTTTTGACGTATATACCAGGGCGAACAACGTCCTTCCGATGTTACTTGGCATGCTGGAAAACTATACAAGCTGTAGAAGCAGGATTTCAAAAACAAGGCTTTGAAATTCATAGCTCCTTGTAGAAACCCCCAATTTTTAGCCGACTGCTGGTACCACATAGAAGGGCTTTTTCTAACCATGGATTTGCTTTGTTTTACCGTTCTATGCAGCAAACTTTATAATAAAAACCACTGCCTTTATAACAGAAAAATCCTGCTAGCGTGTGGTTGAAATCCTGTTGCTGTAACTTATGCCGTGCAAGGCTGATGACATCTCTCAGTTCTTCCCTGAAAGTCCCATGGTTCCAGTGAGATCACTTTCATCTTTGGGCAACCACTTGGAGGTACATGATGAGATATTTGTTATGCAGTCCGATGGTAGTGGGATGACTTTACAGGCAGAAATGATTTTTGGTAACTGAAGACTTCTCTGTCCAGGCACATGCCCCCCCCCATGGTTTCTTAATAATGATTCCATAGAAGCCTTCGGACCTTTAGGGGAGAAATCTGAAATGTTTTGTTTCTGAAAAATTGCCACTATGTCATCAGCTTTACACGGCACAATTTACAGCAACAGGATTCCATTCCACTCCATTCTATTCCATTCCATTCCTTCCTTCCTTCCTTTTTATCCTCCCCAGTGGCTAAACAACCATCAAAGACGAAGAGGTATTCAAACCCCAACTACGACATAATACAAAGTAAAAATAAACTGCACAAAATAAGTCAACAACATATCATCATAAACAAACACTGTTGTAATTTAACATAGTTAAAATAACATTAGACTGTAGACTACAGGGTGGATGACAATTGACCTGGCAACATTTTTCTGTTGCAGTGACAATGATTGCTCAGGGTTTTAATTTGTCTTGCACAAATTACATAAAAGGGATCTGGTCCATACGTTTACAGTTATAGGTTCATGATCAGTCTAAACCCAACCAACTCAAGGATCAAGCATATCCTCACCTTAAAAGCGTACTTGCGGTTGATGTGATCTTCAGGAGACAGCATAGATATCTGAAAGCTGGGAAGAAGTATGCTTCCCAATATTCCTTCTTCCTTTTCATCTGGTGATGACAAAAAGAAAATGGTTGATTAAAACGGCAAATGGCTTTCAATTTAGTTTGAACAACACTGGAGTAGATATTTGCATTCAAACATTTCCCAAACAAAAGTGCATACTAGAGATGGGTAGAAAGCGTTAAAATGACATTTCATTTCATTTCAAACATTTTTTTAAAAAAATCATTTCGCTTTTCCTTAAAAATCAGTTTTTCGTTTTGTTCTGAAACGAAATGAAAAATGAAAAAAAAATCATTTCGTGCTCATTTCCAGTATTAAATCTCTGCATTTACAGCTTTCATGTTAGTAAGAGCTTTGTAGTCATCATCAACACTCATGACTTAAGACTAGAGATCAACATGTAAGGGACATGGAGCTTTCTAAGGGACACCAGCTGGCCCATCAATTGCCAAGGTAAGATCTTGGTGCTAGGAATTCTCTTTGTGAAGAATGGATGACAAGGGCCTAAATTCCAGACTCTACCCACTCCTCAAAGCAGGCCTCCTTCCTATGCAACTAGCTTAAAGGCATGAATGCTTCATCTCTGGATGACACGAAGGAAAATACATATGGTACTGAAAAGCTTATGTCAATCGTGTCATGTGTTCTGGGGGCACGCTTAACAGAAAAAAGAGTTTTAATTCATTATGGATTCGGTGGCATCCAGCAATTCCACACCCACCCACGGTGTACATGGGCTTAAACTGTTGCACGTAGTTCTGAAGCGTTTTACATTGTTCAGCGTATCCAATGGTGTTATTATTTTGTAAATGATCCTGTGATCGTTTGTTACAAGTTAGGATAGGGATATTTTAATAAAGCTAAATAAATTTGGCACATAAAATATTCTCCCAGCAGAGAAAATCCTGAAAATCTGCAAGGAAGATCACCGTAGAATCTTAGCCTCTTGCCATTGCTGTCCTATCCTTTCGCATTCATCCATTTGTCACCCTGTGTCACCCCAAAACACCTCATATTAGCCTGTAACGATACCAGACTCTCCTGCTGCAGATTAAAGAAGAGATAGACCAGCAGAGTGGGAAGCCTTTATAAATCTTTTCCCCTGGCCAACAAGAAAGATGTTCCTAAACAAATGTTATAAAATATTCAGCTTCTTTGAAACAGCTGAATTAAATCTGGATACTGCAGTTAAGCACTAGAGCAAAGATGAAGATTTTAATCCTGCTTTAACTCTGCTTCAAAACAGCCTTAAAGTGGAGTGACTAATGATCCCCCGCTTCCATAGAGGGCTGAGTAAGACATGAGAGCAGAGGTGCAATTTGTAAATGCTGCAAATGCCTCATATCAAAACCAGCGGAATGTCGAGTATTTGGGCAGCGTGTTCCTTGTGGCTGCCGTTGATGGTGGTTAAGTAGTAAAAGGGTGCCACTTTCCAGAAGGGAGTATACAGCCTGCAAGGCAGGCTGTAATAAAAGGCCTATGCCCTTAATGCTTCAACATAAATCTTCGGGAATGCAGAAAGCCATTCTTAACCAAGTTCAATTTTGGGGGTGCAAGGACCGTAATACATTTCAGCATTTCAGTATGCCAGTGCCCATGAGGGATAATGCATTTGTTCAAGTATCACATGAAACACTTGCAGTAACCCTGTGCCAGAAGGGTTTAACTATCTCTTAACTTTCTTGCCCAAAAGCTTCTAATTCATTTCTCTTTTTCAAAAACAGTTCTAGCATATTTGAAGACATTTTGATTTATGCATTATCTACTTGTAGTATATTCACCATCACACTTTTAAGGGAATCCATAAACAGAGATTTGTACGTGCACACACCCTGCACATAAACACACTTTATCTTATCCTTATTACTGTATTCTCAATATCATGATTTGAGGTCCCAAGTACAATCCAGCAGTTACAGTAGGACCCCCATATCCATGGATTCATTAACCACTGATGCAGTTATCTATGGTTGGCAGAGGAAAAAATAAATAAATAATTCAGAAGCCACAAAGCAAGCTACTGTCACAAATAGCAGCTGTAAAGCAAGCTACTGTCTCAAAACAACAGCGATAAAGCAAGCTACTGTTGCAAAACAGCAGCTTTGGTTTTTGGTGTTCTCTCTTATCTGTGGTTTTTGTTATCCACAGGAAGGCCTGGAACTCCCCAGCAGATACGGGGGTCCTATTGTATATGCTAGTTCTGTGAGAGTCAGTTTAATTCATAATGAACAACCATGGAGTAAAAGAGGTAGTGGCAGCCGTGGCATTGAGAAAAGTGAAAATATACATTAGAACCTAACAGGAGAAGAGTCCAATGCAAGGACCAGGCAGAGGCCCACTGCAAGTTGGAGCAACTGCTCTCAGAAAATCATGGTTTTCCACATTATGATCCATCCTAGAGGTTTAGTGTTCCTTTCCTCTTCCTCTTCTTGTTAACAGTGTTTTGGTGTCAGAAAGAGGAGAGCAACATTATATTTAAAGTAACAGTTTGAATGAGGAGTGAATAAGGTGGGACTGGCCATCTTGGTCTTCTCTTAAGCGACCAGCTGTAGATCGCTACTCTTAAATCACTCTCTTTCCTATTTAGCACTTCTTTTTCTGCAATGGAAGATTGCAGGAAACTGTTTTGTTTTTTTTTTTTGCTTTAAATACTGTATTTTAATGATGTAACCCACCTTTGTATACTGATAGTTTTTAGCTTTCAATATTTTCTTTTAATGATGCAAGCCACCTTGGGTCCTCTTTTAAGGAGAAAGGGAGGACAAAATATTTTTAATACAGAGAAATAAGTAAGTAAGAAAGAAAGAAAGAAAGAAAGAAAGAAAGAAAGAAAGAAAGAAAGAAAGAAAGAAAGAAAGAAAGAAAGAAAGAAAGAAAGAAAGCATTAACCTTCAGCATACCTCCACAGAAACCAGTTCTAACAGTGTTTGTTCTCAACTGTAGGTTTTATCATCTATGGATTTTTTGGGGGGAAACATATTTTTTGTTTTTTATATTGTCATGAGCATCCTGAGTGATTATACCTAGAATCATAGAGTTGGAAGAGATCTCAAGGGCCATCCAGTCCAAACCCCCGGCCATGCAGAAAGCCCCGTACCTAATTCAAAGCCATACACTCACCTTCCCAGTGTATTGCTAACCTAAATAATGATTACATACTTAGTCTAATATTTATTAGATAAGAAACCACTTTACATGAAGTTAGAACCACACAGCTCTGTACAATGCACAATAACTTCAAACAGATCACTAAGTTTTTAGATCGGAATCTTTTCCAACACTCCTGAAGACACAAAGAACCAATACCTGGAAGTCCTGTGTGCCACCAAAGGGTCACACTAACCCATGGCCCTTGCATGCCCTGCAGCTGCACTTCAAACCAACTTCAGTTTACAAAAGGAATGATGGTTAATGTTCAGCATGATTAATTTGAATTAATTTAAATAATTTAATTAGAATAAACTTGAGTTAGTGCACATGCCACCTTAAGCTATATTTAAACTACTGTAGTAAGGAAAGGGACAAACGAATTTGGGGGGAAAATCCTGACCCTAAATCTATTTCAAATGTCTCGATGAATACACTAATGAGCATCTCTTCCCAATTACTGATTTAACTCAAGCATATTCGAGTGAGAAAAGTGAAATCTCAGAGGGAATTTTAAGTATAGAAATATGCTGGCATCAATTCTCAGACACGTCAAACCTACTGAAATGCCTGCAGAACATTCGGCCATAACTCTTTTATGCAGAACTAATGGTTATTACTTCATTTTAAAAGTAATCCATAGTATAGGTTGGTCAACGTGGAAGCCTCTCGTGTGCTTTTATAGCCCAGGAGTGTTGTCTGTCAGGTATCAATAAATCAACAGCAGTTTTTGCCCATGCTCAGCACCATGTGGCAACCAAGTACCAGAAAGCCATAGAGTCTATCTAGCTCTAACTAGTCACAGAAAGCACAACCACCATTTTTTGCGTGGTGTCTGTCCACATTGCTTCAGTGACTACAAAGTACCTAAAGGACAGGCCCCTGTCTCAGAATAAACCAGATCAGCTGCAAAGTATTTGCAGTAGGTTCCTCTTCCATGTCACCTCATGTTTACAGAATGCATCCCTCACCCCACCCACCACCCCGGATTATACGATGCTGTCAAGGAGATAATGTGGTTTAGGGGAAGGAAGTATATCCCTGATTCTGGTTTGATTCTGATTTGACGTAGATGCCTATGTGTTTTATCTTTATGTTGTGTATGCTATTTTTATATTATGTATTTTATGGTTATGATGTTTTCATTGTTAGTTGCCCATCATCATCATCATCATCATCATGATCATCATCATCATCATCATCATCAACAACAACAACAACAACAACAACAACAACAACAACAACAACAACAACAACAACAACAACAACAACAACAACAACAGTATTCTTAGGCCTCTTCTGGACATGATGGCTCCTAGACTGGGATGCAACCTTGAAAAAGCCCTTTGATTGTCATTTCTTCATACCGGAGAGCCTCCTGCCTATACTAACAAATCAGAAGACCAATGAGATGACAAAAAGGAAGGTGCTTACTCTATTCAAAGTGAAGCTAGGCAAAGATGGCACAGTTGTTGGTCACCTCAGTTCTAATGCTGAGAAGTATTTCAGATGTCACTACATATTTATTTATTTATTTATTTATTTATTTATTTATTTATTTATTTATTTATATAAACTGCCCATCTGACAATGAAGTTGCTCTGGGCAATTTACAACAATAAACAAACAAACAAACATTTATTAACTAACTACAGTTTCAGATCTCCCAAAGCAAAGCAAAACAAGGTGGTCTGCTTATATACCGCCCCATACCACTTCAAGTAGTCTCTGGGCGGTTTACAGTTTTAAATATAGGATGCAGGCTACACATTGTCCCTCCATCAAGCTGGGTACTCATTTTACCAACCTTGGAAGGATGGAAGGCTGAGTGAACCATGAGCCTGCTACTTGGGATTGAACCCCAGGTTGTGAGCACAGTTTTACCTGCAGTACAGGCATTTAACCACTGTGCCACGAGGCACAGCAGGGCCATAGTGAGGACACTTAGTAAAAAAATCTGAGATCCTCTACCTTAACTTCTAATCAATCTCCATTCTAAATGAAATTGCCCAATTTAGTACTAATGATGAGGACAATTTGTTCCTAGTAACTCCATCTATAGCTTCATTTATAGTGAATTTATAGTACCACTATCTTGTTTAAATCTCTTTTTACAGGAGCTTTGGTCTATAGATTTCTTTGCTTCTTGCATCTATTTTTATTTGCTCACACAACATGAATAGGATAGAAACAAATGAAGAATATTTTATTCCAACTTTTCCATCAGAATACTAGTTCAATTAGGATAACTGACTGTTTGCAACAAAGGTGAAATTGGCCCTTTTTCCTCCAGCAGAAAAGGGGGGGGGGCAAGGCTAAAAGGGAATGTTTTCACAACCCCAAAATAGCAATGAATCTGGCAGGAACAGAAAAATTACACGGAACTTCTAAAGCATAAGGGAGGCTGGGTATGTTCTGAACAGTGGTGTTGATCTGCACTCGAGCTGTATGTAGTGCTTGGAAGGGTGAGTTGTGAAGCAAGGAAATCCGAGGTTGAAAACCTCAACCTCAATACATTGGTTGAATTTACTGGAAAGTTTAAAATCAGAGTCTCCATCTATAATAACAGGTTAAGAACTCATGCCTGGTTTATTAGAGCATTCTAATGAACAGAGAAGGAACATATGTAAGCTACATTTGAGCATTTAGGAAAAACACTCTTCAAATACAACATTTTATGTTATGTTCTTCTGCCGTTATCAATGCCCAAATGATAAACAGCAAGCAAAAAAATATAATGACCCAAATCTCGGTGTGCACATTATGCCAGTTTAATCTTGTCACCAGCAATGGGTGGAATTCAAGAGTTCCTGCATCGGATCCCAGTGCTTGCACAATGTGTGCACCATCAGCCTCATTATGTGAGTTGTGTAAACCCCTAGGTCAGGCATGTCCAAACTTGGCCCTCCTGACGTTTTGAACCACAACTCCCAGAATTCCAAGTCTGTATTGCCAATGGCAAAGGACTGTGGGAGTTGTGGTCCAAAACATCTGGTGGGCCAAAGTTTGGACATGCCTGACCTAGGTACTATTTAAATATTGGAAACCACCCTCTGCCACTGTGTCTGTGCTTGGTTCTCCAGCTGTACAGCCACAGAGGGGAAAGTGCTCCAGAGGGTCATAACCACAGCCCAGAAGATCATCGGTCAGCCTCTCCCATCTCCGGAAGAGCTATACAGTTCCCGTTGCCTTAAAAAGGCAAATAACATCTTACGGGATTCATCTCATTCTGGACAGTCTGTTTGTACTACTGCCTTCAGGCAAAGAGATACAGAGTGACAAAATCAAGGACAAACCGATTAAAAAACAGTTTCTATCCAAGAGCCATAACCACCTTATATGCTGTGACCAAATAGTGTTACCTTGGGAAGTTGTGATGGTTGGGATGGATATGCATGAGTGCTTTTAATTGTCTTTACCTTTTAAATGCTTTTTTATATTTTAATTGCACCAGGGATGGTATTCAATTTTGTTGTACTATGTACGGTGACAATAACATATCTATCTATCTATCTATCTATCTATCTATCTATCTATCTATCTATCTATCTATCTATCTATCTATCTATCTATCTATCATCATTGCTGCACTCATGCAATTCTGGCCAGTGGTTAGTCTAGGTATCAAGTAACACGACAGAAGTGACTTTATTAGCCATGATTCTTTGTACCTGTAATGCTGAAGCTGCTCCTAAGTGTAACTGAAACAACTGCATATTATTATCTGTCAGGTAAGACATATCAAGGACAAAGCTGCCTCAGGTGACAGAGATGAGAGAGAGGCAGACAGACAGAAAGCAACAACAAACAAGACAACAAGGGGCTACAATGTGCTTTTAAACATCCCAAGGGCCAAGATTAGGGACAAGACACGTCAAAAACAACCCCAGCTTTTAACCCAGGATGACAGAACTGTGTGGGAAGCGAGGAAAGCATAGTTGCTTTCGGTGCACTTTTGCTTCAAGACAGACTTCTCATCCACATCCCCAAATAAAGATCTTCCCAAATTAAGGAGGACTAGAAAGCACAGACTGGAAGCATAACCTGCAAGCAAGACAAGATGTGCCTTCAGGAAGCTTTTAAGTGTCCCAAGAGCCAAGATTAAGGACAAGGCAGGATCACCAGAAGGAAGGACCCAAAAAAGCATCACCAGAAGAGAGGCAAGGAGGACAGATGTGCCTAACATTATATGTGCCAAATGGTTTGTACAGCTGCAAATCAAAATTATTGAAATTCAAATCATTTTAATCTATTTCACTGTATGTTGGGGGAAGAAGACTTTAAAAATGGTGACTTCTGCTATCTGACAAGTCAGTGAACAACAAAGTTAAGACCCTTGTTGTTCCTACTCATGGTGTTTATTTTTAAACTGGGTTTGGACTGGACAATTCTCTTAATGGGAAGCCTTGCCGGGTGGGGGTGGGGGTGGGATAAAAGCATAAAAGCATATGTCTAGCCTGAAACTGTGATTCAAAACCCACTAATTTTTTCGCAAAGTGCCAATACAACATCTGGAAGTTGAGTCATGGCTGTGACTTCTTTTTGAGAGATAGAAACGTTTCGCTGTTCATCCAAACAGCTTCATCGGTCCGATGAAGCTGTTTGGATGAACAGCGAAACGTTTCTATCTCTCAAAAAGAAGTCCAGTAGCCATGACTCAACTTCCAGATAAACTCACCTGGATGACTGAGAATCTTCACTGCCAATACAACAATTTAACCTGAATATAGGTGGCTGTGAAGGGGCAATATCGGGTGCCCACAGAAATGGCTCTGAGTGCCACCTTTGGCACCCGTGCCATAGGTTCGCCAACACTGCTATAGGGGATATTGGTTAAGATCGACCTTCCTAGTGCAGAACTTTTTTCTAGCTTGCAACTAAAATTAATCTTCATATTTTTAATGGTAAAGAGGTCTGAGAAAAACTACACCATCTTTTACAACTTGCGCTAAGACAGAACAGTACAAGATTCTTTAAAAATTCACATTCTATCAGCATGAAAGATGAAATATGGTTTGGTATGTCATAATAACCATTTTAATTCTTGAAAATGATCCGCAAAACATCTGGCTATCCCATTGCATCTGGTCCAATGACTTCTCAGAGGACTGGCATATAAAATAGATTTGGTGTATTTATTTATCTATGCATCTTAAGCGAGTCGCCCATTCTATTTCTTATCTAGCCTAAAACTAATTTAACCAAGTGGAACACATTAAGAGAATTAGCAATACAAACAGATAGAACTGTTGAACTTGGTTATGATAATTTTCCTGAGGCATGCAGTGTTTCTCAAAGAAGCTAAAATGGCTGTCTTGAATGAAGAAATTGCTTGCTTGGCCAAACACAGCTGAACGGACTTTTTTCCCCTTTCAGTAGAGAAAACCCACCAACAATCTAGCCAGCTTTCTAATTATGGCATAATTTTAGGTTGACCAATGTTTCTAGCTTTAAAATTACAGTACTGCAGTTGCACTCATTCAGACTCAAGAGCAGGGTGGTTTTTCCAACAATCTATAATTTTTCTGAATATAATAGTTCTGCATTTGTAAAGTGATTACAAAATGAGAATATTTGTACATATTTGTAGTTTAATAAACCTAATTGCTGGACCATTTTCAAAGACAGATTAATGCAATTCCAAACTGTACTCCAGATCCACTGGAAAAGCTTGGTGAGCGGATCATTCTGAGATGTGGAAATGCATATTATTTCTTCCTTTTTCATCTGTGGGTTTTCTCAGTTTCTAAGAATTACATATTCCTGCTCCTATGTTGGTCCCATCTGAAACTCTTGTTTAAATTAGATTCTTACTCATCTTTGGTAATCTGCTATGGTCTGTTTCAAGACTACTTGCTCTCTCTCTTTTTGTCTGTTTCACCATTTCAGAGGTGGGACATGGCCTCCATGGCAAATCACAGGATCAGGAAAATGTATATCAACCTAGGCATTCCATTAAATATCTAGAAGTCAACTATGTGAACCATACAAAATCTGAACATTTGCCTGCCTACTTCGTAGCAAGTTTTAACTTGGTTTTATATTGGAAAGTGCATCTACCAGCAGAAAAAGCAAGTAGAAAAATTTGTCCAACTATTGGTCTAACAGTAGTTATATCACCTCCAGGCAGCACAACAGATCACTGGGGAAATGATAAGGGGGTAAAAAACCCAAAAGTGAATTGGGCTTCTAATTAAAGAACCTCTTTAGCTGCATGGAACTGAGTACTTTCACCTGTTTTATTCTATGCTAGAATGCAACTGCTACATTGCATGACAGCATGCAGCTTTTGAAGCTTCATTTAATTTCAAAAACAAGAGGCTCTTTGTTTGGTGGAAAAATGAAACATAAGTAGTTTATTTATTTATTTATTTATTTATTTATTTATTTATTTATTTAAGGGTATTTTTACCCTGCCTTGGAAAAGGACCCAAGGCGGCTTACAGTAATGAGGGATAATATACAGTCCAGTACAATTAAGACTTAAGAACATAAGAAGAGCGGTGTTGGATCAGGCCAAAGGCTCATCTAGTCCAGCTTCCTGTATCTCACAGTGGCCCCACCAGATGCGTCTGGGAGAACACGAGACTAGATATCTGTCTCCTGATACCACTCCCCTGCATCTGGTCCTTGAAGTACCCCGGTTTTAAGACTGGAGATTACACACTTCCATCATGGTTTGTAACCTGTGACGGACTTTTCCTCCAGGAATCTGTCCAATCCCCTTTTGAAGGCATCCAGGCCAGATGCCATCACCACATCCTGGGGCAGGGGGTACCACAGACTAACAACGAGCTGGGTGAAAAAAACATGTTCAAGTATTTGAGAACGTGACGGTTAACCAGTAACCATACATGTTGTGTGGAGCAAATTAGGTTTAGCTTTAATATTATTTTTATTTTTATTCTTATTCGATTGTGTTACTGTTTTATGGTTTTATTGTATAAATTGTTTTAATCTGTTAATTGTTGTAAACCGCCCAGAGTGACCTCGCTGCCAGATGGGCGGTATAGAAATCCAATAAATAAATTTAAAAAATTACCCCTTTCATTCATCATCTACAGATTTAACTTTCCTTATTAAACATATTAAACTCATTTCTCATGTTCAGAAAGCTTACCTCGATAGTAGAAGAGGCACAGATCGGAAAGAACAAACCATCGTTTCTTCCAGAGCTTCATACCAGTGCTATCCTGTATGGAAATAAACACAGAACCCACAGGCATTGACACCACAAATGTCTATGTGCACTAAAAAAACAACTGGTCGACATCCCTCTTCAGTGTCTTTTGAGGTGGCAGGCACCACTACTATAAGAAAGTTACAGGCTTCTTTTTAGCATCAATTGAGCCGATGGGGAGGCAGAATCATGTTATGGAAAGTGGCTGCTCTGTCGATAGATCTTAGTTAAAAATTAGGTAGCATGTAAGCACGGGGTAGAGTGGACGGGGTAGAGTCGGCTGCAAAGTCGGCAGCTCGGCGGTTCAAATCCTGGGTGCCACGCAGCGGAGCGAGCTCCCGCTGACAACCCGAGCTCCTGCCAACCTAGCAGTTCGAAACCATGTAAATGCAAGTAGATAAATAGGTACCGCCATAAAAAGCGGGAAGGTAAAACAGTGTTTCCTTGCAGCCATGCCGGCCACGTGGCCATGGACTTGCACAACACTGGCTCTTCGACTTGAAAACGGAGATGAGCACCACCCCTAGAGTCGGACACGACTAGCACGCATGTGCGGGGGGAAACCTTTACCTTTGCCTTTTAAGCACGGGGTAGAGTGGACAAAGAATAGTAAATGTACTGCTTTAACTTGGTGGGCATCATTCATTTTTCTGCTTTCTCAGGTATTATGTATAAGGCACAAGGTTTGAGAACCCAGCACGGTGGGCTGTATCTAGGACAGTTTCTTATGTTCATATGATAGCCAACATGATGTAACGGTTAGGAAGCTGAACTAGAAATTGGTGTGGGTGGGTTTTGAGTCTCTAATCATTAATCATGTCAGCTTGCCCAACACATTTTGAAAGGCTGTTGTCAGGATGAAATGGGAGGGGGAGGGACCCTGCACGTCATAAGTAGACATCTAGAATTACTGGCCTTGTTGACTACAGTTTATCGGCTTGGAACGCCGTGCAATTAAAGGAAGAATATAAATAACAGGTAACTAAAAGAAGTGTAGGGAGGTGAAACACATTTAAAGCGACTGTGTGAGCTGCATTTTCCCCAATGAGTGTCTTCTTGTTAGTGGGCCATATTATTACTCACGTAAATGCCATAACAACTTTATTTTGGAATCAATTTTATTTGCTTTTAAGTCTGTAACCAATTTGCAATGTGTTTCTCAGAATGAATGGGTACCACCAGCATGACAGCAGTGTGTATGCACTCAGATAATAAAATTTAATAAATATGTTAATCTGCTGAAGGAAGGGTATTAGTGAATTTTAAGTACTCTCCTCATGAATGGGTTTGAGATGATATCCAGGAATGGCACAGCGCCAAATCCTTGCATAGCCTTTAACAGAAAAGGGCAGGCGATGATTATTTTATTAAGGTAACTCAACAGATGTGTTTGTTTTCTTATTTTCATCCCAGGCAGGGAGTTAAAATTTTAAACTTCTACTTTTATTAAGGAACTTTTTTGCCTCAGATCTGTACATACAACTCAAGGGTCCATTTCTTTAGCTCACAAAGACCCTTTTAAAAATATTATTAAAAAGATCCAAGGCAGCTTACAGTAATGAGGGATAATGTGCAGTCCAGTACAATTAAGACATGTTTAAGTATTGAGAAATAGTTATTTTAAGGGCAAGTGTGCTAAATTTACAAATATATAGCACAGAAACAGGGTAAAGGAAACTTCAAAGTGGAGCCCCTTATGATATTTTTCTTTTTGTTGATCGTTCTATCCTCAAACTGATATTCTGTATGTCAAAAGGCTGGAAAGTACTTGAATAATATGCACATTCCTTAGTTGTGCATCTATATGAGATTATACAAGAAACACATTTACCCTATGTGCTATCACAGGTCACACTAGGGCAGGGCTGTTCAACTTTGAACAGGCCAAGATCTACCTTTTCCAGCCCAAAGTGCCTGAGGGCTACTATACTAAAAACTCTACTTACGAATTTTATCTGTTCCGAGCACATGCTCATAAGTAAAAATGTTTGTAAGCAGAGCAGTAGTTCCTATAGGAATGCATTGAAAACCAATTAATACATTCTGGAGGGAACAGATTTCAATGTGCCATGGCCTCTGAACTACCCCGCTCGGCTGAGACAGTGGGCTGGCAGGCCCAGAACTTTGCTGGGGCAGTGGTGGTCCTTGGGATGGGGGAGGGAGGGGTGGAAAACTTATCTCTTCACTTTTTTATTGATGTCCAGAGGGCTACTTTTGAACCCTTTGTGCAGGCCTGCACTGGGGGATAAGTCGAGTCTAATGAATACCAGATGTATAACTAATAACTACAGCGATTCAGTTCACATAGCAAGAAAATAATACTTTGGCCTCCTTAGGTTAATTGGCATAGCTGGCTACTATTAAATGAGATTCCTTCAGCAAAACTCTCTAGTAATGAAAAGATAAAATGAAAGTAACAGTTTTCTTGAACCAATGCAAGGTTTAGTTAAAAATCTCATCTGATTTTCTGCACCTCTTATTCCAAGAAATAATTAAACCAGGAATTACTTGTACTGCATTTGTTTATAAGGAAGGCTAAGTATAAAATGCTAGTCCTCTAACATGAAAGGTTCCAAACACTGGGGGGACAAGTCAAATTAATGAATGCCAAACATAACCAATGCATACATATTTTTCACTGGTTATACAAAAATTCATGGAGCAATAGTCATCTTCTACTTTCCTCTCATAGGGACAGTAAGTCCTTAAGGTACAATTCCAATATGCAGAAAACAAAACTCTCAATTATGCAAATAATAGATTGTTTCAGACATGCCATTAGCAGACGTGCCTCACTGTAATAACTAGGAATAATAAAAGTATCGAGAGAGGTATTGAGTATTCAGAGATGTTTTCTTCTTTTTCAATTCCAACACTTTTTCAGATAAAGTAGCTTTTATACATATAGTATTTGGCAAGACAGAACAAAGTACCTGCTTATAAAGCCAGCCTCTTTTGACCACAGGTGCGTTGGGGTTCCTTTTTATGGAATTCGACCTCTTGCCAAAATTATGTACTTTCTTTGAAGAACGTGATGTCTATAAACAGGGTGAGAAAGATGGGGCAATGCAATATTAGTACTCATTACACGGAGGACGTGACACACACAGGGCTGCCCGCTGAGAGACACAGCTGAGCTCTCTCTGGGCTTATTAAAAAACAGCTTCATACTCTTTTTTAGGTAAGTAAGTTATTTCCTTGCAGGTTCTGCTGGTTTAAGCATTTGTTCGTCAGAGACAGAGGGAAGGGGAAAGGAACAGAAATCCCAAGACGTACCTGAATCAAAACATTCAAGAGTGAGGCTTCACAGGGTATTATACAAACTCTGCCCTACTTTTTTTAAAAAAAGACTAAAATAAGCAAAATTGTAGTCCCAGCCAGAGAACTAAAAACAAAGCAGAAACTTGTCACCAAAAAATGAGAACAAGTTTTTATCGGGGGGGGGGGGGGTAATAAACCACAAAAAGGGATGGGATAAGATGACTATGAAGCTTAAGTCTCAATATCATTGCTTCAATTCAATTGCACACAAATCCCTCGTGTTAGGTTTCGTCTCTGATTACTGTAAACACAGTAGGTCAATTAAGCACACACGTTAGAAATTCAAGATGATGGTCATAACATGCTTTTCTTTGGCAGGCTTTTGGCTAGCATTTGTCGAATTACAGTGAGAATCGAACATGGAGAATAACATCTACTACAGTGTTTTTCAACCTTTTTTGGGCAAAGGCACACTTGTTTCATGAAAAAAATCACAAGGCACACCACCATTAGAAAATGTTAAAAAATGTAACTCTGTGCCTATATCAGTCTCTAAAAGGTTCGCCATTGCTGGTGTAGGGAGAAGCAGGACAGAGGGGCCACAGATTGAGGCAGCCCGCTCTCTAGCACCCAGTTCCCACTTACCTGTGTTGTTTTTTTAAAGACATTTTGCCCTGCATGGACTTCTGTGTCCAGTGGAGACCTGAGAAGGGGCACTGACTCTCCAGGAAACACAAATAAGACCCAAAAGCCCATCTTGCTCTCCACACTGTGGCCAAGGCAGATGCCTTCAGCAAGTCCAGCGACAGGAGGGGAGGAGGATGAAGGAAGGCAGGAAGGAAAGAAGGCAGAAAGTGTTCTGCTTGTATACCACCCCATACCACTTCAAGGGGTCTCTGGGCGGTTTACAGTTTTAATTACAGTAGGCAGGCTGCTAGACATACACATATGCAGGCTAGAAATGAGCACGTTTCTATGAAGAGGGGAAAGGGTACGAATGGAAAGAGAGAGGTGGGGGGGAAAGAAAGAAAAGACAGAGAGAGAGAAGAGGGCGACCCAAGACAGAAAGAAAGGGGCAAGACTTCAAGGAACCCATTGCGAGGCCCCTCAAAGACGGCTCTTCCCCTCCCGGACCCTAAAGGCCGTCAGTCCGTCCGTCCAGCCGTGCCAGTAGCCCCCCCCCCGCCCGCCCGCCTCCTCAGCCCAGGCCCGGCGGAGGCCTCCTCCATCCCCTCCTCCTCGCAGCCCTGCCGCGGTGCTCGTGGGGCAGCCGGGCACCCCTCCTCCCCTTCCCCTCACCTGGTGGTTTGTTCTGGGCTGAGGCTCCCAGGCCGGCTCGTGTTGGCGGGCGGGCTGTCGGGCGGCTCAGTCCATTGGTAGCTCCCAGGAAAGGAGTGGTGGTGGTCCAGGGTAAAAAAAGGAGGGGGGAGAGGGAAGCGAGCGAGTCGCAGCGGCAGGCACAGGGCAAACACTAAGAGAATGAGCGGGGGCCAGGTCCGGCCGGGGAGGAAGTGACGCCAGCACCGCGGGCCTCAGGGGGGAGGAGCCAAGCAGGCCCTTGGACGCTATTTATAGCGCCTCCCAGCTGTGGGCTGCCCACTGTCCCTGGGTTGAATTTCTTTAGAATTTTTCAATTTTTCCCACGGCACACCAGGCATCATCTCGCGGCACACTAGTGTGCCACGGAACAGTGGTTGAAAAACGCTGATCTACTAAATCCTTCCTGCCCACATTGAATGCTACGGAAATAAACATGACTCAGTTCATAACGGGTTACGCCTCTTTTCTTCTGGTGTTTAGCACACAGCACTGAGTAAAAACACCAGAAGCACCCATCAATGCTATTATGCGATTCAAGGTAACAGCATAATAGAGCTGTGGCTTGAAAAAACATACAAGGTTATCCTCAAATCTGTCTCATGTTGGCTTAGCAGCAAAGAATGGTGTAAAAAACATACTATCAGCAACCAAGACAATGTGCCTGTATTTTACTAAATGTTTACTGGTGAACACTGAGAAGAGAGCAACTAGAAAGCATTTTTTCACTGACAAGTAGGCAATATTTTTAAGGAAGCACATTTCAAATGACTCTTTCATTTTGGTTCTACGGTTAAAGGTTCTTCAAATCAGAGAATGGGAAGAAATTCAACTCAACATCTTAAATAACTTTGTGTGTCACAGGAAAATCTAAAATTCGAAATTTTAAAAAAGCATGAGTAGATTACCAGATTTTCAAAAGCATGAGAGAAAGCACTTTTGTGATCATGGTTAAGATGTGTTTTTGTTCCAGATAAAATAAAAACAAATGAACATTAGTTGCTTTGATCATTAGGAGCTCCTCTAGGTCTTTTCCATCTCCAGAATGCTCTCTGGGGAATCTAAGCTCACTCTCTTTACCAGGCCTCTCACTGTGAGACCCTACCTAATAGGTTCAAACAACTCTAAAGTCACCTCTTTTGGCTTTTCCCTGATCTTTGAGCAGAAAGCAAATACAGTATTTGGATGGGTTCACTGAGACATCTCTTTCTGGCGATTATTTAGGTTGTGGGAGAGAAAGAAGAATTTGAACAAGCCAAAGGAGGAATTTTATAACAAATGGGTATCAAATTAGAAGCTAAATACAAACCTTTCTTAGAATATTTTTATCAGTAAATAGTCAATATCTGGAAAACTTATGAAAGCTGGTTAGCAAGGTTTTTAGTGATGGGGGTTCATAGGTATGTTACACATTTCAGAATGCAATAACAATCAAGCACATGATAAATGCTATCATTTGGTCCATCTTGTAACCGTCACTCTTTATGTCCTGCCTTCTAGAATGCCACTGGAAGACTATGTTCACCTCTGTACTGTCAAGCTTCATTAATTTTTACAACTACTGTAGATCTTCCTGTACCATATGATCCATTAGAGAGTTGATTAGCAATCAATTACTTGCAGCATGTCTTAAACGTAGAAGTGATTTAATCAAACAGGCCTGCTCATTAGGTAGGAAAGGATAGAAGAGCAATGGCGACAATCCATCTAGCTGAAAGACTTCAAGATATATAAAGAATAATAAATAATTATGGCCATCAAATAGTAGCTGGGAGAGCTTTGGATATGATGCCTTTTGTACAAGGCACAATATCCGAATCTTCATTTTAAGTGTATAGGATAATACAGCAAAACCTGCATGAAATATTTTAAATGAATCAATGCACTCTCTGTTTTCTTTGAAATTTCATGGATAACCTAGCCTACCAATTAGAGAAACTTATAACAACATGGTGTGTCATACAAATGCTACCATCCCCTCTCCCCAAACCACTGGTCATTCTAAAAGCCTTAGGAAAAGAAGACTGAGCTAATATATGATAGCACTCTTCAAGTTGTTACAAGATTATCAGACAGAAGAGGGGCAGATCTGTTCACAATCATCCCAGAATGCAGGATACATAATGATGGTCTCAAGATACAGGAAGCCAGAATTCAACTGAATATCAGGAAAAACATTGTAACTGTGGAAGCAGTATGACAATGGAGCCAATTACTTTGGGAGGTAGTGAGGGTTTTAATGCTGGAGGCATTCCAGAAGAACGTTAGACAACCATCTGTCAGATATACAGTGGTACCCCGACTTAAGAGCAGCTCGACTTAAGAGCAGCTTGACTTAAAAGCGGAAAACTGTTGGCATTTTAACTGCCGCCTTACAAATTTTAGATATGGTCTGCTCGACTTACATTTTTTTCATTTTTTAAAATAGGTACCCCGACTAAAGAGTAGTTCAACTTAAGAGCATGCATTCGGAACGGATTAAATTCAGAAGGTGAGGTGCCACTATACTTTGATTTGAATGACTCCATTAAATATGGTGTTGAACTCAATGGCCTTAATGGTCCCTTCCAACTCCATTATTATATGATTCTACAAACAGACATTTGCTAACCAGTGTCTCAATTGGCTTTAGCTCCTCTCATTTTTACAATGAAAATACATTAGAGTGAGTGTACATTTTAGGGAAGCCTAAGAGCATCCAGAAGTTGAAAGGTAGATTTTCCTTCATCTGCTAAATTTAACACCTGCAATATTGCCAGTTTTTTCTCTGCTTGCTTTCACAGCAGAGCAGCTGACAGCTTTTCTGCATATGCAACAGCAGCGCTGGCCTTTGAAATCTGCAAACAATTATGTGGTTGCAAATGACATTTTTTCCATGATTTAAAACCTTGCAGTTGGAAGTTACATTAAACCACTAGCAATGCTTTAGGAGATAAAATGGCTTGGAAGAGAATTTTCTTTTCTGCCACAGATCAGCAACTTGTAAGTATTCAGTTCAAAGTAAAAGGAAAAAAAACTAATAACCTCTGAGAAATGAGAGAGTAGTGTTATTTAAAACCAGAACTATAACTGACTAAATCTGCATATAACTTTTGAAGTTCTGTATCTGTGCAATTCAAACATTTAACCATGGATAGGTCTACATAAGCTGGCAGACTGCAGCATATACAGGCCTCCAAATAATAGAGCTTCCAAAATGAAAGAAAAGGCCCAGTGAATTACATGTTCCTACTGCCTGGAGTAGAAACTGGCAAACCACTCCAGTATTCCTGCCAAGAAAACTCCATGGACATGATTCACACACACACACACACACACACACACACACACACACACACACACACACACACACACACACACACACACACACACACACACACACACACACACAGGGAGAGAGAGAAAAGTGGATTGAGCTGTGTGACCAGAAAATCAAATACAAAAGTAGGCTAGGTGATACCTTTATTGGTCACTACTAAAACAAAACAATGTAAGCTAAGCTTTCGATAGCAACTTGCTATCTTTATCAAATTTATCAATGGATTGATGAAGATACCAAGAAAACAGCTGCCTTCCCTATGTACCATGAAGAAAGAGGCACATTCTTGACATCAGAGGCCTGGACTGCAGCCACTAGGTAAAATTGTTTCTTTTTCATTTGGCCCTGATTATTTCTAGTAGGTTTTGCTAAATTTCCCCCAACTTTCAAATGGAACACATGCTTTTTGTATCATCTCTCCCCCACACCCCTTCCTCAGGCCAGCAGGGACTTGTAGTCTCGATAGAGCTAAATTGAGGGTGGGAATTGGGGTGGTCAAGGACTATGCTGCTTTGTTTGATATGCTGGGTGTGAAACCGTATCCGAGACTTTGAAGCGGTGTTAACACCAGCCCTGCCTCCTGATACCATCATCTGGTGTATTCCATCTCACCAAAAAGATTCTCAGCGCCTGATCGACTGCATTCTCTATCAAGATTGCATTTTTGGTACAATGCTTTGATAAAGATAGCAAGTTGCTATCGAAAGCATAGCTTACATTTTTTGTTTTAGTAGTGACCAATAAAGGTATCACCTAGACAGACTACTTTTGAACATGAGAGAGAGAGAGAGAGAGAGAGACTTGCTCTATTCTTCCACCACACTATTCCAGCATGAGTCCATAAAGTAGGGCATAGCCAATGCAATCTACAAACCATAATACACTCTATTAACATTCATCCCTAAGGACCAGATCTGAAGCTTTGCAGAGATTGTTATTCACCTCTCCCAACCTCCCTGTGCTGCACAAAAACTAACTCTCATACAGTGGTCACAACAATTTCCCTAGGTATCACCTTTGTACACTATTCTGATTAATACCAAAGGGAGGCTGTATCAGCTACTGTTGCAAGACGGTATGTTCTACCATTCTCTGCTCCCTTAATTACTACTGTTGTCATCTCCCATCAACTGAATGATATTTAGACTCCGATGAACTAATGAAAACGATTCCCACTTGGTTGCACTTCAGATGTAGGTTGCATTTTATGCTTGACCTACTTCATCTATCAACTCATGGGCTCTGAGTTATCCGTGAAGGATCAGGAAAGAGATCTTGGTGTGTTGGTGGACAGCTCCATGAAGGTGTCTCCCCAATGTGTGGCAGCGGTGAAGAAGGCCAATTCCATGCTAGGGATTATCAAAAAGGGGATTGAAAATAAAACAGCCAACATTATAATGCCATTATACAAAACAATAGTAAGGCCCCACCTGGAGTATTGTGTACAATTCTGGTCACCGCATCTCAAGAAAGACATAGTGGAACTGGAAAAGGTGCAGAAGAGAGCGACTAAAATGATTACTGGGCTGGGGCACCTCCCTTATGAAGAAAGGCTAAAACATTTGGGCCTCTTTAGTCTGGAAAAAAGGCGATTGAGGGGGGATATGATTGAGACATACAAAATAATGCAGGGCATGAGTAAAGTGGATAGAGGGAAGCTCTTCTCCCTCTCCCAAAATACCAGAACTAGGGGACATGCACTCAAATTGAGGGCTGGGAGAGTAAGAACTGACAAAAGAAAATATTTTTTCACCCAGCGCGTTGTAAATCTATGGAACTCCCTGCCACACAATGTGGTGATGGCATCTGACCTGGATGCCTTCAAAAGGGGATTGGACAGATTCCTGGAGGAAAAGTCCATCACAGGTTACAAACCATGATGGAGATGTGTAACCTCCAGGGTTTAAACCAGGGTACTTCAAGGGCCAGATGCAGGAGAGTGGTATCAGGAGACAGATATCTAGTCTCATGCTCTCCCAAACACATCTGGTGGGGCCGCTGTGAGATACAGGAAGCTGGACTAGATGGGCCTTTGGCCTGATACAGCATGGCTCTTCTTATGTTCTTATGTTCTTATGTACTTGACAATATGTCACTGCTGTTCTGGGCCCAAACACTCAATGTGAAAACAGGCAAGGTGAAAACACTAATTGCACTAATGTTTATTGGTGAATGTCTAACCATTGTAACTACAAGGTTACAATGGTCAGAAACACAGTCCCCACCCCCCACCCCAAACATTAGCTGAATGTTACAGCTTATTACTGGGAACCAGAAGGCCAAGACTGAATGCTGGAAACTCAGACTTGAACAATTTCAAATAATCCAGCTGGAGTAATCTCCCAAGTAAATGTCCTACCTTTTTGGCACCAATGTATGAAAAACTGACTCTCTAATCAAATGGTTATAAAATCATAGAACAATGGAGTTGGAAGAGCGCTATAAGGCCACTGAGTCCCAACACTTGCTCCATGCAGGAATCAAAATCAAAATTCACGCAGGAATCAAAATACAAAATACATGGAACATCACAGTCTCATGCCCTCCGGATCACCACCCCCTCCTGGGAGGTTCGTAAAACTTCCACCAGGAACCGCACCTTCTCTGTGGCTGGTCCCACACTGTGGAACTGTCTCCCGAGCAACATTAGGACTGCGGAGTCCCTCTCAGCATTGAAGAAGTTACTAAAAACCAGGCTCTATAGGGCTGCGTTCGGCAATCAAGGGGGTTGATTTATTCTTTGAGTAGGGATTTGAGTCTTCATGTCCGCCCGTTTTTCTTTCGCCATTTTGCTTTAGTATTATCATTCTGTTTGTTAGTTTTTCTGTTAGTTTCTCTTTTTAAAACATTTTTGGGTTCCACTGTTGGTTGTTCATTATTTTTATGTTCATTTTTTGGAACCGATTATTATTCCTTTGACCTTTGTATTGTGGAATTTTACACTTATAAACCACCTTGAGTTCCCTTTTGGGAATATCTGGCGGCATATAAATAAATAAATAAATAAATAAATAAATAAATAAATAAATAAATAAATAAATAAATAAATAATTTTGGCACATAGTTGTTTAATTTTCTCTTGAATGCCTCTAGTGTTGCGCATGCTCATCAACCCCCAAGGTAACTGGCTGGATTATCCTCTTGCTTTAACAATAAGGAAGATTTTCCTATAGACAAGAAACAAAAGAGAGAGAAAAAGAAGAAAAGATGTGGCACTTTACACTTTGTGTGTGTGTGTGTGTGTGTGTGTGTGTGTGTGTGTGTGTGTGTCTGTGTCTGTGTCTGTTGTGTTGTTACAGTCGTGACCGACTCTTCGTGACCCCATGATCATGGAGTTTTCTTGGCAGGAATACTGGACTGGTTTGCCAGTTCCCACTCCAGGTGCCAACAGCACCTGGTATTCCCTGGTGATCTCCCATCCAAGTACTAACCAAGGCTGACCCTGCTTAGCTTCCGAAATCAGGCGAGATCGGATGTGCTTAGGGCATCAAGGCAGCTCTTTAAAGACTAACTGCTATATTTTAACATGAGCTTTCGTGGATCACATAATCTTCCTCAGACCTAAGTGTGAGACTATAAGGCAGTGGTGGTGAAACTTTGGCCCTCCAGATGTTTTGGACCACAACTCCCTCAGGCCTTTGTCATTGGCAATACAGGCTTGTAATTCTGGGAGTTGTGGTCCAAAGCATCTGGAGGGCCAAAGTCTGTGCACCCCTGCTATAAGGCAATCATTTATACCTGACCCTATGACCAGCTGGTGATACAAAAGGACAAAATGGCATAGGTTAGTTAGTATAGATGACACAAGTTTTGAATTGTGTGAGTCAACGTGACATTTCACATTCCATTGGGTCAAGAGCTCTTGACTGATATTCAGTCCTTTTAATTGGTTTTCTTTTCCTTTTAAGCTTTGTTCTGTACAGTCACCCCCCCGGCCATTTCGTGGTTCAGGTACCGCGGGGGGGGGCATCTGGTCACTCCGTGCGCTCCCCCCCGCACCTCCGAGAAGCCTGGGGGGCGGGGGCGGTGGGGAGCGACAGCGTCGCTCTCCGTTGGGCCCCTGGGTGCCGCCGCACGGGAGGGCTGCGGGGACGGACGGCGTCCCTCTCCGCAGCCCTCCCGGGCGCCTCCGGAGTGCTTCAGAGCCGCGCGGAAGAGCTGTGGGGACAGACGGCGTCCCTCTCCGCAGCCCTCCTGGGCGCCTCCGGAGTGTTTCGGAGCCACGCAGAAGGGCTGCGGGGACGGACGGCGACCCTCTCCGTCGCCCACCCGGGCGCCTCCAAAAGGCCTTGGAGCCGCGTGGGGGGGGCGGGCGATCGGATCGCTCCGCGCCCCCCATGCTCCTCCAAGGCTTTTGGGAACGGCACGGGATCGCCCCCCACCCCCACTCGCTTCCGCATATCGTGGATTTCCGTGGATCACGGGTGGGGTGGGTCCCTAACCCCCGCGATCGGCAGGGGGTTACTGTACAAGTAATATTAATTTGTTGATAAAGGAACTATACAGGCAATGAATAACAACAGCTGACTTGACATAATCACGGTAGCATTTCACATCTGGTAATGACTGACTGATATTTAATCCTTCTGAATGGGTTCTCAGCATCAGTGTATATTTTATACAAAATCTAAGTGTAACGTAAGCCCATTACTACATGTCCTGCATTCCAGAATGAGTGATAACAGATCATGCCCTTCCTCTGTATGACAACCTCCAGGTATTTGAAGAATTACCGGTATATCATATTTCCTCTACTGCCACTTAATCCACCAATCTAGAACAAAGTCAAGGATAGCCAATCATTTGCAAGAAAGCCAGTTTTGTGTATCAGGGAACAGTGAGTTCTGGTTGGTCTTACTAGTGATAAACCCAGCCACCAAAGCGTGCCCAAGAACTGAAGTCTTCTCTTTTACATTGAATGTTCACTGGAAGGGCAGATTTTGAAGCTGAGGCTCCAGTACTTTGGACACCTCATGAGGAGAGAGGACCTCTTGGAAAAGTCCCTGATGTTGGGAAAGATTGAAGGCAAACGGAAAAGAGGACGGCAGAGAATGAGATGGTTGGACGGTGTCATCGATGCAACCAATATGGATTTGACCAAACTCCGGGATGCAGTGGAAGATAGGAAGGCCTTGCGAGCAATGGTCCATGGGGTCACGAAGAGTCGGACACGACTGAACGACTGAACAACAACAATTTTGAAACCTCTCTGCTGTTTCTCTTCCAGCTCAAACCAGCGGAAAGCAGTGGAGATACGTTGGCTTTCTCATTTAGACCGATGAAAAGATACGGATAACCACATCACCCTGAATTTACCATGTGGGGATGAAGCCTTGGGTTCAACTTGAAGCTCAGCACCTGTCCTGTAACATAGAGCTGCATATGGCCCAGTTTATTAGTTACATGTTAAACAAGGCTACAGATCTTGTTTTCCCACTAGGCAGCGTTCTGCCAATTTCAAAATAATTTTTCTTCCCGAGTCATGGAAAAGCAGCTGCAATAAATTTTCCCCTGGGTATTTTACTAAGAGAATTGAAGATTATTATTATTATTTTGAATAATATTTTTCTTATTTTGATGGGCAGAAATTGGACTGATTGAAGGATTTACAGAGCGTCATAAACACACAAGATTTTTTTTAAAAAAAGCTACTCCTAGTCAACCCTTCCTTAGCCGTGAAAGGCATAAACAGGTATGTATCTGGAAGATATAAGAAGCTTTATCTTCCTAAGAAGAACAGTAAAGTTTCCAAACTTCTTCTCCTACAACTCCCTGCATCCATCTTCAAATGAACCAAGCCTATCTAACAAATCAGATATGGGAGCCAAGAGAAAAAAATACAGGAGAACCGGGAGACTCGGCCAATTTGAAAACCCAAGTGAAGAAGTTACTATCTTCTGTCTTCTTCCAGCCCACAGCAGCAGCAACTGGAAATATGATATTCCAAAAAGCCGCTGTAGAGATGCTTGCGGTTGTCAGAAGCGGCTGTTTAAAGGTCCGGGAACACTTTCCAGAGGCACTCATTTGTGTCAATCTTGCATATGGGAACAATTAACAATTAGCAGACTAATCTAGCTCAGAAAAAGACGTATGCGCCAAGAGGCTTAGCAGCATAAGCGAATTTCTGTGAGCTACGCAGAAGTGTTAATCATTCTCATGTGGACAGCCGCAACCATAAGGGCAAATTTCTAGTGTCATTACATTGTAATGAGAAATAAAAGCCTTCCAAAACCCTTGTGTCAAAGATGAAACTTGGACACAAAGTGCTAACCATATAATGCGGTAGGCGTAATATCTTAAAAAAAAAAAGATGGACCAAATTCCCTACCATACAGAAAGCATGGAGCTGTATCTACTACAGTGGATCCTCGTATAACAAATAGCTTGTATAATATAAAATCTGTACAACATTAAAAATTCCGGAGATAGGGGAAATTTGCTTAACATAATCACCTATGGGGAGAACCCGTAAAACATAAAAATGGAATTACTCCGTTTTCAATGCATTCCTATGGGAATTTGTACAAAGGAAAATTTGCTTAACATAATTTCATTTGGAATGAATTAATTCCTTTATACAGGGTACCACTGTATTTGAGTTTTTTAAAATAACTCAAGACTGTGTGTGACATTTTGCAAAGCATGAGACCAACTCTCAGCCCCAAGCACTTACAGTTCAAAATATGACAAGTGGGAAAACAGAAGATGGGAGAATGAGTACATGTGGAAATCATGCCGAAAATCTGGTTGCTTGGTGTATTTATTATTTATTTATTACTTTTATTTATATACAACCCTATTACTGTCAAAGCACTGTTCTGGGTGGTTTACAACCTGTTTAACCAAACTACAACAAAGCAGTAGACACTAAATTACCACTCAAATAACAAACACATGGTCTAGAAACTTAAAAACCAATGGTGCAAACCAATTCCCAGATTGAAAGTGAAAACAGGAGCCAATATGTTACACTAGAGTAATCACACTAGCTCAATCAATGGAGATTTATTGAGTCAGCTCCTCCATAATTTCCAGTGATTTAAATGGGCCTACCCTAACTAATATGTAAAACAGTAATCCCCCATTTATCATGGGGGTTAGGGACCTGACCTGATCCACGATAAAGGAAAGTCAGCAATATGCAGATGCTGGGTTGGGTTGGGAGGGGGGCTGTCTGGGACCTTCTATGCTTAGCTTAGGCCTGGTGTTGCCCCAAGCGAGCTTCCAACAGGCTTCCTGCACCTATCAGAGGCCCCAGAAGTGGTTTCGGGCAATTCTGAAGGCTCTTCCAGTTTGCTGGAAATCACTTCTGGGGCATCCGACAGGCCCGGGAAGCTCGTTGGAGGTCCACTTGGGGCAGCGCCTGGGGTAGGTGGAGGAGGGCTCAAACAGGCCCACACAGCTTAACCCAGGGGGCCTTGCCTTCAAACTCTGCAGTCCCGTGATGTACTGGGACCAAAGTATAAGAATTGCAAAATGGCGGGGGATGATTGTATGCTAAAATAAGTTAAAGAGCAAGTTCATTTGAATTAACTGAACTTATGGAGGAGCTGACATACCAAATCCTTATAGATTCAATGGGCCTACTCTATTGAAATTTTACTACACTAACAATTTTTTGGCATGGATATACTCTGCTACAATATCAGAGTTAGCATAGTTAGCTGCTCTAGTATGGCATGGATGACAAATGTGTTTCAAATTAGACCAATCGGCCCACTTCCATGTCTGGACTAATGGCAAGAACAGTGGCGTCACAACATGGGACAATTTCAGCAGTGGGTATATTTTTAAATAACAATTCTATTATTCTACTTTTACTGTGAGGATCTTTACAATGTTTGAAATTCATTAGGGTACTTCAAGCCACTTGGGAATATGTATGGTCTTTGGCAGGGCCATGTATTTGAGATCTAGGTCTTCTCACTACAAATCTACACACTCCACTCTGTTCAGTGCAGATAGACATCTTGCCTCTTCACACTGTAATCAAGGAAATCCATTCACCACGGTAATTACAGCAGTAGGCTCTTTTTGCTCTGGCGTAATGATAATGAGATAACAACTAAGCTCTGAGAATTTTTTTATTTGACTATCTTTGTGATGATGAGTTTTAATTCGAACGGTTTGGCCGTACAAGAAGCTGCAATAACTCTTCTGTAGGAAAATACCCGATGAGATAACTGAACGGCTGAAACTTGCTGGGATTCCAGCTTAGAAAACAAGATTGGGTGGAATGGACAGTGGTAGTTAAAAACTTGTTTCAATTTGAACATATCAAACTGCAGGGAAACATGTCAAACATGAAAATTAAATACAAATAAAAGTGAGCAAGTGTGAAGAAGAGACACCAAGCAGAAGCTTAACTCCCCCCCCCTCTTTTTCTTTAGCAGGCTTCCTATTCCAAGCAAAACTTCTTTGTTAGATAGCTTCCATTTTAGGTTAAAAGTTAAATGACCCACTTCAGGTACCCAAACAGCTCATGTTAAGCAAGTGTTCATTGTGCTCTACAAATGGAACGTGTGCCTGTGTGCTCAGAAATAAGCATCATCAATTTACTATTAGACTACGATTTGATAACCGAAATATAAGCTCCAGAGTAGCTGGAAGGCAGGTAGAAAGCTTAGGTGAGAGTGGTTGTCAAAAGTAGTTTTTAATAGATCAGGCCAATTTGTGTATTTGAAGAGGCCCGAACTTTATTTGTTGTCCATATACCAGTAACACCCAAACTGGAATACTGCAAAATATTCTACAGAGAGGATGAGACTGTTAGAAAGAACGTTCAAAAACTTTAGCTGGAGTACAATGTAGCAGACTGGTGCCATACCTATAAGATCATTAGATATTTAGTCTACTGCTCTGGTTCCCAGTTAATTTTCAAGGACTGTTTTAACCCAACCTCCAAAGCCTGAAATGGTTTTGGTGCCAAGTTACCTGTATCACTCTACCTGCACCTCAAGAACTGTAGCTAATGTGGTTACCCAAGAACACAACTAGGCTGGTGGATGCGAGGGACCGTGCTTTCTCAGCAGTGGTTCTGTGTCATGAAATCAGCAGAGGTCCATCAAGCCTTGTCACCATAGATTTCCAGAACATTCATAGAAGCAATTTATTTACTATTCCTTTTTTTAAGAAGTAAGAATGGCTCCCCTGTTCGCTTTAGCTGCAATTCTTCTTTGGCTTTTATCATTCTTCTAATGTTTCTGGAAGACGTTCATTATTTTTGCAATGCTTTTTAGTGAATTACTGCATATACTCGAATATAAGTCTAGTTTTTCAGCCCTAATTTTCGGCTGAATAAAGGGGCCCTCGACTTATATTCGGGTCAATACTTTTAGCCGCTGAGACAAGTGCTTAGGTCGGTGGCCAGAAGTCATTTTAAACATCGTGCACCGCTTCTCTTGACCCCCCACCACCACCCCCGCACTGCAGGGGAGCGGTGTGCAATGTTTAAAATGACTTTTAGCCACAGAGGCAAGTGCTTGGGTCGGTGGCTGTGATTTTAAACATCGTGCACCGCTTCTCCTGACCCCCCTCTGCATCACGTGGGAGCGGCACAGGATGTTTACAATGAATTTTAGCCACTGACGCAAGCGCTTTCCTTGGTGGCTAAAAGTCATTTTAAACATTACACACCGATCCCCCAGCTCACAAAGGAGGAGCTGCCAGGCCCTGCTGCATTTCCCACCCTAGACTTATACTCGAGTCAATACGTTTCCCCAGGTTTGGGGGGTTAAATTAGGGGCCTCGACTTATACTTGGGTCGACTTATACTCGAGTATATACGGGTAAATTGATTCTCATTCACTATTTAATCTGGAAACTTTCTTGAGAAAGGTTTTTAGCTTAAACGAAGTGAGGACCATTTAAACAGTAGTAGTAAAAATGGTCATGATGCTGTGGGGAAAAGTAATAGGAATATCAACAGTAATAACAACAACACACACACAGAGAGTGGCCTCATAACCTCCACATCGTTCTGCCTCAAGAGTCAAGCTGCACTGAATAGCTGAATAAATTTTGTGGTAATAAATAATGTATGTTGGATGTAACAACTTACTCTGCCCAGAGGACTCATTGGATGTGTAGCATACTCTGATGTCAAATTATAGTGTGCAGCTTCACTTATCATGTTTACCGACCGATCTTTCTTTTCTTCAGATGTCATCGTTGCTGCAGTCCTGGAAACAGAATATGCAACGACGCTAGAAACTGCTGTGGTAAGACTTAAAAAGCAACCCCAGTTGTTCCCTAATAAATGTTGCATAAGTCCCTTGTTCAGTTTCCCAGCAAGTAACCTGCAGCAAAGTTAACTGCATAGACATTTAAAGAAATACTACCTGGTAAAATCCTGCTAGTGGGGTTCATACAGGATATCCCTCAGTTTCAACCTCCCATTCTCAGGCCTACGGTGCTAATGTGACTGAAAGAAGTGGAAATGTATTATGTGTTTGATATGAAAAGGAAAGCAAAGTGTTCTGCTTATATACTGCCCCACAGTGCTTTAAGCACTCTCTGGGCAGTTTACAATTGAATTATGCAGGCAACACACTGCCCCCTCCCAGCAACCTGGGTACTCATTTTACCAACCTTGGAAGGATAGAAGGCTGAGTCAACCATGAGCCAGCTATTTGGGACTGAACCCCAGGTTGTGAGCACAGTTTTAGCTGCAGTACAGGCATTTAACCACTGCGCCATGAGGCTCCTATTGACATTGTTTTTAATAACATTTACAAAGAACAGTTGTACACAAAACGATATTAAGCTGGAAGATGGACTAGTTAATAACGCAGCTGTACATGAATGGTAACAAAACTTAGGAAGTCAAAGGTTGTGGGTGCATTATCATCAGCTGTAAGGCTCTGGAATGAATCAAGTCAGAAATTCACAAATGTATCAGAAGCCTTGTAGGGCCTTCATGTTTACCTACAGTCTTTGGCTGGATAATCTCATCACCTTGACAAATATCCTATTGAGGTTCAACTGAGTGGAAAGTCTCATCAGTTAGTAATAACACTGGTTCACACCACTTTGCAAGCATTGACATGGTGCAAGCAGAAAGCGGGTTTTCTTCATGGAGAGCGGTGATTGCAACACGGCAACACTTGTCTACGTACCGCAGCACAATATTATGTGCCAGGACTTTCTGCTCACTGAAGCGCAATAGAATACTGGTCTTCAAGTTTTTCCTTCAGGTAGCCAAAGATTGCATTTGATTGTGTGAAAAGCAATCTAGGCCTTGGTTCTTTCATTCAACTGCTATAAGTCATCAATATACCTTTGACCTTTCACTCGCTTAACCACAAAGCAGCTGGGTGTGCAGCACAGAAAAGAGGAACTAAGGAAAAGAAAGCCACCTGATGGCAATCACATGATAATCATTTGTTTCATGCTGTTATAATAAAATGCTACAGCTCAGGAACTTGTGAAATTATGAGTGGAAGGCATATTAATAATTGCTAAAATAGGCATCAAGCTCTGTATGCTAATAATGAGGTTTTAAGCCTGTACCCACCAAAAAAGATATAGGAGAAACAACCACCGAGTTATTTATTTCTGTAGTATGCTTTTAATCTAAGGAAGCTTAGGTTGTAGGTTTTGCAGTTCTTTTTAAAAACATCTCTACACAACTACTACAATAGCCGTAGGCTCTTAACAAAACTAAATTAAATTATTTCCTCTAAAAATCAAGAGAAAAATATGTTCACAATGAATTCAGTGCCTCAACAACTGAAGTCTCTGAATAAATACAGTGGACCCTCGTATAACAAACGGTTTGTATAACATAAAATCTGTACAACATAAAACATTCCAGAGATAGGGAAAATTTGCTTAACAGAATCGCCAATGGGGCGAATCCGTACAACATAAAATGGTCATGATTAGGGATTACTCCGTTTTCAATGCATTCCTATGGGAAATTCGTATAAAGGAAAATTTGCTTAACAGAATTTAATTTGGAATTAATTAATTCCTTTATACAAGGTACCACTGTATATGAGGAGCAGGTGATTGTGTCACTGATTATTTATGATCAAATGTCAAATAAAGATCAAGTATTTCTGAAGTATTACCGTAATTCAGCAGATATATTAGATCCTGGTACTAAACATGAACAAATGGTTGCTACTACATTTAGGGAACTACAACCCATAGATATAAGCACGTGTGTAGTATGATTTCTGATGGTGAGGCACAGAAGAAAACCTCATCCATGGGATCCTTATTAGATCGCATTATGATGCAATCTAAAATGACTGCAGTAGGACAATATGTGGTCAGTTTGGAAGTCAAGACATTTAAAGAGCCTCATGGTGCAGGGGTTTTACTGCTGTACTGCAGCTCTAACTGTGCTCCTGACCTAGAGTTCATGGTTGACTCAGCCTTCTATCCTTCCGAGGTTGGTAAAATGAATACGTAGCTCACTGGAGGGTGGCAATTAAATTGTAAACTGCTCAGAGAGTGCTGTAAGCACTATGGAGTGGTGGTATATAAGCAGAACATTTTGCTTTAATTGAAATATTGGAATGGCCAATGCCAATGAGGATATCAATTAACCCCAGCATTTACTGACTAAAATAATCACTTACTGTTCATTCACAACAAAAATGCAGTTGTCCTGCGATGGCTGTCCTGTCACCGGGTGTTTGCAAGTCACTTTTCGTTCATTATGACTGTAGGGAGACAAAAAAAAACACCACATAATTGAATGGTTCTTTTTTCTATACAAAACTTCAACGTTCAGGAGGCAGCAGGCAGGCAAATTTTGTCAGTCTTAATTAGAACATATATGCAGCTTCTCATATACATTTCTGATACAGTTAAGACTGAATAATGGTTCTTGAGGCTGGATATTTTAAACCCAAGCGATCAGCAATCCTTTACAGCTTAGCATGAAACATTTCCATCCACACTAAGCCAGAACATATTTTTAGAATATGTGTGTGTGTGACAGAGTGTGTGATGCTTGCAGCCTAACAGGTGTGAATATAACCATCAATGTGTACAACGGCTGTCAATGAAAATTTTAATTAACTCACAGTTGAGACCAGTGTTTGTCAACTGGTAGCTTTCGAGATGTTTTTAACATTAACCCATAGAATCCCTGGCCTGCATGGACACAGGCCAGGGATCCTGAGAGATGATGGTTGAGGAGTGGGGAAGACCAAAGGTTGAGAAACACTTATTCAGGTGACATGCATGACGGAGGTAAGCAAACCCGTCTGTCACCGATGGATCATATTGCTCATATTCCTGAAGAATATGTCACCCTTCTACTTTAACCACACACATAATGAGGTCTACTTGGTAATGCACAGACTGTAAACAGACACTAGGCTGTTAGAGATTATCTAGCATTGGGAGCCTTGACTCAAATTTCAGTCCAGTCATGAGAGTCACGTTTTACATCTGTTTTAGCAAATAATAAAATCCTATCATTTGCAATACAGTGATCCCCCCACCTACCATGTGGGTTAGGGACCCTACCCGACCCGCAATAATTGAAAATCCGTGATATGAGGATGCAGGTCAGTTTGGGCCTGGGAGGCCTAAATGGGGGCTCTTGTACTTACCCCCAGTCTGGTGCTGCCCCGAATGGGCCTTCCGGGGCCTTCTGGAAGCCCCAAAAGTGACATCCGGATTGCCAAAAATAATTTCGGAGGCCTCAGAAATAATTTTCGGCAATCCAGAAGTCACTTCTGGTTTGCAGGAAAGCCCTTTTGGGGCCTCCAGAAGGCTCAGGAAGGCCCTCACAGGCCCGTTCAGGGCAGCCCCAGTCCTGGGGTAAGTACGGGAGGCCTGAAACAGGTCTTTGCCCCTTACTCCAGGGGGCTTTTTTCATATACTGTGGTCCCGCGATATAGCGGGACCACAGTATATGAACTGTGAAAGGGCGGGGGACCACTGTACAACTACATTTTCTGTCCTTTTCATTGACACCAATTTTTAGGAGTGACAGATATTAATCTATTTGTAAAAATGTTTGAAATTCTTTAGAGCTGAATGTGCATTTTAAGGCACATCACCCACTTTTCATTCATATTGTTCATTGCCAGAGTCATGGAAATAATAGTATGCATTTGATATGCGGCTCACCTTCAAGCAGCCCATGAGTCTGGGCTTCAGCAAGATAATCCTACCAACTCCCTAGTTGGTGCTTTTGTTAAAACTTTTAGATCTTAATCACTACACAATTTCACACAGCCATGCTCTAATCACAAGATCCCTTCCAAACAAAAGCCTAAACTACAAAAATAAAAGCTTTGTTCCTCTGCAAAAAAGCATGAAAAACATTGCCTATATTAATTGAAAAGAGAACACTGTTAAATCTCTGTTTCCTATGAAGGCAGTACTTAGTAATTTAAAGAACTCACTTCTGCTGGATGCAATATACTGTACACACACACAAAAAGGAAACCAACTCTAAAACACTGTTGTGGACAATGGTCTGAATAGGCTTGTTAGGTGGATTAATGGCGTATGGTGCACCCTGGACCTATTCAGTCCAGGGTGATGTGAAATCAAGCTGAACTAGAAAATAGAGGACTCGTCACTAACCTTCCTCAGACTGAAGAAGCCGCTTGGATGAGCAACAAAACATTTCAATCTCTCAAGAAAGTAAGTCCAGTTACCATGACTCAACTTCCAGATAAACTCAACTGGATGACTAAGAATCTTCACAGACTTTCTGACCATACATTTCACAGACCATATTTTCACAGACTCAAACAAACACAACAACAACAGTAACCTCCCCCACCCAATTTTTCTGTAGCCTAAAAATCAAAATTGTCAGAGCAGTTTCATAATACACATTTGTGCCTCAGGAAGTTGTAGCAAGTGGCTGAATTCCACAGGATCTGCAAGCAACTAAGAAATGGGTAGATTTTTGAGAGGCGCCCTATGCAGAGCCTAATGAGCAGAGAGACTACCACTCTCTTCCCTTGCAGCTCCCATGGAGCTTAGGCATTCCCATCAATAGCCTTCTTCTATAATCTAATGGCTATCCCTCCAGAGAAAGGCTTGCTGAGGAAACTCCTCTGGTTTTGGTTTGTTTTGTTTGACTACATCTAAAAGAATTTTGGTAATGGGGAAGATTCCTGGCGTAAATCCTCCCCAATGTTAGGAGCTGGAGTGGGAAAAAAACTTCAGAAATCCTATGACAGATAGACCCCCTCTGTAACATCATTACCACAGGTCTACATAATGAGTATGAGTGATAATGTGTGGATTTTCTTTTTATTTCTGGCACCAACATGTCTTGTGCCAACTCAGTCCCACGTTACACCTGCCTAAGTCAGCTGTAAAGTGCTTTAAAATGAAAAAAAAATTGTAAAATCTGCAGATAGTTGAAAGAAAGAGAAAAACCACGAGGCAAAATATTAGCTACAGGACAGTTATGAAATACTCCAATTCAGGAGAAGACTGTTGAGCACAGACAGTGAATGAACTGCAGGGGAACAGCAGGTTCTGCCTTACATCTCATAGTAGCATTTTGAAAGAGGGAAAAATAACAAATGCAGGAATATTTTAAGGTTAGAGTAGAGGGTGCAGCAGTGATAGAACGAAGACAACAAATTGTCTTCTCTGTCAGCAGGAACTCTCTGAATGGGAGACAGAGCAATGAGGAATACAGAGATATTTCTCAATTGTGATGCTTTACTATCCTTGTTTTATTTTTACTTTTTGATATTATGTACTGCAGTGTGGTGTACTGGATACAGCATCAGACTAATATTCATCAGACATGGGTTTGAATCTCTACTCAGTCACGGAAACTCAATGGAGAGTGGCAGTAATCAAGTCATTCCTTAAATATCTCATCTCCCTTCTGGAGTTGCCATAGGCCAGAAGTGACTTAATGACACATAACACACACACTATATACTGCAGGTTATTTTAGCTGACAAACTGGAACAGGTTCAGAGGAGGGTGACAAGGATGACCAGGGGGCTGGAAACGAGAACCCAGCTTTCAGCTGAATATCAGGAAGTATGTCAGAGCAGTATGGCAATGGAGCCAATGACCTCAAGAGTTGGTGAGTGCTCCAACACTGGAAGCATGCTAGAGCAGTGTTGGCGAACCTATGGCATGGGTGCCAAAGGGAGCCCTTTTTGTGGGCACCTGACACCACCCCTTAACAGCCACCTGTATTCAGGTTAAAGTGCTGTATTGGCACTTTGCAAAAAAATTAGTGGGTTTTAAATCACAGTTTTGGCACTCGGTCTCTAAAAAGTTTGCCATCACTGTGCTAGAGGAATATAGACAGCCACCTGGTAGGTATCCTTTGATTTGTATTCCTGTATGGAGGGGGGGGGGTTTGAACTTGATGGCCCTGTAGTCCCCTTCCAACATCACTACTCTATGATTCCTATGGGTGTCTTATCTATCTATCTATCTATCTATCTATCTATCTATCTATCTATCTATCTATCTATCTATCTATCTATCTATCTATCTATCTATCTATTATTTAGCTTGTATGCCGCCCACTACCCAAAGGTCTCTGGGTGGCTCACAATCAGAATAAACAATTCAGACAATTATTGCAATCAAAATTGCAATAAAATTAAGACAATAAAACATTTAAATACAATAAATACAATATATTAAAATACTACACTAAAATCGCCCTCAGGACCCACAACAATCAGTTAAAAAACTTCTGGAACATGAATGTTTTTTCCTGGTGCCGGAATGTCATCAACGTTGGCGCCAGGTGGGTCTCACTTGGGAGGGCATTCCATAATCTGGGGGCAGCTGCCGAGACGGCCCTGTTCCTACAAGCCATCCCTTTCACCTCCTTGAGGGATGGCTCTTTCAGGAGGGTCCCCTAGCTAGATCTTAATTGCTGGGTAGGTTAATATGGAAGGAGGCGGTCCTTCAGGTATCTAGGTCCTAAGCCATTTAGGGCTTTATATGGATCAGCCTGTTCTTATATCAAGTTTCCAGAAGACCACTGTGATGATGAAAGAGAAACTATATTTGTTCTCTATGACAGGATAATGTCACATTATAGAATGTGGGTTAACCCATTAACCAAAGAATGGCACACTCCTTACATCTTGGTATGGTCATTGCCTTCCACCCAGTACAGAATTTCAGGAGACACACACAGAGCCGTGAGGGAGGAAGGGGTCATTTTTAGGTCAACCAGTTGTGTACATGGTTCTTCCTTCTCTGATGCTTGTTTCAATAGGGAATCCAGCAACCCTTTGCTTCAGAGGAAGATCTGTTTAAAGCAATGTGACACTCTTTGACTTGTGTAACTCTGATTGTGGGGTCTTGGGCAGAAGAGAAACAGAGTATTGGCTTAAGACCCTGTCATATCTCAAAAAAAAAGCCAGAAGAGGTAGTATTTTAATTTCAGCCAACTCCTGTCCTGTGGTTTTTCAGTCCATCCCTGCTTTCATACTGAGTAACTGAAATGCTCCCTTTTAAAACAGGCTGTGATGTTCAAATTGGGAAACAGTATGCCAATATTAACAGTCCTCTATTGGACATTTATTTTAACTCACTTCCTAAGAAAATAATATGATTAAATACACACTTTGGAATTCATTGTATGAACTCTGCATGGTTTTTAACACAGATCAAATTCCCGTTTTTTTTGCTGTGTGGCCAGGCCCTGAGTCTATAAACTTGGCAGCCTAAATTTTGTAAGCAAGCACCCTCTGGGCATAGATGCATAGGACTATTGCAGAATCCAAATGGACTGTATGTAGGTTTTGGCCTAATTCAGAAGCAGGAAAGCTGATTTTCTTAAACAATTCCCAGGATCCTAGTCAGCAAGGACACTGGTTACCTGCAAGGCCAATTGCAATCTTTGATGCAAAATTTCCATCATTCAATCTAAGGGCTTTTCAAGGGCATCTACAAATGCATACTGGTTCACTCAACTACATGGTCAGTCATTCAAGATGTTTTTAAACACATCTTCTACACTCCATCCAGTTCCATAAACACCAAGTTCTCCTAATATTTTCATTTATATTTCTAAAGAGACCCCAACCCTTCCTAGAGAAACCTGAGTGCACCATTCCCAGGTCCATCCTCCATAATGAAAAATAAGCCATCATATTCCTCATGTTTTGAATACTAGCAAAATCAGTATTAACAAAGAGGACCTTGTGTCACAGGAATTAATCAGTGCCCCAGTGACTCACAAAGAACTTGAAAGTAGGGCCACAGAGGCAATCTTTTAACTAATCATCAATTACCACTTCTCTTTACATTTAAATACATTCATTTTCCTCTTGCTCAACAACTCAGAGCTGCAGTTTGATCTTCTACTGTTAGTCAAAGACACGTCCCTAAACTTTCCAAAGAAGAATAATTCAAAAGCCTTCCCCCGGCATCTTGTTTATTTGCTCTTCCGCAGCTCCGTTTCATTGCTCCACTGCACTGCACATAATCCTACATTGGTTCTCTTGCATGTTAATTAAAATCTACCTGCTAGAAATTTACACACCGTTTTGATTACCCGCTCTTGAGTTGTAAGCATATACAGTATTCTCCCACTTCTTTGCATCCTTTTAACTATATGAAAGCTGTCAGTATGTCACCTCCTTAGACATCTTTCTAGGTTCAACAGTTTTCCTTCAACAAACTCGTGTCATCCTCAACATGCAGAATTAAACAGTCCCAGAGATGGATGAATAATTAATAACTGTGTGCCGTCAAGTCAATTATGGCTTACGGGAGTATGCAGAAGTGGTTTGCTATTCCCTTTTTCTGGGGGGCATAAAGAGCTTTTGTTTTTAATGTCTTGGGCATGTTTCTTCCCCCACCCCCTTTTGTATTAATTTACTAAATGAGAACAAGTCAGTAGCATGAACTGTTTAAAAACTGAGGGCGACTTCTGAAAAATATGCTCCTTTAGAAACAGAAATCCAGGATTGCCCCTCTATGTATTTCATTGGTATGCAAGACGATTTCTCCTTCAAATCAATATGTAAGCCACACACTCCTCCAACATGCACACAACAGAGACAAGAAGCCTTCAAAGTGGGCACAGCTGGCTGTGACATGTTTTCACCAGAAACCAAGACAGCATCATAAATCCTCTTGCCAGCAGACTCTTACTTAAAAGGTCACAGCTTCTATATCATATTTTAGCATAAGACATTTCTTTGCTGTTACATCTATGTCACAGAGACACTGTCCATGTTTCCTGGCTTCGTCTGAGCCTGGGGTTCAATCCCAGGTAGCAGGCTCATGGCTGACTCAGCCTTCCATCCTTCCGAGGTCGGTAAAATGAGGACCCAGCTTGCTGAGGGCGCAATGTGTAGCCTGTATACTATAATTAAAAACTGTAAACTGCCCAGAGACTACTTGAAGCGGTATGGGGCGATATATAAGGAGAACACTTTTAATCCTAAGGAAACACATTACTGGCAGGAAGGTTTCAACTATGGGGTAGGTGACTCGAGGAACACCTCCAACCACGTGAGATAGGTATCTTGTATGACATAAAAGAGGAACACGTTGAATCACATCATCTTGAAGCCTAAACCTCACCAGTAAGACCATACATGGCTAACAACCCATACTTAATGGGTTCTGGGAAGGTTGCTAGGTGGGACTTTCATGCACCTTAGGCCACTGTCCACTTAATGAGCCTATTCAGGTCAGGGTGAGGTGGAATCAAGGTGAACTATAAAATGGAGGACACACCACTAACTAGACATGGGCACGACTTGGCGAAATTCTCGTTTCCGTTTCTCGTTTCCATTACGTAACGGAAACGGTAACGACAATTACTCCGCTAGAACTCGAACTTGAACTGACTAAAGAAAAATTGGGTCTGATTTGTCGTTGTCGTTCCTGGCATCGCAGCGATTGCGCGATGCCAAGCGGCACAGGAAAAAAGTTTTAAAAATAAAAAAACCCGATTCCCGGCCAAAAAAGCAGGTGAAAATATGCCTGCCTGAGTGAGGGCACCTACCAGAGGGGTGGTTTCTGGGGGGGGGGGTCCCCGGCCTCCCCCCCCCCGGGCTGCGCAAAGTGCGCATCCTCGTCGTCGAGTCGCACTCGCCCATGCCAACTCGCCAAGCGGCGCGGCACAGGAAAAAAGTTTTTAAAATAATAAAAAAAAAAAAGATTCCCGGCCAAAAAAGCAGGCGAAAATATGCCTGCCTGAGTGAGGGCACCTACCAGAGGGGTGGTTTCTGGGGGGGGGGAGTCCCCGGCCTCCCTCCCCTCCTCTCCTGGGCCGCGCAAAGTGCGCATCCTCGTCGTCGAGTCGCACTCGCCCACGCCAACTCGCCAAGCGGCGCGGCACAGGAAAAAAGTTTTAAAAATAAATAAAAAAAACGGATCCCAGCCAAAAAAGCAGGCGAAAATATGCCTGCGGCCTGCCTCAGTGAGGGCACCTACCAGAAGGGTGGTTTCTGGGGGGCGGGGGGTCCCCGGCCTCCCCCCCCTCTCCTCTCCTGGGCTGCACATCCTCGTCGTCTCGCCAACTCGCCATGCCATGCGGTGCGGTCGGGGGATCCAAAATGGGGCGACCCGCAATATTTATTTTGAAATTGTGGTCCAAAAACACACCAAAGCACCACAGAAACATGCGAAAATAGCTATTTTAAAACTGCCTGAATTTTTCCAGTAGCAGCAGTGGGTTTTTCTTGCAACAAAACGTCTCCATTGATTTTATTTTATTTTATTTTTATTTTTTTACACCTGCGCATTAATGATGGGCTGGCCATGGGAGTGGACCATGCAAATTTTTGGAGCCATTCCACCAGTTGCATGGCCACTTGGCCAGGTTTTGACCGAGACTTCTGGGATGTGCCAGTCGGGCATAAAAAGCCACTAACCCTAGCCCGAACCCGAACCCTAACCCATACACCAGTACACTGTCCTTCTTAGTGGGTCAGAGAGGCACCCAGAGGTGCACCCCAGTAGCTCACCCTAACCTTACCAGTAACCCTAATCCTAGCCCTTGCGCTAACCCCTAACCCCAAGCCAGATCTGTGTACTCGCATTGCACTACAGCAAGTACAGTTCCCTTCTTAGTGAGTCACAGCAGGCGCCAGTAGGGGTCCGGTCCTCTCTCACTTCGCTCTCCAGCCCAAGCAGGCAGTGAGTCACAGAGGCACCCGTCGAAAGAGAGGTGCCTCTGCTGCAACAACTGCAACTTAATGGTATTCATATCCAATTGGCTATGCATGCCATTTTGTAGCGGGTGAGGAGAGGAGGCACCCACGAGGTGCCTCCAGGAGCCCGCTTTCCCTTCATGGCGGGCCAGAGAAGGCACCCACCCCAGAGAGGTGCCTCCAGGAGCCCCCCCCAAACCAGTACTAACGACAGACGAAAACCCGACAAACGAAACGACAAATTTTTGGAAAATTTCGTGAAAAACGGAAACGAGCCGAAACGGGCCGGCTCCGACACACGACAACTTGAAATGTAGTTTTTCCTGGTCGTGCCCATCTCTACCACTAACTTTTCTTAGACTGATGAAGCTGTTTGGATGAGCAGCAAAACATTTCAATCTCTCAAGAAAAAAAAGTCCAGTTGCCATGACTCAACTTCCAGATAAACTCACCTGTAATGACTTAGAATCTTCATGGACATAAACCTTAAGACCAAAGAAGAGTCCTACAGGAGAAACCAAAGGTCTATTTGATTCATTATGCCGCTTTCCACAGAGGCTCATGTGAAGTAAGCCATGAACAGAACCAGACTTTGCTCTTCCAGGAACTGGCACAGTATTTCATAGCATACTCTCTCTGAACATTGAGTATCCTGTAGACCAACAGGCGTTTTTTCAATTGATTGACTTCATTCCCTTTTAAAGCCTTCTTGACTAGTGACCACCTCTATGTCAATAAATCACTATGACAAGATATACTGTATTCTATTTAAATCACAGTAATTATTTCTGATTGTGCATACACAGAGCTGTTAGCATATCTTTATTATGCAAATAGACAATCTCTTATATCCTTATTTTGGTGATGAATCTCTCTGCTTCCTATGACAGATACTGCAGGTGGCCACCCAACTTGTTACCTATAAAGTCCAAAAGGCTTCTTCCCATTTGCTAGTTCTGAATTATGGTACTCTATATCAATGTTTAATGAGTTCTGCACTACCAAGGTTACTCTTCATTAGAAAGACAACAGTAATTACTAAATGCCATTTTAAAAAATCTAGCCTGCAATCTTTTCTAATTTGATATTTTTCTCCCTCTTTACACAAAGGTTAAATGGTACATTCCTCCAAAGTCTTGGATTTCACTGCCTTCCGGTGTTTTTAATACATGAAAAGAGAGGCAAATGTAACCCTCCAATTTACAAATATACAAGGAATATTCCCTAAAATGATACAAGTGCCAAATAGAGCAAGCTCAACCACTCCTTAAGGAGCAAAATGTCAGCAATATTTCTTGTTATTTTCCTTCTCTGCCTTATTTTTCTACCCCAGTGAGTAAAATCCAATAGATGAAAAGCTAATAAAAAGTTCCCTGCATATGCAGCAAATGTATTTAGAAGTATGTTTCTATCTACAGGTAGAAAGGATGTGGTCTGTGGCTGTGCAGTTTCCTCCCTTTTCCAAAAAAAAGTTGCTCCTGATTATATGCACAAACCTTTTCATACACATGGACTTTCTTCCAATTAATCTATTTCAGAAAACAGTTTGAGAGCTTTGTGCAGAAACTATTTGCCTGAACCGAGACGACTAGCGGGTCTCCGTGATCAGAACGCTTAACTAGAAAGGTAACAAAGGACTATTACGTTGAACATGAAAGCAACTGAATTCTCACACAAAGGTACTCATTTTAACTGTTAAACTTTGGGATTTGAAATACACACAGGATAATAATTGCCCAAGGGTAGCTAGTCCACCCATGTATTTGTTATCTGCAAATTTTATAACCATCCCGATCCCCTCATGCAAATCATTAATAAAAAATGTTGAAGGATTGAGCCTTGTGGTACCCCATTTTTTACTTCCTCGAGTTTTAAGAAGAAGCCATTGGTAAGCACTCGTAGAATTCTGTAACCAATAGTGACAGTTGTTCTATCCAGCCCATATCTAGTTTTTATAGAAAACCACTAAATAAATGTAAGCACAGAAAAACTTTTTATATGAACATAATAGGAATCAACAATAAACACTGCTGATTAATTTGCCATTTTCTTCTTAGAGAAATACATATTTTGGCAGGATACAATCAGCTGGGAATCACGAAATTAAAATACAAAAGAAAATATAAAATCAAGATATACTGCTGTGGGTTTAGAATCACTCTGATTTATTCAGGGATTGCAAGAAACTGATATAACAATCATAGGTTTACAAGGAGTGTCTTATTATAGGACAGTAATTTAAGTAACATATTTTTAATTTTTATGGAGGCTTTAAACTAGAATTCTACAATGAAATGTTGCTTCACGTTTATGACACCTATCAAGCTTTGATGCCTCGTTTAAAATATGCCACTGAAAACTCCAAATGGCTATGTGTGAAATATTTCTGCAACTCTAATACTTCAGATTAAAATTTCCCTGGAATAATATTTCAGCGGTTAATGCTACATCTGCTCAGAAGTGTGCTCCCATCACAACCCATCCCAAAGAAGTTTGAAACATATCAATGACAAAGGTTAGTATCCTTTCCCAGTACACTGGGAAAGCATAACAGCCTGTTGTGTGAAGAGAATGATTAAACAAGAATTCCGCTCCAATGTAGTAGATAAGTAGGCTTATCTAAGATCATGGCCACCGGTCCCATCACCTCCTGGCAAACAGAAGGGGAAGAAATAGAGGCAATGACAGAGTTTATTTTCTTGGGCTTCTTGATCACTGCAGATGGCGACTGCAGCAACAAAATTAAAAGACGCCTGCTTCTTGGAAGGAAAGCAATGGCAAACCTAGGTAGCATCCTAAAGAGTAGAGAGACATCACTTTGCCAACTAAGGTCTGGATAGTCAAAGCTATGGTTTTTCCAGTAGGGATGTATGGAAGTGAGAGCTGGACTATAAAGAAGGCTGATCGCCCCAGAATTGATGCTTTTGAGCTGTGGTGCTGGAGGAGAGTCTTGAGAGTCCCCTGGACTACAAGGAGATCAAACTTATCCACCCTGAAAGAAATCAACTCCGAATGTTCACTGGAAGGACAGATTTTGAAGCTGAGGCTCCAGTACTTTGGCCACCTCATGAGGAGAGAGGAGTCCTTGGAAAAGTCAGTGATGTTGGAAAAGATTGAAGACAAAAGGAAAAGAGGACGGCAGAGAATGAGATGGTTGGACGGTGTCATCAATGCAACCAATATGGATTTGACCAAACTCCGGGAGGCAGTGGAAGATAGGAAAGCCTGGGGAGCTCTGGTCCATGGGTTCGCGAAGAGTTGGACACGACTGAACAACTGAACAACAACAACAAAAGTTTATCTGCATCAGTAACCAAAGGATATACAGTACACCTGAAGATATAGGATGCATTTCAATCGTTTCCTTGTTTCCTGCAAGAAGCGAAAAACAGGATGGATTTTGGCCATTTGCGCTAGAATCAAGTATTTCTTGGCTGTTCTGTGTTTCCACATCTCCACAAATTCATGGCTTCTCAAAGCAGTAAGCTATTAATTAATAACCAAATTCCATTCCTAGTGATCCAAAATAGGAATGTATCCCAATACATTTTCCACACTATTATGAAAATTCATTACTCGGCAAGAATATAAGCACATATGGAGAAACAGGAATGCAACGTTTTAGCCTTTAAACTAAATCCAGAGACTATCCAAAATAAATACAGCATTAAAAGGTTAAGAGAACCACATGCTTTAGTATGTTGCTATTTAAAACAACAATTTTAAATCACAAAATTAAAAAAGATGGCTAGAATAAGCAGTTTTATAGAATAAGCAGTTACCAAAACTGCTTGATGCTTAGTATTTGGAGGATTAAGTAAGCTCTGGAATGCTATGATTCTTCCTTGTTTGCAGGCTATTTTAATTAGTTTGTCATCTTGGTCATGGAACTGCTTTTAAGTTCAAGCTCCCAAACTATAATTTGCAAGTTCACTATAAACTATGGTATTCAAACTTATATACTCAGAGTCCAGTCAATGCGTGACTAGCAATGTGAAGGCCCGGAAAACAACCGGAAAAATTCAGGGGGGGGGGAAATCCCCCCCGTTTTCCCCCTAAAGCCTTTTTGTTTTGTTTTTTCCCAAAAAAATAATTGAAAAATTGAAAAAAGAAAAAGAAAAAATGATTATGGGAATGTTTTATTTTAATATGATGAATAAAATATTTTCAGACAGGGTGTCCAAATATTTTCCAAATCATTTCAAAAAATACGCATAGTATCAGATTATTCTAATTTCTGTGCACTGAAGATAAGCAAGTTCTAGGTTGCAAACTGAACTCTCCAATTCAAGATCAAGATGCATTTCTTCCTTTAGGAGATGCTGCCTATTGTCACAAGAAAAAGACAAAGGTTTTTTTTCTTCGTTTTTGCATGTGGGAGTGTATGTTTGGCTCTGTTCTGTCCTCTTTACTAGGCCTCAAAAGCACTGGAAGAAAATAGAGAGCACCAAATTTGCCAAGTCAGATTGTCCATAGTCATATTTTATGTTCCTAAAATAACATAATGACTTTCAAGCTGTAAAGGAGTGTGTGTGCTAATTTAGATTTTTTTTTCTTTTCCCCCCCAAAATTTCCTTTTTTCCCCAGGGGGGAAATGGGGAAACAACAGTTTCTTTCCAAGCTTCAAAATTTCTGGAAATTTTACATCTCTAAGTGTGACATCATAACAATCTGCACTTTGGGTAAGCTAGTAATGGAGGAAGGAATATGAGCAAGGGAAGTATGTTCCCTATATTAGAAACCATGTTATACGAGATATGGGATAGGATCAACCCATAAAACACTTTAGGCAGACCTGCAGAAATTAATGACACTTTGGTTAATTAACCAATCCAATTAACTATAATGTCCCTCCTCCAAATGTGGGTTGGTGGAGGCTGATGACTGAGTTATGAATCCACTGTGGGTATTAGTCTGATGATTACGGACACTATCCAAGGTGACAGACCTATTTTGGAAACAAAGTTTAGCACTCAGCTAGTACAATTCAGACCAAAATTCAAAGCAGACTCGGGTACCCCTATAGAACTGGAGTTATCAGTTTACACTGGCCTTGAGACAACCCATCCTTTAGAATCACAATGTACTGAGCCATTAAATGGATAATCATAGATGCAGCTGTTAGGGCAGAGAAACTCTTGCTTTGCATATACTGTATTACAGTGCACCCACATATAAAAAAGGGTTTGTATAACATAAAATCTGTACAACATAAAAATTCCAGAGATAGGGGAAATCTGCTTAACAGAATCGTTTATGGGGCGAATCTGTACAACATAAAATGGTCATGATTAGGGATTACTCTGTTTTCAATGCATTCTTATGGGAAATTTGTATAAAGGAAAATTTGCTTAGAATTTCATTTTGAACAAATTAATTCCTTTATACAAGGTACCACTGTACTTAATATCAATTCCTGTTAAGCCATCAGAGGCAATAGTCAGGCCTGATGAAACCTGTGGCCTGACAATATCTGAAGGATCATAGCTCCCACTCCACCCAATCCATGAACATTTTAGCATCTTTACATTAATCTGGAAGTTGAGCCATGGCAACTTGACTTCTTTTCTTGAGAGATTTAAATGTTTCGCTGCTCATCCAAGCAGCTTCGTCAGTCTGATAAACTCATAAACTCACCTGGATGATGGAGAATCTTCACAGACATTTTTACATTAAATCCAGATCTTCTTTTGAGCTGGGCTTCTTGGGAATACTTAACCAAGATTAAAACATTAAAGTAAAATCTAAGTTTCTAAAACTGATTTTTATTTGAAAGCCATTGTTTATAACAGAATTCTAACAAAAGGACGATCACATTATGTATAGAAAATGTATTTTTCTAACAAAAATATTTCTTGCAACTGCCCTTCTCTGAAAGAACATCAGCAGAGTTGTGAGAGGGGAAAAATATATTCACAGATCAATTCAAAACTTCAGATAGGCTTATGTAATTATTATTATTTAGTACAGCTATATTCATTTAAATGTAGCTTATACTGCCACTCTTTTAGAAATCTATTGCTTCCCAAATTCTACTCCATTATTTGAACTCCTGGAAAAATACAGTTTTCAGAGTTAAATAATACACGAATACACAAAGTAATTTATGTGTTAACTGAAGCTAGGAATGAAGTGTGAAAGTGGCTTACATTCAGTAGTAGAAGACATGCATAAACCAAGGATGTGTGTACATATCTGATTTTGATGGTACTCATCTAGTCATTTAATTTATACCCTGTCTCTCTGTCCCCATGGGAACATCTCATGTTCAGCTTTTGCTAGTCACGGGGAGGATGGAGAAGGGTGAAGATACCATAGTAATTCTACTACAGTGATACCCCTACTTAAGAGCAGTTCGACTTGAGAGCAATTCGACTTAAGAGCGCAAAACTGTTGGCGTTTTAACTGCTGCCTTACAAATTTTAGCTATGGTCTGCTCAACTTACATTTTCCCCCTTTTTGATTGTTTAACTTATTTTTTTCAATTTTTAGATAGGTACCCCATTTTAAGAATAGTTTGATTTAAGAGCATGCATTTGGAACAGATTAAATTTGTAAATTGAGGTACCACTGTATTATGCTTCACTCGTGTACAGGTTCAGATCAAGACTACCTTCACAAGCAAATGTTTGCACAACATCAATTATGCCTCTAATCTCAATGTCCACAACTGCATTAACACCTGGAAAGGAGGCATACTCTCAGTCTTAAGAACGGCATACCTTAAGAGCTTTACGCTGCTTGATTTGAACGCAGAATATGAACAACCACTGAAGTGTGTTTAAATACAAAAATTGTACCATGTATAAGTATGAAATTAACAGGAAATAAAATAGCGACATCTCTTAATAAGAATGCCTACAAGAAGATTCGTGACCAAGAATATCCATAAAGCATTTCTGAGCATTGATTTTTCTCTAGCCTAGTCTTATCCTCAACTATAACACCTATTACATGTACTCTATGCTATACTCTGCTCCAAAAATAAAATGCTAGGTTATTCTCTGCTGAAATGTCTTCTTTCGCTGAATTCCAATACAACAGTAATTTGCATGTCACCTTACAAATTAACTGCATTGTGCCATATGTTGCATTACTCATGTCTTCTTTGCCACTAAACCACACACATATACGATTCCTCCCACAGAAAATCTGAGGCAGTTTCTTCAGAAAAAGGTGAATATGCTTCCTTTCAGTTCTTTTGCAATTATGGATTTTTCTTCTTTGAGCTGATGGCAAAAATCTGTCCTTGTAAAACATTCAATGCTCGCCACTTTTTCCAATTGTTCTTTTCTAAGTTACAGCAGTAACTCCTGATTCACAGGACTCTATTCAGATCGCTGTTGTCATCAACTTAGAACTGGAGAGCTGGAAGGGAATCCAATGGATCACCAAGCCAGCTCCTATCAAGGAGGCAGTGGGGAATTGAAGTCACAACCTCTTGATCTGAACCACTGAACTAAGATACAGTAACCCCCCCTGCCATTTCGCGGTTCATATATCCTTCCAGATTTATACTTGACGTATAAATATAAACAACCAGATTTATACTTGACGTATAAATATAAACTTCCAGATTTATACTTGACGTTTCAGGGAACTTTGCAATCTCTAGGTATAAGACTCTGAAATAACTGGGTCTTCATAGTAAGGAAGTCGTGAAATCCCTGCTTAGCTCTAATCACAGGCAGAAAATAGGGATCCGAGTTAAATTTATGTCAAAAACGTGGATAGTCCATGGAGTTCATTTTCTCCTTTTAACACACAGTGAGCCATCGAACTAAAACCTGAATCATAACCTGCTATTTTACTTGATGCAGATGCCACGGCTGCGTGTCAGCCTTTTAAATTAAGAAGTAGATCAGGAAGTGCCAACACTTCTCCCAGGGAAGAGCCATCTATAGCACAGGCGTTTCAGCTGCACATACATTATTAACAGAAGTGCAGAATCACCTTTAGGTGGTGACTGATGGGCTCCAGTATCACTGCTCTGCTCAAGGAAGATGAAGAGATAATGGTATTTTTGACAAGGCCAAATCTCTGGGCTAGAAGGGAAGGAAAGGGTCAGCCCATGATTTGGTTCCAACAACCAATCCATGACTTGGTTCCAAGGTTACAATGGCAGAGAGATGACTTACCAAGCAAAAATTTCCCAAGTCTACAAGTTATCTGTACCAGGACAATGGTCAACGTAAGCAAAAATACTGATGGAAAAAAAAATACAGAATGTCTTCCATTAATTCCATAATTTAGGCATGTTTCCACAAGCAGATAATGCCCTTCTCCTTTTCACCAAAAGGTAATACATGGAAGAAAGCTATCGACTGAAACAATAATGCAGTGAATGCTGCTTGGATTCAAACAAGGAGACCAGGGTTCCTGTCCCTGGCAGCTTGATGCCGTTATGTGCTGTCAAGTTGGAACTAACGGGTTTGAAGGTGAGATGTTGAAGGAGAGGTTTTACCAGTTCCACACCCTCACTAGATGGCTGAAGGGGAATTTGAACCCAGACTTCCTGAGTCTTAGCCTGTTACTCTAACCACTACTACCCCTCACTGGGTATCCTCACATCCTGATGTCCTTCAGAACAATTCCATGAGCACTGTAAGGAAACGGAGATACGGTAACTGTATATAACCTTCAGTTCTGGTACAGATAGGAAAATAAGGGCTGATGGAAAGCTTGTGTACAGTATCTGTATCTTTAAACCTATGGGGACAAAGAATGGAGTCAGAAAAGTAACATCGGATGAATATATGCAAGGTCAAACTTAGACCAACATACAGTGCATACTCCATGGATATCAAAGAGCTACCATATTGCTAATGGAAGCCATGTGGATGTAATACAAGGGGTTGAAACATAAGGGCTGACAGCAAAGGGTGAGTTCCCTTGATAATATGCAAAACTTAGTGCATATTATTCATGAGATGAGAAAAATCTGGAGCCTGGTGAATACAAACTTCAGCCCTTCACATTCCTAATCCTTCCAAAACAATCATTGTCATTTCTAAACTGCCATAGAATTCCATGCATCCCTATGAAATTGTTTTATCTTTTTATCCACAACAATTAGGCATTATGGACACCAAAGTCTCCTAAAGAAATCTATATCAGAGGGTTTATGAGGTTCTCCTAAAATAATCTCTGTAGGTTATTTCAAAAGAAAATTTCAACACTTTCTAAAATGTTTAAGAAGCACTCTTCATAACTCTGGGTCTCATTCTTGAGCATATTAATAGAAATCACTTGCACATATATGCACACACACACACACTGCACACATGCATATGATCTTCTCCTGTTTCAGAAGATCTTGCAATATTAATTTTTGAGTATATAGCACAAAACAAATCAATGTGATTGTCCAAAATAACATATCAGTTCTCATAGTGACAGCAAAGAACACTTCAGTACAAAATGAGAGACTGAATCAGTCCTATTATATTAAATTCCAGCCACAGCTTTTCCTCTACCAGAAATAGATATCTTTCATTCCTCCAGATTAGAGGCTTTACACGACAGGAACCCTAGAAGTTCTGGGTTAGATGGTTTTAGCATTATGTTTATCTGTGAAAGCCTGCATTTGTATTGCAATAAATCCTAAGTTTTCATTACAGGGGATATTTCATATATCTATAAATGACTATGCTACAGTACTTGATCAGCTCCCACCCAAGTATTTTCAATGAATATCTACCCCAGCAGTTATAACTAACTGTTCCTCCAACAAATATTCTCCCATTAGTTAAAAATACCTGTGTTTCAGACTGTTTGAGTAAGATAAGGGAAGGGGTTCATGAACAGGAACCCCTACATATAACTTGGACATTTAGCATTTGCCATTCTGCTGAATTATTCATTTCCTCACAGCACTTAAACAGAAGTACATTTTACATGTCATTATATAAAACAATTTCTGCACAACGACTTCTAACATATAGACTTTTATTTTTCTACAGTAAATGTAATTCATCAATAAACACTGCTCTATAATTTAGTCAGGTGGCAGACAGGCCTCAAGAATTTCATGTCAAAATTTAGGAATTTAGGAATTCCAATTTAGGAAGGGATTCTCACTGTCTTGGCGTCATTTTAAATGTGAGGGTAGGGTTGCGGAAGAAAATAAAGTCTTGCTGAAGGAACAGATTTAAACACACATCTGTCCTGGGTGGCATACTTACAGCCAAGCTTTTGTTTTGATATATGCTGATTAAAGATCTCCCAAAGAGTCGTCAGTTGGCTCCCCAAATTGTACAGCTATACTGATTCTTCACCCTCAGTGAGAATCACTGATTTCTACTTTTGAAAAGTTGAGGAACGTAGCCTACTTTTTCAGGGTTTCCATCACCTTAAAGAGTAGGGTATCTGAATCCTATCAGAATATCTCACTGCATCTTCCTAGTTATTTATTCATTGAGGTTTCTGCCATTTCCATTTTGCTCCTATAATGCAGAACAGTAACTATAATTCTATATTCTTACCCCCCCAAATAATGATGCAAGTCCTCGTTTAACATTTTCCACAGAAAATATCAGTGTTTTATTCCCTTCATCTTATTTACCCTACCATGGGAAAGGAGAAAGGGGTGAATCACATTTTAAGCTTATTTCCTCCCCTCTCTAAGCTTTTTGACTTTCATCTTATTTTAACATGCAGCATGCATAACATGTTATCTTGTTGTTGTTGTGTTTCTTTAAAAAAAAGCACACATCAATCAGTTTGCTTTAACTGCTCTTCAGTTCCATTCAGTCAATAGGGACTGGAATGCCTGAAGGCAGCCAAAGAACACGAAAAATTTGGTCATTTCCTCACGTCCAACGAGGAGGAAAAAGCCGTCTGTAAGAGTGCATACTTAAAAGGTTGGATTGTATTCCCCCCCACATGAAAAAATAATAAAAAGAATCATCTTCTTGCACATACAAACGTACATACACACTTACCAGCCTTCAGAGAAGCTCATTCTTTGCTTAAAGCTGGGATGAAACAATACTTGGAAAGATAAGGTGACACAGCCTTTCCCTCTTTGAGCTACTCCCCAACGAGTTGTGTCGAGCCTTGGCAGTAAGCAAAAAGCATCCTGCCTGTGCGAGTTGCTAGCTTGACTGGGAAACCGATACGGGAGTGATGTCACGCTGCTTCTGAAACAGGACTGAAGCTCAGAGTCGTCAGCGCTGTTCTCTCCAGTGAGACACTGTTGTGTAACAGAAATGTTACGAACGCAAAATGCATGCAGTATTTATTCGAACACCGCTCCTCTCCTCTTCGCAACGTCAAAACCTCTGCTTGGCACACCTGGGTTTTTCCTGAAAGATCTAAAGAGCACGGCTGCTTTTTAATTTACTCTCTCTTTTATATTTGAGTTTTAAGCTGCTAGGTGAGTTAAGAGAAAATGCCATCTTGGTATCTAGGAGCCGAAGAAAGACTAAGGTGATCTAGGTATTGGGCTCGGCGCACTGTGAATGTGACATGATTTATTTTTTATGAGGATGATGAAGCATTGATTGCTTAACTCTTAATTTCTTTCCCCCATGTCTACAGAAAGCTAACAACGGAACACTTGATTGTTAAGGGAACGGTCTACTATTTTTTTTCCAAAATCAAAAGAACACACACAGTCATTCTGTTCAGTTTTCAATGGGATTATGGTACATCCAGTACACTGTACTTAACAGATCATTCCTTCGAAGGATATTTTAACAACATAACCTTAAATCTCAGGTTGACTAAGGTTTAAAAGGAGTGAAAGGGTGAGCATTTCACCCCCATGAAGACAGACATGCATATACTGCAATTCATCGGGTAAGAAGAACCAAAGAATGTTTGTGTCAACTGCTCATGGATAAAGATAATTCTAATTTTCCCCCCTCAGCTACTTGGCAGCCCACCAAGTCTCCTTACTCTGAAAAACAGACTGTGCATTGTTTGCACGTGTATTAAAAAAAGGAAAAAAAGTATTCTAAGACTGTTTTGTTACTTTCAAAGAAAGGCAGAAATATACTAGAAAAGCCTTCCTAACAGAAATTGCATACAAAGAAACAATAGCAGTGTGCAGTCTACTCTCTCTCTCTCTCTTTCATACTCATGTATATGTGAAAAGTGATAATTAGGACTAGAACCGGAATAGCACTCAGCCTTGTAACCACAGCTCAGGGACCATAAGCAAGATACCTATGATTCTTTTCCTTTTTGATGCAATTTTTAATAACTTTATATATAGGGTTGAGGATTATCACGGCAACAACAAAGAGAATACTGGAGTGGGGCAGTGATATACTTTGCACTCCTGAATACATTTTGAACTGCCAAGGCATGCCTCCACCATCTCAATAGTACACCAGAACAGCTTCAATGTAAGTCCTGTATTTTCCAAATCAATACTTCTCAACCAGCTTTCCATATCCATCCTTCTGCTGTTTATTTTTCCTTCCCACACTAACTTCTAGTCTGACAGAACAAACAATTCATGGATCCAAAGGATTCATTCCACCCGGCTCCATGTTTTTGGTGAACAGTAACTCCCTGCCACAGGATGTGGTGATGGCATCTGGCCTGGAGGCCTTCAAAAGGGGATTGGACAGATTCCTGGAGGAAAACCATCACAGGTTACAACCCATGATGGAGATGTATAATCTCCAGGCTTAAAACTGGGGTACTTCAAGGACCAGATGCAGGGGAGTGGTAGCAGGAGACAGATATCTAGTCTCATGCGCCCCTGGACACATTTGGTGGGGCCATTGTGAGATACAGAAAGATGGACTAGATGGGCCTTTGGCCTGATCCAGCATGGCTCTTCTTATGTTCTTATGTTAACTCAAAGAGCTAGATTCAGCTTTGTTTATTTTATTTTATACTGTAGATTTATTTAAAATATATCACCACACCTTTCTCCTTAAAAATAAACAACCAGGATGACTTACATCATTAAAATACAACATTTAAAGCTAAAGACCAGTAAGTACACAAGTAAACAAATGCCTCACTAAACAAAAGCAACATCAAAAATGCTTGGAAAGCAGTAAGGCACAACAATTCATTTAAAAACTCCCTTAAGGCAGACAGCCCCTCAGAGAAAGCTTGCCTGAAAAGTAAGATATTCACCTGCAAGTGGGAGGACAACAAAGATGGGCCTAGCTTAGCCTCCTGTGGGAGAGAGTTCCTAAGTCTAGATGTAGCAACAAAGAAGGCCTTCTCCCATGTACCCATCAAAAAGGACCTCTGAAGGTAGTAGGACCAAGCAGGCTCATAAAGGGAGACACCATCTTTGAAATAGCATGGGCACAAGCTGTTTATGGCTTTCTGGGTCAGAAACAGTACTTCGAATTGTGTCATGAAATAGATTAGCAGGAAGTGGAGCCATGCCTTGGACCCACTAAACTTTCCATACACTGTCCACATGTAGCCCCATGTAGACTAGGTTACAGTAATTCAGCCATGTGTCACTGTAGCCAGATCAGATCTTGACAGGAATGGACACAGTCTGATCTCTTTTTGAAGCCATCCAGCCAGTATATTACGCTAATCTCAGAAGACCTTAATTCAAACCCACCCATGAAACTCAGCTCGTGACTTTCAGCCAGCCACAATCTCTCAGGTGGCTTAACTACAGGATTGTTGTGAGGATGAAGTGATGGTACATAAGCAGAACACTTGGTTTTTGCTTTGATCCCATGACTCCTGGTCCAAGTATAAACATGAAATGTGCTCCCCCGCTCCAATTAAGCAATTGTGACACTTAATTAATTTTCTTAAGAGCTTATTACAAAATGCGTTTCCAGGCACTGACGTCACCTCACCAGCTTCACGTTAACATATCCTAATATCACCCCTTTGAGGAAACAGTAAGATAATCCTTTCACCTAAATTTTTAGCAACTTGTGCTTCCCCTTGTGGGGAAAATATTTTTTCAATACCCTGTTTCCCCAAAAATAAGACCTCCCCCCAAAATAAGCCATAGCAGGATTTCTATGCATTTGTTAAATATAAGCCCTACCCTGATAATAAGACCTAGTGATAGGTGTGGCTATGCAGATACGCTGCATAGCCACGCCATGCATTTCGGCGCAGAGCATTAAGGAAGACTGGAATATCTTTTATCTGCCACAGCTCCTTTCTCCGAGCCATTCGCACTTGCATGGGTGCACGGGTGGCAACCGCATCACTCCTTTCTCCTAGCCATTTGTGCATGTGTGGGTGCATGTGTGGTAACTGCAGTCACAGGCAACCTATTGCGCACATGCGAACAGCTAGGGGGAAAGAGTTCCTGCATCACTAGCGACAGCCCCACCAACCAGCAGCAGCCTGTGGACCTGCTTTTCCTGAGTATCTGTACCCCAAGACAAGGTGAGTGCAAAAAGAAAGAGCTATTCTGTTGAGTACAAGAAAGGAATTGTCGAGGACTCCCATGGCAAGAATCATATGTCTTTCTGCAAAGAGAAGTTGGATATTCGAATGGTCCAAAAATGGCGAGCAGAATAGAATAACCTCAGTCTCCATGTGGACAGAGGAAACGCTAAGAAGCGTAAGTGTGGTTCAGGTCAGCAATCTTTATTTTCTGAGCTGGAAAACATAATCTGTGAATGGGTTGCTGACAGGAGAGCAAAGGCCTTAGTTGTGCTCAGGGCTGACATTCAAGCATATTATCCTTAATAAAAGTAAGACATCCCCTGAAAATAAGCCCTAGTGTGTCTTCTTGAGAAAAAATAGATATAAGACAGTGTCTTATTTTCGGGGAAACACGGGTAAGCATCAACTATTGAGCCCACTTTCAGGAAATAACACAAACAGATTCAAATTGGTTTCAGATAGAGATCATCCACTACCCAGAAGAAACACCCAGATCATAGGAAAACCTCAATCTCCTGAATAGGACAAAAAATCCGTATCCCACAGCTATAAATACCCAACAAGCTCCCTGCGCTCCCGGCCTCTGCAGATGCTGGCCACAGAGACTGACAAAACATTAGGAAGAAGAATCACCTCTAGAACATGGCCAAACAGCTCGAAAAACCCACAACAACCATCAGTTGTGAAACACTGGCCTGAGGGAGCCTCACTGCAGCTGCAGGACTGCTTTGAAGAAACAAATTGGGATGTTTTTGATAACTCAGACCTTGAGGAGTATACTGCAGGAATTCTGGGTTATATTAAATTTTGTATAGATACTGTTACTTTAGATAAACGTGTCCGAATCTATCCAAATCAGAAACCATGGATGACCAAAGAGGTGAGGTGCCTCCTGCATGACAGGAATAAGGCTTTCAAGTCGGGTGATATGATCAGGTATAGCATTGCTAGAGCAGATTTGAGGAGAGGCATTAAAAAAGCAAAGGTGGATTATAAGAAGAAGATTGAGGCTTGTTTTTACAGTAACAATAATGTGAGGCAAATGTGGCAAGGGGTTCAGCAAATCACTAGTTATAGATCTAATTATGCTGCCCCTTCTGCTGGAAATGCTTCTTTGGCTGAAGAACTGAACAATTTTTTTGCTAGGTTTGAGACAGAACAAACAGAGGTATTTACATCACAGCCATCAGCACAGTTTAGCCCCTTCCTTCTTGTTGAAACGTGGGAAGTGAGAAACATCTTGAGAACTGTGAACCCAAGGAAAGCTGCAGGACCTGATGGCATTTCTGGTTGGGTGATTAGGGAGCGCGCAGACCAGTTGGCTGGAGTTTTTACTGAAATTTTTAACCGGTCTCTAGCCCAGTCAACTATTCCAAGGCCTCCATTATTGTTCCACTGCCAAAGAAGCCATCTATTAACAGCTTAAATGATTATAGACCTGTGGCACTTACCTCCATTGTAATGAAGTCTCTGGAACGATTAGTCCTCCAGCATATCATCTCTTGCCTCCCAGGCACATTTGATAAATATCAGTTTGCTTACAGAGCAAATAGATCCACGGAAGATGCTATAGATATCACCTTGCACACTGCTCTTACCCATTTGGAGCTGCGGGGGACCTATGTAAGGATGCTCTTTGTGGACCTTAGCTCTGCTTTCAATACAATTATACCTCACAAGCTGATATCTAAACTTAAGGACCTTGGTTTTTGTCATTCCATCTGTGCCTGGATCATGGATTTCTTATCAAATCACTCACAGAGGGTCAGATTAGGTGACTACATGTCGTCAGCCCTCACTCTCAACATGGGTACTCCACAGGGCTGTGTGTTGAGCCCACTATTGTTTAGTATTTACACCTCTGACTGCACTCATACTCATCCTGAAAATAAAATCATCAAGTTTGCCGATGACACAACAGTAGTGGGACTCATCTCTGGTGGAGACAAGTCAGCCTACCGAGAGGAGGTGCTTCGGCTGCTACGGTGGTGCAGAACCAACAATCTGATAATAAATATCAACAAGACCAAAGAACTTATAGTGGACTATCGAAAAAGGAAATCAGACACTCAGCCCCTGATTATTGATGGAGTTTGTGTAGAGCGGGTGACGGACAGTAGGTTCTTAGGAGTTATTCTGCAGGAGGATTTGACCTGGAGTGCCAACACTGAAGCACTGGTTAAGAAGGCCCAACAGAGATTATATCTTCTGAGACTTGTCAGGAGGGAACAACTGTCTAAGAAACTGTTGGTAACCTTCTAGAAAGCACTATCACTTACTGCCTCTGTGTCTGGTTTTCCAGTTGCACAGTGGCAGATAGAAGGGCACTCCAGAGGGTCATAAACACTGCTGAGAGGATAGTGGGCTGTCCTCTTCCTCCTTTGGAAGAATTATACAACTCCAGATGCTCAAGGAAGACATCTAGAATTTTGAGAGACCCTTCGCATCCTGGCTACCAATTTTTTGAACTGTTGCCGTCTGGCAGGAGATACAGGACTCTTAGGTCAAGGACAAATAGACTAAAGAACAGTTTTTATCACAGAGCGGTATCCAAGCTAAATGCGACAGTTTTAGCACTATCTTAATCAGTTTTAAGTAGTGTTTTAAATTTTGTAAGCAATTTTAAGAGTTTTTAATATTTTGTATGGTGTTTTATGTGTTTTGTATGCTTAGAGTGTGTAGTGGAACAGCACTCTAATTTCGTTGTGCATATTTTGCATATGCATAATGACAATAAAACTCTATTCTATTCTATTCTATTCTACTCAGTTCCCCTCCGTGAAAGCCTTTGAGAACAAACCAATTTGAACTGTTTGCTGTTCTCTGCAATCAGAAGTCTAAGTAGTCAATATCAAACAGTATTATTCTGCTCCATGTTAAACAAAACAGGGCGTGACTCCCCCTCCCACTAATAGGCCCATTAAAACTCAAAGAACTTATTTTGAACTGTCGTGCAGAGCGCGGGAAGAGAGGAGCATGCGCAGTGGAAGAGGGAGGTACTATCTCCGCAAGCTTCAGACTCCCAGTGGCCATCACAGAAGCACTGGTTAACCCATTGTGTGCATTCACGGATGCACCGAAGAAGAAGGAAGGGTTACTCTACATACAATGTAATGTTTGGCTACAGCGAGTCTGATTGAAAGGGACTGCCCCAAGATTTCTGCAGACATTTCAGAAAACACAGTGTCTTCTGAACCGAATGGAAGCATTTTGTGGTACGTATAAAATAAGATGTGTATCAAGCAGGATTGTGCACTGGGTTTGGACAAATATCAAATTCCCAACTAAACTGGCTTGATGGGAAAGAATCCCTGGATGCTCAGAGGGAAAAAGACTTGAGTTCCTCCTTTCAGATGTAGACACGAAGATCTCCCGTCAAGTGGCTAGATTCTGTGTGATGATACTTTGGCTACGGAAGTTAAATGCCAACCCGCTCTATGCATGCTAACATGTTTTAATTGTATTTTAATCCATGGTTTTATATTTATGTGTAACTGGTCTAAGGACTGTAAATAAATACTAACTGGCTTGATGTGTACAAGATCCAGATGCTTCTCAAAATTCAAAGTATGATTGCTATGGAAAATAGTCCCCCTATTCTCTTTGCAGAACCATGGCTTCAATTTCTTCCTATATAGGAGTGACCCTGCCCTTCCTCTCTCCCCATGTCAGCCCCACCCCCCATTCCTAGTTCTAATTCAGGGGTCCTCAAAGTTTTTGAACAGCGGGTCGGGCCATCATGCCCCAGACACCACTGGGGGCCGGGACACAAGTAGGTGGGCAGGGTGGAGGAGGAGCAGTGGTGGAGCCTCAGGGCCATGGAGGGAGTAGGAGACCTTGCCGCAGCCTTCCTGTTTTAAATTGCCCCACTCAGCTGCACCCGCTGCCCCGACCATCTCGGCGGTGGGGGGCAGGATTGCGGTGGGGGGACCTTGCCGTAGGCCTCCCACTCTGAATGCCCCACTAGCCAGCATGCTGATCATCTGGGTGATAGTTGGGGGGAGTGGGAGGAGCGACACAGCCCACTGCTTTGAACTGCCTCAGCAATAGAAGCAGCTGTGGAGGCTGGCTTGCTCGCAAAGCAGGGGGTAGGTGCGGAGGGGGGGGTTGCAGTTGGTCCCAGGGGCCGGATTCAGGATCTTGAGGGGCCGCATCCGGCCCCGGGGCCTTAGGTTGAGGACCCATGTTCTAATTCATCAGGCAGTACATTTCAAGCTATAGACAAAACCATCAAAGAAGCAGGTACTAAGTCATGCAAACATCAGTAGCAGCTCTGAAGAGAAACATCCTTGTCAACAGGCAACTCAATGAGTGAGTGAAATGCTGATGAACATTCATTTGACATTCTCAGCCATACAGTGCTAACAGCTAGCCTAATGGAGAAGAATGACAGTCGACTCTGTGTCCTGTTGTAGCTGTTTTGCTTACCTTTCAGGAACACAAGCTCAAGCCAAAGAGTGGGTGGGTAAGTGCATCTTCATTTGGCACCAAAAAGCTCATAAGGCTTGGTGCCAATTCACCACTTTCAAAATAGGCAAATATTAAAGTGACTCTGCTGAACCATTTCACATGGATATGAAGCTACAGTGACCAGTCAAGTCCTTCAAAACTCAGGTTATGTCTAAATAAAAGCATTCTAGAAACAGTACAGCCAATATAAATTTACTGTGCAATACCCCAGAATTAGACAAAACAGGGAAGATATGAGACATATTCCCAACCAAGCTCTTTCTTCTTACTGGTGGTTGGTGAAATTCATTAAGACTACTTATTACTGGTGTCTCTTACTCCTCCTTATAAGTAACAGATCAACCTCCACTTACACTTATGCTCAGAGAGTGTAAATGTAAGTCCACCCAAGTGGACTTTTCAAAATTCTATACCAATCCCCAAATGAAATGCATGGGCCTTCTGCACTAACCCCCCTCCCCATTCACTGGCAAGGCAGGGGCCATTGGCCTCAATCAAGCCACATTGAGGAGAGGTGTGAGCCCAGATGTGCCTTTGGAAGGATTGGGGCAATAAAAACACCTCCCTCCCTTCATTTCGGATGCAGCCTAAGAACATCCAAGCTCTGAGCCTCAACTAAGAAACTGCCTGGCTCCCCCTCCCCCCCATCTTGCCAAGGACCTTATGTCTAAGAAATAACTCCTGGCAAACCCAGCTTTTGTCATGTTATAGCCTATTGGTACTGCTCTGAGGAAGGGGGTTTCGCCCTCGAAATATTAGCAACTCTTTTGTGAATTTTCTAGTAGCCTAAAGGTATCACCTGTTCCATTTTGTACTTGGTTTTGCCTATGAGAAAGGAAGCTGCCTAGATGCCCTAAGCCCATCCGATCTCGACTGCTCTCGGAAGCTAAGCAGGGTCGGCTCTGGTTAGTACTTGGATGGGAGACCACCAGGGAAGACCAGGGGCTGTAGGCGCCTGGAGTAGGAACTGGCAAACCACTCCAGTATTCCTGCCAAGAAAACTCCATGGACATGGAGTCACGAAGAGTCGGTCGCGACTGTAACGACACAACACACACACACATGAGAAAGGAAACATAATATATTTAGGCCGTGGTCTTGGGCACACCACTTCAGGACCATGCCGCTTTATATTAATATTACAGTGGAACCTTGACTTACATACTGCTTGACTTGCATCATATTTGACTTGAAGCAAGAAGGGGCCTGTTTGACTTGAGTCGCAGGCTTTGACTTACATCTCGGAGCCCCGGCGCAAGGCACCGGAATTGGGCGGCAGCCACAACCCAGCATTGCGGCTGCCGACTCCAAACTGCTCCTGCCTTCTTCCCCTCCTCCGGCAGCGGTGGCTTCGGCGAGGCCAGCTTCAAGCACCTGGAGCTGGTCCTCAGCCTCACCGAAGCCGCCGCTGCTGCCGGAGGAGAAGAAGGGCCGGAAGCTCAGGGCTGGCCTCGCTGGTTAGATAGTTGGCTCAGTCTTGTAAAAAATCTGGCTGCAGAAGTCTGGTCCACAATGGAAGCATTTTAGTTGGGGAGCTGTACAGTTGTGGGACTCTAATGGTAAGCATAGAGTTGTTCAGAACTTGGAACGTCAGGTTAAAAATCAGTAAAACTTAAATGTTAGACATTAAAAAGTGGAGGCGTATAATTTGTGGACTATAATTCCACTGCCTCCTCCTCTCTTTGAAGAGACATTTCATTTATATCCCCAGAAGGAATCTCCTATCCCCGTCAAATTTGTGTTAAATTGCTGTTTTCGGGGGTCTTTTTCATCACCTGGAACAGATTAATCCACTTTCCCATTACTTTCTATGGGAAACGTTCGTTTGACTTAAGTCATGTTTGACTTAAGTCTAGACCACTGGAACGGATTAATGACGTAAGTCAAGGTTCCACTGTTGTCTTTAAATGTTGTGATGCAGTTAGAAAGCTGGGCTAGAATGAGAGAAATCTAGGTTCAGGTCATCAATCATGACTATTGTTAAAATGTTTGCTCCCCCCCCCTTTGCTTTTGCTTTCAAGTGTTTAAACTGTATCAGATACTTTTTGCAAGGATTTATTGACTTTCAACTGCTGCGAGATTTGTTCACATAGAGAGGATAAGCAAGCAAGCAGACACACATTGTGTGCATTTAATAGTAAGTAATAATGGAGTGGTAAGCAGTAGTGCAGTGAAATCGAGTTAACCCCAGGGAAACATAATTTGAGTATCACAAGCCCTTTATCTCCCTTCATACAAGTTTCAGTGGGAATCTAGGCTCCCATACAAGTGTTTGCCTTGCCGTTCTTCCTCTTTGGGGAGAACTAGTAAACTTGCATCCCCCCCCCCCCGAGGACCTGGATTCATAATGAAGGGCATGCCCCTCCACCACGACATAATTGCAGTACCACATCAGGACTGAGGTTTAATGGATGAACTTTACAACCACCGGACAGAAGCCCGGAGCACAGGAACACAGAACCACTGCAAACAAAGAACAGCAGCGTGAATACTGCCATAATTCCTGCATAGGGTGCAGAATAACATTACAGTATTGTGATAAGCTGATAACGACAAACAGCTTGTTTAGAAATCCTGATTCCAGGTTCTTTTGTCATTGGCCTGGGTTAACGTTTTGAAGCATCCCACACTTAATTGTAGCTTACTTTGCTAACAATCTTAGTTTTCAAGAATTTGAGAATGGGGATCAACTCACACTTGTGTTCCCACAGTATGTGATAGACATGTTGCACTCTAAAAAAAAAACAACAACACCTAGCATCCATCCATTTATATGAAAGCACATTTGTAGGAGTAACACTAGGCCACTCTTTAGTAGTCATTCATATGCACTTAACTGCTTATTTGGCAGAACCAAGTAATTACCCATGTGGAAAAGCAGTCAAAAAGAACACTATTAATGATTATGCAGATGCAACCTAAGTCTGTAATAACGTTCTAATCATCTGAGATGATTAATTGAGAGCACATTTTTCTTCAAATGTCAGCATGCAATATTAGCACCAGTATTTTTACTTTCAACAGAATAAATGTCCAAAATCCTTCCAGTTAAAGTAAACAAAGAAAAACAATGAAAAACCTAGAACAGGTGATTAAGATTCTGCTGCTGGCAGTTACTACTTGACCCTTCTAGTACATATGCATGCTGTAAATCTAAACAGGCCAAAATCCTATTGAGTTTATGTTGTCATAACACAACTGTTGTACATCAAGTCACATAACAAATGACCAACAGCAAACACCCACACCAACTTAACCAGTGGCAATCTGCCAGTTCCCACTTTGATTTTCCCCCAACTACCTTTTGCCAACGGATGTAACTAACATGATTTGGGCCATGGTATTTTATTAGGGCTTCTGCTACAAATGTTAACTTAATAGATCCTTAGTTGATTTGCTTTTACATTAGAATTTCAGCCTGGCAACAAACTAATTAAAACACACTCTGGCTGCCCCAGCTTTTGTAATAAAGGAAGTCCCAGCTCTAATTTATTCATTTTGGGTTTGTTTTTGCTTACAGCATCTGCTTCTGTATTATCAGATGATAGCAGATCAGCCAAACAGTAGGGAGCAGGAAATGAAGCCAATAATAAACACACCTGAAGAAACAATGCATTCCAAAAATGCACTAGTTTATAACATAAAGGTCTTTTGCAGTGAAGAGGCATACAATTTGTCAACCATTATGACCGCCAAGTAGAATGGGCAAGTTTCTTCTCATAGATCAATTTGTTTTAACTATCGCTGTGAGTTAAAAGCTCCACGAACCCTTGGATATGGAAATCTTTAGCACAGCAAAATGCAATTTGTGAGAAAGAACATAATGGGCTGTTTCAGGATCTTGACCTCATGCGAATGACAGAAGAAGCGTTAAGAGCATGGGATCAACATTTATAAGCCACCAGTTTGGTATTTTCAGTCTAACAATACAGTAATTGTATCCTACAGAGACTATTTTGGAGGTTTGAATACATATGGATTTCATATGCAATGGCAGTATTCACACTGCCATTCCCTTTTGCCTTATTCTATATGCCTGTGCTCGAAGTTTCCTCTTTTGATTAAAAGTTAATCCATTTTTCCTGGTGTAGTAATGAGGGTTCCAATGGTCACTGGCCTTGAATCAGAGGACACAATGTGTCGTAAATAATACAGTACATAGAATAGTGAAGTTGGAAGGAGCCTATAAGGAATAAAAAGCAAAAAATATCTGCTAGGTGTTGTCCAAATTTCTTTTCAATGCATTCGGTGCTAGAGCACTCACCATCTCTTGAGGTCACTGGTTCCACAGCCGTACTGCTCTAACATTGCGCACTGCTTCTCGCCACCCCCGGGGTGCGGGGAAGCTGCGCATGCTGTTTAAAATGACTTTCAGCATCGGAACTAAGTGCTTGGCTCCATTGCTGAAAGTCATTTTAAACATCATGCACCACTTGTCCCAGCTGTGGGACAGTGGGGCGATGCCTCCATGGAGGCAAGCCTCGGGCTCCAGCTGATTAACACTTGTGTGGGGGAGAAAAACCTTTTGTTTTCCCACCCCAGCACTTAACATCTGGAGCCCGGGGTTCGGGGAAGGTTTAAAAAGCCCCGGTTTTTAAAACCTCCCCCCCAAAGCCCTTTCAGGGTACTGTGGTCCCGCAATGTAGCGGGACCGCAGTATATGAACCGCGAAAGGGCGGGGGACCACTGTACTGCACTTCTAGACAATTATTTATATGCAGTCTGTACATTACACTTTTGTGAATGTAGTTTGTATGAATATACCGTGCAATGTTCTTTCAAAATTCTCTTCTGCCCTATTTGACAGATATAAAATGACCAAGTCTTGCAGCACTTTCAAGATAATTGTGTCACTTCATAACTTTGAATAGACTAAAGCCTACTTCATGAAGCAGATGTCATGTTACCCTCAGTCAAGAGGCATGTGCTCCTCGTTATTTCTGTAATAGCCAAAGTAGTACCACGCTTGCAGCTGCTGACAAAATTAAGTCAGCTGAATGATGATTCTTTCTACAGTGAAAAGGAAACAGTTCAGGTCCGGTGACATGTTGAAGCCCAAGAGCAGAACTTGAAAGTGGTACTTTATTGCAGTTTTTAAAAAGCAAAGCAAAGTGTTCTGCTTCTATACCGCCCCATAGTGCTTCAAGCACTCACTCTCTGGACGGTTTACAATTTAATTATGGAGGCTACACATTCCTCCCACCCCAGCAAGCTGGGTACTCATTTTACTGACCTCAGAAGGATGGAAGGCCGAGTCAACCATGAGGCGGCTACCTGGGATTGAACCCCAGGTCGTGAGCACAGTTTTAGCTGTAGTACAGGCATTTAATCACTGTGCCAAAATGAAAACAAATCAAAAATATCCACTTTCCCACACTCTGAGAAAAGGTACAGTTTCCCACTCAAAAACTGGTAGGTGACACTGTCTAAAAGTGAATTCAATTTTTTTTCAAATCAATAAGCATACTCACAGGGTATTAATCTAAATTGGTATTTCCCAACACTTTTTCAAGTCATGATCCACTTTTATAATAGTCAAGGAACCTGCAACTCCCTGCCATGTTTGTTTAAAAAAGGAAATTTTAAAAGGGTAAATCTCAGAAAGTAGAGGCTTCTTTCTCCCCCGAAGAGCCTGTTTTCATACATACGCATACACACTAACTTTAACATCCTACTCTGAAGGGTCAAGGAAGAAATTATTTAACAAGGAGCACAATAAGGTGACCTCTGGAAGTGGAGTCATGGCTACTGGACTCAAAGAAGTCCAATAACCATGACTCAATGTCCAGATAAACTCACCTGGATGACTGAGAATCTTCATGGAAATAAGGTGACCTGTGAGCCGCCACCAGAAAACACCTTGTGATCACCTTGGTTGGGATGACCCCCAGCTTGGGAAATACCAGTCAAGGGTCTTGAAATCCCACTGGCACAGAAAGACAAAAACACCAAACTTATGTGGGCAGAACGGCCATTTTAAGTCCCCCACCCTCCAGAAAAGAGAAAGCTTGAGAACTTTCTAAAGAACATGAGCAACTATTGAAAAGATGCTCTGTTTTCTCTTTATCTCCTTTTAGAAACCACACTGCCAACTGATTGAAAAATATAACCTTTATGTCAGATGTAGAATGAATTTCGTAGCTGAAAGTGCGATGAGCCAGACACAAACAAATGCCCCATGGAAAAATGAGGAAAAGGAATAAAACAATATTCAGTGTTTTCGCTGCCAAAGTTGTCTATAAAAGCTAATCTCCATCTACATGAAATATTCATAAAACCACTGTTATAAATGAAAGAACAAGTTGTTCATGGCCACAAAGTCTTCTTTTAAAAAGACTAGACAGTAAAACAGATAAATGACAAAAAATGTACAATACAGTAAGAAAAAAAGGTTGATAAAAAACTGAAGATCTTAAAAGAGAACAAAATAGTCAGACAAGAGGAAGAATTATTATTCCTGTGAAATATTCAAAGAGAAGAAGAGACGAATTGGCGAAGCACACAAAGAAAGCAGAGACAGACACACATCCCTTGGTCCATCAAGCACCTCTCCCTACCAAACAATTTGAAGCAGTGGACATGGTGAAATGGTACGGGAACACTTCTCAGCAGCAAATGACAGTTCCCCTCTTTTGTCACAAACTCTTCAGTATTTGTCAATGAGACAATGTGCTGCAAGAAAAAATGTGAACCTTTTGGAATTCCATGGTGTTCTGCACTAATGTGTCATATGGCGTGATATGATCTTCCTCTAAGTCAAGTGCTTTGACAAATATAATGTGGCCCCCCAAATAACCCACACAAGTATTTCGGTCTTTCATGTCTTTTTATTGAACGCAACCATTCTAGTGGGAAAAGTAAGCGAACCCTTGAGTTGAGCTCAAAAAAGCCAGTTGGATCCAGGTGTTATCATATCTGGAGTTGTCTGTGAAGATTCTCAGTCATCCAGGTGAGTTTATCTGGAAGTTGAGTCATAGCTACAGACTGATGAAGCTGTTTGGATCTGCAGCGAAACGTTTCTATCTCTCAAAAAAAGAAGTCCAGTAGCCATGACTCAACTTCCAGACATATCTGGAGTTATTGTTAAGACAATGAGTTTGGAGGTGTGGACTAGAGCTACAGTATGCTGACTGATGAAAACCATTCAGACCTTTTGAATTTGTTCCATACAAGAAGAATACGTTTATGGGAGCCACACATTGCCAAGAAGAGCTTTTAGAGGATCTACAATCAAGAACTGTGGATTTACATAAAGCTGGAAAGGGTTACAAAGCGATCGCAAAGACTTTAGAAATTCACCAGTCTACAGTTAGGTAAATGATCTACAAATGGAGACACTTTGGGATTGTGGCCATCCAACCAAGAATTGGACACCCAGTCCAAATGACTCCAACAGCACAACAATGATGCATCAATGAGGTCAGGAAACAACCCCGAGTGACAGCCAAAGATATGATGGCACCACTGGAACTGGTTAACATCTGTTCTTCATGAGTCTTACAGTACATAAAACACTGAACAAGCAGGGTATCTATGGCAGGATGCCACAAAGGAAGCCGCTGCTTACTAAGACGAACATTGCTGCATGCCTGATGTTTGCAAAAGAGCACGTAGATACTCCACAGTGATACTAATAACATGTTTTGTGGACAAAACAGATCTCAAGGGGTCACTGGTTCCAAAGTTGAGGGGCCGCCATTGAGAAAGCCCAATTCCATGTCACCTATTTACAAGCCTCCTTCAGTGACGGCACCCTCAGATGACCAGCCTGAGACGATTGGGTACAACAGCGATAACGAGCCGCTCAAAAAGCAATGCACACTCCATTATGCCTCTCCCCTTCTCTGATATAGCTATGAGATTAACAGAAGTTATCATAGAAGTTACATCTAATGGTGGATATTAACCATAGTTAGCCGGGTGGGAGAGTCCATTTCATAAACTATGTTTTGAATGTGGCATGCTTCTACTAATCACAATTAAGATTAACCACAGTTTGTTCAGACACAGGCAACACTGCAAGCTGCTGCTATCTAGGATGAAATTTTCTAAATTCCTTCCAAATACATGGCTCCATTGGACAACGGCAAAGTGCATCGGCTTGTCCTAATATAGAGTTATTTCCACTCTGTATTTTATGCATTCTCCTTCTTGTATGTAAAGAATACGGAATTATTAAAAACAGAGGCTCAAATCTAAGATAGCTTGAGTGCTAGAAAGATGAATAAAGGGGAGATGTCTCAACAGTTGAGACAAAGTGTCATGTTTCTTTCACAATACTGGACAACAGAGTACAGTACAGGACACCAAGATGCATTTACAATAGAGACAGGAATTCTCTTTACCAAATGCCCGGAGATTCCTTGGATTTGCAGTAGCACCAGAAGTGTAATGATGTCAAAGAATCTTACGTTATTCTTGCTTAACATCAAGAAGTTAAAACTGTATTTCATATTTTTCCTTTGTTTGCTGACTCCAACAGCACACCAATAAGTCCAAATTAAAAATAAGTACTAACCAAGATGTCTACTTTGCACTCTGGGAATGGTTAAGATCGCTGTTTTTATGGACTGAGTATTTTGGCACAAAGCAGATAATTGCAAAACTGGACAGGTGCATGAGAAAGGAGTTTGCTGTCTTCCTTTGAAGCATTAACTATCTGCCTCTGCTAAAGGCAAGATTCAACATTTGATGAATTAATGAACTGATTCAGAATGACATCTTTTATCTTACTAATCTATACACAATCAGTTTAATTGCACTCCATCATTATGTTCTCTACTGATAGCAAACTTAATACTGCAAATACAGAGAAAAGACCTTGCCAAAAGCACACAGCCTAATTTCATAGGATACAAGACACTTTCATAATAATTTATAATAACATTGTTTTTAATATATGTATCTAATTCAGTCAACTGATATTAAGATACTGCTGGCTTTCATTTAACATGCACAATATACAGATTACTGACTTTCACTACAGCAAGAATTCAAGCATTCTATTTACATATCACATAACAGGTCTGAGCAATAGATTCATAGGATAGTATACTAACAGATATATGTGTATATTTGATGACTGCAAATTGAAATCAATATACCCTTTTAGAAGAGTTATGAATGCCATGTATTTTCTTTTTCTCTTGATGCATTCATCATTTTCCTCAAAGAAGTGATACTTTGGAGTTTTTAATAGCGAAAACTGCACATTTATAAACACTGAAAGTATCCTCGGGGTACGGGCACCGCCAAAACCTCAATGCCCAGTTTTTCCCTTTCCATCTACAACAACAGTAACTATTACTTTGTATTATCCACATTCCATTTCTAGCCATTTCAAAATTTTAAGAGGAAAGCATATTTCTATTTTATCTAGTACTATACAAAGGGGTAAATAGGTAATCTGGTAATCTTCATAAACTCTGCCACAATAACCACTGGTAAGGGATTATGGGAGTTGTAATTCAAACATGTCAAGAGGGCAACAGGAATGCCTTCTGTAATATCAGTATTTGCCAGTACAGTGGTGGCAAACCTTCGGCACTCTAGATGTTTTGGACCACAACTCCCAAAGTCCTTTGACATTGGCAATCTAGCCTCGGAATTCTGGGAGTTGTGGTCCAAAACATCTGGAGTGCTGACGGTTCGCCAACACTGCGAGAGTTGAGGACGGATAGCTCCTAATATGCAGCATTCACACAGAACATATCTATCAACAGCCACTAGTAGTTCTTCCTGAACTGTTAAATTTGTCCTTAAAATTTTGACAAATACCATCTCTTCTGACCTCACTGTGTGGAAACTAAACCAACAATGACAACCGCTTATACATTCACATCACATATTAGAGTAATCCCCCTTTTATCGCAGGGGTTAGGGACGCAACCTGACACACAATAAAGGGAAATCCATATTATGCAGATGCCAGGTTTAGTCGGGACTGGAGGGGGCTGTTTGGATCCTCTTGCATTTACCCCAGGCCTGGCACTGCCCCGAACGGGCCTCTGACGGGCTTCCTGGGCCTGTTGGAAGCTCCAGAAGTGGTTTCCGGAGAACCAGACGTCAGAAACCACTTCTGGGGCCTCCAACAGGCCTAGGAACCCTGTCAGAGGCCCCCTTGGGGCAGTGCCAGGCCTGGGGTCAATGCAGGAGATTCCAACAGCCCCCCCCCCGTCCTGACCCATCCCGACATCTTCATAATATGGATTTCCCTTTATCGCAGGTTGGGTAAGTGCAGGCAGCCCCAAAGTGGCCCACACAGCTTGCCTCAGCAGCCCTTGCCTCCATATACCATGGCCCGGCAATATATCGGGACCGCAGTATATGAGATGCAATATAGCGGGGGCCAACAAGTCAAGTCAAGTCGAGTTTATTGCAGCTATAAGCCCATACATTGTTAAAAGAGACGCATAAAATACATAAGGCATAATATAAGGGTGAACAGTGTTCATACATCAGAGCTCATTGTTCATGCATCAGGATATCAGGAGTATTCAGCAATGAGTAGGTTGCCCAGAGTGAGTCATCTTACTCCCTTTTATAGCTGTCCTGCCCGTTTTTTGTTTAAAAAAACCGTATTGAGAAATCTCGCCACTTGCAAAGTTGTGTGGGAATCAATGTCTTGTAATAATAAGGCCATGTGGTGCTGCACGGGCTTATCAGCTAACTTCTGTATAATAAAACTTAAGATTTTTTCCCTAGCTGTACTATGTAAAGGACAGTAAAATATTGTATGTGGAAGGGATTCTACCGACTTCTTGTCACACTCACATAAGGGGGACACTGAACCCTTGGAAAATCTATGTCTCCGCACATTTGAGGGAAAAACATTAAACCTCGCACTAGTAAACGCGAGACGATGGGATATAGAAAAGAGGGACGACAAATATGATGGAATACGGCTTGGTGGGACTATGCCGAAATATCGGAGGGAACAAACGCCCCCGCCTAACGAGTGGTTAATTTGGAGTTCAATGTCATTCATTCTTTGTCCAATAAGTCGTTTAGCTATGGCGAGATTTATTTTTAAGGATTCCGATGGAGAAATTCCAATACTCAAAAGTTTAGCATGGATTTTACTAGACCAGGGATTTGTGTATTCATCACGCCAAAGGCACTGGAACAAACGGAGGCCAACTATATATGCCTCAAGAAAGATGCTAACAAACTGGAACAAGTTCAGAGGAGGGCAATAAAGAGGATCAGGGAATGGAAACCAAGCCTTACGAGGGAAGACTGAAAGAATTGGGCATGTTTACCCTAGAGATAAGATGACTTGAGTGGAGACCTGATTGAACTTTTAAAGTATCTGAAGGCTGTCATACAGCGGAGGGGCAGGATCTGTTCATACTCAAGCCAGAGTGCCGGACACGTAACAATGGTCTCAACTTACAAGAAACTGTATTTCAGATGAATATCAGGAAAAAGCAGTATGACAATGGAACCAATTGCCCCGAGAGGGGGTGAGCGCTCCAACACTGGAGACAATCAAGAGAAGTTCAGAAAATCACCTGGCAGCCATCCTTTGATTGTGATTCCTCCCATGACCAGGACATTGCATTTGATTGCCTTCTAGCCCCTTCCAAGTTCACGACTGTAGGAGGTATGTCCCATTTTACCCCTAAAGAACACAAAGCTGCATACACAGCGCTTCTCCATTCCATTTCACTACAACAGGGTGAAGTACTGTAACGCAGGCTGAGAGTATATAACCAGCCCAGGTTACCGATTCAGCCCAGGGATTTTCAATCCATGTCTCCCGAAGCAAACACACAATGCAATGAAAGAAATGTCTTATGGTTGTTTTTTACAGAATGAGATGAGGATTTACACATATTAGACAAAGAAGAGAGGTGGTTTGAGAGAGGAGTAAGGGAAGCCATTCATGTGAGCATTGAAAACCCCTCCCTCAACAGAGGTGGCGGCCTCAGGCATAGTCTATCTGCTACTTATCAGGCTGTGCTTTGACAAATAAAAAAGCCTTCACCACCAAGGCCATAGCTAAGGACCCATTCTTGATAGGTTTCAGCACCTTAGGCCACTGATCACCTTAAGTCTATGGATACTATTGTCTCCCTAACGAGCCTATTCAGGCCATTGTTCATCTTATGAGCCTAATTCAGACCAGGGTGACAAGAGGTCAAGCTGACTATAAGATGGAGGACTTGCACTAGTTGTATTCAGACCAATGGAGCTTTTTGGATGAACAGCGAAACGTTTCTCTCTCTCAAAAAGAAGTCTAGTAGCCATGACTCAACCTCCAGATAAACTCACCTGGATGACTGATAATCTTCACAGAATTTTTACAGAAAGCAGAACTCTTTTCTAGTCATTTGACAAGCTCATAAACAACTGGAAGAGTATTTTGAAATCCCAGATTTCATGGATTAAACAGCTACCTGAGAAACTTTGGTCCAATACTTGAGGCGAGTGTTTGAGAGGTAAAAATGCTATTGGAAAGGGTTCAGGAAGCTATGTATTTGATATCTGAATTTGAAGACATTTCTTCCATCTCCATTCCACCAAAAGCATGGGCTTTTATCTGTGTATCGAGTATATGTCTGTGTATACAATCTCACTGAAAAAAAATGAAAGCTTTTCCCTACTTCTCCTTTTACCCATGTACCCAGATCAAAATATTATGTTAAGCACCGTTAAAGCAAAGATTTTAAACACCCTTAGAAGGTTGAAGAACAAAATGTTCCATATTTGTGTCATCTTGCAAGCCTAGCTCTTTTTCTGAAAGCCTTGCTGAATAAAATGAGCTTTCTGCACAGAATATATCTATTCACAGAATATATCTATCCTTCACCCCCTATAGGGAGGGCTGCACATTAATCAGCAAGTGGTCGTGTGTTTCATGGAAGAATTCACACCAGAGAGCTCATTGTGTATGTTATAATAAATTGCCTGGAAAGGATACACAATGAGGCATCTAGCATGGACAATGGTTTCTTAACTAGTCCTCTCCTCAAATATTTTGCACTTGTAAGCATTTCCAACAATTTGGCTCAACTGTGCAAATATGAGCCAATATATTATGTTTATGTAATTATTAAGACTGGCTTTTTTAGCATGGAAGCACAAGTATCTTATGGCTATTGAACAATCTTAGATTACCACTCTTCTTGCAGGTAGGCTTGATAAATATGTGTTGACAGAAACAACTTTAGAAGTGACATAGGTGAAAGCTTACCATTGTCATTACTAATCTTTTATTGATAACATTTGGACAGAGTAGTACTGTACTTAACTTGGGCATTTCAATCAGGCACATTCCCACATATTTTTCAATGCATGCCTCCTGCAGTGGATTACAATTTGACGTTTGCTAAGAACTACTGTATTTTTCTCCCTATAAGACGCACTGGGCCATATAGACGCACATAGTTTTTAGAGGAGAAAAACAAGAAAAAAAAGTTTAGCCTAAGGTTTTATGGCAGGGAAGGGGAGACTTGCAAATAAGGTAATTGGAGCTGTGGTATCCAAGCTGCAAGGGGGGGTTGCAAACAAGGTAATTGGAGCTGTGGAATCCAAGCTGCAAAAGGGGAGGTTTGCAAACAAGGTAACTGGAGCTGTGGAATCCAAGCTGCAAAAGGGGAGGTTTGCAAACAAGGTAATTGGGGCTGTGGAATCCAAGCTGCAAAGGGGGGGGTTGCAAACAAGGTAATTGGAGCTGTGGAATCCAAGCTGCAAAAGGGGAGGTTTGCAAAAAAGGTAATTGGAGCTGTGGAATCCAAGCTGCAAAGGGGGAGGTTTGCAAACAAGGTATTTGGAGCTGTGGAATCCAAGCTGCAAAAGGGGAGGTTTGCAAACAAGGTAATGGGAGCTGTGGAATCCAAGCTGCAAAAGGGGAGGTTTGCAAACTAGGCAATTGAAGCTGATGAATCCAGGCTTCAGAAGGAGAGGACAAAGGCTCCGTGGAGACCTCTTTGCAAACAAGGTGATTTTTGACTGGGGAATCTTGGCTGTAGAAGAGGAGGGGTGGGGAGAGGCTCCCTGGAGGAAGCCTCTTTGCAAACCGGGTGATTGGAACTGTGGAATCCCGGCTCCTGAATGTGCAGCAAAAGATGGGAGAGGCTCCGTGAAGATATCCTATCTCTAAATGAAAATCTGTGATATATATATATATATATATATATATATATATATAGCAGGGACTGCTGTATTCCCTCTATAAGGTGCACAGATATTTCCCCTTAATTTCTGAGGGTGGGAAAAGTGTGTCTTATAGGGCAGAGGGAAATTGTCACTAAACATCTAAGTACCACACACCTGATTTTGCTGAGAATTGTATATAAGCAATGAACATGATCTACCTGTGTTGCGTAACTGTTCTTCAACTATTTCACACCATGCGTTCAAAGGACTCTGACAGGCAATGTGCAATTTCCAATGAAACAGCTTTAAATTACATGTGACACAAAACACAGATAGAACATAAAGACACCCATAAATCCAAATTAAATGGCCACTTTCATATTCCTTCAGTTAATTAGGAATGTGTGGCCTATACAAGAAAAACACAATCCATTTTCTACCTCAAAATAACGTATACAATGATACTTCTCTCCACTCTGCTGCTAAGAGCCACAAGAAGAACTTAAATTATATTTGTTCCACTAACAATATACAAGCCTTGTTTACACAAGACCAATCTGTCATTTTTCACATAGCTAGAAACGAAAAACAGAGTAATACAGGGGCTCAAGCTGGAAGAGAAATGAATGTCTTTAAATGTTAGAGCCAAGGGGGGGGGAGGAAATGGAACTCCTTATTACCCTGTTTCCCTGAGAATAAGACCTCCCCCAAAAATAAGCCCTAGCAGGATTTCTATGTGTTTGTTAAATATAAGCCCTACCCTGATAATAAAACCTAGTGATGGGCGTGGCTATGGTTGTGTGTAGGGCTGACATTCAAGCCTATAATACTTAATAAAAGTAAGACATCCCCTGAAAATAAGCCCCAGTGTACCTTCTTCAGAAAAAATAAATATAAGACAGTATCTTATTTTCGGGGAAACACGGTAACGCACCTTGAGCAGCTGGCTGCTCTCCTTCCAAAGTGTTTAAACAATGTTTAAAATGACTTTTAGCCACCAACTCAAGCACTTGCCTCGGTGGCTAAAAGTCATTTTAAACATCACACACACACACAGCTCACAAAGGAGGAGTTGCCAGGCCCTGCTGCATTTCCCACCCTAGGCTTATACTTGAGTCAATAAATTTTCCCAGTTTGGGGGGTTTAAATTAGGGCCCCCGGCTTATACTCTGGTCGACTTGTACTCGAGTATATACGGTAAATATTAAATAGGAGCATGCTCTGTATCTCCTTCAGATAAACAGCTTGATGTTAGGCCTCTCTGCGTGCAATGGCCTACTTTCAAGCCAAAAAAAGCTGCAAATCAAATTTAAAAATCATTAACTGCAATGAGCAAATCAGAAATACCATGAAAATATTGATTTTTCTCTTCTCTCAAGGCTGCGGCCAAATTAATTGCTCCTGATGTACAAACAGCTATTTGAAACACTCTTCTGAAATATGTATCCAGAATTTCACTCCCTTCAACCCTCTAGTGCAGGGGTCCTCAAAGTTTTCAAACAGCGGGCCGGTCCACCATGCCCCAGACACCACTGGGGGCCAGACCACAGTGGGGGGGCAGTGGGGGACCTTGCCGTAGCCCTCCTACTTTGAATGCTCCACTAGCCAGCATGCTGATCATCTGAGTGGTAGTTGAGGGGAGTGGGAGAAGCAACATAGTCCACTGCTTTGAACTGCCTCAGCAATAGAAGCTGCTGCGGACGCTGGGTTGCTCGCAAAGCAGCGGGTAGGTGGGGGATTGCAATTGTTCCCAGGGGCCGGATTCAGGACCTTGGGGGGCCGCATCCGGCCCCGGGGCCTTAGGTTGAGGACCCCTGCTCTAGTGCAAAGGGCTGGATAGACCAAATCAAGTTTCTATCCAAAGGCTCTTTCATCTACTGAATTTTTGTCTACTATAGTTTTGTATTTTGCACACTGGCTGGTCTCAGAGATTCAACTGCTGTTTCCTCATACAATGCAGGTAAATGGGCACTAACAATAAAGAGGCCCATAAGGATAAGACATGAAGTCTGGTCTTTTCAACAATCGCTGAAATTGAGTCAAACAAACAAACAAATCATGCATGCACCCACACATTATAATACTGCTTTTCTCATGTTCCACATCGTAACATTTTCCTTCCAAACTGGAAAAGGGTCAGGAAAAACAAATATCTATGATATTTGGAAGGAAAAGGTGAATGAAAACTGATGATCTTGGTGACGTTGTAGGAAAAGATTTCTTTTTTCTTTTCTTTTTTTAAGAGTTCAATTTATTGTGATGTTGCAATACTGACATACGTTTTAATAGAAATCTTAGTTCCTTTGGCAGATAAAAGTCACTTTTCTATGACAAGCCAGGTGTTCCTGAGCCAGTTAGGATGTATAACATGTGAAAAGCAGTATTATAATGTGTGGGTGCATGCATGATTTGTTTGTTTGTTTGACTCAATTTCAGCAATTGTTCAAAAGACCAGACTTCATGTCTTTTCTTTACAGGCCTCTTTTGTTGTTAGTGCCCACAAACACCTGCATAGTATGAGGAAACAACAGCTGAATCTCTGATACCAGCCAGTGTGCAAAATACAGTGGTCGCCCACCCTTTCGCGGTTCATATACTGCAGTCCCGCTACATTGCGAGACCACAGTACAGTGGTACCGCTAAAGGGCTTGAGGGAGGGGGGGAGAAGTCGGGGCTTTTTAAACCTCCCCCCCTTCCCCAAGCCCCGGGCTCCAGCTGATTGACGCTGGGGTGGGGAAACAAAAGGTTTGTCTCCCCCACCCCAGCACCAATCAGCTGGAGCCAGGGGCCTGCCTCCATGGAGGCATTGTGCGCCACTTCTCCCCAACTCCTCGGGGTGTAGGGAAGCAGCAAGCAATGTTTAAAACATGCCCCCCCAGCCCAACCCAACCTGCATCCGCATATCGCGGATTTTCAATGATCGCGGGTCAGGTCGGTCCCTAACCCCCGCGATAGATGGGGGGTTACTGTACAAAATTGTCGGAGGGGACCGGGCGGCGGCGCGGGGCGATGCAATCGCCCCCTGCCGCGCGGCCCCAGGGTGCAGGTACTGCGATCCCGCGATACAGTGGGACCGCAGTATCTGAACCGCGAAATGGCAGGGGTGACTGTATTACGATTAGACAGAACCCACCTAGGGGCACCATATTGACTTCATATAAGAATGGGGATATGTAAAACTTGTTTAATTGCTATTACATCTGTGAGGGACAAAACTCCAAAATCAATTTCTGTAGTTTATTCTAGGAGACTTGCAAATCTGCAATGAAGAAAAAATAAGGAAGATCACAATATCCAGTTTTCATATAATTCAAGAATAATGTGCAACATAAAGGCTCCCATCAAGAAATGTTAAAAAAAGACTACAGAGGTTTATATTCCAGAGCAGCAATGATGCTCATTAATTAAGAAATACCAATTTGTATGAGAGTAGAAAATAGAGAAGCAAATATATTAATTCTTGAGTTGACTGAGGCATACCTCCATTTAATGGATTTTAAAGAACTGACCAGTTTTTCAAATGCCCCCACCACTGCGCATTTAGCAAAAGCTCATATATATGTCTTTTTCTAAGGGACTTGGAATTATGTCAAAACCAATGCTTTTCAACTTAATAGGACTATGAAAAAATAAAACCATAAGTTCTCAAAAAAGCTAAAGTTTTTTTCCCCTTTGCCCAACCAAATTCTGGCAATTTTATTTATAGAGGTCCAGCACGTAGTCAAGATTTTTACAACTGTACTTCTCTGAGCAACAGTAAAGCCCACTTCCACCACCTGGATGGGATAAATAAGCAAACTCAAAAAACACAGGGTCATCCTTTAAACCTGGACTTCACCTACATTTCAACAATACCACCTGAAAAGGAACAAAGAGGCTTCACAAAACACTTCATGAATCATGTCATATTAAGTTACAAGGATACTGAAAGTATTTATTTGTCCATCTGTGCTGGACAAAATTAAAAGAAGACACAAGCTTCTAAAGAGATCTAGAAGAAAAGATTACCATTTTGATCAGTTGCTGGTAATCATTAAGCCTTGACCAAAGAGGCAAGGTGATTACTTTTATTTCAGCACTAGGAACGGTGCCAGGCTCATGGTCCTCTTTAAACCACACACAGAACACTCTACACAGAACACAAAATACAAACACATAATGCCTACCCATCCCACCATCCCATCCTCTTTTTTCTTCAGGAGATTCAGGAGCGCAGGTTAGTTATATATTGTATATTTAGGATACAGAAATGCATTGGCTCACTCGCATGCCCTCTAAAGTAACACCACACACACACACACACACACACACACACACACACACACACACACACACACAAGGGATATATATATATATATTCAAAATATGAACTGCATTCTGTGTGTATTTTATTTCATATACAGTACTGTACAGTATTCAATTTTTTACTATAGGTACATGGTCATCAGAAAAACTAGGTGACTGGATTACTGTTGCGGAGTTACTCTTGAAATTGACTCCAACTATTTACCTAATGTGGCTCTATTCCTGTCTGGGCCCAAAATCAAGATAGTCTCTCAATACCCCACTCTCTGCCTCCCTATTTCTTCTTTTTCTTCTTGGTTACATTTATATCTGTTTTTATTCCAACAAATTCACAGTTCTCCATATGGTACTCCTTGTCTCGTCACAAAACCCTGTGAACAGTTCAGGCTAAGAGAGAGGGACTGGCCACCCAGCACATTTAATGGATTAGGAGGGACTAGAACAGGCGTCCTGAACCTAAGGCCCCTGGGCCGGATGCGGCCCCCCAAGGTCCTGAATCCGGCCCCTGGGACCAGTTGCAACCCCCCAACTACCCCCTGCTTTGTGAGCAAGCCAGCCTCCGCAGCTGCTTTTGGACTGTGATCCGGCCCCCAGTGGTGTCTGGGTGGTGGTGGACCGGCCCGCTGTTTGAAAACTTTGAGGACCCCTGGACTAGAACATGTTCAGTGACCACACATCCCCCTTTAGTTCCCTAAAGCTGTGGTTCTCAACCTGTGGGTCCCCAGATGTTCCTGGACTGCAACTCCCAGAAATCCTGGTCAGCTCAGCTAGTGATGAAGAGTTCTGGGAGTTGCAGTCCAGGAACATCTGGGGACCCACAGGTTGAGAACCACTGCCCTAAAGGACAGGTGAAACACATGGGTATTTAATCAAAAAATAGTGCAAGGAGGCTGGGCAGAAACTGAGGTAGAGGCAGCAAGGAAAGCCATGTAGAAGTTGTAAGCAACACACTTGTAACTTTAGGATGCTGTAAAGGTCTACCTGAAGCTCCCAAATGTCCTCATGGTGGACTCTTCGAGTTCCCAGACGTCTCTGCTGTCTACTTTCAGAAGTGCATGCACACACATGCACACTTCGCCAGTGCTCTAATTAGGAGGGCAGAGAGTCCTACAGAGGAGCGGACCGAGGGGGTGCGGCGTTGTGGCGACAGGTAAGGGAACAAATCCAGACCAAGCTTCCAAGCGGGTGGGCCAATCCCCCCCCCGAGGCTGGCGGACACCCGGTGGGCTACTTCAAATGGCCCTGCGGGCTAAAAGTTGCCCGCGGTCGGCGGCTTGTGCAGGCCTGCATAATCTATCAGAAACATTTTGCCACACAATGCAAAATAACACCTTTTATGGTTTTTTACATATAATAACGGTATTGCCATTATGGGTGGTGAACCGAACATAAACTTGTTACTCTATCTCTTCACATATTATTAGCCTATGTTTTTTCCTAGTCTTCTTTAATAGCAAGAATAAACTTGATATACATCTGGGAAAGAACTTAGCCATTGAATAACAGTAATCCAACAATTACAGCTAATTTGGAGTTTCAATTATCAGGTGAAAATTATAACCCACGTTTTTCTCAACACTGTCATACACAAATCTAATTAGTAATGTTACACAGAATTGATATGTCGTAAACCCAGACAAACAAATTATCTGGTGCTGCAGAGACAACTCATTGTAAATTTGTCTTGTATTTTACAGTACAGTGGTTATGGTGGAAAATACCACAGGCAAACTATAAATGAGAAACATTTCTTTTCACAACCACAGCATATAACTGAACTACTCATTATGCAACACTGCCAAGCTAGTTAGATAAGTTTGCTCACATATTATGATTGAGTTAGACAGGCGATCATGTATCTAATGCCATCTGTTTGCCAAGACTGGAGGCTGTTGTGTTTTTTTTCTGGAAAACTGCTATGAGGTACACTTCGTCGTCCTTTATGCCACACCAAACTTCTCCAAATAAAGGGACTGCCGAGAAGGCAATGCAAGTTGGGCTTTTCAATTTCAGCGTTCCTCCCAAAGGTAGCAATGAGAACCCAATGCATTCATCTGGGACGGCTGCCACTGACCTTGTCCAAATTCAGCACATGTAATTTACTGTATTTTTTCCATTTATAAGATGCCTCTATGTATAGATGGCCCTCACATTTCCAACTAGGGGTGGGCATTTCATTTTGGAACCAGTAGGTTATGAAACGAGCCACACGAGCCCAGATGGTCTTCGGAACTGGCTGATACACACAGATCCAATTGCTTTGCCTTTCTGTCTCACACAGGGTTAAAATCCAAGAAGGAAGCACGCTGCGACGTCATCTGTGCTAGATCTGTGATACTGGCCAATCAGGAGCTGTGCAGGGACAGGCATCATCCCGCCTCCCTCTGTGATTGGCCAGCAGCACAAAGCAGAAAGATGACGTTGCAGCGTGGTAAGGGATAAAGGAAGCTGCTTTTACTTTCTTTTTGTCAGAGAAGGATAGGATAACCATCCAATTAATGTAGTGTAATCACTTTGACGTTCTGGCCATTTCCTATTCTATCTAAGTATTTGGAAACATACAGGTACACTACAATTTAAAATATGGCTTTAGTATATAGCACTGGAATCATTCAGCATTTGATTTCATTCTGGTACGTAGATCTAAGAAATCTGATTCTGAAGAAGTAACCACCATTTAAGGAAGTAAGGAAGTAAGAAAAAAATATCACACTTCATTTCAACACAAAATTGCCTAATGTGTTTCAGACTGAATTTATGGCCATCTTTCGGGGTGCTGATTTTTTTTATCTATACAGTGGTACCTTGACTTACGTCCTGCTTGACTTGCGTCATATTTGACTTACGTCCACTAGGGACGTGTTTGACTTGCGTCGCGGGGCTCCGAGTTACGTCTCGGAGCCCAGGCGCAAGGTCCCCACATTGGGTGGCAGCCAGGACCCAGCGTCCCGGCTGCCGCCTCCAAACTGCTCCTGCCTTTGGAGGGAGCTCGGGGCTGGCCTCGCCGGAAGCCGCCGCCGCCAGCGGGGGAGAGGAAGAAGGGCCAAGAGCTCCTGCTTTCTTCCTCTCCTCTGGTGGTGGTGGTGGCGGCGCCAGCGCCGGCGAATGCTTCAGCGAGTCCAGCTCCGAGCACCCGGAGCTGGTCCTCGGCGTTGCCGCAGGAGGGTTTTCCAACCCAGGCTCCAGGTCCTCAATGCGGCAGCGGAGGCCGCCAGAGTCGCCGAAGAGGACGACGACGAGGAAGACGGCGGCGGGGGCGAGGACAAGGCAGCGGCGGCGGCGGCGGCCGAAAGGTTCCGTGGGCCGCCAGCGCAAACGAAGGGGCCCCTCCGCCGCCGGTTTCTCCGGCCGCCCCGGCCCCTTGCCTCCTCCACTGCGAAACTACCGGGGGAGGGGGAGGAAGCCTGGGAAGAGGCCCCAGGAGAACGGGGTGGGAGGGGGCACGGAGGGAGGCAAAGAGAAGCCAAGCAGCCTCAGCTGTGGGGGTGGGGTGAGGTGGGGGGGGAATCTGGGAGGGCCTCGTGGGCCACCCAGACTCCCTTGGTGGGCAGCAGGGTCTCTCTCTTTCTGTCTGTCTGTCTCTCTCTCTCCCTCCCTCTACCCCTCCCTCTCTCTCTCTCACAGACACGCGCGCACACACACACTCTCTCTCTCACACACACACTCACTCTCTCTCTCTCTCTCTCTATCTCTCTCTCTCTCTCACACACACACACACACACAGACACTCTCTCTCACACACAAACAGACTCTCTCTCTCTCTCTCTCTCTCTCTCTCTCTCTCTCTCTCTCTCTCTCTCTCTCTCCCTCCCTGAGCAACTGTGGGGAGGGGACACACACACACACATACACAGGGGGGCGGCACCAGGGGCTCCTTGATTGCTTCACACTTGGCCTGGCCCTGGGGCTTCACCCCAAACTTTCTGCCTGCCAAGATCCCAGCCCTTCTTCCTCTCATCCTGCAGCGGCTTCGGCAAGGCCGAGGAACTCGAGGTTGGCCTCACCGGGAGCCGCCGCTGCTGCTGGGGTGCAGTGAACACCTGAGCGGGCCGGCCTTCCTCCTCCTCCTCCGACCAGGCCGAGCTCCGCCCGAGCGAGCGCCTGGCTCTGCTCCGGGCTAGACCTGCTTCTCCCCGCCACCACCTTCCACCTCTCCCTGGCAGGCATACATTTTTTTAATCTTAATAAAAATTGTTAATGTTAATTAAAATTTGTTAATTAAAATGTGTTAATTTATTTCATCTACAATGCTGTCTTGTTTTATAGTACAGCATCGATTATTGCTGTCTGGTTAGACAGTCAAATTTGTGTTAAATTGCTGTTTTTGGGGGTCTTTTTCATAGTCTGGAACGGATTAATCCACTTTCCCATTACTTTCTATGGGAAAAGTTTGTTTGACTTAAGTCATGTTTGACTTAAGTCCAGACCTCCGGAACGGATTAATGACGTAAGTCAAGGTTCCACTGTATTATATATTTCCCCTTTTTGGTCTATATGCAGCTCCAATAATAAATCTACTTAAAAAAAATGAAATGAAGCCTGATATATTTTCGTATATCCTGAGAATGTGGTTTCTCCTTCAGATCAAGATTTTTTCATTCTGCAAGACTAAAGTGGCTGCCTAGATCACAATTTGTAAAGTACAACAAGAAAAGGAGAGAAAGATGATATTGTGAACATTATTTATTTATCTATTTATTTGATTCATATTCTGTACCATCTGACCTAAGTTTACTCTGGATGGTTTACAAAACACAAGAAATATTTTAAAATATCTTGGGTGATAAACCAAACAATCAAGATTTAAAAATGCACTCTTTTCCAAAGGCAACTGGAAACCAAAAATATGGTATGGAAGCAACTTGATTCAAGCACTGTTTCCCAGTTTCGGAGAAGAGTAACTACAGCAACCCCCCCTCCTATCACGGAGGTTAGGGACCCACCCGACCCGCAATGCTTGAAAATTCGAGATATGTAGAAGCGGGTTGGGTGGGGCCTGGGGGGCGGCACGGCGAGCCCCATGTGGATCCGAGGCCTTTCGGAGGGGGCGGGGGCGGCAGGGAGCAACACCATCGCTCCCCGTCGCCCCTCCCCGCAGCTCCGAGGCCTTTCGAAGGGGGCCGGCGGGGAGCGACGTGATCACTCCCCGCCGCCCCCCTGCGGCTTCGAGGCACAGGTACTGCGATCCCGCGATATAGCAGGACCACAGTACCTGAACCGCGAAATGGCAGGGGGTGACTGTATAACAAACAATTAAAGGTTACATTTTATGTAGAATGCCATCAGATAAATTGCAAAATCATTAAAACTACAATTTTTTTTTACATCACAGAAAAACTGCCCATTTTCGAGGGGGCCGAGCAGCTATTTCTTCTCATCTACCCACCACTTCACCATGGATGTATTCATGCTACAAGGCAAATCTTAACATCTTCAAAGTGTTCCACCCACCCCTAGACTCCTCTGCTTGGCATTTAGCTGGGGAAAAAGCTTGAAATCAGCCTACTTTAGTTTGTACAGAAAGACTGGTGCTAAGCGCTGGGCTGCAAATATTTATAGATTTAAATTAGTCCTTTACAGTTTTGAATGCTGGGGTCATATTCGGAGCAATGATGTTCTATGTAAGCAAAGGGGTTATTTTATTTTTTGGAAGTTCTGCTCATATTTCATTGGGGACAATCATTCCAAATGAGGGACAAATGTTGTAGAGCAGGGCTGTTCAACTTTGAACAGGCCAAGGTCTACTTTTTCCGGCCCAAAGTGCCTGAGGGCTACTACACTAAAACCTCTACTTACGACTATTATCCATTCTGAGAACATGCTCAAAAGAAAAAAAACTTTTCTAAGTAGAGCAGTGGTTTCCCATAGGAATGCACTGAAAACCATTTAATCTGTTCTGGAAGGAACAGATTTCAATGCGCCACGGCCCTTGAACTGCCCTGATCGTCTGAGACAGTGGGCTGGCAGACCCAGAACTTTGCTGGGACAGTGGTGGTCCTTGGGATGGGGGAGGGAGGGGTGGAGAACTTATCCCCTCACTTTTTTTATTGATGGCCGCCAGGCTACTTTTGAATCCTTCGCGGGCTACCAGTAGCTCACGGTCTACCTGTTGGGCAGGCCTGTTGTAGAGCTTTGAAATTGGGCAAAATTCCTATAGTTGTGCAGCAAAAGCTCAGGGATTTACAATGCAGAGTGGCTTCAAGTTCCCCAGATTAGGCCACCCTTTTTCCTAACCAACTGGCACTTACAGTCCCCCAAAACGCACCTTGAGACTTTGGAAGAAAAGAGAATGAAAAGCTTCATTTCTTACAACAGAAAAGATCAAACAGCAAACTGACTAGCATGTCTGACTGACTTTCAGCCAAGGCCTCAATATACAGTACTGGCAGTTTGCAACAGACTCGGGAGATGGCAAAATGATACAGAGCAGAGAGGTGTGGCTCTCTTTGAACTCAGAGGCAGGGAAGGAACGGCTGGTTAGTGCTAGGTTGACTGACAGTCACCTCATCCCATAAAGGCCCCTCCCAGCCAAACCTGCTAAAGGCAGAATGCGGGGTTTATAAAACTCCCAACAACATACAGACGACGTTCCACACTCCGAAATGTGTTTGATGGGGATAAGGGAAAGGGCTTTCTCTGTGTCTGCTTCTAGATTTTGTCATTCTCTCCCACAAGAGATCAGCCTGGCTCCATCTTTGCTGTTATTCTGCAAGAAGGCAAATACTTCCTCTTCAGGTGAGCTTTCCCCTCAGTAAATGGGATTCTTAGGTGGACTGTTGTGCCTTACTGCTTTGATGTTTGTTTTGTTTAGTGAGGCATTTGCTCCATCCTTTTTAGTGCTTGCACACTTACCGACATTTAGCTTTAAATGTTGTAATTTAATGATGCAAGTCACCCTGGATCTTTTTCTTTAATATACAGTGGTACCCCGACTTACGAGGGGCCCGACCTACAAAAATCCCAACTTTCGAGTGCTCTTCAGCACTCCCCCCCCACACCGGCTACTTATGAGCAAGATCGGGGATTCCCCGTCTTGCGAGCAGCGGGTGGGGGGTGTCAGGATTTGAACTGCCTTCCAGTCACCGAGGCAAACACTGCTTTTAAAATCTCCATGAGTGGAAGGCATTTGTAAAAGGGTGTATGGCTTCTCCAGAGCACCTGCCCGGGGGGGGGGAGCAGCACACCCTTTTTAAAATCCCTTCCCCGTGACTGGAAACATTTTTAAAAGGGCACATGGTATCTCCCGAGCCACCCGCTGCTTCTCTTCCCAACGCGCCTGGTGGTGGTGGGGGGAGAAGCAGCAGGTGGTTTAAAGAGTCTTTAGCCACTGAAGCAAGTGGTTGCCTCGGTGGCTAAAGACCATTTAAACCACCCGCTGCTTCTCTCCCCAATGCGCCTGATGGTGGTAGTAGGAAGCCGTGGATTGTTGAAAGCAGTTTCCCATAGGAATGAATTGAAATCCATTCGTCCAAAATGGATTAACTGACTTTCAATGCATTCCAATGGGAAATTGATCCCCGACTTACGAGCGTTGGCTCGGAATGGATTAATAAGTCGGGGTACCACTGTATACAGTACTTTAGCTTTAAATATTGTCTTTTAGTGATGTTACCCACCTTGTCTCTATTTTTTTTAGGAGAAAGGCAGGGCAAAAATATTTTAAATTAATAAAGTGTGCAAACTGTGCACGCAAGCTGCAAAGGAAAGCTATGCTAAGAGGGAGCTGGAAGGAAATACTGGCTGTAAAAATGACTGCCTGGATAGAAGCTTCCTGAATAAACTTCAAGTTCATAAAATGTTTTTGTTCAGTAGATGCTGATGCACAAGAAGCCACTCAAATCATTCTCACGTAGTTGTGTAGTTGTCGAAGCAAATCTGAGAGCAGTGAAGCATGCTTCTTCAAGCCTTGAAAATTCATATTTTATAACAGAAAAAAAGAGAAGATAGTGCCCTCACCTGGTCAGAAGGATTTTTGCAGGATCACATTTTTCTAACCAGTCTTTCAACTACGGTATCACCCATTTCAGACTTAGGGTCTTTACTTAGCACAGGGGGAAAAAAACCTCAATCAACTCAGTCAACATAACTCCTAGAAAAAGAGTAGTTTTTGCAGTATTATCTTCACACACACACACACACACACACACACACACACACACACACACACACACACACACACACACACACAAAGCTGCGGTACAATGTTAGAATATCCTAAACCAGTGAAGGAGAACCTTTTAGAGACCGAGTGCCCAAACTGCAATTCAAAACCCACTAATTTTTCGCAAAGTGCCAGTACAGCAATTTAATATGACTACAGGTGGCTGTGTAGGGGTGATGTCGGGTGCCCACAGAAAGGGCTCCGAGTGCCACCTTTGGCACCCGTGCCATAGGTTCGCCAACACTGTCCTAAACCAATGACAATCACCACCAGGGGGTGGTAAGTTAAATATCTGTTATGATACCACTCAAACGTCTAACCAAACACTAAATATTTCACTGGCCTAATTGTTCAGTTCCAACAGCTGCCATTTAAACAAGCTCCATCAGCAGTAAAACCGTGAGGTTTATATAATCCTTCAGAATACTAAACCCTCCAGATGTTTAAAAACGACACATTTCATACTGAAAGAACTTTTAAATGTCAGCTACGGAGCTTCAGAAAAATGACAGGCAAAGCCTCATGCAATAAATTCAGTAACTCATTCCCTCAGAAGAGGCCAGAAGTAGATTATTCATTCTATCAGAAAGAGAATTTAGCTTCGGGATAAGGGTGGTGAGGCAGAGAAATTGTTTATTTTGCTCTATCCTAGGAGACACTAACTGAGGAAAAGCCCAAATCCAGCTCTCTTAAAGTCTACTTCTGCATCCAATGTAGAAAACCCACAGTGAATGCAAACATACATTTCGTCTCTACATAACCAGTAAGTTCTTTACACGTCCTATGTTTTTTACATTCAAAGAGAAATGTGCCAGATTCACACAGGATCCTGCTTTCTTGAATTATCAGTTTCCACATGCAAGTTGAAAAGTGCTTTGCCTTGCATAAAGCAATGTTTTAGCTCACCAATACTCTTTTTCAACTCCTCTTCTGGGAATTATTATGCTTCAACTAATTCTCAAATTCACTGCATTTCTCCAAATAAATAACAAAATTAAACACGTGGCAGGATAAAATGACTTCTATAAGTTATTTGAACAGCTCTGAAGATTTTGAAGATGCAATATCTTCAAAATCGGAAGGTTATCCATAAGCTTCCATAAGAAAAACAAACCAAAAGTAATGTGTCTGCATGAGATCAGATACATGGTTAAGATAATCAACTGTCCTTAAGAAAAAAAAAATTCCTTTGGTCTTCATTACCTTCCTTTGTCCTACGTTTAAACATTTGTATTTGTCATTCAGATACCGAAAGATCCTACACAATAATAACTAAATACAAAAGACGGGGGCCTTTTGCGGCAATTGGCAGAATGGCATTGTCAATTCAATTTTCAATGGCTGGTCAGACACTGTGAAATCAGCATTCCGAGTTAAGTCAGTACCTCTATGATTTTACTGAAATACAACACAGAGTGGAGCTCTAATCAAGGACACCACACAAAACAACATGCAGACTACAGTTACTGCTGCTCAGCTGTCTGCCTTTGGGCATATACACAGGAAAAACAGCTGGATAAGACATACATAACTTAATCAGCCAATGCATGTACATAGCCAGACTCAATATTAGCTTTCCAGGCCATGGGATTATTGACTATTTCGATGTTGTCCAACAAAAGAACAGCTTTTTCAAGAGTCAGGATCGTCCGCAACTAACATCACTTATGAAACCTTTGCTAAAATTATTTGAGAGTAAGAGATTGCGCCCAAGTTTTTCAGCCCTGCTAAGCAAGACGGCCATTTCTTTAGTTACCTGTTTGAGAGCACTATTCTTTCATTCTAAATAGAAGTGGCTAGCCTTGCCAGGTATAAGATGGCTTTTTCCAGCTGGCTCCTTTTGATTTTAGTCATTCATTATGCTACAGTACACATCTGCTTTCATATCGGAGTTGGGAGATGAATGACTTTAGTTTCTTGTGTTTGCATTCAGAACGTGACTCGTGCTGCGGAATGACGGATGGGAGGCTCTGGCTTCCTGCTGGGTCTGCAAAAGATTCTGAAAATGAGACTACCCTTGATTGTTGTACTTTGACCTCTTGTTTCACAGAAAGAAATTTAGAACACCTAAACACAGGGTGATTTCAAAGACAGAATAACAGAGGAACATGAAATAGCTTTTCCTTGAATTTCATCCTCCAAAAAAGTGAAGCACAAGAGAAAGTAAAGAGTTAATTCAAAGGAGTGATTTTAAACTCATTTTGTATTAAATCATCATTTAACTGCTCTGTACCAGCAAGGGAGGATATGCAATATTTTTAACTTGTCTCAGACATGCAGGAGGGACACAGCAACCGAGGAGTATATTAGCTGGAAAAGTAAAATGTGTCTTCCTTGCCAAATATCCATCTCAAATTGAATGACAGACTGATCTGCTTTCATACTCAAGAGTTTCTGAGAAAAGCAGAGGCCTTCACAAGTAATGTGTGGTCATGGGACATCTGTACAATAATACCTTGGTTTACGAGTACCTTGGTCTACGAGTGTTTTACAAGACGAGCAACCATTTCTGATCAATGAACAATGCCTTGCAATACAAGCACTGGAGCAGGTCACATGATCACAAGTGAGCCAATGCTGGATTGTGGGTGATTATCTGGAATGTTCCATCTCAGACAAGTCTCAAAAACAAAGGGAGGAGTGGGGAACAGAGATTTCCCCTCACACCAGCCATGAACGTTTTCAAAGGTAAGTGCAGGCTAGGAGTTTGTTTTATATTTCTTTATATTTATATATTTCTTTAATTTGGTTTCAATATCCTTTCTTATTTTTCAAACAGTTTCTAGTCACTGGGCAGCTCGTCAAGTGTGTATAGGGCTACAAACTTCACTTTATTATCATCACATTAAAAACACAAGAGTAAAATCCAGTTGTTAGTCCCAAGCACAGCACAATCCACAGCCAGGTATGTAAACCATGGCATCGACGTGGACTTCTAGCCAGCTTCTTTTGTGAGTTTTAGCATTTTGTGTGCACAGTATGTGGTCTATGGGCCCCAGAACGAATCATCTGAGTTTCCATTGTATCTTATGGGGAAATCTGTTTTGATACACAAGTGATTTGGTTTACAAGCATGTTTCCAGAATGAATTAGCTCATAAACCAAGTTATTACTGTATTAGAATACAGGAGTAATAACACACCTTGCCAGATCTTGCCTTGCCTGCATTATGGAGCCAAGGCGAAGGGGAGATGGCACCTTGTGTGCTTGCAAGCCTCTGCCTCCCCTTTGCCAGGCTCTATGCACTGAGCCAAGCCGTTGTCTCCCGGGTTCCGTGCATGGAGCCCTTTAAATGGGGGTGGGGGTGGTTGTTTTGATCCTGGCTTTCCCAACCGTGTAGCACCCGCAGACTGGGTGCTACATGGTCGGGAAAGCCAGGCTTTTCAATTTCATGTGCCCATAACCCTCTTTGGTTGTGGGTGCACAACATTCAAACACCTGCCCCATAAGATGGATTTTTTTGCAAGACATCTGGTAGGCAAACAATTGTCTTGCAGAAAATGCCTATACCCGAAATTGCATTCATCTTACGGGGCATTCGTCTTGCAAGGTACCACTGTATGTTTTTGTCTGCTCCATCCATAGTTCTATTGTGTCTAGCCATGTGAAGACCTCTACATTGTCAAAAGCCAATTTGTGTTGGTGATTCTTTAATAAAATATATCATCCCACTCTTGCCTTCAGGATCACCGGCTTTCTTCTTTTTGTTTCAGATCACCTACATCATTAATGCAACAGCCACTAGCCGGAGCAAATAGCTAGACTGGTCTTAAAAAAGCTGATCGAGAACCAGAATGTTGTAAGTAGCTTCCAACTAGCCTTTTTAAAGAATCCATGGGCATTAAAATTATAAAAACAGGAATTCTACTGGTATCTGCAAAAAGGATGCTTAATTTCCCACAGCTAATGGGACCTTACATGGACCACAATAGGATTCAACTCAGAGATAGCTCCTCAGCCTCCAATTTCATTGAGCTCAAAATAATATGAAACAAGTCGGTGGCCATCAAAATATGAGAGCTTCTTAGATACCTTTTTTCCTAGCATAAATGGTTCTGCCAGCAATAGCTGCAGGACTATTTTCTATACATTGGACTTCACGGTTCTACCAAAGAAATGCTGATCTTTAATTTATAATGCAATTGTGCGGCTAAAGTCCTATGAAAATGCTGTGTTTATATAGAAGAGGGAAACCAGAGATAAATTATGATTTTTTGACCATGCAAAGCTGCTCTTAGGATTAGTCCACAAATGGGTAAAACAAATACATGTAGTAGGTGGGATGCTATTCAGGACTAGAGAAATTACAAAGCCAACTGTTGCATGTTGAATAAATATGTGACCCATGCCAGAAAATATAGATGTTTTACCATGGAAACTGTTGATTTTTGGCACAAGCAGCAATGCCGAGAGTAACTACTGAAGACATTTTACTGGCCTAATTCAGCTATATCAGGTGCTGCACAGTACCTCCTCCTGCACAGTGTAAATGTGGAACTCACATAACTGGGATTATGGAAGGAGCAAGCCTTTTTGCATACTGTGAATTAGTACTAAACATCATCTGGTAGCAGCAGTTGTCAAACGTAGGTTTAATTGCTGTGTTGCAACCAAATTAAATATTGCACCACAGTAAGAACCGTGAGCTTTTGCACAGAGAGCCGTCATCTGATACCTGGCACAACACATGGTGCAAATGGCTCCAGGGATCTCATCTCGTCCCCTCCCCTACCTCCCACCCCCAATGCAACTGCAAAACTAAGCTCTTACTCATTCATGCAACTATGGGATGCTGGGAAAGGGGGGTAGTGTCTATTGTAGTATTATAATATCACTGACAAAATTCAAAAAGCTTTTTGATTTAATCTACCAACAGCCGTGGAAATCAGTGTCTACCAGCACTACTATGAAAACCACAGGATGAATTTAAAAAATATACAGTGGACCCTCATAGAACAAATGGTTTGTATAACATAAAATCTGTACAAGATAAAAAATTCCTGAGATAGGGGAAATTTGCTTAACAGAATTGCCTATGGGGCAAAACTGTACAACATAAAAATGGTCGCGTTTAGGGATTACTCTGTTTTCAACGCATTCCTATGGGAAATTTGTATAAAGGAAAATTTGCTTAACATAATTTCATTGGGAACGAATTAATTCCTTTATACAAGGTACCACTGTAAATGATTTTTTTAAAATGATTTGAATGTTTAAAATTTGATTTTTAATTACGGTATTTAAATAATCCAAAAATCCATTTTTGTTTTAAATGTGATTCAGATCCTTATTGAGATAATTTGATTATTCAAGTCCACCTGATAAAATCCAAATCTAAACACCAAACAAGAAACCCAAACCTATTTCTAAAACGCTACCAGTACTGTCTATTTCTAAAGAGCACCTCTTCAAAAATTCATGTGGGCACCTTTACTTGATGGGTTTCCAGCTGACGAAGACTATATGCATTGCTTGACATTCAATCAGAAATAGGTACCTTTTTATTTGTTTCCACACACACCTCTCTCTAAACTGAATTTTTAAAACTGCCTTTTGAAGTATAATTTTGAAGTGCGGTTTGTAACATTAAAATATTTCATGACCATGAAGCTATTGCTGCTGATTCAAGCAAGACAACTTCACCAGTTTTCCATAAACGAACCCATTTAAAGTCTGTTCTGCTTGCATAAATTTATAGCACACCAACATAATTGAGAGGATGATTCACACAGCTGAGTAGCATTATACGTATCGCACATGAAGTAGTTCCAATCAATCTCCTTCTAACTGTGTGATGCCCGCCGGTCATAGCACTCCCTGCAGCAATTATCTGAAAAAGCTGGAAAGCATTTGGAAGTGAAAAGATATAAAGGAGACACCCGACCTGGTTTCTAGAGATAAGCAGGGTAGGAATGGATTAAGGGCTAATAAGAGACCTCCAAAGAAATCCTATACAGTATATGAGACCAGTTATCAACTGTTATCATATGCTACATTGTCATACACAAAGAAAAGCAGGCACATGTGTTGCATAGGAACTCACACAGGAAGCGTTCCCCTCCCATTAAGAGTAGATGTCTTCTGCAAACCACAACACACTCTACATCCCAATACAGTGGTACCTCGAGTTACAAAATTAATTTGTTCCTTGGGATGCTCTGTACCGTGAAAAATTTGTAACAAGAATCCAAATGGGGTGCAATGTACCCTGGGAAGTGAAATCTTCCATAGAGAATTTTCATAACTCGAGTTCTTGCAGAAGTTTTTTTAAGACGGACATCCGTTTTTCCAGACGGCTTCCTTCGTAACTCAATTTTTTTAGTTACTTGAGGCGATCTTATCTCAAGGTACCACTATATATTTATACAGTATTCACTTTTTCTCATTATCATAGGGGACACATATCTCTTGGCCAACAATATAGTTTCAGTTTTACCGCTAAAGTTGCTGGGGATTTTAGAGGCACTGAGAAGGACGCTGCAGGCGGGATTTGTGATTAACCCTTAGAAGTGGTCCTGTGTGTTGACATCTTAGTATAATGAGTGGCAACTGTAGCTCTAGAGGTCTTTCTCGCCTAAAATTCTTCCTAGCCCTAGCAGCATGACAAGGATTTGACATTATGGAAGTAGCAGTTGAAATCACCAGTGGAAGGCCATGACTGCTTACTCCTGCCTTAATGCAACAGTTCATCCAGTTCATCTATTATAAAAATAGTGATGGTGAACCTTTTAGAGACCGAGTGCCCAAACTGCAATTCAAAACCCACTAATTTTTTCGAATGCAGCAATTTAACCCAAATACAGGTGGCTGTGAAGGGACAATTTCAGGTGCCCACAGAAAGGGCTCCAAGTGGCACCTTTGGCACCTGTGCCATAGGTTCGCCAACAATGGCCTAGAAGATGGGAAAGAATAATATTTTTTTTAATCTACTCTCTCTTGTGATGCCACTACTAGAACCCTTGCTTCAGACTCAAAACCCAATCTGTGAACTCCTCTTCTTTTCCAGTCCCTATGTAAATGATGGGATTTGCCCCCTGTCTACCAGCTGGAGCCTATTCTTGTATGTCACTGGTTTGATCTGCGATTACATGTGAATACAGAATATTCTTGAATGGAAGACAAGACACTGTAATATTGCAAGTTGGCAACAATCACAGAAGTCTGCTGTGAAAATGTTTGCTATCTTGCCCTAGTGTGCAACAGCCAAATCTTCCAGAAATACTGTACATATATGCATGTCATCCTCTACTGCTAAAGAAACATAGTGAGTTTTGTCTCTTCTGTGGCTGCTATCTTTGCGTTTACAATTACATTCTGCAGAGTTGAATGGCTGATTGACAGACAGGCCTACCAATGTCCACTCAACATCCTGGGTCTCGGTTTACAGATCCCTGTGGCTAAAGCACGGAATCTGTATTTAAAGGGATGTTTAGACTCCCAAGTTCTTTCCTGCTCTGAAACTGGTAATAAGAAATCAAAAGCCTATGGTTCTCAATAATATTCCCACCATGGATTCTGTTTTATTCCTATAGATGAACACAAACACATACATTTTTCTGTTGTATTTTTTTTCAAGACAAAAATGGGGAGACATGTCCTCTAAAGGGGATCTGTTTTGTTTTGGTCTCTCAACCTCAAGAAGCACATTCAAAATGTCACAAGGAATTTTTTGCACCAAGGTTTTCATCTTCAGCCACTGAAGATGACCAGCTACAAAGCAAAAGCACCAGTGTTCCTTTCACATCTTCCAGTTTTCAGCAGCCAATCTGTGTGACAACAGAAAAGGGGGAAATTCCACTGTAGTTTCCCTGGGCAGTAACACTTTGATAAACCGGGAGTAGGGGATGGGGAATCTTGGCAGATATGTGCTGACCACAACATGAAAATATCCATCAGATCTGCTGTCTGGTAGGATTTAGCATGTCAAGATATTTATAAACCGCCTTTCTGCCCTAAACAAGGCCTCTGAAGTACTCAACACATTAAAGCAAATTTATAACACCAAAGCACATGAAGAGAAGAGCAGTCTTAAGACATTCTGATGAAAAGGAGCAAGTGCAATCTGATTTCAATTGACAAACCATGGGAAAGGCTGCCCTAACAAGAGGGATGAGTCAACATTTGTGTTTATTTGTGGTCTCTTCATAAAGAAATGCTTGGAAAGGGGCGGGGATTTTTCCATATCAGGACGTTATTATGACAGAGCTGGTGTAACAAGCAGAGCTAGCACACATACTACTGTGGAAGTCCTCCATACAAATCTCATTTCTGCCGTGAAATTTCTAATTGCCAAATTATGCCATTTCATCCATTAGCTATTAATGTGCAATCGTGTAAATATCAGCTAAATTTTTATTTATAGAGATAACAGGAAAAGATGAACACAAATAACAGCAACTGCCAACGCATACAGAGAAGTGGAACTACACAGAAAATCAGGTCAACTAAATGCCTTCCCAAAACTACTTTTTAAAAAAATCTCCCATGCAAATTTGGTCCTTGTTGCATGCCATATAGACATATTTCTGCAAGGTCATGATTGCTTTTGAGCCAGCACACTTTACAAATAGAACCGTTCAATCAATAATATTTTGATCCTGTGGGGAATGGAGTTTTCTTTGGTTCTGACTAGAGATGGGTGTTTCGTTTTGGAAGTGATTCGGCTCCGAAACGAAATGCAGGAGCTCAGCTGGTGTTCGGAACTGGACCAACCCTCCGGAACAAAATCAGCCAATTCCTTCCCTTGCTCTGGGGTCGCTCAGGGCTAAACTCCAATGAGGAAGAAGTCTCCAATGTCATATTTCCTTCTCCCTGGTGCTGGCCAATCAGACAGGGAGGTGGCATCATGCATTTCCCTGCACAGCTCCTGATTGGCCAGTGCCAGGGAGAAGGGAAGATGACATCAGAGGCTTCATCCTCGGAGTTTAGCCCCGGTGCGACCCCAGCGCAAGGTAAGGGATTAGTTGATTTCATTCCTCCAGTTGCGAACGCCAGCTGGGCTCCCACGTTGCATTTCAAAACCGGACCAAAACGAAACACCCATCTCTAATTTTGACGTGACAACTGCATGTACAAATGCCATCTGGAATTTGGCTGCTGGAACTTTTTATTTATTTATTTATTTATTTATTTATTTATTTATTTATTTACTGCCCAACTTTCTGAAGGAACTTCACATGATGCAAGAAGTCCTAGCGCCAGTCATGCTCCATTCAGAAACAGTCTTCTCTGAACCTAAAACTGTCCAGACTGTACTGCATTACAGAATGAACTGTTCTTCTCATCAGCCATTACTGTCCAAATAGTGAGAAGTTTTGGTGTAATAGCAAATTCATTTGTTAGTATAATATGAAAAAAAAACCTTTTAAGTTCCGTGGACTTCTTGAAAACAGAAGACTAGGGTGTATTGTTTTCTTTGTGAACACACTCGTCAATTATGTATAACAGCAAATGAAGAAAGCTGACCAATCACTTGGATACAGCCTGAGGTTCAACACACATTTCCTATAGCATCTTGGGTCCCCAGATGTTCTTGGATTAAAACTCCTTAGAAGCCTTTACCTGGGGGTTGTAGTCCAAGAACATCTAAGGACTCAAGGTTGGGAACCACCACTCTAAATTCAAAGCATGGATGGCCATCTTGTTCTTCTGAAAATCTAACTGTAGCATGTTTTTCTCCTCCATTTCACAATTTGAAAATGTTTCCCACTGGTGCATAAAGAACACCCTTTATTCTATCATATCAAAATGTGACTGTATTGATGTCAAGAAGTACACTTTTCATTGTTTTTCAGGAGGAACCGCCCCACATGTCTTAATTTAAGACGTATTAAATCATGAATGAAATGCACACACACACAAAATATACCTGAAAAACAAGTGCATGCTTATACAAACTACACAGGCATTTAAAAGATAACTGATTCTGCATTTAATATAACTTGTTCCGACATGCACACTATAGTTTCTGTAGACAGGCACATTAATGGGTTGTACAACAGGTAACTTACTTTTTTCTCCACCACTTAAACTGTAAGCAGCTCTAGAGATCTAAGAGCTCTTTAATGTGACATATGTAACTTGCGGCTGCTAAAGCTCAATAGAATAAAGATACCAACAACATGCAAATGCCAAGTGTGCAATTAAGCAAGTATCTTGTCCCTTTGTAAACTCTGCTGTTCAAGCAAAAAACGGGCACCAGTGTTTGAACTGTTGGTTCCTGTCCTTTTCAAAGGGAAAAAATGTTGGTAATCAAGTACATTGTAGAAAGTGAAGTTGCTTCCATATGATCATCAAAAATAACAATTAATTAAATGAGATAGTTTTGCACTATTTCACCCCATATCTTTAGGAATGTCCCATAAACTCCACACTAAAATCCACCTACCACAATTTTTAACAGTACAGAATAAAAAGACCTTCCACGATCCAACAGAACTTTGGCGCTTCAGACATGAATTTCAGACAAAAAGGAATACATTTGAGCCAAGGTGGCATATGCCATATTTTGTGATCTACAAAGTTCTGGTATGCCTAAATTTTATATTCTTCAAGGAGCAGAAAAAAACATACCTAGACTTCTTCCCATTTCTCCCAACAACAATGTGCACCAAGTGAAGCAGAGAGAGAAAAAACATTTATCCATAACAGTTGTTCAGGGTTATCCATGTTGTTTTCTTCTCGCCTGAAAACACATTTAAGTATGCAATGCTGCAATATTATGCCTAATATGCAGTACAGTGGTACCCCGACTTAACAGCAGCTCAATTTAAGAGCAATTCGACTTAAGAGTGGGAAACTGCTGGCGTTTTAACTGCTGCCTTACAAATTTTAGATATGGTCTGCTCAACTTACAAGTATTTTGTTTTCATTTTTTTTTATTTTTTTTAAACTTACTTTTCAATTTTTTAGATAGGTACCCCGACTTAAGAGTAGTTCAACTTAAGAGCATGCATTTGGAATGGATTAAATCGTAAGTCGAGGTACCACTGTACTTTTAAGCTGATTATGAGGGCAGCAGGGGGGGCGGCGGCGGGGGGCGCGGCGATTTCCTTGTATAAGACGACCCTCAATTTTTACCCTAACAATTTTAGACCAAGAATATAGTCTTATACACAGAAAAATGCTGCAAGTCTGTCAGAAACATATCCCAGAATAGCTCTGGGCTCATGTCAGAAGCAGGCATTAAAACTGGAAAAGCCAGACAATCTTGTTTCATAAAACACTGACTCATATACTGTAAGACATTCCTATCGCATCATTCCCTATATCCAACAATCAATGTTTCTCATGAAATGTGTAACTAGACTTCCAAGCTGACCAAAGCATATGTCTCTGAATATGAGAGCCACTTGAGGTGATAACTTCAGTCTAGATGCCCATGGATACCTCTGTTCAACTGAGAAACTTACCAATACACTCAAATTGAGGGCTCGGAGAGTAAGAACAGGTGAAAGAAAATATTTTTTCACCCAGTGTGTTGTCTGTGGAACTCCCTGCCACAGGATGTGGTGATGGCATTTGGCCTGGATGCCTTCAAAAGGGGATTGGATAGATTCCTGGAGGAAAGGTCCATCGCAGGTTACAAACCATGATGGAGATGTGTAATCTCCAGGCTCAAAACCAGGGTACTTCAAGGGCCAGATGCAGGGGAGTGGTATCAGGGGACAGATATCTAGTCTCATGCGCTCCTGGACGCATCTGGTGAGGCCACTGTGAGATACAGGAAGCTGAAGTAGATGGGTCTTTGGTCTGATCCAGCATGGCTCTTCTTATGTTCTTATAACACCCTTTCTAAGTTGCTTCACAGAACTGGCATGAGGATAAGTAAATGCTCTGAGGTTCTTGCAGCTCGGGTGGGACACAAATATGGCACATACACATTTGGTTAAATGAAACTGCTTCTTTGAAATCCTGCTGCTCCACACTTTTAATATCATTCCTTATGTATCTATTTTTAGAATTTAGGAAGAATGGATCATTTTAGTAAAGCTTGCAAAGATTTTGGGCTAGAAATCAGCCTGAAAAAAACAAAAATAATGGGCCAGAATGTGGACTCTCCTCCTTGCATTACAATTTCTGCAAAAGAACTGGAAGTTGTCCATGACTTAGTGTATCTTGGCTCAACTATCTCAGATACACTCTCACTAGAATCTGAGCTGAATAAACGTATAGGTAAAGCAGCTACTATGTTTTCCAGACTAACAAAGAGAGTATGGCTCAATAAGAAGCTGACAGAACATACAAAGATACAGGTCTATAAAGCTTGTGTACTGAGCACACTTTTGTATTGCAGCAAGTCTTGGACCATCCATGCCCGACAGGAAAGAAAGCTTAATACCTTCCATATGCGCTGTCTTAGGCGAATATTCAACATTACCTGGCACGACAAAGTTCCAAATAGCACAGTCCTAAATCGAGCTGGAATCCCTAGCATGTACACTTTATTGAAATAGTGACACCTATGCTGCCTTGGACACGTTGTGAGAATGGATGACGGCCGGATCCCAAAAGATCTTCTATATGGAGAACTAGTGCAGGGAAAGCACCCCAGAGGGAGACCAGAGCTGCGGTATAAGGATATCTGTAAGAGGGACCTGAAGGCCTTGGGAATGGACCTCAACAGATGGGAAACCCTGACCTCCGATCACACTGTCTGGAGGCAAGAGATACAGCATGGTCTACATAAATTTGAAGAGGCATTTGTCCAACAGGCAGAGGAAAAAAAGGCAGGCACGGAAAGAACGAAACTCGAGGACTGGGCAAGAAACAGAATACATCTGCCTCCAGTGTGGTAGAGACTGCCATTCCCAAATTGGTCTATTTAGTCACTCTAGGTGTTGTTCTTAGGACAGGCGTGCCCAAACTTCGGCCCTCCTGATGTTTTGGACTACAGCTCCCAGAATTCTAAGCTTAGATTGCCAATGGCAAAGGACTGTGGGAGTTGCAGTCCAAAACATCTGGAGGGCCGAAGTTTGGGCAGGCCTGTCTTAGGATCTCTATTCCAGGCATGATACCATAGTCTTTCGAGACTGAAGGATGCCAATGATGTATCTATTTTTAGAATTTAGGAATAATGTTTATCTTCCTGTAAATCAGGGATGGGCCCACTTCAGTCCTTCAAATACAGTTGGGCTGCATCAGCACTAGCAAATATGGCCAATGGAAAATATTTTGGGAATTCCAGTCCAACAATCGAGGAATATACTGCACTTTGCCCATCCCTAAATAAAAGACTCTTGTGTGGCTTCTCAAACTACTTCCTTTCTGTAGCCCCTGATGGCACAGCATGTACCTAATACTCAAGGGTGGTATTTTGGGAAACATCTGCAAAGCAGAACGAGCCTAGAGCCACACAGTTCTCTTTTCAAATTAATTTTTGCCAATATATGCCCCATGGCGCAGCGGTTAAATGACTGTACTGCAGGTAAAATGGTGCTCACAACCTGGGATTCAATCCTAGGTAGCAGGCTCAAGGTTGACTCAGCCTTCCATCCTTCTGAATTCAGTAAAATGAGTACCCAGCTTGCTGGGAGTGGGAGCAATGTGTAGCCTGCATACTGTTATTAAACTGTAACTGCCCAGAGACTACTTGAAGTGGTATGGGGAGGTATATAAGCAGAAAACTTTTTACTACCTTACACTTTTGCTTTTCAATGCAATCTTAACAAAGATCACAACAAACTAGAGGTACACAAGAGCAAAAGATTAATGTGATCATCATCATCATCACAATCATCATCATGTGCTGTCATGTTAACTCTGACTTATGGTGACCCTTTCCAGGGCTCTCCAGGTACAGAATATACTCAAAAGGATTTACCATTCCCTTCTTCTGGGCATGTCCTGGGACTGAGCAGCTTGCCCAAGGCCACACAGTCTGGCTGTATTCATAAGAGGCATAGTGGAGAGTTGAACTCCCAACCTCTAGGTCCACAACCAAATACATAAACCACTAATCTATCCCAGCCAACTTTATGCAATAATATGTCCTGTCTATTACTGACCTGAAAACAATGGCACCCTCTGAGCAGGTGCAGAGAATACACCTTCTGAGTACTCAGGACTTAAGGTAAATGTGCTAATGCAAGAACTGTTCCAATGGAAAGCAATTGCAGAAGTATGCTTCTTGAAATACTCACTCATGTGAAAAGAAAAAACTATAACAAATCAAATTGCTGGCCATCTAAATGAGGGAACAATCTTCAACCCACAAATTCCCACTTGTTCCGGTTTCAAAGCTCCTTGCTACTCATAACAAGAGGGGTGCTTAGACAGTTTTGACTATAAGAGGTAACACTGTATATTGCCACAAGATGATTTTTTTTGCATTCTTTTTATGTTTTAACCTCCCCTCTGCCCAGACAAACTCTCCTTCCAAACTAAGTGAACTTCCAAATGCTTTGTTTGAATGACAAGTGCTAACAGATAACCTTAAATGTACCACCTTCTATTTGAATGAAAATGCACTTTCAAATCTCACTAGACCTTCCTATGAATTGCTGAAGTGTCTTATCCCTTCCTTTCTGTTTGGAAAAAAAACTTCTTTCCATACATGTAACTCAAGCTTAGCAGACTATGTAAATACATTTATCAACTCTGGTAAACAGTGGTTTTAGACTAAGTACTTTATCTGACTAAGCCTAGCTTAGGAAAAAAGAACCCTGCACCCACAGACAATCAAGAAGAAGAATTGACTTCTACCAGAGTATAAAAGGTTTATCTGGCAGAGTTCCTCAAATAATGAACAAAACTGAGTTTCTTTAAAATAATGCATATATTAATAGTAAACAGCTCCCTAATATCTGCAGTCTAGTAGGTAAACCAAGAAAGGGCAGGCAATTGAACGGTCAGGATCAGTAACAATCTACTTAAGAAACAGATAAGCAAGATAAACAGATAAGAGGCCTATCCAGGCTCTCAGATGGAGAATGCTGCAGTTCACTGGAAGGTGCAGGTTACATTTACTGCATGGGCAAGAGTATTCTAGTCAACACCGCTTTTCCAAAGGACAATGAATTGCATCTCCTCTAACCAGTGTTTTCATAAGACATGGTTCCAAGGACGACTCTTAAGGATGCAGTTCTACACACAACGCTTCAGAACAAGAACATAAAAGATGACAGAAGTGTCAAGGTGAGAAGATCCCTGATTATCATTCTGGCTGTAATCTTGTTGCAAAGCTGAAGACATAATACGTTGTGGCTATTTATTAGAAAACAAACATTTGTTTCTCCCCTAAAGCCCCCAAGGCTTCCATGGAATCACTTGCTAGAAACCACTGGAGCCTGAAATCATCACTCCCAGTAAGTCAGTATATTTTCCAACCAAAAATTGGCAGTTTTTACAACCCCGTGGTTCTCTCCTTGGTTTACTTCCATGTATAAGACGACCTTCAGTTTTTAGTCTAACAATTTAAAACAAAAATATAGTTCTTCTTCTTCATGGAAAAATGCTGTAATTTACTCTGTCGTTCTCCATAAGCATCAATAGTTTGACAGTTGCTCCCAGTAATGGAGGTTAGTGTTCTCATGAAAAAAAACAAACTAGGTCTCTAAAGCCTACCTTCTACTCACCCTACACTTCAGGACTGATTTACTATGCAAAATTATTCCTAATGGTGAGATTCAAGGCCTCAAGAGACTTTTAATAATCCATCAGAGCCCCAAGCTATAACACCATCTTGAACACTGGCTCTAAGCACCCACCGTAGAGCAGGTAAATATTATTTCATGGAAACAAATACATTACCTACATTTTGGAGAACTACTGATTTTATTATGTTTTACCACCATTTTGTTAATTAGAGAATGTAGATAGAAGTATGTGTATAACTGAAAACCAAGTGCAGTTCCTTGTTCCATTTTGGATGCCACCAGAATAAGTCAACTTAAAAGCACAGTGGCATTCAGCAGGTTTTACTGTTAAGTACAGTTAAGGTTAGCTCCCCAATGTAATAGCTATTTACGGAGCTCTGCACTTCGGCCAAAAATGTAGATTAAGCAGCAGAGGCTGCTCAACCATTATACAGTACAGTTTGACAGCTGCGATTTTGCGGTGCTCTTGGTGAAGCATGAAGTGAGCTAAAGGTTTCAGAAAATAAAAGGCCATTACTTTTGAAACAGCAAAAAAGGCAGTTGGCAGCAGATTAATAAGTCTCATTAAAATTGCAGCTTTCGTTAAATTATTTTCCAAATTACTACTGGATTAATTTTTTATACTTCACAAATGGAGCCATTCCAAGTATAAATGTTGACATCTTTTTAAAAATAAAGTGACTATATTTATCATCCAGTTTTCAGGCTATGTTCTTCAACTGCACAGGAAAAAATTGGTCATAACTACAGAATACACAGTATTATAACATACACATCCATAAAGCCGATTTGATGGAATTCAAACTTATACACCACCCAGGAGAGATATACCAGAACAAGCAGTAACAGTCAGTGGTGATAAGAAGAACACAGGGTGAACCAAGAAACTCAAGTAATAATGCAGTATAGTTCTGTGGGGAGGACTCAGATTTAAGGGAGCAAGTATTGGCTTTAAAGCTGAAAAGCCATCAGACTCTGCTAAGCTTCTGAGAAAAGTAATTATTTTAAAGAGCTAATGATTCTACACTGCTTATAATATTCTGCACACGGGTACAAATAAAGTGCATGAAGCACAAGTGGAAATAAGAATGAACTTCGGGCAGTAAAAAATTTACCTGTTCAGAACCATATACAGATTCACAATTGTTACATTTGTCATGTTACAAAAGACAAGAAAAACAAAATTTGACAGCTAAAACATTTTAAAAATGCAGCAAGCTTATGGAGTCTCAAAGAAAACAATGTTCTGTACATACTCCTTTCTTCAGATCTAGTGTGACTTCCTATACATTTCTCCTCCTGAAGCCCTACTTCCTATCATTTGACCTGGAGCAGCTATGAGATCTGGAAGACGAACGAGAAGGCTTATGATTTCTCTCCCTTGACAGTGATCTCTCCTATCTCTAGAAAGGGACCTGCTGTGGCTATGGGAGAAACTTCTTCTTCGTGGAGATCTGCGGTGAGGTGGAGGACTTCTCCTGCAATAGTCATCTCGAGGACGTCTACTCCATGAAGGAGGGGGACCACGGTTTCGACTGCGTTTTTCACCATTGGACAATTCCACTCTCACACAACACCCACAAAGTGTTCTTCCATCTAGTTCTCTCACTGCATCAGCAGCATCACATGGATCTTCAAATTCAACGAAAGCAAATCCAGTGGGATTTCTAGCAACCCACACGCTATGCAGTGGTCCCACAGTAGCCAAATGCCCGTTCCAATTCAGTTTTGTTGCTATTATTCCCTTGCAGTCCAGTGGACACAAATCACGATGCATCTCAGCTTCCGAGCCAGAAAAACAAAGGACTTTTACGAACTAAGGCTACTTTTTTCCCTTCGCTGCCTCTTTTCCTTTCTCTCAGCTCGATTGTTTGGCGGGTTTTTCCCCCCGCCTCTCCCGCCAAGACTCGATATCAAACAGCCTCCGAATGCCTCGCACTAGACGTGTGAGTGGCCATAACACCAAATAAGTTTATGCCACCTGGCAGCATGATTAACAGGCAAGATAAGGGTCTACACAGGGGCTTCCGTGATATACAGAAAAATATTTCCTTGGTGTTTTCAAGTGACAAGCCATTTGCCTCAAGCAATGCACATGTAACATGCAGCTGTAACACAAGAACATTAATGTACCTCATTCAACAGAAGAAACAACATGCCTGAGGAAATAAAGAGTATCTCAAGGAAAGATAACCTGGATTCAAATGCTGTAAACAATGTTCTTTTCCTGGTCAAGATCTGGTGGTTGAGGGTCCTTTTGACAAAACTAATTTACTTCATACCGTTCAATTATTTTGGAAACCTCCTGGAAAGTACCACTGTCATTCCCAGAGAAGAGAAAAGGATGGCACAGACTCTGGGCACTCAACTAAGCACAGCCCAAGTCTTCAAAAGCTGCCTCTCCTCTGCAAATGGCAGTATATCAGTTCTTCCTTTAAATTCCTGGGAGTTTACCTCAGTGAAGACCTCTCCTGGGGAATCAATACAACCAAAGTAGTCCGGAAGCCCAGCAGAGACTGCATTTCCTCAGGGTCTTGCGTAACAACAAAGTGAAGCAACAACTGATGATCTCCTTTTACCGGTCCACAATTGAAAGCATCCTCACATATTGCATTACTGTTTGGTATGCTGGATTGACAGCTGCTGACAGGAAGACACTACAGAGGGTGGTAAGTACAGCTCAATATATCACGGGCTGTCCCCTAAGTGCACTGGACATCACTAGGGATCGTTGCCAGAGGAGGGTTGAAAAAATTCTTCAGGATGATTCACACCCCGGTCAGCACCTCTTTACCTTGTTACCATCAGGCAGAAGATATCGTAGTATAGCCTGCCGCACCAAGAGACTGAAGAACAGTTTTTATCCATGCGCTGTCAGACTGCTGAATGGGAAATAATTCTATGACAACAAGTATAGAAGAACTGACCTGTGGGCTGGCGCATTGTGTGACAAGTACACAGGGTGCAATAAGACTGAGTGGTTGCTAGTGGGATGGGGGTGGGGGTGGGCAAGGGAGATTCAGCCGATTTCACTGTGCACATGTTGTACATTGACAATAAAGGTATTATTATTATTGTTTCCTCCTAGTCAGACAAGGCTGTCCAGGAAGCTAGGAGAAGACCTTTCTCTTTGTGTCATTATTATTCTTAGTAGAATTATTTGTAACAGGAGAGGGTTTCCCCCGCAAAGCAAAGATGGTGTTAGCCCAGAATGAATGGAAAACAGCTAACAGCTGAAAGAAAGTGGCAGAGAACAAGGGGAGATCACAAGGCTTAAGGCAGGGGTGCCCAAACTTTTTGTAAGGAGGGCCAGATTTGGTGGCTGAGAATGTGTCAGGGGACGGTTGCTCCCCGACCCTGCCATCCCACTGAAATCCCCACCCACTGACCCATAAGCGAAGGAGGGGGAGGGAGGGGCGGGCCAGGCAGCCGCAGGCCACTCAGAATGGCCTGACGGGACGGATTTGGCCCCTGGGCCAGACTTTGGGCAGGCCTGGTTTAAGGAAAGTGTCACCTTTTATTTCTATATACAAAGTTTTCAGGTGAAATGTAACACTAAACTGTAGTTTAGAATTTCACTTTAAAAATAAGAATAGGATCAATGAAGCATAAGAATGCTCTATCAATAGGAGCGAAAAGCAGCTCACTTTTCCCATCCACTTTTTCAATAAAATTAAGGGTTTGGTCATCAAAATTTGTTGATACGCAATCTTGATTTCCAAGCCATTCCTCTGAAAGGAAGCAATAACCCTATTCATGGGAAGAACACCTGTCAAAACTTTAATTTGCTCCCCCCCCCTTCATGAAGCTAAGCCATTTTCAAGACTTGAAAGCTCTGGATAATTGTTCCAATACTTACAACATTTGTATGCTGATTTTTGTGCCTCAGAAAAGGAGAAGGGGGAAGGTTACAGTGCTATTAAATGAACCAACGGTGCTGTCTTGAGGTCTCCAGGGGCATCATTGTCCATTATTAGATTTAGAAAAACAATTTAAGTGGAGGACCAACTTTGGCTGCCCTCTGGCTGAACTTACCCCTTATGAGCTGTTCTGCCTGAAGCCGTCCTCAGCTAATTTTCCATCAGAGCAGAAAGACTACCTGTCTCTTTCCCCCTCAAATGGAAAAGCAGCAGGGAGAAAAAGGGTTTGGAGAAGATAACAAACATAGGCATAAAGAGCCCCACCCTTCCTGTTTTAGAAAAGAAACCAAACCCATGTGCTAGAGAAAACCGTGGAAATATATATAGAGTAATAGCTTGTTTCACAAGTACCTTGGTTTAAGAGTGTTTTGTAAGACAAGCAAACATGTCTTCTAAATTTTGCCTTGAGCAAGGAACAATGTCTTACAATACAAGCACTGCAGCAGGTCACGTGATCACAAGCGAGCCAATGGTGGCACTCTTTCTCTCCCCCTGATGGACTGCGGGGGATTGTCCGGAACATTCCCTCTCAGGCCAGCCTCAAAAGCAGAGGGAGGAGAAGGAAAGGAAGGTCTCCCTTGCACTAGCCACGGAGGCTTTCAATGGAGAGTACAGGTTAGGGTGTTATATGTCTTTATATTTATATTTATATTTTATTTGTTTTCAACATCCTTTCTTATTTTTCAAACCATTTCAAGTGATGGGGCAGTTACTAAAGTGTATATAGGGCTACAAATTGCACTTTATTATTGTCACTTTAAAAATGCACAATAAAATCCAACTGTTAGCAGATTCCTCAGCCATGTACCTAAACCATGGTGTGGACATGGATTTCTAGCCAACTTCTTTCATGAATTTTGGCATTTTGTGTACACAGTATGTGGTCTATGGGACCCTAGAATGAATCATCTGAGTTTCCATTGTTTCTTATAGAGAAATTCGCTTTGATACACAAGCTATTTCAGTGTTCCTTTAGACAACCACAACGGCTAGAGAAACCAAACAACATAAACTGCTAATATAAAATCACGAGCTAGCTACTATATAACTCCCATGACATTGTTTGTGAAATAGATAAATAATACCATAAGGGAGAAAATTAACCTTTGCCTCTTTCAGCAATACTATCCATTCTATATTGTGCAATTCACAGAGCTTTACTCTGAGACAGTTACATTATATGCCGGCCATAGTGTGCTGCACAAAACAGACTGCCCCAGAGGTACAGTATTTGACCCCTCTGTCTTAACAGAATAAAAAATTTCCATTCTTTTCTATAAACTTCAGTTTTTGTACTTGCAGAAATGGAGCAGAAAAACCTCTTTTGCCCCAAAGGATGAGAAGTCTGTGACAAAACCAGCTTCATTTATGGCTTTTGCCCAAAATGACTTCTTTCCCCTGCTATCCTAACAGCAACACTATACACACTCTACAAATAGCAACACTCCACTTCAAAAGGGGGGTGATGGGTAGGAAAATGTGCATATACATTACTGGATGCAGCGCAGGACGTCAGCACTGTGAGAGTGGGGAATGAAACCCCCAACTAGGAACCAGCATCTACATATTCACTTAACAACAGCATTAACAGGAGTGCCCCTGGTTCCCTGGTGAGAACAGCTTCCATCAGGGTCTAACTGGCTCCTTATTGCACTGCAGCTTGAAGAAGCAAACCACCAGCAGAATTCACTCCTGCTGTTACCGATCATATTCAAATATTTGCACAGGGGGATGTGATGTAAGGCTCCGCTGTCTTCCCAGCCCTCCACTGTTTATTGAAGAACTTTGCGAGAAGAGAGAAAGGTTTTTTTTTTTATACTTGCGCTGACATTCGGAGAAGGTGGGAAACAGCAGAAGAGATTCATTTCCCCCGCTCCTTAAACCTGTCTCTTGCCAAAACCATCTCCACATGCAGAGGGAGTTGGCCGATGACCATTGACTTGCATTTGATGAGTGCTCCTATGAGCAACCTTTTGCATTTGTCTTAATAGGCTGTTGATACAGTCACACACACCTACTTATCACGGGGGTTAGGGACCCGACCCGACCCAACCCAACCGGCGATAAGTGAAAATCCGCGATATGTGGATGCTGGATCGGGTCGGGACTGAAGGGGCCTGTCTGGATCCCCTTACACTTATCTGAGGCCTGGCGCTATCCTGAATGGGCCTCCAATGGCTTTCCCGGGCCTGTTGGAGACCCCAGAAGTTCTTTCAGGTGATCCAAAGTCGCTTCCAGTTCACCGGAAAGCACTTCTGGGGCCACCGACAGACCCAGGAAGGCCATTGGAGGCCTCAGAAGTGGAATTCAGTGATCCAGAAGTCACTTCCGGTTTGCCAGAAAGCACTTTGGGGGCCTCCAACAGGCCCAGGAAGGCCATCGGAGGCCCATTCGGGGCAGTGCCAGGCCTGGAGTAAGTACAGGAGTCCTGAAACAAGCCCATGCCTTTCGTATATTGTGGGCCCGCGATATACCGGGACCACAAAATATGAACTGCAAAACGGTGGGGGAACACTGTAACCCTGGCTCACATTTGAAAAAGCATGGGATGCAAACATTAGCACCTGTCTTGTCTGAAAGCACAACTAATGAACTTTATAAATGAACATGGATACATTCTTTGACTTCCCAGTTCTTTTTACAGTACTCTTGCGGCTTTAGGTAATTAACAGTTTATCATTTCTGCGGCATTGCCCATACAGAGTCCCCAGTTGGTTCATGAAACATTGGCCTGTACACACCTTCTTTTCACTCTCACTTCCACCATTCAGGGTTACTCAGTTGAAATAACCGAGTTCCAGTTAGGTTGTAATGTTAATAAAGTAAAATAATGTTTATTGACTACAACAAGCTGTTTCAGTTTCAGGTTTTTTGTGCGCCCTTAATTGAAAGTTACTCTAAGCAGATACACTCAACAAATTCTGTCCTTTAACTATTCTCCAGCCTCTCTCATCCGTCTCCCTTAACTTTTCTTAACCTTATCTCGCTTATCTAATCTCCTTCTAACTCTCACAACCCTCAGGCCCAGCCTTTTAAACATGTGGGCTCCACCTCCACGCTCCCTCAGTGGTCTTCAGCATTAACTCTTTATGCCTTCCTGCACAAACACATTTAACTATGAAGAGGGTCAAGGGCACAATCTCCATTTACTAATAATGACAGGCAATTACTCTAAGCTACTTACTACTAAGGCAGAATAGCTAACTATATGCGTAGTGAGAAAAGGCACCCCTCTATATATCAAGCGTGCGTTTGATACTATTAATTTCAATTACACAGAGGGAAAACACAACTTGCATTCCATATCCTAGAGTACATAATTATCATTTTAGCAATTAATTTTCCTGTCTCCTGATCCCACTAGCACCAAGCAACAAATGCAACTGTGAATCTTAGAATAGTGAGGTTGGAAGGGGCTTAGAAGACCATCAGGTCCAACGCCCTGTTCCATGCCGAAATACAAATCAAAGGATATCCACCAGGTGGTTTCCAAATTTCTCTATAATGCCTCCAGTGTTGGAGCACTCATCACCTCTCGGGGTAATCTGATTCCAACTGAACTATGGTAAAATATGATTTCTTTATTGTTTTATCTACCAGGGCTATTGAAGCAGGAACTTACTTACTGCTGGGGCTCTGGCAGTAAAGAACCGGAGAAATTGCTTTAAATGTTTCTGTAACAAGACCAACACCATGTGACAGACAATGAATTCTGATTTATTATCTGAACTTTTCTATGAATCCTAAGAGGTAGACTGGTACTAGGGCTCCAAGTTGCTCCAGGAAAAAAAAAATCCCGTGCTGCCAAAGGAAGAAATTAGTTCTAAACAAATAGAGGCTGAAAAAATCCATAATGTTGACATTTAAACTCCTCAAATCATTTTTCTAGTCTTTGGTAAATAAGTAATTTCCCCCGTGATACAGATTGTGCATGTTCAAAAGATGCATTGTTTGTCAGCAATGGACTTTCATATTGGAAAATCAAGAATTTAACTGATTTCTGACTGTCATTCAGATGTTGCAAACATCACGTTCATCCTTCTCATGCAATAACTCTTTACAGCAAGCAAATCATGGGATGGTATTGTTGGTTGAAAAATAGCACTCCTGCAGTTCAATCTGCTGGCGTATTTTTCAATGCTAAACAAAACTACAGTAACCCCCTGTCTATTGCGGGGGTTAGGGACCCACCCGACCCGCAATGATTGAAAATCCACGATATGCAGATGCAAGTCGGGTGGGGTCTGGGGGTGTGGTGGAGGAAGTTTAAAATTCCTTAAAGCAAAGAAGCCAAGTGCTCCTCCCAGGTTTTTAAAAACATTTTCCCCTTCCCCAAGCGCTGGCCTCCAGCTGACTGGTGCTGGGGTGGGGGAGAAAAACCTTTTGTTTCCCCACCCCAGTGCCAATAAGCTAGAGCCCAGGCGTGGGTAAGGGGGGATAGCCTGGGCTTTTAGATCCTTTTTTCCCCTTCCCCATGGCCCAGGCTCCAGCTGATTGGTGCTGGGGTGGGGAAATAAAGGTTTTTCTCCCCCACCTCAGCGCTAATCAGCTGGAGCCCCGGCATGTACTGCGGTCCCGCAATATAGCGGGACCACTGTATATGAACCACTGTGTATATTTTTATACTGCTTGCTTATAAGCCTGGCATTTCCCAAATGTAATATAAATGAATTCAAAATAGACACATGACAACCTGAACATAAAGATATAGGAATGAATCCAAGATCTGGGAGGACTCAAACAAACCTGAACTTCAGATAGCCCTTGCTCTCTTCTCTTATTAACCAGCCAAGAACCCTTGTTGGCCCACATAAGTTCTTTTCAGTCACTGCTTTCTCAAGAGCCTGTGCACAAAATAATGTGTAACTCCTAGCCAACCCTTAAATGAACTCCCAATTTAGACTTTCTCATATTACACCAAGGAAGGTATCATATGGCTAGAGATGGAGAAGTGGGGAGAAATGGCAGGAGTAGAAATAATTCTTTGCACCATTTGTTCCTGGAGTCACAAAGAAAGAGATCTATATAAAGATCAAAGATTCTTGCATTGTAAGATTTCCAACTTGAGATACCTCCAGTTCTGTACGTGCGAAGATAAATCTGATTTAAGGCTGTAAACATGGGATTCATAACTACATATGTGTGTTGTTATTAATGTAAACACTTCTATCATTCCCTTCATCTGCAGAGCTTAGTACTCTTACAACAGCTTTAAACGATAAAATCCAAAACATTTGAACATCCACAGCAGTGGTTCCCAACCTTGGGCAGTTCCCTGAAGCTTTCACCCCTAGATGTGCTGGCCAATGTTTCTGGGAGCTGCAGTCCAAGAACATCTGTGTCCAGTTCTGTGCACCTCAATTTAAAAAAGGATGTTGACAACCTCGAGCGGGTATAGAGGAGGGCGATCAGGATGGTTGAAGGTCTGGAAGAAATGTCTTATGAGGAACAGCTTAGGGAACTGGGAATGTTTAGCCTTATAAAAAGAAGACTGAGAGGGGATATGATAGCTATGTTTAAATATGTGAAAGGATGTTATATTGAAGAGGGAACAGGTATGTTTTCCATGGCTTCAGAGACTAGGACACGGGGCAATGGTTTCAAACTACAGGAAAAGAAATTCCGTTTGAACATTAGGTAGAATTTCATGACAGTTAGAGCTGTTAGGCAGTGGAATATGCTGCCACGGAGGGTGGTGGAGTCTCCTTCCTTGGTGGTTTTTAAGCAGAGGCTGGATGGCCATCTGTCGGAAATACTGTGATGGGGGTTCCTGTATGGCAGGGGGTTGGACTAGATGGCCGTTGAGGTCTCTTCCAACTTTATTATGATTCTATGATGTGGGTGACCTAAGGTTGGGAACCACTGATCTACAGTAAGAAAATCGAAAGCAGTAAGGGCACAGAAGAATACTGGAGGCAAACCCAGTTTTTAAAGGAAACTCAGCTGGAATAGCTATGAGAGATCCTTAGCTTCAAAAACCTGCCTGAACAGAAGGGTATTCATCAAAAAAGCAAGGGGAGCAGTGGATCACCCTCATTCCTGTAAATCAGGCACGTCCAAACTTCAGCCCTCCTGATGTTTTGGACCACAACTCCCAGAATTCTAAGCTTAAATTGCCAATGACAAAGGACTGTGTGAGTTGTGGTCAAAAACATCTGAGGGCTGACGTTTGGGCATGCCTGCTGCAATTGAAGAGAAGGCTTTTACCTCCCATCACGTTATGTCTCAACCATTCCTGCAGTTACTAAAGCCTCTCCAGCAGGTCAGATCAGCTGGTATGGAAGGAATTACTTTATTTGGTCTCTGGGCACAGAGTTTTTCTTGTTGCTGATCTCCAGGTTCTGAGGAGTCCATACAGGTGCAAAGATATATTCAATGTGGTATTCACAGAGACCACAATAAGAACCGAAAGCCATTTCATCCCTGTATCTCACAGTCGGCTTGTCCAGAAAATAAAATGTAGCATTTATGCAGATTTAATACGAGGGTAAACCAAATGTGCAAATGAGAACAGCCTCTCTGTACCCAATACTGTTATAATCAAAAGTACTATTTTTTTTCTGATTCTGTTTTTTGCAGAGGAGTTTATATGCACCTCCCGAGCCTCTCTTCCCAATTAAAAAAAACACATCAGAAATGGAAGTAGGTGGAGTTTCAGATCTGTTTTTTTCATTTGTTGCTCTTTTGAGACCCACTGAGCATGCTAAGGGCGAAAATTGAGGCACAAGAGTGAATGAAATTGCCCATCTTGGTTTAATAGCTGACATCTGGGTTCAAATTTAGGTTTGCCACAAATAATTTGTGAGCTGAGCTGTTCAATAGTCAAAAGGGAGCAGTGAATTGCTGTTAGCAGCGGCACAGTGTGAACAGAAGCAATTGCCATACACAAATAAAAAGCAAGCATAAAAGAAGCCGCAACACAGAGTACAAAAAAGGTTAATAAGGTCAAGGTAGCCTAGAATTTAAATGCTAGTTGTGAAAATTAATAAGAATCGTGATCAGCACTGGTATTCCCTGTTGAAATGAATTTCTTCATCAACCAAATATTCACACCTGGCACATTCGCCACACTGCAGAGTCAACATTTCCAAATCCTAGCTATTTCTGAATACGAAACACATGTTCTAACACTAAACAAATCATAAAACCAGGTGCAGACTGCTGTTGGGGGAAAATATGCAAACGATAATACCTGCAGAAGCAGTTTTGCAAAGGCATTTGTTGTGCAATGTATTTAAGATATGATGCATGATTGGGAATAGAGGCACACGGCTAAGAAAGGAACCATGAGCTCCAACATTGGAACAAGGGAGTGTTGCTAAGAGAGTAGTAACTCAACTACTAAGAACCTTTTGTACAACTTTATGTCAAATAAGAAGAATGACATGATAAATTACAGCACTTTTTTCAGAAATTAGAGTTTCCCAATTCACCCTTCGCAGGTTATGGGGTTCCTTTGGCGGCCACAGGATTCCTGGGAGATTTTAATTTCCAAAAGTTGCAGCTACGCTGGATGATGATCTTACAGCCAGCGGTGATTTCCAGAAATTAAAGACCCCTCCATTTCACAGCCCCCAATGGCTTTTTCATGACGAGCAGGATCACAAAAGAGCTTTGGAACCCTCAGGGGAAGGGAGAATAGGACAACGGGTAATTTCTGGGGGCAGGGGACACGGTGACTGATGGCAACAGCAGCATTATGCACAGGAAAACTGACCAAAAGGATTTCATCTTTTCTCTAACAAGATCAGGACAGACAATCTTATCTGTGTCACCCAAGGCGAAATCTGAAACCTAGCACCTTTAAGCTAAACTTGTATCACCCATTTTGGAACTTGTTTTACGCAAGGAAATTTGGCCATGGATTTTGGAACTTTGGTATTATTTTTGCACCTTCCCCAAGCCATAGACTTTCTAACCCAATGAAGATATATAAGGAGTTTTTAAAATTGTCATTATATCAATGAAATACACTTCTTCAGTGGTTTCACAATAAAATATGCAACAAAATAATTAATATATTAACCTGTTTGTGAGCTTTCAGTAAACAAATGAGTGGTCAGTAGCCTAATCAATGTACCATCCATCTTTGTCTTCCAACTGAATACAAAACTTTCTCTCTTTCTGTTCCTAATTGTTTCCCTTTATTTTCTGGTATAAAATATGAAATTCACCTGCTGCTGTTATGTCCACTTCCTTTCTTTCATGGCCTGACAAACCAACTTAACACCAGAATAAAACAGAAACAACGTACACAAAGCCTAATGGAACTGGCAACCATTTTTAGAAGTGAGAAAAATACCTCAATCTGATAATAAGATCTGAAAAACTGGATTAGTTTTGTAATTACTGTATCAAAGTGCCGTGTTTTCCTCCACAGGCCAGAACATTAAGGATGGCAAGCAACAGGCAAAGCAGTGAATGCTACTGATCCCTGTTAACAACACTGCCAGAAAATGACATAGGCTGGATTTGATTTAAATTAGACTGATTAAAATCATGATTAAAATCACTACCCATAAAGACTTGATTTAATCATGGCGACATCCACCCAAGTGTAATATTCAATGCTATTATTTTAATGCATGTACATACTTGATACATTTCAGAGACACCTGCTTTGTTTTTAGAAGGCACATATTAGGTATGTTAGAAATAGATGGGGGGGACCACATTGATGTATATTATCAGAAAATCAATTAGTACCAAAGGACACTGAAATAGATATTTGTGAAGGCACTGGAAGGTGAACAATCTCCTTCAGAACGTCTGTGAAGATTCACAGTCATCCAGCTGAGATTATCTGGAAGTTGAGTCATGGCAACTGGACTTCTTTTCTTGTGAGTCGGAAACATTTCACGACTCATCCAAGTGGCTTTGGCAGTCTTCCCCAGCAGAAGAGAATGATCATGAGTAAACGGAGCATTCCCTTGCCTTACTCTATTACAGGGATGGTGAACCTTTTAGAGACTGAGTGCCCAAACTGCGATTCAAAACCCACTAATTTTTCGCAAAGTGCCAGTATAGCCATCTAACCTGAATACAGGTGGCTGTGAAGGGGCGATGTCAGGTGCCCACAGAAAGGGCTCTGAGTGCCACCTTTGGCACCTGTGCCATAGGTTCTCCAACACTGCTCTATTAGGACAACCATCTACTTTAAACAGACAAAGAAACTGTTTAATTTAGTTGAAACAATGCTGTTGGGGAATTTGTTGATTCTTCAGCAATAAACAAATAATGGCTGAAATACAATAGTAAGTTGCAACTGAACCGGTGAGAATCATCTCGTCTTACTACTAGATTGCAGCCATCATATAAATAATGTGTCTCTCTTATTGATCTATGTGTATAACAGATCAAGTGATATAATAGGGCACTGAGCCTTCTGCCTATCTGCCTTTAAGTTTCTGAACTGGGCGATGGGGATAAACCGGAAAACAATGTCACATTATACTCTGTTCTAAGCGTCCCAGAAGTATTTTGACAGCTACTCCTAAAACGCTGCACTCGATGGAGACATGGGATCTCCCCAATGTTACAGATCAAATGCAAAGGCCAATGCAGGAGCTGTGCTCCTAACACATTCTTTTATTCCACATTTCCTGTTGACAGCTAATTACTGCAGTAGAAGACAAACCTGTTTATAATTTCTACTTGGTTCCTGCCCCAAAACCATTTTTCGTTGGTTTCTCCCACCCACATTAACAGACCAGCCCCACCACCCTTATCAGTCTCCCACATGCCTTAAAGCACCTTCTGGATTTGAACAGAGAAGGGAAGGGAAGAACACTGTTGACTGAAAATACAGAAGGAACTGGTTAGTGAACTGCAATGCCTACCATGATGATAACCCATCAGCTTCTTTTGAGATGGAGAAACACAAAGTGCAGTCATCCACACAGGAGACATACTGCAAAGACAACCATCAAAACCTTGTAGCATCAGGCCTCACCTGGAGAATAAAAGCCTTAAAACCCAGAGGGGATCCTTGTTCTTCTCTGTGGTCTGAGTTTCAATTTTTGCTCTTTAGATTTCAGTGGAAGATGGCTTACCAACTGGTCAAGAGGTAAAGGCTCCCATCTCTGTGTGGGGTCCAGGAATTACACTGAGCAGAGAGGGGGCAGAGGTTTTGCCACATCTGAAGCCACCCCAAAAGTGGTGCTAAATTCAAGAGGGTTTGTCCTGTCAAACTGGTCCTAACTCAGGATACCTCAATCTAGAAATGGACATTGGGCCACCTCATTCTTGTACCTTAATCAGCATTACTGGATTTTTGCATGGTTTGGCTGGAATCTACTGGAGACAAGATAGACTTGTCTCACTTATTTGACTGATGAGTTCTAAACACAATTAAGTATGGATTCAAGTCAATGTTTGGCTAAACTTTATCATACACATTAAACCACATCAAGACTGAATTATTTAAATAAGATATATATTTAAGTTAAAACAGTTTATTTCAACATTGTTTTAATGCTTTAAATTCCAATAAAGAACTCTACTTTGTTTGTTTAAAATATTTTAAATCAGATTTTCTCCTAAAAACTGACCCAAGGCAGTTTACAACTATTAAAAGACAATACAGTGGTACCTTGTATAAAGAAGTTACTGTAATTCGTTCCAAATGAAATTCTGTTAAGCAAATTTTCCTTTATACAAATTTCCCATAGGAATGCATTGAAAACTGTAACCCCTAATCGCATCCATTTTTATTTTGTACGGATTCATCTCATAGATGATTCTGTTAAGCAAATTTCCCCTATCTCTGGATTTTTTTATGTTGAACAGATTTTATGTTATAGAAACTGTTATAAGAGGGTCCACTGTGTTTATGTTAGTAAAAAATAAGTATACAATATGAAAAGAATCAATGAATACAACATCAGAAAATCACAAACAACACCAAAACACATTCAATGCTGTAAGGTACAACAATCCATTTAAAAAACCCTACTCGACAGCTATTCATTCAGTGGAAGCACACATTAAGAGAAAGGTTTTCACACTTGTGACAGAACAGTCAAGATGGTGCCAGTGTATCCCCCACTGGGAGTAAGTTCCAGAGTCTGGGAGCAGCAACACAGAAGGTCGTCTACTGCAGCGTTTTTCAACCACTGTTCCGCGGCACACTAGTGTGCCGCGAGATGTTGCCTGGTGTGCCGTGGGAAAAATTGAAAAATTCTAAAGAAATTCAACCCAGGGCCGGCGGGCGGCCCACAGCTGGGAGGCGCTATAAATAGCGTCCAAGGGCCAGCTTGGCTCCTCCCCCCCGAGGCCCGCGGCGCTGGCATCACTTCCTCCCCGGCCGGACTTGGCCCCGCTCATTCTCTTAGTGTTTGCCCTGTGCCTGCCGCCGCCGCCGCGACTCGCTCGCTTCCCTCTCCCCCCCTCCTTTTTTTACCCTGGACCACCACCACCCCTTTCCTGGGAGCAACCAATGGACTGAGCTGCCCGACAGCCCGCCCGCCAACACAAGCCGGCCCGGGAGCCCCAGCCCAGAACAAAGCACCAGGTGAGGGGAAGGGGAGGAGGGGCGCCCAGCTGCCCCACGAGCACCGTGGCAGGGCTGCGAGGAGAAGGGGATGGAGGAGGCCTCCGCCGGGCCTGGGTTGAGGAGTTGGGCGGGCGGGGGGGCTACTGGCACGGCTGGACGGCCGGCCTTTAGGGTCCGGGAGGGGAAGAGCCGTCTCTGAGGGGGCCCGCGATGGGTTCCTTGAAGTTTTGCCCCTTTCTTTCTGTCTTGGGTCACCCTCTTCTCTCTCTCTGTCTTTTCTTTCTTTTTTTCCCCACCTCTCTCTTTCCATTCGTACCCTTTCCCCTCTTCATAGAAACGTGCTCATTTCTAGCCTGCATATGTGTATGTCTAGCAGCCTGCCTACTGTAATTAAAACTGTAAACCGCCCAGAGACTCCTTGAAGTGGTATGGGGCGGTATACAAGCAGAACACTTTCTGCCTTCTTTCCTTCCTGCCTTCCTTCATCCTCCTCCCCTCCTGTCGCTGGACTTGCTGAAGGCATCTGCCTTGGCCACAGTGTGGAGAGCAAGATGGGCTTTTGGGTCTTATTTGTGTTCCTGGAGAGTCAGTGCCCCTTCTCAGGTCTCCACTGGACACAGAAGTCCATGCAGGGCAAAATGTCTTTAAAAAAACAACACAGGTAAGTGGGAACTGGGTGCTAGAGAGCGGGCTGCCTCAATCTGTGGCTCCTCTGTCCTGCTTCTCCCTACCCGAGCAATGGCGAACCTTTTAGAGACTGATATAGGCACAGAGTTAAATTTTTTAACATTTTCTAATGGTGGTGTGCCTCGTGATTTTTTTCATGAAACAAGTGTGCCTTTGCCCAAAAAAGGTTGAAAAACACTGGTCTACTGTGACACCACCAAATACACCAGTGTAGGTGGCAGGACTGAAAGGGAGGCCTCTCCAGATGATGTTAACACTTGAGCAGGTTCATCTATGCAGACCTTTAGATAGTTTGGACCCAATCCATTTAGGGCTTTAAAGTTTACAGGAGGGACGTAAACTCAATGTATCAGCTGTCGACAATTAGAAGAAGGCTTTGAATTCCATGTGCTAGCATGTGAAAAACAGGCAAGAACATATTTTTGAAAGGAATGATCAGCATAAAAAATCAACTACTATACTTCAAATCAAACAATTTACTCTTCTGTTTCTACTGTAATGCCTTTCAAATGCCAAGGGAGACTCTACCGACATTTGAATATAAGGCACCCAGCTCCAATTAAAACGGCAAAGGAGTTGAAGCTAGAATGTAATTACCTATAATAGGAATTTGGCTAGGATTCTGGAACTAACTTTGCTAATCTTGCAGAGTGCACCATGGGATCTTTAATACCCATAAGCTTTCAAGATCTTCATTTTAAATCTTAGCCACATTGACTTTGATTACTCATGCACTTCCAATCCGCAAAGTTCCTATCTGCCAATTAAAATGTGAAAAGAGGCCTGTAGTGTGAAATAAGTTGTGTTTTTTGCCCTTTGGGGGCTTTTTGAAAAGCTATTTTTCTGTAACACCTTAAGCATTCCCAACATCATCATCCCCCCTTTTACTTGGCTTTTAACTTGAGTCATTCAGCTCTTGTCTGGCTGGAAAGATTTGATGATGAAAAAAGCACCTCTACAACTGACAGTAAAAGTGCTTGAAAGCTGGGTAATTGAGAACCGAATAGATTTTCAATTACATGTTTAAAGAACCTTTTTAAAAAATACCAATACTGAAAATAAAACTTGGAAGAGAGACAGGATATCTCATACCCCAACAGTTTAGCTACAGGAGGACATAGTTACTATATCCCTGTTTATCTACCAAAGGATTTTTCGGTTGCTCTAGTAAAACCCTTTTCCCCCCCACCAAAGAGAGAATGCATGTGCAGCAATGCTACTTCCATTCAAAAATCAGAATGGATGCCTGCATATTACCTTCATGTTGCTATATGTACTGACAATATCTGTAAAGACTGCCATCCGCAGACAAGACACATTTTTTCTTGACACTTGCAAAGCGCATTTCTGCGTAAGTGAAAAGTACAGCATCAAGTGACTTTCATTCCGATATGCAAATCTATGGTCCGCTTGAATCCTTGCTTTTTTTAAATCCTCAAAGAAAAGTATCTTCCAAGAGGTTCTCACATTAATCATATTTTGTATCATTAATGCCTTTGTCTTTCATATTTTTGCAAAGTGTATAAAAGATTTGCCCAGCTTGCCTCCGGAACGAGATGAAGCAATATCGCTGCTTAAACCTATTCAGTCTCGCGCAACCCAACTGGGAAATAACGCTACTCGACTGTGCAAAGACAAAGCCCTTCACAAAGAGAGTCTGATAACCCTCTTCTCGTATTTTGAAGCTTTTCATATTTCTGCTTGGAAAACAGCACCTAGGCGATGAGCCACATTCATCAGGGCTGCTCGCAGATTTGCTGACAAGCACAACCTCCATCATAATGGGTAGGTTCATCTCGCATCATCCATGCTACTGATTACGCAAAATGCCACCACCTTTGGAAATTATCTGCAGCGAGCCACAAGAATTTTAATTAGCTTTGGTTACGAAGATTTTGTATGTTTAGAGTGTGTAGTGGAACAGCACTCTAATTTCGTTGTGCATATCTTGCGTATGTATAATGATAATAAAATTCTATTCTATTCTATTCTATTCTATTCTATTCTATTCTATTCTATTCTATAGAGGATATCCCCAAAAGCCTCTTATTAAAACAGCTTTATTGTTTACCACCAAGATAGCCAGCACCCTGACGGTTGAAGTGTGGATGTAGCAATATCTTAGAAGAACCCGGGTTGGAAAGGGAAGAGTATCAAACCTGCAAGTAGTCCTGCCAGTTGACTAGACCACCCAGTGTTAGAAGATGAAGAACTGATTTTGCCTTCAAACCGGAAATATTTCAGACACGGTTATTAACTTTCCCGAAATCACTGCTAGCTGAGCAACTACAGTATATGCGAGAATCTGAAGTATATAATAATAACATCGTCATCAATTATAACAACCCCGGGCAAGCCTCAGTTACTGGGAGGATTCATTGGTGGAGGATATGCCCTCAGCACATCTGATCTTGCCTGATTTTGGAAGCTAAGCAGGTTCGGCCTTCATTATTACTTGGATGGGAGACCACCAGGGAATACCAGGTACTTTAGGCACCCGGAGTAGGAACTGGCAAACCACTCCAGTATTCCTGCCAAGAAAACTCCATGGATATGGGCATGGGGTCACAAAGAGTCAGTCACAACTGTAGTGACTCAACATGTAAGCTAACAGTGATGACAGAAATAATTAATGAATGGTTACGAACTAAGGCAACTGCTTGCAGGGTATGTAGCCAGTGACAGAACAGTACCCATTAAAAATCTAAGAAACCCAGTGAGAGTGCTAAGATATGGAAAAGATTGCGTAGCATATAGTGGTAATATCCCGAAAGACTAAATAAAGGAAAATCCCTACAGAACATCACTGGCAACATCAGATTCAAAGTAGGAGGCTATCAACTGTGGATATCTCCAGCTTAGGGGTGACTAATTACAGTAGCCGGGTGTGGATAATAAGGAGCAAACTGCTTATGCAGTGTACAGGCCATAAGTCTCAAAATAATCTGTACTGCATATGTGTTTGGCTGTTGCCCAGGTTAAAAAGCCTTGTGCCGTAGTAGTTCAATTGAAGTACGAAATGTCTGCTCACGACCTCCGTTTGATCCCAACATATTCAGACAGAGGGCTCAAGAATGACTCAGCTTCCCCTCCTTCAGAGGTTGGTAAAATGAGTATACTGCTCACACAAGGGGGGGCAGAGCGTTCCCTGTATAATTAGATTCAAAACCACCCATATAATGTGTAACACTAGGCAGAGTCAATAATTTGAAACAACAACTTGATTTTATTTTGATTCTTCACAAGCAATAAAGTCAAAAATAATAATTGTGACATCAGCATGTACTATATATCAGAAAATAAAAGAAAAAGAAAAGGTCTTACCTTTAAGGCAGAAGGTTTTGTTCAGCCTTAAGCATTCAGGATTATTAACCATGCATTCAGGAAAGCAGTCCAGACCCATCCCTGACTCTGGTTTAACTGCCATTAATGTATGGCAGATTATGAGTCTGAACAGGGGAACCTCTCACATATGTGAGTACCTCTTCATGTGAATTGGAACCCTAGACCATAAGCATTTCAAGCAGTTCAAGTAGATCAAGGATGGTACAAGCTCTCCTATTGAGATCTGTTGACCCTAGTTAATTCCGGGCTACAGGAGGGACGGAACTGGAGGACACCCCCTGAACATGTGGTTAAGTATTCCTTAATGTGAACAGCTAAATGAGGCTTGATAGAATTCTTTTAGCATCCGTATTTTTAGACTAAAATAACTCTTGTTAGTTTGATGGGTGCCACAAGATTGTGTTCCTTTTTCTTTACTGTTACAGAGGCTAAAACAGATTGACATGGCCACATCTTTGAAAATTAGGGCACCAGAAATATGAACTTTTACATCCATGTGAAGTCTCCTTCTCTTCTCTATAAAAGTATAAACACAAATAGCTCACTGGTTTCGACCAAATGAGACTGTTTATAGCAGCACACTATTTTTAAAAAATATTTTAGAGTATTTTACCCCGCCTTTCTCCTTGGAAAAGGACCCAAGGTGGCTTACAGGAATGAGGGATAATATACAGTACAGTACAATTAAGACGTTCAAGTATTGAGAACAGGGAACTGAGGAACAACAACATTAAAGTTACAAGAGAACACGAGCAGTTAAAAGGAGAGTAGAGTTCCATGTAAAATTATGAGTGATGGAAATTAGCATTGAAAACATAATGTCAATGTAATCATATAAGATAAGCTGCACAGTTCCAGAGCAGCCCCAGAATAAGGGAATGCTAATCCACTTCTGCACATTCTCTATTTAGAAAACCAAGAAGAAGGTCACCATAAGTCAGAACTGACTTAACAGCACACAATTATTATTATTACTTTTATCAGTAGCAGTTCCATTTATATTCTTCCTTCCCTTCATTCATTGAATACATGGTTCTCTTATCCTACCTTCTTTTCAGTGAATTTAATGGCCAAATGGGTATCTCAACCCAAATCTCTTGATTGTAGTCTAATACTGTTCATCACTGCATGACACTGATTTTATATAAAGATCTACGCCTATGGTCCGTACCTCCTAAAAGGTAGTGCTTAATACACACCATTTATTTCAGAAGTTAGATGTATTCCCTAGCCTAAAATAGTGGCCTATAACCCAAATGTAATAATGTCCTTTTTAAGAATTAGAGTATATTTCAGATGAAGATGATGTTTAGAACCCAGCTTCTCTGTGTGAGAGCACGAGGCTAGTGCATTTCATGCCAAGTGTCAGTAAATTGTCACAATAAATCTTTCATTTGGTGTATAAAATGCCTCAAGTATTTGAAACACCGTGCACTGACTAAACAGTAAGTGATTATGTAATTATATATTCAGCATCTATCCATACAGTACTCTTGAAGTAAGTGGAATCCTAGAAGAAGAATAAATACAATTTATAAAAAATAAAAAACCCACAAAACAAGTGAAATTTTGAAGAATGTTCATTTATTTCAGCAAGTCAACTCAAAAGGTGAAACTAATATATGAGATAGACTCATTACATGCCAAGCGAGATAGGTCAAGCTTTACTTTGGTATAATTGGGGGTGAATTTGGGGTTTTCATAAGCTGTACGGCATCATCATCACAATTATACCAAAGTAAGGCTTGACATATCTCGCTTAGCATGTAATGAGTCTATCTCATATATTAGTTTCACCTTTGGAGTTGACCTGCTGAAATAAATGAACATTTGCACGATGTTCTAATTTTTTTAGTTAACTTGTAATGTTTTCCTTGAAGGATAACCTGCAGCAAATGGTAGGCAATTATGGTCCTCTAGATACTGGACAACTATTCTCCCCATCTCTCACCATTTGATATTCCAGCTGGTTCTGATGGCAGTTTTTGTCCAATAAGAGCTGGAAGGCCTCATATTTCTTATGCATGATACCCAAGACCAGCGGTGCTATCCTTTTTGGTGCAAAAGTCTTCTCATACACAAAACAAGGAAGGGGGACATCCTTGTTTTCACGGTTGCTCCTGCCATCTTTGAATAAACATCAGCAGATTCTAAACTCCAACAGTTTAGTTCACAAGGAGAAATGATAAAGGTGCTCATGTAAAGAAAAGCCCTCTTTTTTTCTAGGTGAATCAAGAAGTTTCAAACTGCTTCTCAGTTTCATCTCTACAATAAATGAACTTGGCCAGATTTCCTGCAAAAATGAATGGCATGGGAGGTTCGCTTATGTCCTTTGTAAACGCACACAACACTGCCCTAATCTCATACCACGGACAATATTTTATTATGAAATAAAAATATTGCACAAGTAAACAGAACATGTCAAACTGCTTTTAGGGGGAGTGGAAAGAACATTCAAGAAAGAGTTATCTGGAAATTCATAACAGCATCATCTCTACTGGAACAGACCAAAAGACTAAATGGTCCAGCACTGTGTTTATTCAAGCAGTCACTTACAAAGCCCAAACAGGCCACCAATGCAACTTCAACTTATGCTCTTCAGCAACTGAGTATACAAAGGCATATGCCACCGATATTGAAAGGAATAGAGCCACTGATTGCTTTATCCTCTGTAAATCTGTCTAACGGCCTTTTTAAACCATACCAGTTGGTGGCCATCACTTCATCTTGTGAGAACCTTCCCCACAATTTTTAATGATGTGCTATGCAAAGAAAGGAATACTTCGTACACTGATTACCAGAGCTATTTACTTGATGATTGGCAATACAAATGGAGTTTGCCTTCACAAGAGAGCTGAAATAGGCAGTTTTAGAAGGAAATGAGAAAAAATAATACATTTCAAAATGTTGGTCAATTAAAATAAGCAGAAAGTGTGCCTCCTTAAAACACAGCAACGTTCATAGACACAAAAAGGACACTGTTCATACAACACATCTGCATCTGGAACAACAACATTGAGAAATCTTGCCAAGGACTGGGTTGCACAATTCCTAAAGGACCAAGGACAAAGTTTAGGGGTAACTGGAAGCATGTTAAGAGCTTAGGCTATTCCAACAGTGACCTGATTTGGACATAATGGTACCCTTGTTGCAATTATCTGTGCTCTGATAACCTCTCCTTTTGGTATCTGGTTAGGACTTGGATGGGAGACCACCAGGGAATACCAGGTGCTGTAGGCGCCTGGAGTAGGAACTGGCAAACCACTCTAGTACTCCTGCCAAGAAAACTCCATCGCATGGAGTCACGAAGTGTCAGTCACAACTGTAACCACACACACACACACACACACACACACACACACACACACACACACACACACACACACACACACACACACACACACACACACAAGTAAAAACTGTAAGCTTTGAATGTGTACTTTACTCTCAAACAGCACATGGTAGACTGAAGTGTTCTCTTGTAAGATCTTTCCACAAAGGGACATTCCAGACGTGTGTTCTTTGTTGTGCTCTGTTGAGAACCTATGATCAGCAATAGCACTGCCCTATTCCATCTAGTCCAGCAATTCATTCCTTAAGGCAGCCAAGCAACTAACTATAGGAAGCCCACAATCAAGTTAAGGAAATACAGCGACCCCCTGCCTATTGCGTGGGTTAGGGACCGACCTGACCTGTGATAATTGAAAATCTACGAAATGCGGATGCAGGTTATGTCGGGCCGGGGGGGGGGGCTAACTGGGAGCTCTTGTACTTACCCCTGCCTGGGGCTGCCCCAAACAGGCCTGTGAGGGTCTTTCCGGGCCTTCTGAAGGCCCCAAAGGCCTCCCTGCGAACCGGACGTCACTTCCGATAAATTGAGTCACTTCTGGATCACTGAAAATCATTTCTGAGGCCTCTGACAGGCCTAGAAAGGTCCTAGCAGTCTTTTGGAGTGGGAGCGCAGTATATGAACCACAAAAGGGCGGGGACCACTGTAAAAGCTTTCTCCTGATATTATCTTTCACCTCCAGGATACTTCTACTTTTGACCTAAAGGGTTCAATATACCCATCATTACTAAGAACCTGCATACCGTAATTCATCAATCACATTCATGAATGCATTTAATTTCCTCCTAATTCCATCTATGCCAGTAGTTCCCAAACTGGGTAACCCAGCTGTTCTTGGACTACAATAGTCATAAGCCTTCACCACCAGCTCTGGAAGCTGGTCCAAGAAACCTGGGTTTTACCCAAGGCTGGAACCCCTTTAACTATGCTATTGCCCCATCTTGAGAAAGTAAATTCTATCAACCATATAAAGTAATGAAGAAATATCAGAAAGTTTGCTGCAGAAGGACAGTTATTTCACCAGAAGCGGATATTTGCAGCAATTAAGGACTACCACCTTCTGTCCCATAATTTGCCCACCTGACAAGTGGTCTATTTCATTATGTGAAACCTACAAGTGGAAGGAGGAAGTCTTTAATAACTAAAAATCTCTTCTTCCGGATAACGGCAACGCTGTTCTGAAAGAGTCATGTGCAATAGGAATTCGGCCATCAGTTTCTTTTTGTTAGACTTGAATCTTTCCAAATCTATTTCACTGGTTTATCTCAGCTTCTAGTAAATGGGGGGGGGGTCGGGTCATCCTACTCGCAAGGAGGAAGTAGAGTAGGGATCATGTGTACCTATGTTCAATCCGGCTCCTGCACATAAAGCCAACTTGCAGGTTTGCTTTACATGCAAACCTATATAGTATAATGTACTGTACTTTCTCATTTCTAAAACAAGTTGCTGGGATCAGAACTGGACTTAAAATCCATCCCTTAATTTAGAAACTGTGTTTAAAATGCCTCAAAACTGAGATCCATCCAATTAAATACTGCTAGCTTACTGTTTTAGCTGCCATGCTGTATGCTTTAGACTGTTTATTCCATGTTCACATATACGCTAAGACATATTAATCACCCAATGATAATAAAACTAAATTAGTTTAATATTTACTTCTGTCATTTTGAAACAATTACTATAATAATACTTCTCTCAATTTTAAAAGGACATAAAACATGGTATGCACCAAGTCATTGTGTATGTTTTTCTTTCAAGAGCTCTGTAAAAAAAATACAGCATGTTTTATTGTGCTTGTAAATATCTGGGTACTTTAGTTCACAATAGTTGCTAACAGAATCACCAGAATTTATGATAGAGGACTGCCTGATCATTTGTGATTCAGTGCAAATGTATAAAATCATGCTTTTACTCCTTGGTGCAATTTCTCAATTATTTCACAATGTGAAGCCAAAGGGATTCCAAAGCATGAACAAACATGAGTTCAGAAACCATGCATGTCAAAAAAATCAGCAGACAAACAAGACTTCAGTCAAACGATCTCTAAGATTAGAAACTGTCCGTTAATGCATGGCAAAACATAAACCGAGTTGGCCATTTTCAGAAGTTAAAGGTCTCCCCCCACCCCAATGCCAAGGCTCCTAAACACTTCCCCATGTTGAAACAACTTGCCAGAGATACCGACATTCTTTGAGCGAAAAGGAGGAAGGTACAAAGAAAAAGAATTCAGCAGGTGAACTGGCTGTTATACTTTTGCCCTCTAAACCACAACAAAAATAATGCTTCAAAGCAATGGAAAACCACCATTTACAAACACGTCTAGGCATCCTGGACCTGAGAGCATCCAACCAAGTATCTGTCCATTTCATTACTAAGATGATTAACATTTCCCAATTTTGATAGCTTTCCAAAACATGGAATTCTACAAGACCTTCTGGAGAGGGTCCATCAGATACCCCCTCAAGAGTGTGAAATGGTTTGTTTTTGAGGGCCATTTCTGTATCGACCAGATTTAATTATAATGCATAACCTGAAGCAGAAAAAGACCAAATAGTAGACATGTTTTTTTCCTTCATCAGTGCCAAATTGACATGGTCAAGTTCAAACCTTGTTTGTCCAATGAAGCTGGTCCATTAAGGCAAAATAGGGTACTATCCTCATTAAGTTTAGAGTACCCTCAGTTCAGCTCATCTTCCAAGCTGGACAATCAGGGTTCAACTGTATCCCCACCCACAAGGTTTCCTCTAAGGTACGAAACTCCCCTCCCCTCTGTGCACCGTTCCTCCTCCGAGCATCCACACCTATTGTTTACAGCCCTTTTGGTTCTGGTCCCGACTAAAGCCTGGGGAAAGGGTGGTGGTGGAGGCATGCATGAGAGAAAGCGAGCCCTTCCAGCAGGTCAGAACATTACAGGGCATGAGGATGAAAATGAGAAAATGAATGCAAATCACATTTCAAAGGCCAGCTTTGAGAACAAGCAAAGGAGGAAACCATAGGTAAACCTATTTCTCACTGTTTCTGGTCTTGAACTAAATTATGGGTTAAATAAATGGAGTGTTGGGGAGCAAGGCTGGGGCTCTTGTGAGTGAACCACTTACGCATGCCATAACATGGCTGCATCAATACCAGATTCCATCTTTGTTCCTGGATTCACCCAACACCACTGGTTGATTTGTCACCTATGCCATGAACCACAAGGGGCAGCTGGTATCACTGAGCTTCCTTTCCCCATTTCCTAATCAGCAAAACAAACAAACAAACAAAAAACTGTATTTGGAGTGTTTAACATAGACTTGTTTCTGGGACAGTGTTGTGTTCTCCTCCTGAACGACATTGCTGCATTGCTACAAGAGAGATGAAAGCATGGGCGCCTTGCACAAGGTAGATTATTCATGGATCTATTCAAGCAGGCCAAATCTGTACAGGATTAGTGGCAAGAGAGCTTGAAAGTACATATTTAACAGTCCTGGCTAGTTCTGCCACTGAACGATATCCAAGCGGATGTGTTGACAGCTGCAGCGCAAAGGTAGCATCATCCCGGTTTGTCTTAAAACTCTAGCTTCCTCCCAACCTTCCCTGTGTTTGCCACACATAATAACATCTTAGCACTGCTGGACAATTACATGTTTTCACTCTATTCAGCCACTAGTGCCTAAATCGGCAATGTCTTGTATCTTCCGGAGGACAAGCTAATCAGCAGTCCAAAATCCAGGCACATGAAGACCGCAACTAGAATCACAACGTTTTGAAATTCTGATTCATTTCAATATTTCAAAATATGTTACATTTATCTCCTTTTCTCCAGCCATTGAATCAACTCTCGCATAAAATGGTGTCATATTAATTTCACTAAAGCAACTTTACCAGTTGCTCCTTCAGGACTGTCTGCAAGGTCTCCTGATGAGGACAGCCATGTACAAAAAAGACATATAATCTCCCACACAACAAACACAACAATCTCAGAATCAATACAGTTCCCTAAAACCTCTTCACCATACTTTCCTGCTCCTCCAGGATGGAAGCATATAGAAGAACATGGAAAAAATCAGAATCAAATTCAAGCAACTGGCAAAAAAAAGATGATGCTTTTGTGTTCTGGTATGAATGCACCAGCAAGATAGATAATTCAATTCATTTCAAATACTGGTTTCAAGTACTGGGTAAGTGCAATCTGGCACATCACCACACACTCCAGTCCAGGATGCAAGCATTTAGCTCCTACAGGCAAAAATACAAAAATAAAATTTCCACCGTCATCCCATGAAGGGATAATCCAGCTACTGCAGCAGTTTAACTTGTTCTACTCCACAAGACACAGTCTCACGTTTGACTAAAATATGATGAATTTGATAAAGACAATCAGTTAAGACACAACACATGCTGAAAAAGCAGCCATCGCTCTGTACATTTTATCTCGACTTCCCAGTAGGGCAGTTTTGATCTGTAAACCCAAATATGGTCTTCAGTTTTCTCAACACAGATGTATCAACATGTTTGTTCAGCTTTCACATGTACAAATAAAAGAACAAGTAAGGGAAGAAATTCAATATGTAAAAGCTATCCAAAACATAGTTCATGGGGGGGGGGGGGGGAGACACCACTAAAGTTAGCAGGGACAGATGAATAAACATGTATACAGTATAAACCTGCAAATATATTTAGACCTTAATCTTATACACATTTACCCAGAAGCCAGAGAAGCTGAACTCAACAGACATAGTTTTGAGCAGATGCCAAGAATTATGATCTAAAATACTGTTTTTCCCAAATAACTTCAACTCAACATGCAAAAACACCACCTAAACCCAAAACAAAACACTCTTGTTTCCCCTCCACTGTTCTAATAGGCTAGAAACAAAAACCTCATTGGATGTAATACATGCACCACATTTTCCTCTCTTTGCCATAAGCATTAGCTCCTGAAATTCAAGTTATATAAAATAAATCACTTCTCGGTGATAGTTTCTGGCCAGAAACAATACACATTTCATTTGTTCTCCTCAGAAATCCATAAACAATTTAAGACTAGGAGTGAAACATCAGCCTTAGAAAAACGAGAGAGCCGTTTAAAAACCAAGTCAAGTTATTAATTGGCTTCAGTGTCTCTAGCATCTTCCCAATTAATCCAATTTAATTTTACTCTCATAACATTAAGCAGATTTAAATTAATTAAACCAGCTTTAGAGAGTGGAACTCCAGCTTCCTGTTATATGAATGATTACACCAGATACTGTATAACTTGTATGCAACAAAAGTTACGGAAACAGAATCTGCATTGCAAGCTACATGGGGAAAATGCCACAGCAGCAAGGCTACAACTCCCAGGAAGAACCAAAGTAAATTTAGTTTGTTTGTTTTTATTCACACTTAACAACAGGAAGTAAAGCCTGAGAAGGTCATGAACCTTTAAAAATAGACACTTTTTTCTATGTGAGTGAAGTACTGGAGTATAGGAATATCTCTAAATGCCAATGTGCCATGTAACAACGCTAAGCCTACTGTAGAATGGAAGGTATATAGCACACTGATTCTTCTCACACACACGTATTTGATTGGCAATATATGGGTACTGACACTCTTCTGAGAAAGCAACTAAGATACAACAGAGTCCCTGAATAGGGTAGTATGTGAAGATTCTCAATCATCCAGGTGAGATATCTGAAAGTTAAGTCATGGCAACTGGACTTCTCTTGAGAGATCGAAACATTTCACTACTCATCCAAGTAGCTTCGTCAGTTTTACTGGGTGTTGGGTGTTAATGGGTGTTGGGAAGGGTTGCATAGGTGGGACTTAACTGGTGTTGGGAAGTGATGCATAGGTGGGACTTTCATGCACCCCAGGCCATTGTCCACCTAACGAGCCTATTCAAGCCACTGCCCAACTTATGAGCCTATTCAGAACAGGGTGATGTGAAATCAAGGTGAACTATAAATTGGAGGCCTCATCACTAAGTTACCTCAGACTTACAAAGCTGCTTGGATGAGCAGCGAAATGTTTCGATCTCTCAAGAAAAGAAGTCCAGTTGCCATGACACAACTTCCAGAGAAGAAGGGCATGAAAACTCAAAGACATAAAGGCATTCCTGAAGTACTATTATTAGAGATGGGCACTAGCCAAACTACGAACTGGAAAAGCCATGACATGCTCGTTCATGATTCAACTGGTGGAAGCCATTTTGCTGAAACTTTTTTCCACTCTGCTTCCACAAAACAGATGCCTACCTTTCCCCTTCCCAAAGTCACATTGCCTTCCCACTTGACCGTGCCTCCTCCTCCTCCTCTTCTGCCATATTCAGAGACAGTAACCTGGCTTCCCTTCCAGGAAGGAGCCTGCTCTCTTTGGCACATGCACCTGCCTAGCAGCTGATCGACTATAACAGTGTTGGCGAACCTATGGCATGGGAGCCAAAGGGGGCACTCGGAGCCCTTTCCGAGGGGACCTGACATCACCCCTTCACAGCCACCTGTATCCAGGTTAAATTGCTGTATTGGCACTTTGCGAATAATTCGTGGATCTTGAATCTCAGTTTGGGCACTCGGTCTCTAAAAGGTTCGCCATCACTGGACTATAATGTTGAGTTGGAAAAGTGGGACATTGTTTCATACATGGAGGCGTCTTAAAGACAGAAAAATACGGTAAGTTGCCACAGAGTGACCTCGCTGCCAGATGGGTGGTATAAAAATAAATAAATAAATAAATAAATAAATAAATAAATAAATAAATTGGTGATTTCATCAGCTATTGTGATTTTTCAGAAATTATTTTTTTCTGACTCTCCTCTCCCCCCCCCAAAAAAAGGTCCCAAAGCTCCACTGGGATACCTTTTTTCATGGGGAGCTGTTCAGTGCGTTTTTGGAGATAATATCTTCCCACATCTCACACCTTCTCCGCAATGACAGGGACTCTAAAGAAGCCTCAAGACCTTGGGGTGTCTGAATTAGAAATACTTAACAACTTAGAATTGTACAAGAAACACTCTGGCCATCACAAAACAATGTATAAGTACCTTGAAAGAGCCAAGTGAGTTAATATTTATATTACTCTCATAGCGGGAAACCTAACTCAGGATAAAACTTTTATTAGTCCAGGTGCTGCTCTTTGCACAGTAATAGGCCTTCCGAAGAAGACTTAATCATTAAAATCCTCCCATGGATAGATCTACCCTAGGAAACCAGAAGGTGTTAGTATATTTAATTAACAATAGTTCACAAGTGCAAACAACTGCTAGCAAGAAATAAATGTGAGGAACTCAAGAACAACTGGCTGTCACTTTCCCATAAGCACTCTTGACGTTGGCACAGTGGAAATGTTTACACAAGTTGGTTTTTTTTTACTTTCTTTACCCAAATGTTTTTATATACACATTTCTTAAATTTTCATTCCTCTACAGCTGTCCTGGCTAAGAAGCTACAATAATACTGGGAATATTTTAAGTGAACATTTCAACTTAAATGGTTCACAAGGTTATTTTTTCATATTAAATGTTCACTAACCAATAAAGCTAAGTACCTGCTAAAGCAAAACACTCTGGAACAGACCAGAACACATTTAAGAGATGCCAAGGTTAAGCCAATATGCATTAGTCAACCTAGGCTTTGCCTTTTTATTATATCATTGCAAGCTCCCCCTATAAACCTTTAATCTTCATGATTATTAACCTGCCAGACTCTGTGTGCATCAAATCTGAAAGCTTTATCCACAATTTCCACTTTCAACGGGTCACCAGCTTCCTTCAGCAAAGGTGGCCAACAGGCAATCACAATGCAAACTGCCTTTGCCCAAATCTCATGCTTGCACAGTACTGTAATGTTTCTCAAGTGACAACCAACTTTCCTCCTCCTCTGGGATGTTATACAGGTCACCTGCAGAGGCAGCAAGATAAGAAATTTGATAATTTTTTTAAAATCCAAACCCCAGTGAGTGCCCCAACAGCACACAGCACAGTTTGAGCACCAGAGATACAGGTTACAGTCGTCCCCCGTCATTTCGCGGTTCATATACTGCTGTCCCGGTATATCGCGGGACCGCAGTACATGAAACGCAAGCCCCCCTGGGGAAAGCTGCTTGGGCCTATTTGGAGCCTCCTGCACTTAGCACAGGCCATTGTGTTGCCCCAAACGAGCCTCCGACAGGCTTCCCGGGCCTGTCGAAGGCCCCAGAACTGGTTTCCGGTGAACCAGAAGTGAGTTCTGGATCACCAGAAACCACTTCTGGGGTGTCTGACAGGCTTGGGAAGCCCATTGGAGGCCTGTTCAAAGCAGCGCCAGGCCTCAGGTAAGTGTAGGAGGCCCCAGAGAACCCCCCCCAGTCCCAACCCAGCCCAGCATCCACATATCACAGATTTTCATTTATTGCGGGTTGGGTCAGGTCCCTAACCCCCGTGATAGATGGGGGATTACTGTATATGTATTTCTGAAGCTTCACACATATACTGGTCTATCCTGATAGCTCACTTCCTTTGAACACAAATATGAAACTCAAATACTTCCAATGGAAAATTGTGTTTACATGTCACAGCTCCTCCAAATAACATCCAACGGCCTACACAGCCCTCTATCTGACTGTCCCAATATTATTCTTACAAGGGCAGACCAGACAGAAATGAATCTGACTGTCTCATCTACTTCCAGTAAGGCTTCCTGGGTGAACAGGGATTTCAAACTCAGTGTTCCTGGCTCTGTTTCAACACCCTCTAAAGTCTGCCACTCACCGGGTGTAGAACAACTAGCAAAGAGTCCTCAGGCACCACTGTCAGACATTACAACGAGTAAACAAGTTGGGTTGGGGATTTGTAGCCATCAAAACATTGGTGCTTTACTTGAGAAACCCTTGATGCCTCATTTGAGAAGCTACACCTCCTAATCTAAAAATAGTTTCAAAGTGTTAGTGATAGAGAAGTTAGGATAATTTTTTAAGCAACCATATATTTAAATATGATACACACGCCACTTGAGATTTTAGTACGAACACTGACACTGCTCATAGCCGCAGGTGTATTTATAGAAATGCTGATTAATGATATACGCCTAAGGAATAGACAGCACATGTATAAGCCTGTTTTTTAAAATTAAAAATAAAGTTTCAGTCTTAAAGGTTATGTTTAAGATGTTTCTTTATTTTTACCATGGAATTCTTATTTTTCATTCAGTAGTTTTGACACCCCCCCCCCGCACAAACACTTGACATAAAACTGCTAACTGACTACTGTCGAATTTTCAGAATCAACATTAGTAGGAGTAGGAAGTGGCAAACCACTCTAGTATTCCTGCCAAGAAACCTACGTGGACAAGGGGTCACGAAGCGTCGGTCACGACTGTAATGACACAACACACACACACACACACACACACACACACACACACACACACACACACACACACACACACACACACACACACACACACACACACACACTGAACTGCTGCCAAGCATTCGTTTGTTAATAATGTTATAAGGAATGTGCTTGTTTTTAGGGTTTTCAAAAAGGTATCTAATAGTAAATACCTCTTAGACTGGCCAGTCTCAGAGGTATTTTATTTTTATTTTTATTTTAAATAAATAAATAAATGAAAGTGCCAGACACTCACAATATTTACTATTCCCTTCATCAGCCTTTAAGACTCCAGAAAAGACATTTAACATATTTTGAAGTGTAGTATTATACTTTTCAACTAATCTTAATTACAACAAATTTTGAAACCCTTCATTATGCTTGTTAAACGCAAAATGCTATCACAACTTTCAACAAAACCTTGTTAAGGAGCAGAACTCTATTTAATTAACAGGCATAACTCTGTTTTTTTAGAACTTACTTCCCATTGTAATGAGCATGGGATCAACAACCAAAAGGAAGCGGATACGAGTATAGGTAACAAAGGGCCCATTACAAATATGTATAATCATATCTTCTTAAATGACTCAATTTCAACATGTAATTTGAAGCACTTATCTAATGTCTGCTCCAAAATCATGCTTGGTGTTTGTTTACTCCAAACCTCAATTATCCAGCATGTTTTACTGCATCAAAGGCAGAAAAATACAACACAATGTCAGCCACATACCCATTTAATACACCAAGAGCTTGTTAGAGAATTCACTAAGAAGAAGTTTCAAAACTTTTGATTTCAAACGTGGATGAGCATAATGTATTACTTTTACTGAAGCAAAATCATTAAATATTCCTATTCAAACAGTGTGTTGAAATTAGGTTTCCCAACTATACCTTTATTTTCATCCAGCTTCCTAAAATACCACAAGTATAAACAGAAATTCAGCACTGACTAAATTCATAGAAGAAAACACAGAAGGGTCTTATTAACAACCATTCATCGAATCACTGAATATTAATTCAAAACTAATTTCAAAATGAATAAGCTTATCATTTTCAATGATACTCCAAATTAAGGGAATACTAAACACAGATATTTTGTAAAATTACAGTAGTGGGTGAAATGGAACTAGCTATACAAGCAACAACGAATTGCTTGTTGCTTCATTTTGGTAGCGTATTCCACTGATGTCAAACCAAACTGGGAAGGGTGTCATCCTCGTTTTAACAAAACGTACAAAATAATGCAAGGCATGAGTAAAGTGGAAAGAGGGAAGCTCTTCTCCCTGGGAGAGTAAGAACAGAGAAAAGAAAATATTTTTTCACCCAGCGTGTTGTTAGTCTGTGGACCGCCCTGACACAAGATATGGTGATGGCATCTGGCCTGGATGCCTTCAAAAGGGGATTGGACAGGTTCCTGGAGGAAAAGTCCATCACAGGTTACAAACCATGAGGGAGATGTGTAATCTCCTGTCTTAAAACCGGTGTACTTCAAAGGCCAGATGCAGGGGAGTGCTATCAGGAGACAGATATGTAGTCTCATGAGCTCCCAAACGCATCTGGTGGGGCCACTGTGAGATACAGGAAGTTGGGCTAGATGGACCGTTGGCCTGATCCTGCATGGCTCTTCTTACTGTATGTTCTTATGTTCTTAACAGATTGCTGTTGCTACATTCCAACAGTTTTCTACCCCTAGTACACAAATAGCTTCCCAATCACAGTTTGATGCGGGAACACAACCAAAAGAAATTTTCACTAGTGCGATCCATTTTCCAACGTCCCCTTGAGTTGCAAGCATTCTCTCAAAAGTCTATGTGCTGGTTTGGGGGAAATAGTATTTCCCCATATATAAGGCTATATTTTTGCCTAAAATTGTTAGAATAACAATTGAAGATCGTCTTATACATGGAAGTAAGCCAAGGAGAGAAACTTGCAAAACTAATTTTGAGTTGGAAAAATGGGGGTCATTTTATATATGGGGGCATCTTACAGACAGAAAAAAATACAGTACTGTACTTGGTCTTTATTTTTTGTCAACGTATCACCAGTTCACATACACACCAGACACAAGCCACCAGCAAACAAGCCTGAAATGCAGAAACCAGCTACATCAGCCCGATCCCATTTGGCCTATCCTTTACCAGCCTCTCCAAGAATTTATCTGTGTCCTCTTGGCTTCCTCTCCTGAGGGAACTACCAGGTCATAGAACAGGCTCCCTTTACCAAAGTGTACTGTCACTAACAAAAAAAAACTAATATGAAACATTTTTAAAAAGAGGGAAACGCTGTGTATACAGAGCAAAAAGGATAGCCGATACCTTTATTAGACCACTAGAAGATCATAAATGTAAGTCAGTGTTGGATTCTACAGGAATCTTCATCAACCTGGGCATTCTGAGAGAGGGGATGAAGTAACATAAAAGCTCAAAAAAAAGTGGCAAGATACGTGGTCTAGATTCCTTTCTTTGAAGCAAGTTCCAAGATGGGTGGGTGTGCTGTAGAACCAGTTCAGAGATGCCCCTCTGGTGACGTGGATCAGAAAGTTAACACAGGTTTTTTTTTTTTTGGAACAAATTGCTGCCAGCAACTCACCACACAACCACTGTAGGAACCAATACAGGTGGACTTTCTTGACATCAACACATCAACTAAGTTGGTTGTATTACATCAACTAAGTTGATGTACTATTCCTGGAGGAAAACAAGACAGTCCTAACCATTTAATAAAATCTAATTATTCAAGCTGCAGAGTTAAAAGCAATCTCCAGGTTGCAATGATTAAGAGGAGGCTTCGTCAGGTTTCATCTCACATCTTTCTGTTAGGATATTCTTGAGGTTGGCTGTGAAAAATGTTGCACTAACAGAAGGAAAATACTGCCAGTTTGATGCAGCATAGTACTGTACTATCATTTTTATTATTTCAACAGCAAGTATACAAAGCAAGCCCTATGCACTTCTCCAAAACATAAATGCCAAGGATTCATTTAACACTATGGATCCTACAGAGGAGCATATGCTTTCTGAGCTTTGGCACAATATTTAGATCATTGCTTCAATGACAACAGAACAATCGGATGTTCAAGAGAGCAATGCTAATAACACCCTGTACTCAAGATGCCGCAAGAGGTGTAAAACTGGAGTGTTTAAAAAAGCACAAACCGTACAGATGATTTTTTTTCAATAGGTACATTTTCCCTTCCCATTATCCTTCTATCAGATGAACTGACAAAAGGCAGTTTAAAAAATACTTTTCTATGGAGACAGAACCATCTTAGAATCAAGAACACGGATTAGAAAACTGTTCAAGTCCCTCAGATTCCAAGACCAGATTTGGAAAGGCATATTTTGAAGCTTCAAATGAACATATATGAATGATGCAACCCAAGGGTTCCCCAAACCATGCACTGTGGTTACATGGGGCACCATGAATACCAGCTAGGAGTGCCATCCTCTACAGCCTTCATTGCTCTTTGTCAAACGGGAACAGAAAATAGAAGCCACATGCCTGACTCTCATTGCCCCATCTCTATGATCCCAAATGGAAGTACTCCTTGAGTTTCCTGGGTCAGGAAGGAACTGGGCCACAGGACTATTAGGGGAGGGAATATGTCTGTGAAGATTCTCAGTCCTCCAGGTGAGTTTAACTGGAAGTTGAGTCATGGCAACTGGGCTTCTTTTCTTGAGAGACTGAAATGTTTCACTGCTCATCCAAACAGCTTTGTCAGTCTGAGAAAAGCTAGTTGCGAGTGCTCCATTTTATAGTTCACTTTGACCTCATGTCACTCTGGTCTGAAAATAGGCTCATAAGATGGACAATGGTGTGAATAGGCTTGTTTAATTATTTTATTTATTTATTTATTAATATTTCTAGACCACCCACTTTCCCTAGGAACTCTGGACGGTTCACAACATAACATAGCAGTACGAAATACAATGAGAAAATATAGACGAAGCATAACACCAAAAATATAAAGCCAATAAAAATAGTAAATATGTGATAGATGATGGTGGCAGGGGAACAAAAAAATATTGACACTCAACCTCCATTAGTTGCTGAACACAGCCTGGAAGAGCCAGGTTTTTAAACGCTTCCTAAAAGCTGAGAGGGGCTCCACGGTCCTAATGTCGCTGAGAAGCTGATTCCACCAAATGGGACCAGCAATGGAAAAAGCACAGTTTCTGACGGAGGTCTTTCAAGCTTCCCAAGGAGTAGCAACTCTTAGCATTAGGGCTTGAGATCACAGAATCAAAGAGTTGGAAGAGACCTCAAGGACCATCCAGTCCAACCCCCTGCCATGCAGGAAGCCCCATCACAATATTTCCGACAGATGGCCATCCAGCCTTTGCTTAAAAACCTCCAAAGAAGGAGACTCCACCACCCTTTGTGGCAGCATATTCCACTGCCGAACAGCTCTAACTGTCATGAAGTTCTTCCTAATGTTCAAATGGAATCTCTTTTCCTGTAGTTTGAAACCATTGCCCCGAGTCCTAGTCTCTGAAGCTATGGAAAACAAACCTATTCCCTCTTCAATATGACATCCTTTCAAATATTTAAACTTAGCTATCATATCCCCCCTCAGCCTTTTTTTAGAGAGGCTAAACATTCCCAGTTCCCTAAGCTGTTCCTCATAAGACATTTCCTCCAAACCCTCAACCATCCTGGCCGCCCTCCTCTGCACCCGCTCAAGGTTGTCAACATCCTTTTTAAATTGAGGCACAAAGAACTGGACACAGTACTCCAGGTGGGGCCTGACTAGAGCAGAATATAGTGGTACTATCACTTCCCTTGATCTAGACACTATAGTTCTGTTGATGCAACCAAGAATCGCATTGGCTTTCCTGGCCGCCGCATCACACTGCTGACTTATGTTCAATTTGTGGTCCACCAAGACTCCCAGCTCCCTTTCACAGGTACTATTCTCCAGCCAAGTATCCCCCATCCTATATCTGTGCAATTCATTCTTTTTACCCAGATGTTCTGGTGCACCGGGCTGAGGTTAATCTTGGGGACGATACGCTCCAACAGATATTCTGGACCCAAGCCATGGAGGGTTTTTCTTAAGTGGCTAATAGTCTCAATAGGTTCATAGGTGGACCATGATCTGAACAGGCTCATTAGATGCATCCCCTCATTAGTGGGGATGCAGTGTTTGCCAAATATCCTTTTAAGCTTTTCAGACATTCCAGCCATGTAGGGAATGACCAGGTTCTTCCGTTGGCTCTGGATCTCTGGATGATTCATTGTTCTTCTGGGAAGGGAGATGGGGTAGCTGGTGTGTGTGTGTGTCAATATCCTGCCACAGGTGGCAGTGAGATCCTTAATGGGTTCTCCAAATGAGGAGAGCATTGGCCAGTCGTTCATAAATAAAGGGGGCTGCGAAGCCAAAATGGTTGGGAACCGCTGATATAATCTATTAGCTCGAACATTTCCAAACCATATTGGAGGAAGACAAATAGATCCAGATTATAAAATAGTAGCACATTCAAGATTCTTCACTTAGGACTAACAGGCCTCCAGTTTTTCTGGCATACATAACTGTATGGAGATTGGATACAGCATATCTTATACAGGCTCGCTCAGCAAGTTCCAGTGCCTTCAATGGGGCTTAACTCCAGGTAAATATCAATTGTCCAGCATTATATTGTTAATTTACTCTTCCATAATGGAAATTGTGCAAAAGTTATTTGGCAGATTTTAAAGGCCTTTTGATGCTAATATAAAGACTGACTCTTATTGTGTGTGTGTGTGTGTGTTGTGTCGTTACAGTCGTGACCGACTCTACGTGACTCCGTGTCCATGGAGTTTTTACTCTTATTAGTGAGGTGCTAGTAGCATTCCTAGGGTGGCTCTGCTCAGGAATGCAATTAGCACCTCATTAATGACCAGCAATTTGCCACTAAGATGCAGGCAAATTCCCTTACATGATTTTTGAATTAGATTTTGGCTACTGCATTGTAATTTCAGATTTGTTCAGTTCTGTCAACCACAAGGTCTTAAGATGCAGATGAAAGGACATCCAGAGAAACCTCCACCAGACTTATCTCCTTAAAAGAGTTAGACTTTATCTGAACATCAAGAGACTTTCAAAATATGTTTGGAACTGGCTTAAAAGAGCATCCTTCTGTCCCCATGCTGTGATTAGACATGATGTACAAAAGCATTCAAGTATGTATTTAGCTGATTAAAACATGTAACTTCAAAGAAAGTGTGAACCTCTCCAAAATGCTAATTTTGCCTGACACAGTTTTGAAACCACACATTATGGTGAGCACCATACATTTCAGAAGGTTTGAATGCAGAAATATAGTAAGTATTGCAACCTTAAGAAATACTTAATTGACTATATATGCAGATATATAGTAAGTATTGCAACCTTAAGAAATAATTAATTGACTACTCAATCACTGCACTGTTTCAGTGATATTATTGTGGCCTGTAGAACCATATCTTGAATTTATCCAAGGTTTTGCAAACAAAGAGAGAACAAAGGACCACAAGACTTTACACAAATGCTAGATGTTTATAGCCTCTTCCCTCAAATGCTCAGCCATAAATCTCACTCTACATTTCTTACCGGGTCCCGTCTCTTAGATTGTAAGTCTGCAGACAGGGACTGCCTTGTTTTTATTGACCCTGTATATGCCACTCAAGGAAGCTATTCAGCCAAAGAATAGGTAGAAATGCTTTAAATAACTAAGATGACAGGAAGCTACTGTCCAAGGATAAGACCACTGATCCAACTATCTAAGTACTGTATTAAAACCTTGCAAATAAGCGATTTGTTTAATTGCAAATACTTAGAACATATAAGAACATAAGAAAAGCCATGCTGGATCAGGCCAAAGGCCTATCTAGTCCAGCTTCCTGCATCTCACAGTGGCCCCACCAGATGCGTCAGAGTGCATGAGACTAGATATCTGTCTCCTGATACTGTAAGGTATTAAAACTCATTTCTGTAAGGTATTAAAACTCATTTCTACTGTAAGGTATCAAATGATCCATAATGAATTGCACTGACTTGCCAGGATTTCAGACAGGAGATTTTTCTGCATGGGGATACTTTACTTGGATATTCCAGACACTGAACATGTTCGCTTCTACATATGATGCACATATTTAATTTATCTTTAACTAACGTTTCCTTGTTCAGATCTATTAAACTGAAAACCACGCTGAATGTTTTCCCAATTTACCCAAACCATTTTTTTTTCTTTTATTACCAGAATCCCATATTCCCAGGTTATGTGCTGAGAGGTGAATATGCTACACTCTAGAATCATAATTCCTATTTGTGGCTTCAAAGGTGAAGAGCCTAGGATTCAAATGTTTCGGTCAAATGTATCACCACATCTCAAAAGAGACAGTGGAACTGGAAAAGCTGCAAAGAAAGCAACTAAAATGATTACTGGGCTGGGAGACCTCCCTTATGAGGAAAGGCTAAAACATTTGGGGCTCTTTAGTCTGGAAAAAGGTGCCTGAGGGGGAATATGATTGAGACGTACAAAATAATGCAGGGCATGAGTCAAGTGGAGAGAGGGACGCTCTTCTCCCTCTCACAAAATACCAGAACTAGGGGACATCCACTCAGATTGAGGGTTGGGAGAGTGAGAACAGACACAAGAAAATGTTTTTTACCCAGCGTGTTGTTAGTCTGTGGAACTCCCTGCCACAGGATGTGGCGATGGCATCTAGCCTGGATGCCTTCAAAAGGGGATTGGACAGATTCCTGGAGGAAAAGTCCATCACAGGTTACAAACCATGATGGAGATGTATAATCTTTATGCTTAAAACCAGGGTACTTCAAGGGCCAGATGCAGGGGAATGGTATCAGGAGAAAAATATCTAGTCTCATGCGTTCCCAGATGCATTTGGTGGGGCCACTGTGAGATACAGGAAGATGGACTAGATGGGCCTTTGGCCTGATCCAGCATGGCTCTTCTTATGTTCTTATCAACCGGCATGCTGAATCACAACATCTGCACTGAGACACACAACTTAAATACGTAATAAGTGCATAGTAATATAAATCCATCACTAGAAAGTAAACAGAAATAAGAGTCATGTTGCATTATATAGCCCTCATATATACTAATTGCTTTGGAATACAGCTTGGGTAGGCAAGAAATATATCTTAGGCAACAGATACCAAATATTTGACCCCACAAAACTGTGAGTAAAAAGCAGTTACTCACTCCCTATGAGTAGGTACTGTACCTTTTTCTTTTGCAATATTATCTCTGTACGCAATTTTATTTTTTCCAGAACTCTCAGTCCGTCTACAAGTTAAAAAGATCTTCCAGAGACTGTAAGGCCACCAATATTCAACAGGAAACCCAATATTCAACACGATTTAAAGAACCAACCCAATGCAGACTCTAAAGAAGACATCATACTCAGCCAGCCTACCCTTCTTTAATACTAAACTCCTTTGGTTCTGGGACACATTTTTTATGCATCACATTCACATTTACATACCAAACATATAAATAGAAAGTTTAAAACTGAATCAGTGATGTGCGCATGCAACACAGATATACATTCCAAACAAAGTAAGCAGTGGTCTAAGTGGAGTATAAGAAAACACATGTGGAAAACCCCTGTCCCAATTTCCACAAACTCCACCTTATGGGACAGGACTGGTATGTATGGGTGGCCTTTGGCAAACTATTATTCCTCGCCCTACTCTGCCTTACACAGCCACTAGAAAAATAAAAATATATGTCATGTTGACTTCCGGAGAGCCACTATAGTACAATTGTTCTGTACATTCCAAATTCTCACTCCAAGGAACACTGGCAAACATGCAAATTGTCATTAATATGGAAATGACTGCCGGATAGATATACAATTATATTCAGATTGAACAGAACTTTCCATAACGTCTCAGTTCTTTGATCTATACTACTTACTTTATGTAGTACCTTGCCCCTTCAAAGGTATAGGCTTCTTCCCAGCCGGTCGGTAGGTCTGGGAGAAAAACAGATAGAGAATGATCACATGATTGAGCGCCATTTATTTGCACCAAGCATTCACTACCTTGAAAGAAAAAAATGTTCAGCTCTACATCCAATACAGGCTAAGACTTTTATAAGTAGAAAAGACAAGCACACATTGAACATACTGCTAAACTAAATATATTTAAGACCACCTTAGAGAAATGTTCCTCATTGTATTCGTCTATAACACTTTGCCTACTATCCTACTTACACGGAGAAAATGAAAAACTTCTAATATTAGTAATGCAAGCTGGGTACTCATTTTACGGACCTCAGAAGGATGGAAGGATGAGTCAACCATGAGCCTGCTATGTGGGATTGAACCCCAGGATGTGAGCAGTTTACCTGTAATACAGGCATTTAACCACTGCACAAACCTCAGTTCAGCATTACACATGCGAACCACTATGGATGTCACCTGTTCAATTGCCCCGCCTTCTGAGCTAGATTGCCCAGTGCCCTCACCAGCCAAAGCATTTTCCTCTCTTCCTCATCAGGTGCTTGACTAGTACTGGGCTGTTCACCCACACAGGCAAGGAAGTGAGACAGGCAAACATCAAAAGAACCATAGTGTCTAGATCAAGGGAAGTGATAGTACCACTCTATTCTGCTCTGATCAGACCCCACCTGGAGTACTGTGTCCAGTTCTGTGAACCTCAATTTAAAAAGTATGTTGACTACCTTGAGCAGGTACAGGATGGTTGAAGGTCTGGAATAAATGTCTTATGAGGAACGGCTTAGGGAGCTGGGAATGTTTAGCCTTTCAAAACGAAGGTGAGGGGGAATATGATAGTTATGTTTAAATATTTGAAAGGATGTCATATTGAAGAGGGAACAGGTTTATTTTCCATGGCTTCAGAAACTTGGACTCGGGGCAATGGTTTCAAACTATAGGAAAAGAGATTCCATTTGAACATTAGCAAGAACTTCCTGACAGTTGGAGCTGTTTGGCAGTGGAATATGCTGCCACAAAGGGTGGTGGGGTCTCCTTCTTTGGAATTTTTTGAACAGAGGCTGGATGGCCATCTGTCGAAAATACTGTGATGGGGTTCCTGCATGGCAGGGGGTGGACTGGATGGCCCTTGAGGTCTCTTCCAACTCTATGAGTCTATGATTCTATGATTCAAGCCCAGGCTCCTGTAGGTGACTGGTCAACTAGCTGAGAAGCAGAGGCGTACACTCTGTCTGGTGAATGGGTCATAGATCAAGGAGGTGAGAAAAGGCAATATGTGACACCTGTAGTGCTGCATGTAGGAACTTGCAAGAATCTCAGAACCAAGGTCTGTGCTGATCTCTAAAGCGTTTTATTACACAAGTTTGTTGTGGTGCTCACACAGGCGCTTCTTTTTGCTTTTTGTCCTGCATAGCACTGTGCTTTTGAACCTCAGACTAGAGCACACAACAGGAAAATTCTGATCACTGAAATTTCAAGAAGATACTATCTTCTGGAGGGGCATTGTACGTTAATATGGGATATTTCTAGACAGAATAAACCTACGTCCTGGACACGCTATGCTCAAACAGTGCATTCATAAAAGTAGAATTTTACCCTTGACAAACATAATAAGCACCAAAATTACAGCTGGGAATATTACACAAAGCCAGTGTTAAGAGAGCTCTCCCCATTCATTCCCACGTAAGAAAAATAGCAGCAGGCCTGGTTGCTGTATTGGTACAATCTGTTATCCAAATATTTTTACAAGGGTGTTCAGAATTCTCCATGCCAACACCAAGATGAAACTCCATTTGTCTGAAAACAAGCCTGCTTCATTACCTAAAATATTTTTTTTAAAAAAAAGTAGAACAAAAAATAGACTTTTCACTATAGATGTCAACATGTTTTGGCACCACAGGCAAAATGCACAAAGCACAACAACAACACAAATGATGGGGCGGGGGGGGGACCCAAAATACATTTGGAGAGAAAAAAAGACTAAACCCAGCAGGGGGACAGACATCATTTGAAGAAGGATGCCACGTAATGAATGGAAAGCAGCATTCAGCAGCCAAATCACTCCAAGCACATCTGCCCCTCAGCCTTTCCTGTTGGACTTCCCAATTAACACAAGCACTAATTAAACAAGTAACAGGGAACTCCCCTCAATTAACAAGCCGTTCTGGCTCCCAACTCTAAAACACATCTGGTTTTGACATTTCCCAAGCCATCCCCCACAAATATGATTAGGCAGCAAGACAAACACAACAACAACAAAGCTCTCCTCCTAAACTGGTCACAAATAACGTATGTCAGCAATAAACACACAAGCATGACAAACCAGTTCTCCTAAGCAATACAACAGACTGACCTTTCTTCCTCAATGCATTTGCACAAGCGCAAAAACAACTGATTGACTCAAAAACAATCCATCATCCCATGGCATTAGGGAACGGGTGTGCTTGACTACTGTACCACCTTCTTTAGATTCCCAGAAAGTTATTTTAAATCCTTTTCCCCAGTCAGTCCTTCTTTTTCCATGTTCTCCCCTCATTCAGGCTCCTTACCATTCTTCAAACACTTGCCCTCTTTTCTTCCAAGCCATATCAGCAATCCCCACCCATTTAAAAACCACCCACTCTTACATCCTAGGTGAAAGGGAAGGTTTTCAGATGGATGTACTTAGGTGTAAGCTATGAATTTCTAAAAGCAGCCAGAAAGCTTTGGTGATTATAGATAGATAGATAGATAGATAGATAGATAGATAGATAGATAGATAGATAGATAGATAGATAGATAGATAGATAGATAGATAGATAGATAGATAGATAGATAGATAGATAGATAGATAGATAGATAGATAGATAGATCAGTTACTTATGATGAAAACAGATTTATCCATTCAAAAATGCACTTTAAATTCATGACCGTCAAGGTTCATAAAAGCGGGCTGCATTCATGCTTAGACATCCTTGGAACATACTCATTGAAAGAAATTTCGGTTGACTACAAAAAACTATTTACCCACTGACTCTAATGGGTACCACCTAAGTAAAATTGAGTCTATAAACAAATCACAATACCTATACCATGCAATAGGCACTCCCCTCACTGTTCTGTGATCCAAACCTCAACAATGTGTTAAAGCTGGATCCTCTCCCATTGGCCCTGCAATCTGCCACCAAGATTCTAAGGCAGTCACTTTGGACAGCAGCCTGTAACATATTCATGCCTGCATAATTTTTAGTCTTGTTTACAAATGCTTATTTCAGCTACTGACACAGGAGATTCTGTCAGTGAAAGGAGAGTGGGAATATCGAATGTCAGTGACAGATCTTGCTAAAGCAAACCTAGGTAAATTGAAGATCTTTAACCATCTGGCTACTGCAGAGATCTACAAGTGCCAGTCAACTTGATTTCAATTTCTACATTCAGTGCTGAAAGGGTTAAGCAGTTCAGAAAGCTTGTTCCATGGGGTGGACCACTATGGAGTGTCAAGATGACAGCAGATGCTCTGCAATTTAGCAATGGCTGCCAGATTTTGAAAAAATCCAGTTGAATTTGGGGGGGGAAACTAATATGAAGAGAGCTCAGGCATATCTGAGCCTGGGAGTCTAGAGGTGCCTAAGAAAACTATTGTTGTGCTTAGACAGATCATTGAAGAAGCAAAAAGACTTGGGATTCTATTACTGGACAAATTATGTACAGCTGACTAGTTCAGAAGGGTATGAAGAGAAAAGGAAAGAGGCAGTAGTTAAGAAGACAGTGAAGATGTCGAGCTGGGAGGAAGGAAAACATCTCAAACATGTGGTAATGATTACTAATGAGGCCTGTGGAAGCACGAAGGGTTAGAGGATCAATAAGAAATAGGAAAGAAGTCTTTCCATATTGGGCAAGAAACACTAAGGGCATAAAGGACAAATTAGAATTATGAATCAGTGCAATTCAGTTAATTAGGTGGACATGACATTATGGAAAAGGCAAAAGGAAGCCAGAGAAATAGAAGGTTTAGGTCTTACTTCTCTTAACAGGATGGACAGAGATTAATTACTGAGGACTGTCACAGATGCCACACGGGCATTTTAAGACCCTTCTGTGACACAACTGCACTGTGTGAAGATGATCACCTTGGTTTTAAAACAGAAATTGTGCACTCTAGCAAAGTTTTTTTGCATTCTCCCTATAAAGCAACTTACACTAATGCCAAATTAAATCTTATGGATGAAATCAGCCCCTTTCCTCCCCTGACTACAACCTGGACAAGAAGTATTAGAAACAGCATCAGGCAAGGATTTAGGGATTAAGGAGTGTCTGTGAGGGGAAAATGAGAGAGACTATCAGGAATGAGCTGAGATAGTAGTTTGCTTTGACAATATTTGACATTGGCTGAGATTCTTCTCAAGTTAACATTGTGCAGCTCACACTGTGGTTGCACAATCGTGCGGTTCATGTTGTACATCACACTGGAGGAAGTGCTTTATGGGTATTACTCCAATCCAGCCAAGGGTTTTTCCCCCTAACACTTCTACACTTTGCATTACACACATGTAACTGCACAACAGGATTTCAGCCAATGTTTAGCCAAAGGAGAAAGGAGGTATCAGTGGAAAGGCGTCTGAGAAGCTGAAGAGCATCAAATGCTGGTGCATGCCGAGGAAAGACCCTTTATAACAGGGGGATGGATGGGTGGGTGGCTGACTTAAAGGATGGTGTAGAAATGTAAATATTAAAACCAGGGCTGTGGAGTCTGAGTCGGAGTCAGAGTCGAAGAGTCGGAGGAAATTTTGGGTACCTGGAGTCGGAGTCAGAGTCGGCAAACAATGCAAACGACTCCCACTCCTACTAAATTTAGATTGGAATTATGCCTGCTGCTACTATCCAGCCACTTGATTAATTAATAAAAAAAAACTTTTGTTGTTTTCATTGTGTTTGTCTTTTCCTTAAACTGTTCAATACAGTAGACTGTTGGCTTCCCAGCCAGTAGTGCTCTGGTAATGACATGTATGTTGCCTTTCTTTCCTTCAAGGAATGTATAAAATACATTCGCATATTAATACAAAGGAGTCGGAAGTACAAAAAAGCTTAGGAGTCGGAGTCGGAACATTTATCTACCGACTCCACAGCCCTGATTAAAACAGCAGTGTCCTGTGAAGGAACTCTTATTTAGTGAGAGAGGGTGATTGTGGGTAACAAGGGGCTAGCACACCACCTGAAAAGTGTGACAGGGCTTCTTCTGAAATACTACCAAAGATTTTCTCTGGGTTTTTCTCTCCAGAAAGAAAAATATCTGGGCTTCTCTGAGAGCCACCAGTTCAAAACAGCAAGCAGGAACACCTTCGAAGCTTAGAATCAGCTGCCCAGCAGCTGAGAAACCAATACAGTGGTACCTCTGATAATGAATTTAATTCGTTCCCAGAGGCAATTTGTTATCAGAAAACATTTGTTATCCGAAGCATGGTTTCCCATTGAAATGAACAGGAAACCAATTAATCTGTTCCAGAGGTCTGAAAAAATGCAAAAAAGCTGTTCCCCCCCCCCAGAAATTATATTTATAAAGTGCACTTTAAAGGCATGCAGTGCTAGAATACAAACCCCCAGGAACCCCCCCCCCCCGGCAGTGCAATCCAAACATGGAGAAAAGAAAGCAGCATAACCACCCCAGCCTTCTCCCGCCAGGGGGGAATGCAAACAGACACAAACAAAAGCAGAAAGACTACTCCAGCATGTTCGTACCAAAAATGCAAAGAAAAGCAATGCAGGGATTAAGAAAAGCTAGCTCCCTACCTTTCCAAGTTTGAAAGGTCCAAATTCATCAGCCAAAAAATTGTCCAGAATGACTCCAAAACACCATTAAGAAACACTCTAACTCCTCCCACCCCTTCACAAACTACCGGAGGATGCAATACATCCTGGGTACACTTTTTTTGGAAGACATTTAGAAACATTCGTTATCCGAGGCAGCCCATAGGGAACATATGTTATCCGAGGCAGCCCTATACCTGGAAATTTCCATTTGTTATCCGAAACATTTGTTATCCGAGGCATGACTGTAGTTTAAAAGGAAAGCCTGAAAGAAGAATGAAAAAAGGGATGGCGGGAGGGTGTTTCACTGGATGGTGTGCGAGAAAGGAGAGCTAGCAGAGCAGATATAGAAAGGAAAGGAGGGAGGGAGGGTACAGATGTGTAAACTTGACAGGAATACAATGCCTTTCAGGGACTGATGGGTCAGAAGAAAACCTTGGATTAAGAGGAGTGAGTAGTGGGGTAAGGAAGAGCTTTCTCAGTACAAATGGGCTGATGTCAGACTTGAGGCCCCAATAAGAGAGTGAAGTAAAAGAGGACTGTCTCGAAACTGAGGTATCATGGTTGGATGGGGAACACATGCCTTAAAGTCGGTGGAATTGTGGGAGTCCAAATAACCAGTTTGCTCATTTAAACTATCAAGCCAAAAACCAGAACAGCGGAAGCAATCCAGGAGATAAACACTGGGAGGAGGGGGGATATTTGTATGTGCAAAATAAAGCATACCATCCTCCAGTGACCCCAAAACAGGGGCACAGACCATAGTTTTCAGGATAGGGGTCTCCATTCCAACAAAGATGAAAACACCAAATCCATTGGATTGCTCCAGGATGGGCAGAGATGAGCCACACTGTGTGGCAGGCTTGGGGGTGGGGGGCAGCAGAAGCCAAGAAAAGCTGAAGTAAAAAGCCAAAGGTGCATGTGGGGGTATTTTAAGCACAGGGACAAGAAACTGGCAGGGAGGCGGGAAAGAGGGGTCAAGGCTGGATTTCGGAGGTCCAAGCATCCCAAAGTGAGACATGGGGGTGGTGGTGTTGGAATAATAATGCAACCCTGGGGGTGGAGGGGGGGAGGGTGCATTAAAGGGTCCCAAGGAAAGTCTCCTCAACATGAAGGGATGGGAGGAGAGGATTTAATCCTGTGCATTTCAACATGGGGAGGAGGGTGGTAATTCTTTTGGCCAGGGGAGCCTGGGAGAAGCCAAGGGAGGGGGAGAGAGAGAGATTGAGAGAGAGAGAGAGAGAGAGAGAGAGACCAAGGGAAACCGCCTTCCCCCCCCCCCATCTTTAAGTCACCAGGGTGTCTTTTCGTTTTCTCCCCGTAGGGTTTGGGAAAGGAAGGAAGGAAAGTAGCCGAGAAGGAGCAGGAGGAGGAGATGCAACACCGCCCCCCCCAAAAAAAATTCCCGGGCTCCGCTCTTTACCTGGGCTGCGGCGGTGGCCGGTGATCACAGCCTCTCCCGTCAGCGGGTGCAGCCAAGTCGTGCTCTTCGCTTCCTCGCTGTGGAAAGGGGGTGGTTGGGGGGGGGGGAAGAGAGAACAAGGAGAGAAGAGGCGCCCAGTAAGAGAGGGTGTCGGGGAAGGGGGGACGGGGACCACGACGGGCGGCAGCAAGCCAGGCACCCTCCACCATCCCCACCCCTTCCCGTCCGCCTGCCTTCCCCGACCGGACCCTGAACATTGCCTCGGATCGGGATTAATTGCATTTTAGCAGCAGCAGCAGCAGCAGCAGCAGCAACCGCCGACGCCGTGCAAGTCGGGGACCCCACCCCGGGCAGGGCAAAGGGGGGGGGGGAACCGACGCCGCTTTGCACCCCCGCAGGATCCGACCCTGCCCTGCTTCGCTTGGCTTTGGTGGCGGCGGATCTTCCACCACTACCACCCGCCCAGCCTTTCCATGCTGCCCCCCCTTCCTTCCTTCCTTCCTTCCCTTCCCTCCCCCTCCGTCCCTCCTCCGTCCGTCGGTGGGGTCGACCGGACCCCTTGGGCTCACTTAATGAAGAAGAGGCGGCCGCCGCGGCTGATGCCGTAGCTCCAGCGGGAGGGCAGCGAGCGCAGCCGCTCCGCGCACAGATCCGCCGCCGCCGCCGCCATGTCCGAGCGGCGCAGCAGCAGCAGCAGCAGCAGCAACCCGGGCGAGGAGGGGAAAAGCGCGCGCCCGGCGCAGAGGCGAAGAGGGAGCGAAGAGAAGGCGCGTCCCCGTCCACACCGGAGAGTGCGCGCGCGCGGCCCCTCCCCGCGCTCCTCCCAAGCCCAACCCACACAGCACCTGGGACGGAGGCGGCCAAGGAGGGGCGAAGGAGGCGGGGCGGAAAAGGAGGAGGAGGAGGAGCAGGCACCCACGCCACGCCCACCCAAGGGCGGCGCCGCCAACCCGCGCCAAGGACTCCGGGCTCGCCCCGCCTCCAAACCCTCTTCCCTCTCCCCCCCCCCACCAACTTCTGCCCCCGGAGAAGGCGCGCTCCGAAGCTCCGCCCCCCCAGCTCTCCAAGGGGAAAGGAGGAGGAGGAGGGGGGAGGAAACACACAGCCGTGCGCTCCCTATCGGTAGGAAGCGGGAATGCGCCCCCTTTTAAAAAATTTCAGGCAAAAAAATCAAAGAAAAACAAAACAAAAGACACAAACATGTGGCACCTTAAAGACTAACTTTCATATTTTAATGTGACGTTTCGTGCATATGTGCACTTCTTCAGACATATAGCAGCAGGGGGTGGGAAACAAGCCGCGATCGGAGTTATTTATTTATTTATTTATTTATTTATTTTTCAAACAATGATCGTGGGTTGCTATGTTTTTTTTCCCGTTCCCGCGGGCTGGGGAGAAACGAAAGAAGGCACCTGCGTACGCACGCGTGCACAACCTCCGGATTGTTGTCGTCGTTGTGCACGCGCCTTGGCGGGAGAAAACACGTGTCAGTGGATTTAAGGGTTAGGTGTCGGAAGAAGAGGAGCTCTGCCCGCTTCCTTTGGGGAGGAATCCGTGGGCGCGGTAGAAGTCGACGAGGAGGAGGAGGAGGAGGGGTGAAAGTCTAAAGTCCAGGCGCATTCGGGGTGGAGAAGGAGAGACGCGGGGGCAGGGGCGGCGTAAACCCGGCTGAACTCCGCGTGTTTTGTCTCTTTGCAACAAGCCTCGGATCTCCAGAGGCGGGACTAGGGGCCGTGCAAAGGCATGCCTTCGCTTTTTTATTATTATTTGCAGACGGCTGTGAGGCAAAGCGAGGGATTTGCAGTCGAGCCATCTAATCCGATCCACTGCGGCGCTGGGACGCCCTTCCTTACAATCCCAGCCCTGTGCACGCTTACTCTGAAGTAAGCCCTAAGGTCAGGGAAGCTTGCTTCCAGGAAAATATGCACGGGTCTGCCGCTTTTAAAAAAAGAAATCCTCCCTTCCTATTTAGATAAGAGGAGAATCGGACCAGAGATTCACACCGTGCCCTCCGGATGTTTTGTGGTGTTTATTTATTTTAGAGTATTCTTTACCCCGCCTTTCCGCTTGGAAAAGGACCCTTTTGGAAGTCTTTGGAAGGACTGGGACAACACAAACACCTCCCTCCCTTCATTTCGGATGCAGCCTGAGAACATCCAAGCTCTGAGCCTCAAATAAGAAACTACAGTGGACCCTTGTATAACAAACAGCTTGTATAATATAAAATTTGTACGACATAAAATATTCTGGAGATAGGGGAAATTTGCTTAACAGAATTGCCTATGGGACAAATCTGTACAACATAAAATTGGATTACTCCGTTTTTAATGCATTCCTATGGGAAATTTGTATAAAGGAAAATTTGCATAACATACTTTTATTTGGAACGAATTAATTCCTTTATACAAGGTACCACTGTACCTGGTTTTTTTCCCCATCTTGCCAAGGACCGTACATCTAAGTAATAACTCCTGGCAAATCCAGCTTTTGCCATGTTATAACCTATTGGTACTGCTCTGAGGAAGGGGCTTTCGCCCCAAAATATTAGCAGCGTTTTTGTTAATTTTCTAGTAGCCTATTCCACTTTTGTATTTATTTTAGGGTAGTTTTTACCCCGCCCAAGGCCGCTTACAGTAATATACAGTCCAGTACAATTAAGACATGTTCAGGTATTGAGAACAGGGAATTGAGGGATATCTTACACAGCATTAATAGACAACATTAAAGCTACAAGAAAATGTGTGTAGTTAAAAAGAGACTATAATTCTATGTAAAAGTTATGAGTGATGGAAACTGACATTGAAAACATAGTGTCAATGTAAACACAAGGTTATAAGTACAGTGGTAGCTCAACTTACAAATTTAATCTGTTCCAAATGTATGCTCTTAAGTTGAACTACTCCTAAATCAGGATCCCTATCTAAAAAACAACAAAAAATGTGTAAGTCGAGCAGACCATATCTAACATTTGTAAGGCAGCACTTAAAACGCCAACAGTTTTCTTCTCTTAATTCAAATTGCTCTTAAGTTGAGCTGCTCTTAAGTCGGGGTCCCACTGTAGTTATAAACACAAAGTCTATGTGAACCTATCAATTCATATAAGAGACACATAATAGGCAGTCCATCATTCAGGGAAAACTTCCCCGAAGAGGAAAGTCCTTGCCTGTTTCTGGAAAGACATAAGAGATGGGGTAGTCCTGGCCTCTAGTGGGAGGGAGTTCCGGAGTCTGGGTGCAGCAGCAGGTAAGCAGTAGCGGCCTTGGGCCAGAACAGAACTTGAAACCTGACCTTCTTGAGACCACAGACCCCCAAATTTGTTGGGCTGTGAGGACTGGAGAATTCTTGGACCTGGAATACAGTATATAACCAGGAGAACATCTAGAAGTGTAGAGTTGGAAAAGATGATCTACCCGTCTAACCCGTTATCAATGGTAGAATCGTTTTGCAGTGACAAAAACAGGGAACAACCATTACTGGTGCAGCAACCAATGCCGTTCTTGATTCTCCAGATTCCTTCTTAATCAACCCAAAGTTTCGCTTCTTCAGAGCAAGTCATAATAGGGTGAAAAAGTCCCTGATTTCTTCAACTGTTGGCTTGAGAAAACTGTTTAAAGGAAGACCAACCAAGGGACAAAGGACTATCCAGGAAGCAGAAAACATAGAGGGGCTTTGGGGCATTTGTTTCCCCACCTTGGGCAGTAGAATATTGCATTGCATTGCATTGCATTTACAGTATATCCTACCCATCTGGTCCACTGGCCACTCTAGGCAGCTTACGACAGCAAATGACAAAAAACAACAAAAAGCATACTAATAAAACGATTAACGATTAGAAGAAATCATAAGACATAATGTAACACAATCCTAACAAAAGCTTAATATAAACACATACACGACACTAACATCAACATTAAGATTAACATTAGTTAAAAAGAGACTATAAGGTTTTTATTGTTTTAATTATTTATTGCTGTTTGATGTTTTTAACTGTTTTAATTCCTTGATTGTAAGCCGCCCAGAGACCTTTGGGTAGTGGGCGGCATATAAGTTGTAAAAATAAATAAATAAATAAAATAAAATAAATTACAGTAAAATATCTTGGGTTAGCCTCAAAAGAGCCACATTGGGAGGGTTGTAGAACCTTTGGCCCCTTGGCCTTTTTTGGGGGGGGGGGGCTTGCCTTTTGGACTTCAGCCCTCATCAGCTCCACCCAATATCAGTAATAAAGGTTTATTGGAGCTGAAGTCCCAGAAAAACCTATCACACCCAGCCTCAAAGTGTTTTGCAAAACTTAACTACTTTTTCCACGGGACACTTCATTTAACTGCCATGCATGCAAAGGTCTTGAAAAACATTCATAGTCCTAATAGGCAGTGCATTCTATAATTGCTATATTATTTGCAGACTGACAATTTTTTTACTGACACTTTTTTATGTTGCATAAGAGGGAGAACCGGGCTGCAGAGTACGTTGCTGATAGTGAAAGTAATGCGCCTTTTCTCCTGCTGCAACTATAACATTTTTGTTATTTTTATAACGCCATAATGTGGCCATAGTAAATTGTGAAGGGGGAATATTGCATCATTCTAATGTTAGTTTGTACTGTGCTGTGTGCAGATGCATGTTGATTTTTAAAGTAATTAAATTCAACTGTTGCTTAATTTAGAGAAAAGAGAAAGTAAAAAGTTGTATTGCAGGATAGTAACTGTGATGGGAACTGATTACTTTTGGGTTCCTTGGAACTGAAGTTACAATTAGTTACTTTCAGAGCCAGTTTTCAAGCTGTGGCATAGGACTGAAAGCAGAAGTTGGGGGGGGATGACCTGTCTTGTTTCTCTCGTTTCTCATCCATGTGTGTGTGGATGCATGGGCAAGTAAGAGGATGACATCTATACATTCAGTATTTATTTATTTATTTATTTATTTATTTATTTATTTATTTAAATTAGTATTTTTGCCCCACCTTTCTCCTTGGAAAAGGACCCAAGGTGGCTTACAGTAGTGAGGGACAATATACAGCCCAGTACCTTTAAGACATGTTCAAGTTTTAGAAAAAGAAATTGAGAGGCATCTTACAGCGTTAAGCGTCAACATTAAAGTTAAACGAGAATGAGTGTAGTTAAAGAAACAAATAAAAATTCCATTATGAGAGATGGAACTAATAGACATGGGCACGAATCGAAAAAATGATGTTTTGTTTCATTGAGGGGTTCGTTTCATTTCATTTTTCGTGAATTTTCACACAAAAAATCATTTTGTTGGTTCGTTAATTCATTATTCATTTTTACCGCTTTGTGCAATTTAAAGCATTTCCGCGCGTCGGCGTCCCCCAACGCCCCAGACCAGAGGGAAAACACTAAAAAAAATGATGCTGGCAGAGACACAGTATAGACTAGGTACACAGGGAGGCTGCAAGGCAGCGGCGGGTGTTGCCCAGGGCGCAAGGCAGTGGCAGAGTGACTGCGGGGCAGGGGAGGGTCCTCACCAAGAGGTACTATGCACGCAGGGAGCCAGGCTGCAGCCAGCAGGAACACAGAGACACACGCCTGCCTGGCTGGCCTAAAGTGAAAGTAACGAGTTGCAAAGACAGCAATCCCACCCTAACCTAACTCCACCGCAGACTGCAAGGAGGATGGGGGGGCTTCCAGAGCTTTTTATGCCCTCTGTGGCTGCTAGATCTGCCCAGTCTGCAACCTGGGCATGCTATTGGTTGAAGTTGTCCAAGAATTTACATGATCCCATCACATGGTTTGCCCATGTGACTGTGATCAATGCAGATATATAAAATAAGGATAAATATAAACAAAAATTAAATTCAAGGAAGCTATGAATGCACTCAAAAATACCAAACAATAAAATAAAATAAAAGCAATCTGAGAAGAGACATAAATGCATGTTTTCAGCACCCCTCTCACCCCCTTGCACGTTTTAAATATTAACCATGTGTCCGGCATCCATTTTGTATCATCCTTAAAGGGAAAAGAAAAATACATCGCGAAGAGAGAAAGACAAAAACAAACGTTTTAAGGACGCCAACCCCTCTAGTAGGTATTATCAGGCAGAATAAATAATTATTGCTGCTTTTTTTACGGATGTCTAGGGCGTTTTAATACCCAAGAAATCAATATTAGGCATCTGGCAGCCATTTTGGGTCGATGTCCCCTAAATCCCCTTAAAGGAAAAAAATACAGTGATCTGAGAAATGACATAAATACACATTTTAAGGACCCCCAACCCCCCTGGTAGGTATTATCAGGCAGAATAAATAATTAGTGTTGGGTTGTTACAGATATTCAGGACAATTTTTAACATTTAAAACAGCTCATATCATCGCGTGTTGCCATAAACGAAACGTAACAAACCTAATTTCCTTGGTTCGGTTCGGTTCGTTCCTATTTCATCGCCAGGTTCGTTATTTGTTTCGTTACTTAACGAAACGAATAACGGAACAAAAAAATCGTTTTGTGCCCATCTCTAGGAACTGACATTGAAAACACAGGTGTATTTCTGTAATCAGTCAATGTAATCATGTAAGGTAGACCATCTAAAGTTATGAGGGATAAAACTAAACAATGGAAACGTAGTGTCAATGCAATCATACAAGGAGAGGTATAAACACAAAGTTATAAGTGATTTTAAACACAGAGTTTGTGTAGTGATGTCTAGTCGATTTCAGTGACTGACCACCAATGTGTGGTTGCCAGGGCAGAACACTCAGCAGCCAATGGTGGGCAGAGCCATCAGTAATAACTGGCTGCTAAAGGTTGGGGTTCTCCTCTGCTCCTGCACTGCGCATCCCTCTTCGCACAGCATGATGACATTGGCAGTTCATCAGGAGGGAAACACAGTCAAGGGCCTGACCCTCTGCCTCTAATAAAGAGAGAGGAAAGCATGCTACTTGGGAGGAAAGCAATGACAAACCTAGGTAGCATCCTAAAGAGCAGAGACATCACTTTGCCAACTAAGGTCAGGATAGTCAAAGCTATGGTTTTTCCAGTAGTGATGTATGGAAGTGAATGCTGGACTATAAAGAAGGCTGATCGCTGCAGAATTGATGCTTTTGAGCTGTTGTGCTGGAGGAGAGTCTTGAGAGTCCCCTGGACTGCAAGGAGATCAAACCTATCCATCCTGAAAGAAATCAACCCCGGATGTTCACTGGAAGGACAGATTTCGAAGATGAGGCTCCAGTACTTTGGCCACCTCATGAGGAGAGAGGAGTCCTTGGGAAAGTCCCTGATGTTGGGAAAGATTGAAGGCAAAAGGAAAAGAGGACGGCAGAGAATGACATGGTTGGATGGTGTCATCAATGCAACCAATATGGATTTGACCAAACTCCGGGAGGCAGTGGAAGATAGGAAGGCCTGGCGAGCTCTGGTCCATGGGGTCACAAAAAGTCGGACACGACTGAATGACTGAACAACAGCAACAAAAGCATGAGTTCTCAGGCCACAGCCTCAACCTGTAGTGCAACAACACTCATTTGTCCTAAAACAGTGGTGGTGAACCTTCTACACTCCAGATGTTTTGGACTACAGCTCCCATAGTCCTTTTTCATTGGCAATCCGGGCTCAGAATTCTGGGCGTTGTGCTGCAAAACATCTGGAGTGCCGAAGGTTCACCACCACTTTAAAGGGATCCGCTGCTACTGCTCAGTTTGAAGCTGACCAGATTGATTCTATCTGTTCCACTTTTTAAAAAATGAGTAATTGCGGAGGTCAAGGACAGATCATGCAAAAGAGGCAATCTGGCAAATACATTTAAGGAACTGCACATATTGACAGTGAATAACGATGCGCTAATGAGTCCATTGTTGCTGGGAAAGCAATACACAGCGCCTTGTCACATCTCAGCCACGGCATGAATGGCATTCTGCACAGTCATTGCCACTCTCTCCTGCTTTTCTGCTCTGTCTCACATTCTCTCTAGCTCAGCAGGTCTAGGCTTGTTCCTTACCTAGAGGAGAACCTTGCCTAGGAACTTGCTATAAGCTACTCTTCCTGTCTGTATCGTTGCAAAAGTCTAGAAACAAATACAGTGATACCTTGTACAAAGGGATTAATTCGTTCCAAATAAAATTATGTTAAGCAAATTTTCCTTTATACAAATTTCCCATAGGAATGCACTGAAAACGGAGTAATCCCATTTTTTTGTTGTATGGATTATGTTAAGCAAATTTCCCCTATCTCTGGAATTTTTTTTATGTTGTACAGATTTTATGTTATACAAACTGTTTGTTATACAAGGGTCCACTGTACAGTGGTATCTTGTATAAAAATTAATTCGTTCCACATGAAATTATGTTAATCAAATTTTCCTTTATACAAACTTCCCATAGGAATGCATTGAAAACAGAGTAATCCCTAATCGCAACCATTTTATGATGTACGGATTTGGCCCATAGACAATTCTGTTAAGCAAATTTCTCCTATCTCCAAAATTGTTTATGTTGTACAGATTTTATGTCATACAAACCATTTGTTATATGAGGGTCCACTGTATAAGCAAGAGAACATAATTGCAATTGCTCTCTCTCTCTCTCTCTCTCTCTCTCTCTCTCTCTCTCTCTCTGTGTGTGTGTGTGTGTGTGTGTAAAAGTCTCATTTTATTAATCAACTCTCTCTCTCTCTGTCTTTGCTTAGTTCCAGAGCTGTAGGGAAATTGAGAGCTACTGCTGGCCTGCTGCAATTCCATGCATGGCTCCCCGACAAAGGCCTATTTGACTTATTGCTTATTCTTGGTTGCGTCTGGCAGATACGTATCTCTCTCTCTCTCTCTCTCTCTCTCTCTCTCTCTCTCTCTCTCTCTCTCTCTCTCTCTCCCCTCTCTGCCCCACTCTCCCACTCTTTTTTATTTTTAGATAATGGTCTTTTCGGTCTGCAATTATGCAGTCAGTTTGGAGTAAAAAGTATTTGAAATCTACTGGCAAAACAATTATACAGAGGGTCAGGTGCTCTCTGTGAAACATGAGCGTACCAGTTGTTTTTTCCCACTACTGCTAAAGGAAAGCGGATACTGGGTCATTTTATTTTATTTTTAATAACATTTTTATTAGAGAATTTAAAGTACAAAAGAAAAAAGAGCATATTCAAAACATTAACCATATAAAGTCAATCTATCACTAAAGTTCGGCTTCCCTCTGTTCTTCGCGCGGTTTTAACGTTGCTCATCTCCCAGCCTTCCTTTCCAACGAACCCATTCTATATACTTATAGAAAAGGTTCTAAAAGTAGGTAATAGTCCTTCGAGTTCTATCCTAATCCGGAAAGAGTCTTTAATTCATTACAGTTGATCTCCATGTAGTTCTTAAATTTTTGCCAGTCATTTTGGAACCTCTGGTTGTCTTGATACTGGGTCATTTTAAAAGTGCTCTGGGAAATAGTCCAGTGATGCACACGGCTATGAAGTCTCTAGGTAGCTTTGTTTTTGCTTGCTTTTAAAGAGACAGGAATTTCAGATTTCTGCTGATAAATGAATTTAGAAGCACCCACTTTTTTAGAAAAAGAAAAAGAAAGACTGTACTTATTTTAGCAGCATTCTGGCATACATGGTTACATGGAATTTATAATCTTTTCTTTAACTGCACCCGTTCTTGTTTAGCTTTAATGTTGCCTTTTAATGCTGTAAGATACCCCTCAGTTCCCTGATCTCAGACTTGAATACTGCATGTCTTAATTGTACTGGACTGTATACTGTCCCTCATTACTGTAAGCCGCCTTGGGTCCTTTCCAAGGAGAAACGCAAGGTAAAAATACTCAATAAATAAATAAATAAATAAATAAATAAATAAATAAATAAATAAATAAATAAAGGAGGTGAACATCTCATTTTAGATGTTTATATAGCCAGTTGGCAACAACAGGGGAAATGACTGGTTTTTTTTTTTTTTAAGGATAACAATTCTAAAAAACAAGTAAAGAATGAATGATTAATAAATTTTCAAGTTGCCAACTTCACCCTAGAGGTAAAAGTCTATAATACTGTTTTCCAATGTGTAGGAGTAGGTATTAATCAAACCAAGGATAAGACATGGCAGAAAAAAATCAAGAATATTGGCAATTCTTTAAATTCGGTCTTGTCCACTTGCCTCATAACTTTTTCTGTATATTTTGGCTATGGCTGAAGCATCTGGGAAAGCTTCCTTCATTGAACTGGTTCATCTAAGCCTGGGATGGAATAAAAGAAGGATCAAAGTAATAAACTGGCAACAGCCTACAATCTGGAAAATCTTCTGCCTTTTCCAGAATATCAACTGGCAAAGACAATGTGGCTAGAAAGTGCTGCAGGTGCCGGTGGGCCAATGAAATGGAGAAATTGTCTGACTGTTACATACCTGATTATGTGCCTATGCTATTGATATTTTCCTCACCTTGCAGATGACACAAGGCTTAAAATGGTACCAGCTTTTCACACACAATGATAGAAACCTGGAGGTTTCAATGATAGAAACCTGTCCATGACAGGTTACAAACCATGATGGAGATGTATCATCTCCAGGCTTAAAACCGGGGTACTTCAAGGACCAGATGCAGGGGAGTGGTATCAGGAGACAGATATCTAGTCTTGTGTGCTCCCAGATGCATCTGTTGGGGCCACTGTGAGATATAGGAAGCTGGACTAGATGGGCCTTTGGCCTGATCCAGCATGGCTCTTCTTATGTTCTTTCTAGAGTTTCCTTAACTGACTTCTGGAGGTGCATTTTGATTTGGGGATGACATTCAGGCTGAAGGATCTTCTTGGGTGGAAGCTTTCCATGTTGGCTGTACTCCACTAACAAACGCAACACCAACCCAAAAGCCAGCACGGAAATAACATCACTCAGCTAAAGGAAACCAAACATATAAGCAAATTCCTGCATATAAGACAATGTTTTAAAGGGTTTCCTCAATATCTATGAAAGAGCTCTTTGGGAAGATAGCTGACATTTGAAACGGATAAGCCATGGAGTGAGCATCAACCACCCACAGGTTAGATGAGAAGCTTTCCGTTATCAAACTGATCTATTGAAACAGCCGACTATAATCACAACAAACTCCATATAAAGCCCTATACAGGTTGGGTCCAGGCTATCTGGAAGACTGAATCTTCCCATATAAGCCTTCCCGGCACTTAAGATCATTGGAGGAGACCCTCCTTCCCATTTCCAGCATAGGAATGGCTGGTGGGGTTGTGGGGAAAGGCCTTCTCTGTGGCAGCTCCCATGTTATGGAATACTCTCCCTTGGGAGATCCGCCTGGCTCCCTCCCTTTTATCCTTCCTCTGATAGCTGAAGACCCATCATTTCAGGCTGGCTTTTAAAACCACAACTGAGTCCCTGAATGCCTTCTTAGAGTTAAGATAGTTTTAAGGTTTACTTGCTTTTAATTATTCCATTGTATTTAAATTAACAATTATTTTGTTAATTAAAAAGCATCATGGTGCAGTGGTTAAATGCCTGTATTGCAGCTAAAACTGTGATCACGATCTGGGGTTCAATCCCAGGTAGCTGCCTCATGGTTGACTCAGCCTTCCATTCTTCTGAGGTCAGTAAAATGAGTACCCAGCTTGCAGGGTGGGGGTCAAATGTAGCCTGCATACTGTAATTAAACTGTAAACTGCCCAGAGACTACTTGAAGTTGAAGTGGTATAAAGCGATATATAAGCAGACCACTTTGCTTTTATTTTTAATGTTTAACTTATTATGTTTTTAACTTTATTCCTTTTGAAACTGAGAACCACTTTGGATCCCCTTATCAGGAGAAAAGTGGCCTATAAAACAAGCAAACAGACAAACTCAAGCATGGAAGATTATTTTAAGAGGACGTTTCGCCATTTCTTAAGTGGAGTAATAGTGGATATTTACTTTAGAGCAGAAGTGCCAATCTACTACAAAAACAAAACAAGGAAAGCACACAAGTTCATTTTAAAGCATTCCTTTAAGATTGTTGAAATATTTTGAACCATTTCTTTAAGAGAGACTATTTTTTAATAAAGAAGAAGAGAAGCAGTGTTTTAGAACCAAGTGTGAACAGAAAGATCCATTCTCATATGACAAGATGTGGTAGCAATCAGCCCAAAGAGAGGGAGAATCAATTGCTTCATCTCAATGACCCAAGTTACTTTCAAAAGTTTTAAAAATACATTTGGAAGAATTGTTGCATTTTATCAACTTTGAGATGAGTGATGAGCAACAGAAGAATTAAGAACATAAAAAGAGTCATGCTGGATCAGGCCAAAGGCCCATCTAGTCCAGCTTCCTGTATCTCACAGTGGCTCCACCAATTGTGTCTGGGAGCGCACAAAACTAGATATCTGTCCCCTGATACCACTCCCATGCATCTGGTCCTTGAAATAACCCATTTTTAAGCCTGGAGATTACACATCTCCATCATGGTTTGTAACCTGTGATGGACCTTTCCTCCAGGAATCTGCCCAATCCCCTTTTGAAGGCCTCCAGGCCAGATGCCATCACCACCTCCTGTGGCAGGGAGTTCCACAGACAAACAAAACGCTGGGTAAAAAAAATATTTTCTTTTGTCTGGTTTCACTATCCCAGCCCTCAATTTGAGTGTATGTCATAATGTGACACAGGAAGTCACATTTATTGTGAAGACAAAACACCTGCAGGAATCCTCTAACAAAATGCCACACAGATAAGGGAAATTGCTCTAGTTGGTTTTTTTAAACTTTCTGACCATCTGTCACACGACAGGGCAACCCACTGAGTGTGCAATTGATTGTGTGACCTGGATATATCCAAATGGAACAGATCATGTACAGTCATGACAGATTTTAGGTTTACACTGTGCAAATCCAATAGAAAGCTGGCCAGTAATAGACACCTACTCAAACACTGTAATGAGTAATGGGAACAGGTTATTTTGAAAATTACATCCCAATTCTGATCTTTGTGACAAAAACAAGCTTCCTCCTTCTTCTTTTTCCATTCATGCTGCTTACCACAGCAAACAAAACAGCAGGTATAAACCTATAAGAAGTGAGGAAAGGCTACAGACAGAATATGGAAAACTTGTTTCCCACCCACTACATGCGGCAAAAGAGAATGCAGCAAGTTCTTAAATTGGTCAAAAGTTGAGTCACGGCAACTGGACTTCTTTTGAGGTCAAAACATTTTACTACTCATTCAAGTAGCTTTGTCAGAATTGAGTAGTGAAGCATTTTGATCTCAAAAGAGAAGAGGTCCAGTTGCCATAATTCAACTACCGGATAACCTCGCCTGGATGACTGATAATCTTCACAGACATACTTAAATAAGTGGATGATGAGGGCCTTCTGGACGTCTCCTCCTGCAGCCTTATTGCCTTTTGTTGGAGCACAGAGTACCCTGAGCTGGGGTGGGGGTGTCATCTCTCTTCTACAACCCTAAACCAACCTGTAGCCCTCCATTGGGGTGGACCATCCCACCGTATTGCCAGAGTTTAAATGAAATGGAAATGCCAGCCACCTTTGTCTTTATATGAGAAGAGGTGTCACCTTTTCCTTTACCTCAGGTAAGAAAATATCTTGGGGAAACTCTGATCGAGAAGAAGCTGGAGTGAAAATGGCCTCATCTGAATTCAAAGCATATTTTAAAAACAACTGCTTCGTAAGATGTCTTCCCATAATCCTCTAGCCAAAATCCCCGCGGTCATGCTGCCAAGGTGCTTCCTGGTAGATGTATTAAAAACAAGCATTGTCCAAAGCCATCCCTGTCAATCCCCTCTTGACCCCATTTGTGCTTTGTATAGTTAAAAAGGTAAAGGTCCCCCACACACACATGTGTGCTAGTCATGTCTGACTCTAGGGGTGGCGCTCATCTCAATTTCTAAGCCAAACAGCCAGTTTTGTGCAAGTCCGTAGCCATGTGGCCAGCAACGCTGAACGCATTTCTGCACACAGAACACTATTTACCTTCCCACTTGTTAGGGTGATACCTATTTATCTACTTGCATTTACATGCTTTCGAAGTGCTAGGTTGACAGGAGCTGAGGTTAACAGTGGGAGGTCACTCCGCCATGTGGCACCCGGGATTTGAACCACCGAGTGGCTGACTTTGCAGTTTTCAGCGCTCCAGCCCACTGAGCCACCATTCGATAGCAATATAGGTAAAAGGTAAAGGTTTCCCCACACATGTTCTAGTCATGTCCAACTCTAGGGGTTGTGATCATCTCCATTTTCAAGCCAAAGAGCGAGTGTTGTGCAAGTCCATGGCCATGCGGCCGGCATGGCTGAACACATTTTGTAACTATAGTTAGCTGCACTTTAAAATGGGTGGAAGAAGACTGGATATCCACTCTAGATGTGTGGAGCACACAAGCAAATCATAATCCCATGTCATACTGAAGTCAAGAGTTCTGTGCTTCCCTCTGAGTAGACCTGGAAATATTTGACTCTTAGTACAGGGAATGTTTGTGGGTTTGGCTGAACACAGCTTTGCTGACAGGTTTAAACAATGGTTTTCAAAAGGTAGCTAATTGATGCTTTTAAAGAGCGTTATCACAGAAGCATCTTGGAACAGCTCCTTCTAAATCCCAGAGGCTGATAAGATTTGGAAAATGAAGCATCAAAGGAAGCTTGGACTCTAAGACTCCTAGTGGAAAAGCCAGAATTTCAGTGCTGGGGAAAACTCAAGAGAAACTCCACCCACATGAGTTCACACAGCAGGTAAAACTGGTTGGTCTCTCCAGATGCAGAATAGGAAGGTCATGGTAGTGCAACCGAAAATGTACATCTTCTCCATCCACTCATTTACACTACGGCTTACAACATCTGTCTTGCCGTAAAACTCCACAGCTTTCTCACAGGCCACCAGAATTCATCACTGCAACCTTAGGATGGGCAGGCTCTCTCGCTAGCCAGAGTGAGCCGGTTAATACCAGCAACAGATGTTAAATGTGGGGAGCAGCAACAAGAATTTTAAGGAAGAAATTAGTGGTGGGTGTTGACTTGAAGCTTGTCAGGTCATCACCCTTAGATCAGTGATTTTCAACCACTGTTCCGTGGCACACTAGTGTGCCGCGAGATGTTGCCTGGTGTGCCGTTGGAAAAGCTGAAGAATATCAGCTTTATGTTCAGCCAAACAGGCCCAGGTTGCGCACTGAATAAAGTATTTTATAATTTTTCATATTTCTGTTTACTTACTATTTCAGAATAAAGTAATTATAAAATACTTTCTTTGTGTTTATTTGATTCCTATTCAAGAGAATTACTTTATATATAGTCAATATAGGCACAGAGTTAAATTTTTTAACATTTTCTAATGGTGGTGTGCCTCGTGATTTTTTTCATGAAACAAGTGTGCCTTTGCCCAAAAAAGGTTGAAAAACACTGCCTTAGATCAATGGTTCTCAGCCTTGGTTCCTTAGATTTTGGACTACAACTCCCAGAAATACTGGCTAGCACAGCTAATGGTGATGCCTTTGGGAATTTTAGTTCAAGAACATTTGGGGACTTGGGGGCCTGAACCTGAGCAGCGGAAACATGTCCGGGTGATGTCAGAGAGCTTGAGTAGCCCTTGCAAAATGATTTGTATCTCTGTGTTAGAGACTATTCTGGATTTTCTGTACCACCTCCTAAACAAACAGCATGTATGACATACTGACAGCTCGACAAAGCATGGCTCATGTACAGATCACTTTGTGGTGAGCCATTGAGTCTTAGGATTTTGTTCAGGAATGGGAAGGAGATGGGTGCCCAAGCTTTGAAGCCGCTTGACACAAACCAAAACCAAACTTTCTCTTCTTCGATTGCCATTTGCCTAGAGATGTCATGGTCATTTCCATACAAGTGTGAGGATCTTGCTAGCCTGGCAATTTTGCATGTGGGTGGAGTAGTAAAGTGTCTTAGGCCAGGCCTGCCAGCCAAGCAAAACAGCCAACATCATGGGAAAATAAAAACAGTGTGAAACCAGACTTGAATATCTTGTTCTTTTTCTTCTTTATTTCACTCTCCCAATTGCAGCTGGTACATTTTTTTTGCTGCTGAGAGAGCTTGAAGGGATCTTGTACACACCTCAGAAGCAAAGTTGCTTTCTAGGACAGGAAAGTCACACATAATTATACCACATCAGGGGGGTTAGTTTGGCTCAGACAGCACAATTACACCATATTCAATGCAACTGAGAATTGGGATCTTGTTAATTAGCAAGGACAAAAATTATCATTGTTAAATGGAGGAATCAACAGGCGATATCCAGCCCAAGTTTTATATGTGAACACAAGAAGAAGCATGCTGGATCAGGCCAAAGGCCCATCTAGTCCAGCTTCCTGTATCTCACAGTGACCCCACCAGATGCGTCTGGGAGCACACAAGACTAGATATTTGTCTCCTGATACCACTCCCCTGCATCTGGCCCTTGAAGTACCCTGGTTTTAAGCCTGGAGATTACACATCTCCATCATGTTTTATAATTTGTGATGCACTTTTCTTCCAGGAATCTGTCCATTCCCCTTTTGAAGGCATCTAGGCCAGATGCCATCACAACATCATGAGGCAGGGAGTTCTACAGACTAACAACACGCTGGGTGATTTTTTTTCCCTTTTGTCTGTTCTTACTCCCCCAACCCTCAATTTGAGTTGATGTCCCCTAGTTCTGGTGTTTTGTGAGAGGGAGAAGAGCGTCCCTCTATCCACCTTACTCATGTCCTGCAATATTTTGTATGTCTCAATCATATCCCCCCCAGGTGCCTTTTTTCCAGACTAAAGAGCCCCAAATGTTTTGGCCTTTCCTCATAAGAGAGGTGCCCCAGCCCAGTAATCATTTTAGTCGCTCTCTTCTGCACCCTTTCCAGTTCCACTATGTCTTTTTTGAGATGCCGTGACATGGAATTATACTTTTATTGCTTTTATGAATAATGCATATTTTCTCTGTTATTTATTAATTATTTATCTATTTATTGAATTTCAAGTCTGCCCATCTAGTGGCAGTAACATACGTAGATGTACAAAGAAAATTAAACCAATAAGCATACAGCAACAATGACAACAGCAACAACAACAGGATCTATTCTCCAGGTTTGTGGCATCTTTATACATTAGCATGATCGAGATCCAGTGTGGTACAGTAATTAGGGTCGTGGGTGGGGACTTGATTGAGACAGGCTCAAATTCAAGTGCAAGATGAGGCTACAGGTGATACCTTTTCTAGACTCGTCTTGCGTTTGCATTTTCTATTGGCCACAGCCCCCCCCCCCCCTTTTAACTTCAATAGGCTCAAATTACCACTGGACACACTGGCAGATCTGAAACCAGCCATTCTCCAGGCATACACAGTAGAGTTTACCTTAGTCCATGAGGAGAGAAGCAGAGAAGCCTTATCTTTGTCCTCTTCCCAGGAACATCCCCCCCCCCCAAAACATCCCCTGTTTTAGCCTTTCTGAATCTATAATAACTCAAGAGTTCCGAACTGCATAGAAAGCAGGGATATCTCAGAGTCCAAGCTGGAGTCTTCTTACATCTGCTCACAAGCCACCTATGGTAGAGAGAGCCTGTACATGTACAGAACCTTACCTTCTTTATTGCTCCTCACATGGAGCGTGACGTGAATGCTAGCCTGCTTGCTCTACTCCAGTGGTTTGCACCCTTGGGTCCCCAGGTGTTCTGGAACTTCAGTTCCCAGAAATCCTGGCCAGCGCAGCTGGTGTTGAAGGCTTCTGGGAGTTTGAGTCCAAGAACATCTGGGGACCCAAGGTTGGGATTCCTTTCTCTACTCATTCAGTTTCACCAAGCCATGAATGTGAGAACATGGCTTCTTTCTCATTCTGAATGACTTCATTGGGCTGTTACATTGGGGATAAAGGTAACAGCCTCTCATAAACAGATTACGTTTATGGGAGAGAGGCGGACAGACACAGAGAGTAAATGGATAAATGGAAACAAGTAATCATCATCCTCCCTCTATGAAACATCTGTTTCTATTTGTGTGCCAATAGGAATTTAGCCATGGAGGATTTTGCTCAACTTCTGGATGGACACGTTCTCTTTCTTACATTGAAGACAATCCTCTAATTCCTGGGGTATGTGTGTGTCCCTTCCAAGACATGCAAGGACATTCCAAGGGGTTGCAAGACTGAGACTTCTATAAGGATGGGTGTTTGTCAGCTTTCCGTGATAGATACTGCTGGAAGTTAGGATTTCTCAAGAGAAAAAAAAATGTTTGTTTTTTGTTTAACCAACTGGTATTAAATTTTGGTGATTATTTTAAATTTTAAATTACGCATTTATTCTTTTGTCAAACTAAGAGGACCCAGATGGTGGCAAAGGGGAGAGAGACAGAAGAAGGCACCAATAATTAAAAACGGAGTGTGCTGCCAAACGATTTGGGAACCAGTGCTATAATCTATAATCTCTCTCTCTCTCTCTCTCTCTGTGTGTGTGTGTGTCTCTCTGTCTCTCTGTCTCTGTCTCTCTCTCTCTCTCTCTCTCTCTCTCTCTCTCTCTCTCTCTCTCTGTGTGTGTGTGTGTGAGAGAGAGAGAGAGAGAGAGAGAGAGAGATACTGTGGTACCTCTACTTACGAGCAACTCTACTTGTGGCAATTCGAGTTAAGAGCAGAAAACTGTTGGCGTTTTAACTGCTGCCTTACAAATTTTAGATGTGTTCTGCTCTACTTACATTTTTTATTTTATCATTTTTAATTTTTTTCTATTTTTTTAGATACATCTGCTCTGCTTACGAGTTGTTCGACTTATAAGCATGCATTCAGAATGGATTAAACTCGTAAGTCGAGGTACCACTTTATATTCTTCAGTATAACTAGTGTGGTATAGTAGTAGTAGGAGATAAAGTGATGGACCATAACTTAAGAGGCCTGGGTTCAGATCCCCACTTGGCCATGGGAGTTCAGTACCGTGTTGTGGACGTGGTAAAAGCACTCCTTAAGTAGCTGTTGTGAGTTTTTCAGGCTATTAGATCCCGACCGTGGAAGCCTTTGAGAACTCCTTAAGTGCTCAGTTTCCCCGAATGCCCTATTTGCAATGCTGTAAATTGGTTCCAGCTTGACGAAACCTAATGTGCCAATATATAACCATGAATAGCATCCTTTGGCTCCAATCTGCTAACCTAGTTATGCCAATGTAACTTTGGGAGATGGATCGTTGTAAATTTAAAATAAATCACTGTGAACAATATGAGTTGTATGGTCCAGCATGGATCTGATAATGGCTACAATGATTTCTTAATGTGACAATTTGCTTCCAAAAGTTACAGTATTTGCGTAGCTATGGAGGATGGTTTTGACCTTTCTGTCTTATCCCTATCAAAGGAAAGTAAAGCATTATCACAAGTACTTTGGGTTCCATGCCCCACCTTCTCCTATGAGGGCCATTCAGAGGAGGAGGTGGGGCCAAGAAACCTGCAGCACTGCTTCTGATAGGGTGGACCACAGGAGGAGGTGGGGAACACAATCTGGGGTCACTGCACAACAACTCTGGGCCTGATCCACTGAACCACACTGAAGCCCGGTCAGTGCCCATCTCAAATTTCAGTTGTTTGAAGGTCAATTCTTAGTTTTAGATTTGCTTTTCTCCCCAATCCTTAACAATATAGATAGATAGATAGATAGATAGATAGATAGATAGATAGATAGATAGATAGATAGATAGATAGATAGATAGATATAGATATATATAGAAAAAGAAATATATTATAACTGCTGCATAGTTGAGTGGCTTAGGTATCTGGCTGCACAGCCAGACGTCAGTTCAGTTCACCACTGCTCCTCCTTGACAAGGACTGGACTCGATGGTCCATTGAGTCCATTCCAACTCTGCAGTGCTAAAATGATAATGATAATAATGATGGTGATAATGATATATATTATGCTGAGACAGAAAACAAAGTAAGTTTTGCCTGGCTTGGAATAACACACTTGAAAGCAGAGCTAAGCAGCATATAGGCCTGCATTAACGGTTACTAGGATTCGTAAGTTCTACTTCCTGGTGTCTGGTGCAAACGATGCACGTTTTGAAACATCTCCCTTTTGAAACATTTGCCGCATTCTCCCGAATGGCACAGCTGGATCCCCACATGTTATTATGCATATTCTTTCCCCTGAGTTAGAATGGAAGTTTTTTTGCGTGTTCCCTTAGTGCAGCGGTTCTCAACCTTCCTAATGCTGCAACCCTTTAATACAGTTCCTCATGTTCTGGTGACCCCTCACCCTTCTTGGAAGAGGCCACAAGCTCCCTTTGGCAGGCCACTGCCGCAGGTACCATAGAGAACTTCCCTCTACAGGCACCCTCAGCCAATCACAGTTTCCGCTGCCATTGACTGACATCCTCTCCAACCTATCAAGCTGTAACTCACTCTTTCCCCCCTTCCTCCCCCGCCCCTCCAGACCCTTTTTCTTCACTGGCTCATGGCAACCCCTGTGAAATGGTCGTTCAAGCCCCAAAGGCATTCTTAGATCACCCAAAGGAATTGCGGAGAAGACATTCAGCTGAAGCAGATACCTGAAAACCACCCTCTACACCAAACTGGGTTTACCAGCCTTTTCCCCTTACCTTCCTCTAAAGCAACACAAGTCCCCTCTGGATCAATTGCTACCTCCAGATATTAAAATATGAAAGTTAGGGTGCTTTTACACGACCCCTAAGATCCACTGGCAACTTAAATTCGGACCAGAGATCTTGGGGGTTTGCTCCTCTTGCTGTGTTCCCAACCCTCTGCACTCCCTTGCTCCTGTCTGCTTGAGGGGAGGGAGAAAAGAAGGGAGAAAAGAATGCAGGCTCACCTCTGCTCTGCCGTGGGGAGCTGCCCCGGGAAGCATTCCAGTCTCTTAAAGGGGCAGGGGGCAAAAAACAAACAAACAAACAAATAAGGCGAGGAGAGCCCGGCACTCACTGCTTTGCAATCTGCATCAGAAATTTGTCACCTTCGGAGACCAGGTACTTGGAAAATGCGCTGGGACGCGCTTAGGTGGGCGTGGTCGTACTTAATTTTTTTTTAGTCCGGAGCTGGTAGGAAAACAATTTTAAGCTCCGCATCTTGGAGCCCTTTGCGTTGGATTTTAGGGGTCGTGTAAAAGCACCTTTAGTCTTTAAGGTGCCACATGATTTCTGTCTTTTGTTTTATTTTGCTTTTCTTTGATTTTTGCCTACAGATTTTTTCTATCTGTTTGTCGAACTCTCCCCCACAAGCTCTGTTCAATTCTGGAAAACAACAGCCGAGCTTACTACCAAAAAAAAAATCAGTAGCAATTCTTTCCCATTTGTTTACAAGGATTTTCCAGATGATTTTGTTTGATCACAGCTGGGATTGTTAGGAATGTAGGTTTTGACGTGCGGGTGGTGCTGCTGGATCACGTCTTCAAAGGAATACGATTTCCCCTTGCTTCTTAGTAAGGGCACATGGAAGAAATTGTTAGCTGTGTCCAAAAAGTAGTAATCAGCCAGGCCTCTTGAATATGAAATAACAAGCAGTGCCATAATTCAAAGGAATTGAAGTCAACTATATACTTAAGCCTCAATGCATATGATGGAGACTGGGTGTGCCCACACACAAAAGAAAGTAATAACAACAATTTATGAGTGCATGTAATCGCTTAATGACGGGAGTGGCTCTGCACAATTGGATTTGACCTTTGCTGCCTCGCTGCTCTCTTGATTCTGGCCGAGATTGGGACTACTTACTTGGTTATTTGTGCTGAATTCCTGCTTCTTAAATAACAGTGGAAGAGCAAAGGAGTTTTCTTTAGATGCACTAATTCCCTCTTGTTTTACCTCCCTTTCTTTCACTTGGGGAGAGAAAAATCACTGGATGTACTACAATTTTGGCCCTGTTAACTTGCAGTTGCCACCATGGTTGTTTTGGACTTGTGGATGCGTGCATGCGCACACACACACACCATATTTTCCCACTGATAAGATGTCCCCCATGTATAAGACAACCCCCACTTTCCCAACCCAAAGTTTTGCAACCACACAGATATCTTCTCAGCTTACTTCCATTTATAAGACAACCCTCAATTTTTAGTCTAACAATTTAAGACAAAAAGACACATGGAAAAATACTATATATCCCCCTGTGCCGTGAAGCTTACAAGCCACACTTTCATAACCCAACCTACCTCAATAGGTTATTGGGAGGATCAAATTGAATGGAGGAGACCCATATATAACCTTCTTGAGGTCATCGGGGAGGGGGGGGAGAAGGGATGTGAAGGTAAGAAAGAAATAAACCAGACAAATGGAATTGATTTTAGTATAACTATAATCTAGATGTAAAAAAGGAACAGCAGCTGGCTGGATAGCACAGTGAGATAGGTCTCTGGCTACAGAGCCAGTGGTTCGGAGTTCAATTCCAACCTGTGCCTCCTGTGAGTACAACCAACCTGTTTGGCCTTGGGCAAGCTAAACAGGTATACCACCCAGAAGAGGTAAACCATTTCTGCATTCTCTTTACCGAGAAAACCCTGAAAAGGGTTGCCATCAATTAGAATTGACCTGAGAGCACACAATTATTTTTCGTAGAAACAACAACAGCCTTCTCGTGCCTCCGAAAGCTGCCAGAATCCTCCCACCCAGCTGGCCTTGGGGATGCTGGGACATGTCCAAAAAAGGGAGTTTTCCCACTCCTGTACCTTCCAGATGCTAGACATTTCTTACACCTACAACCTTATATTTTTCTCCAAATCCAACATACGGCAATGACCCTCAGTGCTGGCAAGGCCGATAGGAAATACCTGAATATGGGTGCACTGGGACTTTCTGTAAAACTCGTATTCTACTTGGGAAGCACAGCGAGCAAATCAATTATTATTGAGTTCACCTAAATGCACTTAATGCAGCAGTTAAGTAGCTCTGTCCAAGGTTATCTTTACTTCGATATATTAAATGGCGCCAAACAATTTGTCACTCCCTTGGAACGTCTTTGACGGTGCACATTAGTCAGGTCAGGCATTCTTGGTTTGTTTACTGTCAGGTGGCAATGGCATTTGCTATGCTTGTACTTTGCAGACATATTGTTCTCCATATAAGGCAATGGAAGCTTTGCAGGAAAGACCTGTCTTTTGATTAGTGTCATGTTCAGCCTTGTTGGTTCTTCCGTATCCCATGTAGCATCTGCGCATGAAGGTTTTCCTAAGATGATCTTATCACAAGGTTCTCACTCGAAAATATCCCAGAGGTTAAGAGGTAAGACCAGATGGGAACTGGTCTATGAAACAAAGAGTAATAAGGCTGTCTTATGAGCTGAGAGATTGCTGAATCGGTGTGTACACATTGTGTCATTAAGTCAGTTCCAATGTATGGAGACTCTAGCAAGGTCCCAGGTCTCCAGGATATTAAAGGTTGGTTTTATCCAACTTCTATGAACTTTCAACTGGAATTTGAATCCAGGTCTCCTGAGCCCAATGCTCAGGGTTTTTTGGGACTTCTAGCAGATAGGGTCTCACAGTGCAATATTTAGGGATGAAATTAGTGGGGAATTTTGAACCTAGGGGTTATTGGGTAGATTAGGAAGTCTGAAGCCCCTGTACAGTACTACCTAAAGGAAAATTTTGAGAAGCGATGATCAAATCTGTGGACATGTTTCATCTGACACAAATGATCCCTGGCTGCAATAGAAACATGGAGCTTTCAGCTCCCTACCACCTATGGTTCTCTGTGAAATACAAGATAAGGATGTAGGTGAAGCAGTGAATAAGACACAAAACTAGAAAATTTTGAATGAGGCACTTAAATTCAGACCTTATTCCAGAATTTGTCATACAAAGAACAACCCATCTCCTTTATGATCCTAAAAATTTATTTATTTATTTATTTATTTATTTATTTATTTATTTATTTATACAACTTATATGTCGCCCACTACCCAAAGGTCTCTGGGCAGCTTACAATTAAAATGAACAATTAAAACAGTTAAAACGTTAAAAAGGCAATGGACAATTAAAACAATAAAAACATTTAAACACAAAACATTAAAATTGCCACCAGGACCCACAATCTATGTTATGTCAGTTAAAAAACTTCAGAAACAGGAAGGTTTTTATCCTGCGCCAAAATGTCATCCGCGTTGGCGCCAGGCGGATGTCACTTGGGAGGGCGTTCCATAACCTGGAGGCAGCTACTGAAAAGGCCCTAGACCAGTGTTTTTCAACCTTTTTTGGGCAAAGGCACACTTGTTTCATGAAAAAAATCATGAGGCACACCACCATTAGAAAATGTTAAAATGTTTTTAACTCTGTGCCTATATCAATCTCTAAAAGGTTCACCATTGCTGGTGTAGGGAGAAGCAGGACAGAGGGGCCACAGATTGAGGCAGCCTGCTCTCTAGCACCCAGTTCCCACTTACCTGTGTTGTTTTTTTAAAGACATTTTGCCCTGCATGGACTTCTGTGTCCAGTGGAGACCTGAGAAGGGGCACTGACTCTCCAGGAACACAAATAAGACCCAAAAGCCCATCTTGCTCTCCACACTGTGGCCAAGGCAGATGCCTTCAGCAAGTCCAGCGACAGGAGGGGAGGAGGATGAAGGAAGGCAGGAAGGAAAGAAGGCAGAAAGTGTTCTGCTTGTATACCGCCCCATACCACTTCAAGGAGTCTCTGGGTGGTTTACAGTTTTAATTACAGTAGGCAGGCTGCTAGACATACACATATGCAGGCTAGAAATGAGCACGTTTCTATGAAGGGGGAAAGGGTATGAATGGAAAGAGAGAGGTGGGGGAAAAAAGAAAGAAAAGAGAGAGAGAGAAGGGGGCGACCCAAGACAGAAAGAAAGGGGCAAGACTTCAAGGAACCCATCGCGGGGCCCCTCAGAGACGGCTCTTCCCCTCCCGGACCCTAAAGGCCGGCCGGACGGCCGTCCAGCCGTGCCAGTAGCCCCCCCGTCCGCCCGCCTCCTCAGCCCAGGCCCGGTGGAGGCCTCCTCCATCCCCTCCTCCTCGCAGCCCTGCCGTGGTGCTCGTGGGGCAGCTGGGCGCCCCTCCTCCCCTTCCCCTCACCTGGTGGTTTGTTCTGGGCTGGGGCTCCCGGGCCGGCTCGTGTTGGCGGGCGGGCTGTCGGGCGGCTCAGTCCATTGGTAGCTCCCAGGAAAGGGGTGGTGGTGGTCCAGGGTAAAAAAAGGAGGGGGGGAGAGGGAAGCGAGCGAGTTGCGGCGGCGGCAGGCAGGCACAGGGCAAACATTAAGAGAATGAGTGGGGCCGGGGCCGGCCTGGGAGGAAGTGACGCCAGCGCCGCGGGCCTTGGGGGGGGAGGAGCCAAGCTGGCCCTTGGACGCTATTTATAGTGCCTCCCAGCTGTGGGCCGCCCGCCGGCCCTGGGTTGAATTTCTTTAGAATTTTTCAATTTTTCCCACGGCACACCAGGCAACATCTCGCGGCACACTAGTGTGCCACGGAACAGTGGTTGAAAAACGCTGCCCTAGACCTACAAGCCTCCTTCAGGGATGGCTCTCTCAGGAGGGCTCCCTGGCTAGATCTTAATTGCCGGGTAGGTTCATAAGGTTCAAATTATAGACCTCAAACCTGCCTACCCACATTTTATATGTTGTTTATATCAATTATTTCTCCAAAATGTCTAGGTTTCTTTCATGCAGTTGAGAAGATGTTCACTTCTAGTATACTAAACTGGGATTTTACACCATCCTAATTCAAAGCAAGCAACTTTTATGGGTCCATGGACTGTCCCAAATGAAACGTATTGTTGTGGAACTAGCTTGAAGTCCTCTTCCAACCTTGAAAAAGTGGTCATCCCTGCGTATTAAACTCTGCAAGGCCCACTGCAACTTATTTATAAGCTGGATCTGAGCTCGTAGAAACTTCCAGGAGCAGAAATTTTGAATTGCTATTTATTTGATAGATCATGTGCTGGGGTGTTTGGGAGCAAAGGGTGCAGAAACAGACTTGAGGGCTTGTACCAAGTCCTGAACCTCAGGGCAGAAACCTTATGGATAGAGATCGGCACGAACAGCTGGTTCAGCAGTTCGTGCTGGTTCGTTTTGTGGCAAAACAGGTGTTGGCACTTCCCAGTCCTGTCTCCTCTGGCAGGTATCCACTCAAAGACAGTACCCTGGCTTCTCTGCTCTGCCTCCTCTGGTGACTTCCTCTGAGTGTTTCTCTGTTGAAGGAGGTTTGGCTGGGAATTTATTTATTTTTATTTTATTTTATTTATTAAATATATACCGTGCCCATCTGGCCACTCTGGGCGGCTCACAGCAAACTATACAGGTTACACATCCAATAAATATAAACAACCAATTAAAACAGTACAACCACGGTAACATCATGAATAACGTATAAGTGAATATAAACTCTGATTGAATTAAATGTATCTTAAATGAGATTAAAATTACAATTCAACTAAGAGGCTGAAGAGAAAAAAGGTTTTAAAAATGAGATGGCAGAACTGCAACTAAGATGGTATAATAAAAAACTCGACCAGGCCTGTTGAAAGAGCCAGGTTTTCAAGGCTCTTTGAAATGAATCTAGGGAAGGGGTTAGACGTGAACACAAGTTTGGCCCACAAAACGACCCGGCAAGAACCATTGAAGCAGTGGTTCCTGCCCATCTCTGCTTATGGGAATTATCTTCTGTTTATCCCTCTCTCTTCTGCTTGCCTAGGCTGGTTTTGAGAATTACTGTACCTACATCTCATGGCGCCCTCCACACTTCTTGACTCTTTAATGGGATGAACCAATGGAACTGGATTATTGTAGTTTCGCAAGACTTTTTTCAGGTTTTGTTTGGATGTTCTTGGCTTGGCGAGACACTCCTTTAAAAACCTATTTTCCTAAATTCAACCTTGACATTGCTCCTGGCCTGGTGTCTTCTTTTAAAAACGTGCTTATTTTTATGGTAACACCCTGATTGCAGTGATATGACATGATGCGTTCTGATGGGAAGCTTTGGTTTGGGCTCCGTGCATCTTGCTGAAATGGCTAGGACGACATTTCAAACACAGAGGTGGCTTGTGGTGACACTCCCTAGGCGTTAAAGAATTTCCAGGCCCTCTCAGTTGCTTATTTCTGCTGGAATGGAACTGCAATGGAACTGTCTCTCATGGATGAAAATACATGGAAATGGAAAAGAATCATGCTGCTGGTGTGGTGAACCATAAGGTGCCCTGGAAAATGTCTTGTGAAGAGACCAGGGACAAGTGAGAAACACAACAAAGCTTGCAAAGATGGAATCAAACCTAGGTCACTGGAAGCTACGCCTCTTGCAACCTAGTGGTGTCAGAAACTTGTACCACCTGGGCTGAATTTGTGGCTGCATTTTTAGTGTGGATAATGGCCTTTGGCCCAATCTGAGTCTGCCCTGCCCAATCTCCACCCCCTTTCTATTTCTTCTGCAAGTAAATCTTAGCCATCAGGTTAATTCCACCAGAAGTTCCTATTTGGCACTAATTAGGGCTCATCTAGAGTCTTGTGTCCAGTTCTGGAACCCTCATAAGAACATAAGAAGAACCATGCTGGATCAGGCCAAAGGCCCATCTAGTCCAGCTTCCTGTATCTCACAATGGCCCCACCAAATGTGTCCGGGAGCGCATGAGACTAGATATCTGTCTCCTGATACCACTCCCCTGCATCTGGCCTGTGAAGTACGCCAGTTTTAAGCCTGGAGATTACATATCTCTTCTCCATCATGGTTTGTAACCTGTGATGGACTTTCCCTCCAGGAATCTGTCCAATCCCCTTTTGAAGGCATTCAGTCCAGATGCCATCACATCTGGCCTGGGTGAACAACGCGCTGGGTGAAAAATATTTTCTTTTGTCTGTTTTTAGTCTCCCAGCCCTCAATTTGAGTGTATGTCCCCTAGTTCTGTTATTTTGTGAGAGGGAGAAGAGCTTCCCTCTATCCACTTTACTCATGCCCTGCATTATTTTGTACGTCTCATCTGAAGAGAGATGTCATCAAACTGGAACAGGTTCAGAAGAAGGCAACAAGGATGACCAGGCAACTGGAAACCAAGCCCTGTGAAGGAAGACTGAAAGAACTGGTTATGGTTAGCTTTCAGAAAAGTCAATGGAGGAGAGATAGGATAGTACTCTTCAAATACTTGAAAGTTTGTGATATAGCGGAGGAGCAGGATCTGTTCTCAATCCCAGAGTGCAGGACACATAATAACATGCTCAAATGACAGGAAGCCAGTTTTCAGCTGAATACCAGGAAAAAACTTCTTAACTGTTAGAGCAGTATGGCAATGGTACCAATTGCCTCAAGAGGTGGTGAGTGCTCCAAACCTGGAGGCACTCAAGAGAAATTTGGACAACTCGCTGTCAGATCTGCTTTGATTTCGATCCCTTCATTGAGCAGGGTCTTGGACTCGATGGCCTTATACAGCAGGTTCTTTCCAATTCCATTCTGCTTTCTGCAGATCTCTGAAATTAATCAGCAGAAGAAGGTTTTGCCAGTATGGGAGAATTTCAGTGGGAAGAAAAGATTTCGGTTTGATTGTAACATCTGCAACCATTCAGTTGAGACGGCATTAGATATCTTATGTATAAATGAATACATTTATTGTTTTTAAAAAAGAATCCTTTTATATTATACAAATGGAATTACTATCCATGCATTTCAGGTAGAATTTTATGCGTTGTGGTCTTTGGGGTAGTAGTAGTAGTAGTAGTAGTAGTAGTAGTAGTAGGAGTAGGAGTAGGAGTAGGAGGAGGAGGAGGAGGAGGAGGAGGAGGAGGAGGAGGGGAACAAGTTATACCAATGCATTATAAATACACAGTAGAGGGGTTGGAAATTACTCATTACAACTGGTGGCAGAAATCCTGTTGCACAGCTTTATGTGTGCAGTGCAAAGTGGCATCAATGTTAGGAGAAAGCGTGGCAGGGCCCAAGTGCTACTCACAAAGCACTTCCCCTTCATGACAACCAAGGGGTGAAACATGAAACGTGGTTGATTGTTCAATTGAATTGCACATTCAGACCGCCACAAGCTTATGTTAGCATTGCATTATATTATGCAAAGTTGAACTGGATTTCAGCCAATGAGTTGATTAATTTCTTTGTGCATAACTTAGTTATTTTATTATAACACAAGGAAGAATGACCCTGATGTAACTGCAATTGCTTGGGTTATTTCTATTGTAACCGGATGTGTAGCCTTACTATTTAAGTGTGTTTTGTATGGCAAGTTGTGAATTATAGCCTAGCCTTTTTCTGTATTTTAAGTTTTCCCTCACACATGCATGCTAGTCATGTCCAACTCTGGGGGCGGTGATCATCTCTGTTTCCAAACCAAGTAGCCAATATTGGGCAAGTCCATGGTCGAATGGTCAAATGCATTTCTGCGCACAGAACACTGTTTACCTTCCCACTTTTTAAAGTGGTACCTATTTCTCTACTCACATTTACATGCTGTCGAACTGCTAGGTGTATTTTACAAGTATCTAAAAATAACAATCTAATTGTTTCTGAATTGTTAGAAAAATAATTAGAACATTACATCAGAAAAATTGCAAATATAATGTTAACCAACTACATATTTATTTGACACTGCAACCTGTAAATAGACAATTAGAAAATTAGCAGTCTAATCTCTGTAAGGATATAGATTCAGGGATGCACCCAGGGTGCAGGTTTCAGGCCATATGTAATCCTCTACAGCTCCATTCTCCCTTCTCAATTTTACAGACATCTTGGAACTGTACGGACCTAAGTTAATTTTTAACCGGAGCCGCTTGTGAATGTACAGAGCCAACAAGAAATGCTTGCTTTTTTGCAAAGAAAGAAAGAAAGAAAGAAAGAAAGAAAGAAAGAAAGAAAGAAAGAAAGAAAGAGGGGGCTTTCTCAATTAGTTCATCAGAACTCTAATTAGTATTACTGGTAGAGATGGGCACGACTTAGCGGTATTCCCGTTTCCGTTTCCGTTACTCGGTTCCGTTACTCTACGGAAACGGTAACGGGAATTACTCCGCCAGACTTCGAGCTCGAACCGACGAACGAACAATTTTGGTCTGATTTGTCGTGCTCGTTCCTTGCATCGCGCGATCGCGCGATGCCACGCGGCACAGAAAAAAAGTTTTTAAAAGTTTAAAAAAAACGGTTCCGGCTGAAAAGCAGGCGGAAAAATGCCTGCCGTGCCTCTGGGCACCTACCAGAGGGGTTGTTTCTGGAGGTCCCCGGCCTCCCCCCCCATCCCCCGTCCTAGTGGGCTGCTCTGTGGGACTCGCCGCAGGCTCACAGCCAGCCAGCAAAAAGCCCAGTCTCGCCAGCCGCCGGCCGCCGCAATTAAAGCGCAAGCAAGCGGCACGGACGGCACAGGAAAAAACTTTTAAACTCTCCCCCCACCCATTCCCGGCCCAAAAAAGCAGGCGGAAAAATGCCTGCTTGACTAAGGGCTCAGGGCACTCACCGGAGGGGTGGTTTCTGGAGGGGGGGTCCCGCCTCCCCCCCGTCCTGGGCAGCCGGACTCGAGCCTGCGGTGCGGGCGGGGAATCCAAAATGGGGCGGTGAACGCAATATTGTTTTTGAAATCGTGGTCCAAAAACACACAAGCACAACAGAAACACGCGAAAATTTATAAACTGCCAGATTTTTCACAGTAGCAGTGGGTTTTTTCTTGCAACAAAATGTCTCTCCTCTCCTCCTCTGTCCTCCATTGATTTTATTTTTTTTATTTTTTTTTACACCTGCGCAATGATGGGCTGGCCGAGTGGCCAGCCATGTGGGAGTGGACGACCATGCAAATTTTTGGAGCCATCCCACCAGTTGCATGGCCACTTGGCCATGGAGACTTCTGGGATGTGCCAAAAAGCCCCCTAAAACCTGCCCTAGCCCCCCTAACCCTAACCCTAACCCTTGACTCCGTACCCATACATCACAGACTGTCTTCTTAGTGGGTCAGAGAGGCACCCAGAGGTGCAACCCACTAGCCCACCGTAACCTTACCCGTCACTAGCCTAACCCTAGCCCTTGCACTAAGCCACCTTAAAGCCAGATCTACTTGATTGCATTGCACTACACGCAGCAAGTACCATTCCCTTCTGTGTGAGACATGGTGGTGCGAGAGCCTTAGTTAGGCATCTCACTATGGCTCTGGGTTCAGTGCCATCCACTAGTCTTCACAGTCACTGTCTGCACATTATGTTATGCAATATCCATATGGCTATTGCATAGCATTTTGCAGCAGCAGCAGGTGAGGAGGGGAGACCCCCATGTTGAGGGGTCTCTTGGAGCCTGCTTCCCCTTCCTAGTGGGTGAGGATAGGAGGCACCCACGGGTGCCTCCAGGAGCCCACTTTCCCTTATAGCGGGCCAGAGGAGGCACCCACCCCAGAGAGGTGCCTCCAGGAGCCCGCTCCCCCCCAAAAAACCAGTACTAACGACAACGAAAAACGAAAAAATGAACCGACTTATTTTTGCGAATTTTCACGAAAAACGGAAACGACCCGAAACGGGACCGGCCCGACTAACGACAACTCAAAAAAAAAATTCAAGTCGTGCCCTTCTCTAATTACTGGCAAAATACAGCTGCTTCACCAAAGCTAGCCCAGTAGAATTTGGTGATGTTGTGAATTAGAAACCTTTCCCTAAGAATCAGGCTGTGAAACATCGCCACGTAAAGCAATTATTGATTCTGTTCTATGTACCGATGGAAGGAGACAAAGCCTTGGTAAATATTGCCCAATCAATAGTTCTGGAGAAAGAATGGAGTTCAATAATGAGTTTCCAATGTAGAAAACAAAGCCATTGCAGCTTATTAACAGGATCTGGGTAGTAGCAGCTGAAGCAAAAGTGGACCCTCTCAATCTTATGCCTGATTAATCAGGTGAGCAAGGGCTATTTCCTCATATGGACAAGAATCCTAAACACTTAACATAATCTGAACTGCAGTAAATTACTTTTTTTCAACTGCCAATCCTAGATCATCCCATGTAGTGTGGCCAAGGCCCAAACAATTCTGATACTTGTTGTAAAAAAAATACTTCTACATCCAGAGGATAATGTTTGTTGACCCTACTGGTATCAAGATGATCATGGCATCCTTCTTCCATTAATGTAGAATCCAATTTTCATATGTGTGTTTTCCCAACTGCATCAAGGGTAGGCAATCCTTTTTCCACATCTATGTACCATGTTGGGAATGTCCTGTTTGTGGTGGGCAGGATTGGAGCTGCTTATATTTATAACTGGGCACCTCTTCCCTAGCACCTTTCACAGAGGCACACAAATTCCCACTTTCCCTGCCTCCATGTTCAGCCAAGATAGTTGTCCGCATTTGGCAAAAAGCAATGTCCTATCAGGATAGCTGGAGAGTCGAGGCTTTGCACCATAGGCTGGGTTGTTTATTTTCAGAAGAATGAATACAATGCCACCTGGAAGCCATCTGCGTCTGAGTAGTGGTAGGATGATGACATGCTGCCCCTTGATTGATCTAAACCAGGGGTGCCCAAGGTTGGGTAACCCAGGTGTTCTTGGACTGCAGCTTCCATAAATCTTGGCCAGCATAGCTTAGTTGTGAAGGCTTCTGGGTGCTGCAGTCCAAGAGCACTTGGGTGACCCAAGCTTGGTAATTAATACTCTAGGACAGGCATGCCCAAACTTAGGCCCTCCAAATGTTTTGGAGCACAACTCCCAGAATTCTAAGCTTAGATTGCAAATGGCAAAGGACCTCCCCCTTTTGATTCTTTATTTTCCAAATGCTATCCCTGTATTCCATGTACAGTGCCACTTTAGAAGGCTAAATATGTGTTGTAGACCAGGGAAGCTCAGGAAATTACTGTCCTTAAAAGCAGCTTTCTCATAGTCTGCCTCCCAGACTATTTTTTTCTTCCTAAAAGTAACTTCCCAAACTTAATCTTTCCCATCCTAGTGTAAACAGTTGGTACTGGGAGTGCAGAAGCGAGAAAAAGCCATACAAACCACTGCAGAGGTTGTTAAGCTGTGCGTAACATTTTAATCTTACATGTTTAATATGGCTTCAAAGTGAAATACTAAATACTTGCACATGTTGGTGAGCAGGGAAAGGTTATTATTTCTTGTTAAAAGCAGAAAGTACTTTATGTCCCCTGAGTTTATGATCACGTTAAATAAACAGGAAAGACTATAATGTTCATTGGAGTGAAATGGAATACAAATGAATCCCATTAAACATACGGAGATAGGAGAGGAAAAAGAATAGCACCTGTCCAGGTGTTGTTGCTGCTTTATTTGTGTTGCTGTTCTTGGCTCAAAGAGCCGTCTCACCTGCCTGACTAGATCCCAGATTCAGTGCTTTTCACCCAGAGATGATTTGTTTGGGGTTACAACTCTCAGAATCACCCAGCAAACATGGTGAAAAGTTACCTTTTCCTCTTCTTGGCTTTTATCCTGCTAGGCCAAAACAGCAAAGTGTTCTGCTTATATAGTGCCCCATAGTGCTTAAGGCTAGCCTAAGCGCTTGAAGGAGAGCATTAGCAGTAGGGAAGACTATTAACATTCTATAATCTGGGAGCAACCACTGAGAAGGACCTCTCTGAAGGTCCTACGGGCCAGGAAGGCTCAACTGTGAAGACACAGCCCTTCAGAAACATATCACTTACACCAGGCATGTCCAAACTTCGGCCCACCTGGTGTTTTGGACCACAATTCCCAGAATTCTAAGCTTAGATTGCCAATGACAAAGGACTCTGGGAGTTGTGGTCCAAAACATCTGGAGGGTTGAAGTTTGGACATGCCTGATTTACACATTCCTCTTCCCCTGAGATATCAAGTGGCTCAGCAAGACATGTTTGTAACGCTGAAGAAACCCCTCATCTGGAAGTTTAGAATACTGAAAAGTTCCCCTTTAGCTAGGATATGTTGAAGAGACGTACCCTTCTTCAAATCTACGGGGGGGGGAGGCCTCTTGTAATCTTAACTATGGTGTAGAGATGGGCGCGAACCACTGGTTCAGTGGTTTGTGCGAGTTCGTATTTCATCTAAGCAGGCCACTGGTACTTCCCATCCCCACCTCCTCCAATGGGTGCCACTCAGAGGCAGCACCCACAGCAGCTGGGGCAGGGAAGCTGGGGTACTGCCTCTGAGTGGGCATCTGCAGGAGGAGGGCTGGGAAGCGCCAGACACCTATTTGGATGAAAAACTGGCACGGACCACTTAATTGGTAGTTTGTCACCATCTCTAGTGTGACCTTTAAAAGTTGCTTGAAAGCAGAAATTTTTGGCAAGTCCAACTTTTAATGCAAGCGATACCTGCTGAAATTCCTAACCCTATATTACTGTTAAGTGCATAAGAATAGAGATGGGCATGAAATGAATTTTTTATTTGGTTTTTCGTTTTGTAACAGAATGAATGAAGTGCCCTTAAAAAAAAGAAATGAAACAAAATGGAAATTTTTGTTTTGTTCCATTCCGTTTTCATTTATTATTTATTTTGACAAGCCTTGATCTTGGCGCTTGTCAAAATAAATAATAAAAACAAGCACCAGCCACCCTGTGGGCCAGCTGGTCAGTGCTAGTTTTTTTTAAAAAGCGCCGACCAGTCTGCGGGCCAGCTGGTCATGTGCTAGATAAAAAATATATATATGTTTTCAAAAAGTGCTGTCCCGGCCTGCAGGCCAGCTGGTCGGTGTGAGATAAAAAAAAATTAAAAGTGCTGGCTCGGCTTGTGGGCCAGTTGGTCGGCACGAGATTAAAAAAATAAATAATTTTTTAAAAGAAAATTCATTTCTTTTTAAACCACACAAAACAATGAAAAACAAAATGAAAACTGAAACAAAAGGCCACTTCATGTCCATCTCTACACAAAAGCCCTACATCAGTTTTGTCTCATCACTAAAGTTTTCCATGCACTTATTATTTTAGAATTAAAATAGCAATCTGGGATTATGATCTTATTTTGCATTTTTATAAAGAAGAGAAATATTTTGTTTACATTCTGTGGCATATATTTTAGGGACAAGTTTCTTTGATCTTTTAAATAAGGTCAATAAATGCTTTACCTTAATTGTATCTGAATATTTCCAAGTACCTTGGAAGTAATAAGGACAGAGAGTTTCTTTCCAGTAGAATTTGCACATAGCCAATTAGCATTTCAAAAGAAAAAGCCACATTTTTTAAAAATGCAGGTGCTGACGTGCATTTATATTGCTAGTAAAGGCATTAGGTCTCCATTTGCTCCTGGCGAATTCATAATGTAACATGCCTAAGTGTGGACGTATGAGATCTGAGAGTGATAAGGATGAAAGCATCACCTGGTTATATAATCTGCAAAATAATTTAGCTTTTTAAAATAGAGAATGACTTCCCAAAACATAACTACAGATATTTATTCCTCTCGCCTACTACATTACTGTAATTGCAAAAAGTCTAATTTGCATCCAAGGCATTCCGATGTGTAAGAGATTCTGGAAGGAAAATACTTTTGTAGTCAGCCTGCTAGGTCAGAGTAGTCATAGTCACTGCATATTACGGGGGAGAAAACGTTCACATAATACAAAAACATCCAGCAGAACTGATCCAGGGGGATACAGAAGAGAAGATATCATAGAATCATAGAATCATTGTAGGGTTCAAAGAAGCTGTGGAGGTCTTCTAGCCAACTCCCTGCCAAAGGCAGGATACCTCATACCATCCTAAACAGATGGCTATCCAATGTTTTCTTGAAACCCTCTACTGATGGGGCACTCACAAATCTTGCCATCAGGAAATTTCCCCTTGTTTCTAGGTCGTCTCTCCCTCTGATATGTTTCTTCACCCAGCCTTTAACTCAGTGGTTCCCAACCTGGGGGTCGGGACCCCTTTGGGGATCGAACAACCATTTCATAAGGGGTTGCCATAAGCCAGTGAAAAAAAAGGCACAAACGGCTTGGGTCAGGAGGAGGGGGGATGAAGGGGGGGGAACAGTGAGTTAACAGCTTGATAGGTTGGAGGGGATGTCAGTCAATGGCACCAGAGGTTGCGATTGGCTGAGGGTGCCTGTAGAGGGAAGTTCCCTATGGCAACTGGGGCAGTGGCCTGCCAAAGGGGGCTTGTGGCCTCTTCCAAGCAGGGCAAGGGAGTCACCACAACATGAGGAACTGTATTAAAGGGTCACGGCATTACAAAGGTTGGGAGCCACTGCTTTAACTGATCCAAGGAACCCATTTTTTCCCATTTGGTCTGTAAAGACATATTTGCCAATATTTCTTAGACCAATGGTTCCCAAACTTGGGCAGCCCTGGTGTTTTTGGACTACAGCTCCCAGAAGCCTTCATTACTAGCTGTGCTGGCCAGGGTTTCTGAGAGATGTATCCAAGAACATATAGAGACTCAAGAATGGGAACCAATGTTCAGAGGATAATTTACTGAGGACGTCTTGTTGGCTTCTTGAATTCTGCTCTTCTATTACTTTTCTCTTTCTCTTCCGCTATTCCCCCAGCTGGGTTTCAGTTGTAACAAAATTTGAAAAATCTCATACTCATTATTTGTTTGTTTGTTCCATTTTTAGGCTGATGGCCTCCCAGTGAGACCACCCAAGGCAGTTCACAAGGCTAAAATGTGTATGTGTGTGTAGTGTCATTACAGTCGTGACCGACTCTTTGTGACCCCATGTCCATGGAGTTTTCTTGGCAGGAATACTGGAGTGGCTTGCCAGTTCCTACTCCAGGCGCCCACAAGCACCTGGTATTCCCTGGTGGTCTCCCATCCAAGTACTAACCAGGGCCGACCTTGCTTAGCTTCCGCAATCAGGCGAGATCGGATGCGCTTAGGACATCTAGACAGCTAAAATAAGCCACACTAAAAACACAATACAGTGTGATAAAGAGAAATAGACAAGTTCATACAAGCTATGACTATCCATGACTGTCAGAAATCCTATGTTTTCCATGGCCAAGCAAAGATCTGATCTGCTTGGACCCCAACATTTAGGAATGAAGGGATTCCACCACTCCCAGGTTAGCTATATGGTAATGCCAGTTCCTATGGCATTATATAATGGGACATGGTGTTTGATGGGTATTGCTGCAACTCAGAATTGTCTTGATGCAATCCAGTTATTATTATTGTTAATAGTAAAAGAGGGTTCTTGCTTTGTCTGAAGGGAGGCTTCCCAGAAGCATCTGTTTGATGGAATTTACTGAAAATAAAACTCTCTCTCTCTCTCTCTCTCTCTCTCTCTCTCTCTCTCTCTCACACACACACACACACACACACACACACACACACACACACACACACACACTCAGTCACTCACTCACAAGCACTTCCACATATTTATTTATTTATTTGATATATATTTTTGCCGCACTATCTGACCAATGGTCACTCTGGGCAGTTTACAAAAGTTAAGGCATAAAATGAATTAACACATTTAAACAATATATAATGTATAGACGAAAATAAAACTAACCAATCAAACATAATTAAATATGATAACAAATCAAAAATAATAAATCAAATACAATAAAATACATACATGTGCATGGATGCATATGTATGTATCCATGCCCAAACACCATTAATTTAAGATATTTAATAGCTAGATACTTTGGGAGGGTACCGAACCCTGATGAAGGATAATGGATTCTAACAGCTTGCCTTAACAAGACTTCATTGAGAAGGGTTGGCCCTGCCGTTAGGCAAAGTGGCCAACTGTCTCAAATGGCAGGTCTGGGGAGGCAGCAGCATAATATTGAAGGACAGAGCTGTACACTACGATGCCCCCTCCTACCACTCCTGCATCCCTGTGACGACACCCCTTTCACAGACTGTGTTTTCAAAGGCACAACCGGGTTTATTTCGACATCCCACTGCTGTGCCACTAAATTGTGACAACACCTCCCTTTTACACACTGAATTCTGTGATGGAAATGGTACTGCTGCCACCTTTTATTCACTTATTAATGCTGCCACCTTTTAAACTCGTCGCCTCATGAATTGGGACGGACTCAGATGAATAATATAAAAATAATAACAAAGTTTATTGAGAAGATAATAAATATAACAATATCTGAGGATGGTATGTGTTGCCTTTAACATATACTGGAATAGATTTAATCAGCTCTACAAGCCTCCCTGTCTTCAATAACTAGTAAACAGTATAGCCCTCACTGCCTGACAGAACTCTCAGAGAACAGTGCTCTCTCCCAGCACTCACTCTCAACTGAACTCAACTCAACTGAACTCTCTAGGCTCCACCCTTTTTATATCATACCATTCCCCGCCCTCCTGCTGGGATTGGCTGATGATTTGTATATTCATTACTCCTGTTTCCAGGGTTTTGTCACAATCCCTTTCAACCTAGCCTGCCAGCTACAGAGGCAGTTGGGGGATGCTGCTGTCCATTCAGCACTGTCAAAGAAAAATTCAAATCTCAAACTTGGTTTGCTTTTTGTAGGTGGAACAGGGAGTGTTGCCATCTTGTTCTTGACTCGAAGCAACAGTGTGTGTGTGTGTGTCGGGGGTGGGGGAGCCTTCTAAACAAGGCATTGCCCTGAAGGTTAAAAAAAGGGGGGGATGCGGTATTTCTGAGGGAGGAACTAGACACAGAGAAGTATGGAAGGCAATATTGTGTCACCTCAGCATTGTGGCCTGAGGACTGTGTAGTGGAACCTCTCAACTTAAGGATTGCTAAAGTCAAGTAGGGAAGACCAGGCCTGTTTAAGCATAGGTGCTTTGAAGAATCTGAGAAATCATTTAGTGAGGATGAGACATGCTGTGTGTTTGTCCATGGAAGCAAAAGATCTGGTGAGATTGCTTTGCTTTAAGTGCAGGCCACCTGTCTAGGCAGGCCACAGTTTAATTTAATTGGCTCCATATTCGTCTTTGAGGAACACCTGTTTATGTTATTCCTGCTGTGAGGAAGGTTAGCACCACAAACATTCAGATGTTGTTGAAGCCCTGGAAAATAAGGCAAGTCATCTTGCTATAATCCTAGAAATAGTTCAACCCAAGGAGTCATCATTCCACTGACCACTGTTGCCAGAGCATGGAAATGCTGGGAAATTAACCCTTGTTTTTATCCCCAAAGCTCATTACTAAAAGTGGCTGCATGTTTTTTTTAACTCTATTTTATTTTCTACGGAGTAAAAGCCTAATTCTGGAGGCTGGGAAGTTTTTTTTAAAAGCAGGCTTTGAATATTCATTGCAATTAACGCCCACTTGCTTGAAAAAAGGGGAAACCACAGGGATTTGATTATTTAACTTGCTATTAAGGGTTGATGGAAATTGAATTCTGCATCTCTTCAAGTATGGCATGCATGCAAGCCAATCGTGGGAATGTCTTCAGCTTCGGGAGCTGCTAGTAAAGCTTGCCGAGATGAGGTGCACATCTGGAGCTTGCCAGCTCAGGGTTGGATCATGGATACAGTGAGCCGGCTCACTGCAACATTTCAGGTGTGGGGATGTTTGTCCCTTGGTTACAAGCTGCCTCTCTATGGGCTAGGGCAGAACCTCTCACTCCCTGAGAGAGAGAAACAAGGTGGTGTCTCTTTTGTGTTCCAGCTACTGAAGTTGACAGGTGGCAGCTGGGTCTTACAAAACAACCTGGTGCTACAGGCTTGCTTATGAAGGGATTGGGGTGCAGGCCATGTGAAACACATACCTGTGTCCTCCAGCAACCAGGGATAGCCAGAAGGCAGTGACCACTCACCACCACTGTGCCTAACTCAGCAGGGCTGTCTGAGCAAATACCTTTCCACCTCCATCTGGGAAGTACCAACCATGAGAGTTGTGCTGCTGGTTTGGCCAAAATCAAATGACCCTGAAACATCAAATGGACCAGCTTTGTAGTATCAAGCTGGTCTGCCTATCTGCAGAAAAAGGAGCACCAATGAACTAAGCCATTTCCTTTAAGGAGGGGGAAGTGAGCTAAGAGTAAATGATTTAAAGGCAATAATCTATAGGTGGTCAATTATGAAAAACCAAGACAGGCCAAGATGCCCAATCCCACCTGTCTATGTGTCTGTCTGCCCACTCTCTGACAAGCAGAATCCTGTTTGGTTTGGCACCAACACAAAACTGCATTGATTTGTATGCAACTGTCACATGCTGGGTTGCACATCCTGTCATGCGCCTGGGCTCAGGGCTGTAACTAGGGTCAGGTCATAGGACACATGCTGTGTGTCAGGATGTGTAACCTTTCTCATACTGAGACTAGCTTGGTGGCCTCTTCCACTACCATTGGAAAAAACAAGGTAGACCAAAGGATGCGTGTAGCTCACCCAGCAATTAGGTCCACATTTAAATGTCTCCTGCCTTTTGGTTTAGGCCAGTGGTCCCCAACCCAAGATCTCTAGATGTTCATGGGCTGCAACTCCCAGAAGCCCTTGCCAGCACCACTAGCAGTGAAGGCCTCTGGGGGTTGCAGCCCAAGAACTTTGGGGAATGAAGGATGCGAACCTAGAGATGGGCACGAAACGAGCAATTTTTCATTTTCATTTTTGTTTTTTCGTTTCGTTACATAACGAAACGAAAAACGAATTTTGTCTCCAAAACGAAACGAAACGAAACGAAACAACAGAAATTTTGTCGTGCGTTTCGTTTTCGTTGCGGCAAATACATTGAACTGTAATGAATGCTAACGAAACAGCAATTTTTCGTTTTCATTTTCGTTTTTTCATTTTGTTACGTAACGAAATGAAAATGAAATTTTTTGCAAAAAATTTACGAAAAACGAACCAAAACGGACCCCCTAAACGACAAACGACAAATGAAACACCATTTTTTTGAGTCGTGCCCATCTCTATAGAATCAATGATTCAGACAATAGTGTTTGTTTTTCTTCTCGGTAGTGTAGTTCTTTCCTCTGTGTATGTTGCAGCTTTTCGACTGTTCATCCTTCCCCTCACAGACTCAAGGAGGCAATGCCACTAATCTTTGTAGTCTTACTTTGTTGGCCTTTAGATTCAACATTGTGTGTCCTCCTGGCCTGCCTATCTTGCACAAACGTTTCTGCACCTGTTGCTGACAGGTTTGCCCTTCTGAAATCACAAGGGCTGCTCCTGGTCCCATGTTTGGCCCTGAAATCTCAGAAAATTAAAATGACAATCCGACAGCCGGATTCATTATAGTCTTCCCCTAAAGCAAACTTACCTGCAACTAATTCCTATGCATGCCCTTTTGATCTAGTTCCCAGTAAGCACACACAGCACTTGGCAGCCAGAGAGCTGCTCCAAATCTCCTCTCTCTTTAGGAGTCTAAAACTGCCTGCTTAAATTCAGTTTTGCAAACTGTTGTCATCTTGGAAATCCGTTAGAAGATGTACAGCAAGGGGTAGACAAAGGAAACTTTCAGCACAGACAAATTGGCAGAGAGAGAGAGAGAGAGAGAGAGAGAGATTGGACGAGGACAGGGCTTATTTGCTATTTGACAGTGGAGACCTTCTCTGCCGTTGGCTCCTTGTAAGGAAGAACAAGGAGAGATTGTCAGACAATAAGAGTTAGTAGGCCGTCCAGCATCATGCCGCAGAATTGGCAGCTGTACACGGAGGCCCTGTTTCAAAACAACCGTACGTGCCCTGTGTTTTCCTTGGAAGGCGGCAGAGGCCTTGGCACCACAGACAATGTTCCGTTCCATCCTGCATCCTTAAAACATCTTGATACACAGAATGAACCCAGTACATGCTGGATGGAGTTTAATAGTACTTTTCTGCTTTGGAAGGAGTAGTAGTAGTAGTAGTTGAGTTGTGGTTTCTGCCAAGCCATTTCTAACACGCCTATCTTTCCTGGGGTTTCCAGTTCTACAGAACTCAAAAGAACTCATTTACCATCTTCTCTTCATAGGTTGTGCAGCTTGCCCAAGGCTACTCAGGCTGGCTCCTTGTTCAGGAGAAACAATGGTGAATACCCAAGCTCAGGCTTCTCAGCCAGGCACCTGACTCATGGACCCGTATTCTATTTATTTAAAATATTTCTACCCTGCGTTTCCCCTTAGAAATGACCCCAGGAGGCTTAGATCATTTTAAAAAAATACAATATTTAGGAGCTAAAAACAGTAAGTATAGGAATATTAAAAACGTATTAAACAAGTACAGTGGTACCCTGTATAAAGGAATCAATTCATTCCAAATGAAATTCTGTTATGCAAATTTTCTTTTATACAAATTTCCCATAGGAATGCATTGAAAACGGAGTAATCCCTAATTGAGACCATTTTTATGTTGTACGGATTTGCCCCATAGGTGATTCTGTTAAGCAAACTTCCCCTATCTCTGGGATTTTTATGTTGTACAGATTTTATGTTATACAAACCGTTTGTTATACGAGAGTCCACTGTATTAGATTACAAGTGGAAAATAAAATCAATACTAAAAAATATTTCAAAACAACAAAGTACAACTATCCATTTAAAAACCTTTCTGAGACCTTCAATCATTAAAGACGAGCCTGATGCAGAGAAAAGGTCCTTACCTGCCTGTGGAAGGATAGCAGAGATGGGGCCAGCATGGTTTCCTGTGGAATGGAGTTCCAGAGTTTGGGAGCAGCAACAGAGAAGGCCCTCTCCTGTGTCTCCACCAAGCAGATGAGGATGAAGAGAGAGAAAGAAAGGCCTCCCTTGATTATTTGAATGCCTGGTCAGACTCATAGAAGGAGATGTGGTCTTTTAGATAGCTTGCACCCAAGCCATGTAGGGCTTTATAGGTTAAAACCAGAACTTTAAATTGCATCCAGAAACAGATTGGCATGCAACAGAACTGTAGAATAAAATTGTCTGCGCTGCAAAAGAGGGTAACACACCCATGCAAACTTTGGGTACCCAAACCCAGGTAAATCATGATATAAGCGCCTCCTCTCATACTTGGTAGTACACAACCATCACCAGTTAAGCCGTTCGATCACCAGAGACAGAACGGTTCCCCTCTGAAAGTAAAAATATAGTAATGCAGCAAAGTAAATAATTAACTAATAGTTTGGCTACTTTTCCCACTACATTTCAAAGCTTCTGCCTGAGATGACTGTCCCATGCTTCTTAACGGGAGGACCAGCCCTGCTGATGTCTTATTAAAAGGGGCAATAGCTATTCTTTCCTAATATATATAGCAGCTTGGAGGAGGAATGATTTTAATCGTACTGTGGAAGAGAAGGAGCAATAAATCAGCCATGTCCACCTCTTGTGTGGCTGTTACTGGATTTAAAAAATGTTAAATGCAAAGACACATATCGTGTTGTATCTAATCTGGTAGTCAATTGTTTTTCAGAAATGATGTTTTAGGAATTTGGAGGTTCCTTGAAACTTAACAGTGTCCTTAAATCTACTCTTTACTTACAGTGGACCTTCATATAACAAAGGGTTTGTATAACATAAAATTTGTACAACATAAAAAATTCCGGAGATAGGGGAAATTTGCTTAACATAATCGCCTATGGGGAGAATCCGTACAACATAAAAATGGGATCACTCCGTTTTCAATGCATTCCTATGGGAAATTTGTATAAAGGAAAATTTGCTTAACATAATTTCATTTGGAACGAATTAATTCCTTTATACAAGGTACAGTAACCCCCTGCCTATCATGGGGGTTAGGGACCCACCCGACCCGCGATACATGAAAATTGGTGATATGCGGAAGCAGGTCAGGTGGGGGTGGGTGGGGGCGATCAGAGGGGCAGGGGGCGGGGAGCAATCGGATCACTCCCCCCCGCGGCTCCGAGACCTCCCAGAGGGGCGGGGGGAGCGATGCAATTGCTCCCCACCCACCCCAGGTACTGTGATTCCGTGATATAGTGGGACCGCAGTACCTGAACCGCAAAATGGCAGGGGGGTGTGACTGTACCACTGCATTATTTTTAAGCTGTTAACCTGCTCGTTCATGCACAAAGGATCCAGGGAAGTGTACATTTGGCTATATAGCCACATACATGGTAACAACAATATAAACACAACAAGAATCAGAAATTTTTTTTGTTATCAATTGTTAAAAGGGATGAAAAATAATGGACACATGTTCAGTGTCTTTGTAGGCATTGTACTAAGTAGCCATAATGATTTACTTCCAAAATCTACAATATGTAAGTAATGGAAAGCAGGTATAATGGCCAGGGCATGGATGGCATCTAGGGTATCAGCAAGGAGGCCAGGACCAGGGTGTCCCCAGAAGCCAGATGGGGCTGAGTAGGAAATTCACAGAGATGGTAGTCAGTCAGTCCATGTTCCACGCAAAAACAGCCCAACATGGAGGGGGATGCCAAACAGGAAAACTTACAGAGCAGCAGAGTTCCAGAAAAGTTCAAGGTAACCAGACCAAAACTTCAGGAGTCCAGAGGTCTCACTTTGCTGAGACAAGGAACAGGGAGTGCCAGCTGCTAGCTTTATGCCTGTAGCAGGCCCACCAGCTGCACTCCCTGATTGCCCCAGCATGGGTGGGACCTGATTCTGCAAAGAGGCATAGTCAAGCACCCCAATCCTGACAGCAGGGATGGGAGCAGGATTTACATAGTACAGTGGTTAATTTGCAGTCCTGCAATTTGCAATTCAGTCCCAACAAGTTCAGGTAGTTGGCTCAAGGTCAACTCAACATTCCATCCATCTGAGGTCAGTAAAATAAGTACTCAGATCATTGGGGTGGGGTGGGGGTCAAGTTGCTGTTGGCATAATTACCATGTTTTTCAATCTATAAGATACACCCCCCCCTTAAAAGTGAGAGAAAATGCCTGTGCGTCTTATAGAGAGAATACAGTAGTCTCGGTACATATATATCATACATTTTCATTTAGAGAGAAGTTCTCACATCACCTGCTGCAGCCTGAATTCCACTGTTCTAATCACCTCATTTGCAAAGAGCCTTCCATGGAGCTTCTACCCCCCCCCCCCCCCGCTGCAGTCTGTATTCCCCAGTCCCAATAATTTTGTTTGCAAAGAGGCTTCCAAGGAGCCTCTCTTGTCCCCTGCCGGGGTTGGGATTCCACAGTTCCAATCACCTCGTTTGCAACCCCCCCTTTTGCAACTTGGATTCCACAGTCCCAATCACCTTGATTACAACCATCCCCTTTTGCAAGGAGGCTTATAAGCATGCATTCGGAATGGATTAAACTCGTAAGTAGGGTACCACTGTATATAAGTTGAAACAACAAGTAGTGCTACTACAGCACCCAGGTGCCTGCTAGAATTATCCCAGCTAGAATGCTGGGCATGGCTAGGCTCTGTGGCCCTGCAAAGCACTAGGGGTATAGTAGTTTCCTGAGAGGCAACCTGTATGGATCATAATGGGCATGGAGACCACAATATCCTTAGCACAGAGCCCAATCCTGCCAGCCAGTTCATCAGCCTCGTAAATGGAGGGATGTGTTCTCTTTTATGCATCAGCTCTAAGTTAAATCAGATACCTAAGGGGGTCAGCGGCGTAGCAAGGTTTTGGGGCACCTGGGGAGAAAGTTGTTTTTGTGCCCCTCCAGCCCTCCCCAACCCCATCACATCCACCCAGTAAGGGGGGAATCCTGTGGGCACGGGTGGGCATTGTGTGTGCACATGCGGCAGTGAACGTGCAACTTAGCTCTCCTGTGGTGGCCCAGAGCAAGGCGAAGAAGAAGAGTTTGGTGGTGGAGGAGGAGGGCACCGCAGCCACCGCACTCGCCTGCCTGCCTGCCTGCTTGCTTCGCCGCTTGCCTAGTGCACTGCAGAGAAAGCAACAGCTGTGACGGAGTGGGTCCCATTGCCAAGCCTGAGGACTGCTGGCGGGAGGGCGATGGGGCTTCTTTCTCCCCTCCCCCTCCCCTTCCCCCACCAGGTGCCCCCAGATTGATGCACCCAGGCCAGATGTATTCTTCTGCCCCCTCAGATACGCCCCTGAAGGAGGCTTCCCCTGACTGGGCTAAAGGCCCTTGAATTCTAGCTGGGGGCAACTGCAGCAGACTTCTGGGTGTTGTAGTACAAAACCCATGAAAACCCCATCTCTCCTGGATGGTTATTAATTTCTAAAAGTACACTTTCCAGCTCTGATTACACCAGAACCAGAAAGATCACTTGTAAGCAGGACAAACCACCAAACCGAGGAGAGAACTGGTTCTGCTCCTCTCGCCTTTGAGAGCCTCATGATGACCAGTGTGGGTGAACGGGGCTAGTTCACAGCCAGAGAACAATTCAGTGGCAAGGAAGACTGCAACAGTGGTGCAGTTGTTTGGCACATGTAGCAACTGCACATAGAACTGAGGATTCCTCATCCAAGCCCTGGGTGATTTCTGGAGTTCAGAATTCCATTGAAGCAACATCTCTGCCTACTTGACATATGATGACCTCAAAGCAGGCCTGGGCCAATAAATGTGTTGTGTGTGTGTGCTGTGTCGTTACAGTTGTGACTGATTCTTCGTGACTCCATGTCCATGGAGTTTTCTTGGCAGGAGTACTGGAGTGGCTTGCCAGTTCCTACTCCAGACACCTACAGCACCTAGTATTCCCTGGTGGTCTCCCATCCAAGTACTAACCAGGACCGACCCTGCTTAGCTTCCGAAATCAAGCGAGATCAGATGTGCTTAGGGCATCTAGACAGCTGGGCCAATAAATAACATGCAATAAATCACAGAATCATAGAATACAGTGGTACCTTGTATAAAGGAATTAATTCGTTCCAAATGAAATTATGTTAAGCAAATTTTCCTTTATACAAATTCCCATAGGAATGCATTGAAAACAGAGTGATCCCATTTTTATGTTGTACGGATTCTCCCCATAGGCGATTATGTTAAGCAAATTTCCCCTATCTCCGGATTTTTTATGTTGTACAAATTTTATGTTATACAAGATGTTTGTTATACAAGGGTCCACTATAATTGAGTTGGAAGGAGCCTATTCCTGCTCAGGGCAGGAATCCAAATCAAAGCTGATCTGATAGATGATTGTCCAATTTCCCCTTGAATGCTACTAGGGTCAGCATGTTCACCACCTCCTGAGATCATTCATTCCGGTTGATGGAAGCTAGGATTAGGAAGTTTCAAACAGGAGTGGAAAGATCGGCTCTCAAATCTGCATTTGACCTAAAATGAAACTGTCATGTCTTTGAAGGCTTCTGAACACCCTTGACTTTCAAAAATATCAAAGAGCCCCTTTGCAACAGCTAGGGGAGAGGGGGAAGGAGTGCTGTGCAACCACCCAGGAGGGAACTCAGAAGAGGTCCTCCTGGCAGTGCTGTGCAAGGTTTTTGGGAAATGAAGCAAGAGCACAAACCTTTATCCCCCCCAAATGTGGTGGGGAAGTACTTTGAGCCGGTCTTTTCATGGCTACCCTCTGATTCTTTGCTGTAGGTGGTGTGGCATATTAATGGCCCTGAAAGTAAATCAAAGTTATTTTTAAAATGAAAACTTGGCCTAGATAGGAAAGTAGATAATAAAGAGATAATGGTCCTGCCACCAAAAGCTCAGGGGTCCAAACAGGCATTGACTCTCCCCCCCCATAATTCTCCATTCTGTTCCTTCTTCTTTGGTTTTTTCTCAAACTCAAAAATATAGGTCACTATTGATTGTGCCCAGTTCTCAAAGCACTGTCTTCAGTAGATTATTTGTTCATTCATTTGTTCGTTCATTTGTTCATTCCTTCCTTCCCACACTAGTTCCTCAGCTCTGCTTTTTAGGAAACACGGTTTGCCTATTATGATGCCGAACTCAATGTAAGAACATAAGAACATAAGAAGAGCCATGCTGGATCAGGCCAAAGGCCCATCTAGTCCAGCTTCCTGTATCTCACAGTGGCCCCACCAAATGCCTCTGGGAGCGCATGAGATGAGATATCTGTCTCTTGCAACCACTCCCCTGCATCTGGCCCTTGAAGTACCCTGGTTGTAAGTACCCTGGTGTAAGCCTCCGCAAGTGAATTCATCACAACATCCCATCCTCTGATATTTTGGGCTAAAACCTGACAGTAGAAAGGTGGGATGGATTCTTGATAAAATCCCAGTGGCGAGTCCTGAGATGGCACAGGGGAGAGTTGGTAGGTCGACACTTCTTCCCCAGGCTTTGTGCTGTTGCTTCCAGGGCTTCTCCAGCAAGAAAAACACATGGGCCCTGAGGCTACTGAGCCAACTGGTCAGGCAGAATTTGTTCTTGACAAGCGTTTGACAGTTCCTAACCCTGCCTTCTCTGGACATAAATTCCATGCTAGGGCTCCAGCATGGCTCTTCTTATTGTCCTTATGTTCTTATGACAGGGCTGGGAAGCCATGGCACTGCCTCTGAATGGGCCTCTGCCAGAGGAGGCAGAGCTGGGAAACATTGAACACCTGTTTGTCCCAAGGACGAACCAGTAGAAGCTGCTGAACTGATGCTTCGTGCCCAACTATATTCTTGAGACATCTGTATTGACTTCTGGTTATTAGTTGACTGTTTTCCAGGTGTTTGCTGAGTTACCATGTTATAATCTTCTCCACAATTTTCCCTGGGACTAATGTCAGGCTGACTGGTCTATAGTTCCCAAGTGCTTCCTTTTTGCCTTTTTTGAAGATAGGAACATTAACCCTTCTCTGATCATCCAGCACTTCACCCCTCCTGGAGATTTCAAGAAAATAATAGTGGTTCTGGAAGAGCTCTCTAGCCAATTCCTTCAATACTCTTCAATGCAGTTCATCCAGCCCTGGAGTTCTGAGCTTGTTCAAAGAAACAAGGTATTCCTTGACTATTTATTTGAACATCTCAAGCTGAAATCCTGTTTCCTCCACTTAAGAACATAAGAACATAAGAACATAAGAAGAGCCATGCTGGATCAGGCCAAAGGCCCATCTAGTCCAGCTTCCTGTATCTCACAGCGGCCCCACCAGATGCGTTTGGGAGCGCATGAGACTAGATATCTGTCTCCTGATACCACTCCCCTGCATCTGGCCCTTGAAGTACCCTGCTTTAAAGCCTAGAGATTACACATCTCCATCATGGTTTGTAACCCGTGATGGACTTTTCCTCTAGGAATCTGTCCAATCCCCTTTTGAAGGCATCCAGGCCAGATGCCATCACCACATCCTGTGGCAGGGAGTTCCATAGACTTACAACACGCTGGGTGAAAAAATATTTTCTTTTGTCAGTTCTTACTCTCCCAGCACTCAATTTGAGTGTAATGTCCCCTAGTTCTGGTATTTTGAGAGAGGGAGAAGAGCTTCCCTCTATCCACTTTACTCATACCCTGCATTATTTTGTATGTCTCAATCATATCCCCCTCAAGCGCCTTTTTTCCAGACTAAAGAGGCCCAAATGTTTTAGCCTTTCTTCATAAGGGAGGTGCCCCAGCCCAGTAATCATTTTAGTCGCTCTCTTCTGCACCTTTTCCAGTTCCACTATGTCTTTCTTGAGATGCGGTGACCAGAATTGTACACAAAACTCCAGGTGGGGCCTTACTATTGTTTTGTATAACGGCATTATAATGTTGGCTGTTTTATTTTCAATCCCCTTTTTGATAATCCCTAGCATGGAATTGGCCTTCTTCACTGCTGCCACACATTGGGGAGACACCTTCATGGAGCTGTCCACCAACACACCAAGATCTCTTTCCTGATCCGTCACGGATAACTCAGAGCCCATGAGTTGATAGATGAAGTTTGGATTTTTTTTGCCCCAATATGCATTACTTTACATTTGGTTACATTAAAACGCATTTGCCATTTCTCAGCCCACTCCCCCAGTTTGGAGAGATCCTTCTGGAGCTCTTCACAATCTTCTCTGGTTTTTACCACATGGAAAAGTTTTGTGTCATCTGCAAACTTGGCCACCTCACTGTTTATCCCTGTCTCCAGGTCATTTATGAACAGATTGAAAAGCACCGGTCCCAGGACCGAGCCCTGGGGCACACCGCTTTTCACTTCTCTCCATTGTGAAAATTTCCCATTGACACCTACTCTTTGTTTCCGGGATCTCAACCAGTTCTCAATCCATAAGAGGACCTGCCCTCTTATCCCCTGACTATGCAATTTTCTCAGCAGCCTTTGGTGAGGGGACTGTGTCAAAAGCCTTTTGAAAATCCAGATAGACTATATCCACCGGTTCACCCAAATCCACGTGCCTGTTGACCTTTTCAAAAAATTCTAAAAGGTTTGTAAGACAAGATTTACCCTTACAGAAGCCATGCTGATTTTCTCTCAGCAAGGTTTGTTCTTTTATGTGTTTTAAGATTTTCTCTTGGATGAGGCCTTCCACCATCTTCCCTGGGACAGATGTAAGGCTAACCAGCCTGTAGTTTCCTGGGTCCCCCCTCCTTCCTTTTTTTAAAAATTGGTGTGACATCTGCTATCCTCCAGTCCTCCGGCACTGTGGCCGTTTTAAGAGACAAGTTGCATATAACCGTTAAGAGATCTGCAATTTCATTTCTCAGTTCCCTAATAACCCTTGGGTGGATGCCATCTGGGCCCGGTGACTTGTTAATCCTCAATTTATCAATTAGTCCTAAAACCTCCTCTCTTTTAACCTGTATTTGATTTAATTCTTTAGTCAAGAGGGGCGGCTCAGGCAGCGGAATCCGCTCAAGGTCCTCTGTCGTGAAGACAGACGCAAAGAACTCGTTCAATTTCTCTGCAATGTCCAAGTCCTCCTTAACCTCCCCTTTTCCTCCCTCACCATCCAGAGGCCCAATTGGTTCTCTGGCAGGTTTTCTACTTCTAACATATTTAAAGAAGCTTTTATTATTACCCTTTATATTGCTAGCCATGCGTTCCTCAAAGTCTTTCTTTGCCTCCCTTATCATCTTTTTACATTTCTTTTGCCAGAGTTTGTGTTCCTTTTTATTTTCCTCATTTGGGGAGGATTTCCATTTACAGAAGGACCTCTCCTTGTGCTTTAGAGCCTCTCTAACTCCACTTGTTAACCATGGCGGTGTCCTCTTGGACTTAAATGAGGTCTTCTTTCTTTGTGGTATGCACTTGTGCTGGGCCTCTATTATTGTTGTTTTAAACAGGCTCCATGCACACTGAAGAGATTGGATTCTTCTAACCCTCCCCTTCAGTTTCTCTCTAACTAGTTTCCTCATCTGAGGGAAGTTTGCCCTTCGAAAATCAAGGGTTTTTATGTCTGATTTGGTTGACACTCTTCCTCCGACATGCATGGCAAAGGTAATTGCAGCATGGTCACTGTTCCCCAGACGCTCAGTGACATTCACATCCCTGACGAGGTCCTGAGTATCACACAATATTAGATCTAGAGTTGCCTGTTCTCGGGTGGGCTCCATGACAAGTTGCTCTAAGGCACAGTCATTCAGCTAGTCGAGAAACCCAGTTTTTCTTGCCCAGAGCTCGCATTGGCCCAGTCAATGTGGGGATAATTAAAGTCCCCCATGATTACTATCCTATCCCTCTTAGCCACCTCCATGATTTCTCTCCTCATTTCAAGGTCCCCCTCAAGTTTTTGATCTGGTGGACGATAGAATACTCCAACTATCACATCACTCTTTGGACCTGGTAGTTTAACCCACATTCTATGGCGGAGTCAGACCCTCTGTCAATCTCCATTCTGCTGGATTTTATGCCTTCTTTGACATAGATGGCCACTCCTCCTCCAACCCGCCCCTCTCTATCCCTTCTATAGAGTTTATAGCCTGGGATTGCTGTGTCCCACTGGTTCTCCACATTCCACCAGGTTTCTGTTATGGCTATTATATCAATGTTATCCCTAGCTGCCAGATGTTCAAGTTCTCCCATCTTTGCTCGGAGGCTTCGAGCATTGGCGTAGAAGCACTTGTACAGTGGGTCCCGCAACAGCTGCTGCCTTGTTCTTCTCCCCCCACAGCTTTTATTTTCAGTAGACGAACTGTCACATTCCGCTATTCTGCCAGTGTTAATACTTGCTATGTCATCTCTATGTGATTCTCTACCCTCTCCAACCTCATTCCCCGAGGATGAGGTGTTCCGAACCGGATGCCACACAGCTCCTGTCGGCTTTCCCCCAGTTATCAGTTTAAAAGCTGCTCTGCTGCCTTTTTGAGGTTGAGTGCCAGCAATCTGGTCCCATCATGATTCAAGTGCAACCCATCCCTCCTGAACAGGTTTGGCTTGTCCCAAAATGTTCTCCAGTTCCTGACAAATCTAAAGCCCTCCTCTCGACACCATCGCCTCATCCACGCATTGAGGCTTCTGAGTTCTGCCTGCCTGGCGGGACCTGCACGAGGAACAGGTAGCACTTCTGAAAATGCTACCTTGGAAGCCCGGGACTTCAATCTTCTACCTAGCAACCTGAATTTGGCTTCCAAGACTGACCGCTTGGCCTTCCCGACATCGTTGGTACCGACGTGTACCATGATCACTGGCTCCTTCCCAGTTCTCTCTAACAAGCTATCTATATTTCTGGTGATGTCTGCAACCTTTGCACCCGGCAGGCAAGTGACCATCCGGTTATCATGCTCCTCACAAATCCATCCCTCCGTATTTCTAATGATAGAATCCCCTAGCACAATGAGCTTCTCTCCTGCAGCCTGGTCATCAACATGTACCTGATCTTGTATCTCATCAATAGTGATGAGGGAGAGATCCTCCGGTGGAACCACTTCTTCCTCTATGTGTGCCTCATGAGGTGTGCTGAGGGAAAGAGCTTCTTCTTCCCATTTGCCTGGATGGTCAGATGGAAAGCTGCATGTTTAAATGTGATACAATTTTTAAAAATCTATATGTTATTTTCTCCCCCCCCCCACACACATAGATGCTCATAAGAAATGGACCTCCCCTTGCAGTCTGAAATGGTACAGCCCCAGATTCTATTACGTCACTTTGTTCAATGTGGCTATTTGGAAAGTTATCCCATGCAGACACTTTCTTTTTACCAATTCTATTATCTGGGTCGTAGTGACTATTTGATTTCACATTTATTGTTCCACAACCTTTGAGCAGACTTTGGAGCATGCTTGATCTCACTGTGGGGTGTAAACATTAATTTGTTAATGGCCATTGAATCCTATAATCATGCTTTGATTTATGGTAGCATATTGACCAGAGGAAGGCTGCCACAGACACTTATAAATGTTGCGGCTTTCCAACATGGGATGTTGCAGCTGTCATCAAACCGAGAAGTTCCTCTGCTGTCGAGTAATGGAAGGATATTGACTTCCTTTGAGGTCAACCTCAAAGTGTCGTTTATGAAATCTCAGTGCCAGATGCACGAACTTTGTACATCCTGTTTGAAAGGGGATGGCGTTCTGACATGGGTTTTGAAAACGTTCCATATGCAAACTTGGAATTTGCTGACTGCAAGCATGCCGGAGTTAAAAAAAAATAGAGGACACCCTGGGAAAGGAAGCACAGAGCAAAAATTCCACAATTTCTTTCACACTGAGTCACAGAAAAGACTTTTTTAAAAATAAAATTCCTCGGTAAACATAGCTAGGCAGTCAAGTTCGCATGTCATTAGAACAATAGTTGCCAAGCTTGAACCTCAGATGTTCTTAGACTAAAGCTCCTGGAAGCTTTCACCATTAGCTGTGCTGGCCAGGATTTCTGGGGGTTGGAGGCCAAGAACCTCTGGGGATCCAAAGGTTGGGAAGCAATGTATAGTGGTACCTTGTATAAAGGAATTAATTCATTCCAAACGAAATTATGTTAAGCAAATTTTCCTTTATACAAATTTCCCGTAGGAATGCATTGACAATGGAGTAATCCCATTTTTATGTTGTATGGATTCACCCCATAGGCGATTATGTTAAGCAAATTTTCTCCTATCTCCGGAATTTTTTTATGTTGTACAGATTTTTTGTTATACAAACTGTTTGTTATACAAGGGTCCACTGTATTAGAAGCAGGGATTCCATGAATAGGAGCAAAGTCTCTGGATTTCTGAACGCGCTTGCCCAAGTCTGCTTTTGGTCACTCAGATGGCCCTTGTTTCATAGTTGATGAACTGAGGGGACAGCATGGCTTTGTTTGCATCTCTCGGGCACATCGTTAACTCAGGATTGGCATGCCTACGGTCATAACTTCGTAAGGAACGGAAGTGTACATTTGCTATTTGACTCCCTAAAAGGAGTCTTCATGAAGTGAGAGATTACTTTATTTGGCACAAAAAATACCTATGAGCATTTAAAATGGTTATATGGACTGTTATATTGACATTGTTACAGCTCTACAACAGTGGTTCCCAACCTTCCTAATGCTGTGACCCTTAAATACAGTTCCCCATGTTATGGTGGCCCCTTGCCCTGCTTGGAAGAGGCCATAAGCCCCTTTTAGCAGGCCACTGCCACAGGTGCCATAGAGAACTTCCCTCTATACAGGCACCCTCAGCCAATCACAGCCTCCGGTGCCATTGACTGACATCCCCTCCAACCTATCAAGCTGTAACTTACTCTTTCCCCCCTTCCTCCCCTTCCTCCTCCAGACCCAAGCCATTTGTGCCTTTTTCTTCACCGGCTCATGGCAACCCCCTGTGAAATGCTCTTTCAACCCCCAAGGGGGTCCCGACCCCCAGGTTGAGAACCACTGCTCTACAGTGTTCCTTTGACCAAACTTTGGAATAATAGCCTGCTGTTTGCGGAGAAGCACAGTGTTATCTTAGATGTGCACTGGCAGCAGATTAGCTGTTCCAGGTATCTAGAATTAGTCACACCCACCCAGTAAAATCAAGACTTGTGAAATAGCTTTTTCTCAGTCTTGCCCAGTTGTCAAGAGCAGGAGTTGGGATCAAACCTGCTGGATGGGAGTAGCCTGTTTTGTTTGAACTGAGCAAATGAGATTGATAAGTATTTTATGGAGAAAATGCCATTTAGAGACAACACCGTATCCTGCGATATTTATTGTAGCTCCTATTTTGCAATGAGGCTAATTTCTACTTGTCATGCAAACGCAGCAAGCAATCCACTGTTATCCCTTAAGATTACGCATTTTTGTAAATGCCAGTTTAGGTTCATAAATTGCATACACAGAAGCATATGTTAAGGACCACTGCGTACAAAAATGTATATTTTGGAGAAAATTGAAAAAAGGAAACTATATGTATTAAGAAACATTACATACAAAATGCACATCTTAAGAGAGCTGCTTAAGAACACCAGTGCAATGTGTTTGGATGTCATAAAGTTGTTGACTGTTGCAGAAACTGGGTGAACATAAGAACATAAGAAGAGCCATGCCGGATCAGGTCAAAGGCCCATCTAGTCCAGCTTCCTGTATCTCACAGTTGTCCCACCAAATGTGTCTGGGAGTGCACGAGACTAGATATCTGTCTCCTGATACCACTCCTCTGCATCTGGTCCTTGAAGTACCCCAGTTTTAAGCCTGGAGATTACACATCACCATCATGGTTTGTAACCTGTGATGGACTTTTCCTCCAGGAAACTTTCCAATCCCCTTTTTGAAGGCATCCAGGCTAGATGCCATCACCACATCCTGTGGCAGGGAGTTCCACAGACTAACAATGCACTAGGTGAAAAAATATTTTCTTTTGTCTGTTCTTACTCTCCCAGCCCACAATCTGAGTGTAGGTCCCCTAGTTCTGGTATTTTGTGAGAGGGAGAAGAGCTTCCCTCTATCCACTTTACTCATGCCCTGCATTATTTTGTATGTCTCAATCATATCCACCCCAAGGCACCTTTTTTTCCAGACTAAAGAGCCCCAAATGTTTCAGCCTTTCCTCATAAGGGAGATCCCCCAGCCCAGTAATCATTTTAGTCACTCTCCTTTGCACCTTTTCCAGTTCTGTAATGTCTTTTTTGAGATGCGGTGACCAGAATTGTACACAATACTCCACGTGCGGCCTTACTATTGTTTTGTATAATGGCATTATAATGTTGGCTGTTTTATTTTCAGTAAACGAATGTATCTTTGAAAACTTGTGGAATGTGACTAGAGAGAAAATTAAACAATTCATTCATTTTTTCCATCTTTTTTCAAATACAGACTTTGATTACCCACTCAGCTTTAAAGTAAAATGAGCAAATATATTCCTCTATAATTTAGGAAACTTGATCCATCTGTAATTTAGGGACAGCAGGTATACCCTACCACCACCATAAATTAATTCAGAATACTGTATACAGAGAACAGCCAGATTCCTAATTCTTCCTAATCAAAGGCCTATATCAGAGCCAAGTAAAGTTAATGCATTACAGATTGTAGCTTCTTTATGCCGATACCTAGGCTAACTGGGGGTGCAAAAGTATTCCCCCCCCATGCCATTGGGAATATATGAACATGGCTAATGATGATTAGTGGAAGGTTGGGTCAAATTATCTTTCCATCCTAAAATAACCCAGAAGAAGACTTTTTAGTCACTCTCTCATCCCCTCCAAAAACAAAACAAAACAGACAACAACAAAAACTTCAATATAAATGCAGGAGCTGGCAATACTTTTATGGAGCCAATTTAAAACATCAAATAGACCGCTAGCTTTCAGTGATAATTCATCTTCTTCAGGGACTGCACCAATATCTTGTGTAATATTCGTAAAAATTATGTATTAGACTCCCAATGTTCCATGCATGGCTATTGTGTTGGAATAGCGACCTGAATACCACACCTTCAAGAGATTTGGTTGGGAAGGACTTTGATTTAATGTCAATCACTTAGAACAGCCACATGTTCCCTCTCTATCTTAGACTCATTTTTCTTCTCAGTCAGGGTTCTGTTTAGCAATATATCTGTTAGAAATAGGTTACAAATGTCAGCGGTCGCCGAGTTAGTGAAATGTTTAAGTAACCAGTCAGTTTGTGGGACAAGCTGACTGGTTGAAGGTAACCAGTTAAGATCTTGAATTATGTAACTAGTGGACATGTTTTGTTTCTATCCTGACTAAAGATGGGCACGAATAAAAAAAAATGGCATTTCGTTTGTCGTTTGTCTTTTAGGGGGTCCGTTTCGGTTCGTTTCCATTTTTTCGCGAATTTTTGCAAAAAAAATTGTTTTCATTTTCGTTTGTTTCATTACCATTTCGTTACCATTTATTTCAATTTTTTGTGATTTTTTAAAGCATTTAAAGCAGTTCAATGTATCGCCGTAACGAAAAACGAAACGGACGACAAAATTTCTGGTGTTTCTGTTCGTTTCATTTCATTTTAGGGACAAAATTTGTTTGTCGTTTCGTTACGTAACGAAATGAAAAAACGGAAACGGAAACGAAAAATTGTTCGTTTCGTGCCCATCTCTAATCCTGACATATATGAACAACAAAGTCAATGACTACATTGAGACTGTATGCTGGTTGCAGTAAATCTGACTAAAACTAGAAAAAAGGGTGCAGTAAATCTGGCTAAAACTATAGAAAAAGGGGTGTTATATTTGAGAGTTGTTTATGTCAGACATGTTTCTAAAAGTGTGTTGAGAGGCAAACAACTTGTAGGAGGGTGGCTGGAAACTCCTTCCCAAGCAGCATTTTAAAGTTTATTTCCCAAAAGTCTTCAAACAAAGACTTGCCAAGCAATTTGCAGCCACCTCTCCACCTAGTTTTTAAAGCCTGTTAGAATTGCCACTCCTTACAGCGAAAGCAAAATTCTCAGGAACTAGGAAGAGTTTAAAGTCCAAATAATAAGACCAGTTCCTATGCATCGGCAGCCAAGCTGTTCAACCTGAGCGTGCAATAACAAACTAAGTTATCTGTAAGGCTTATTTAAATGTGATCTGTGTGGTTTTCTTATTGCAGTTAAGCATTTATGGATACAATCAGGAAGAAGAATGTGCCAGAAAGGTTTGAAGACAAGGATGGCTGATGCCTATAATATAATACTAACAATAACTGTGTGTCCTCAAGTCAGTCCTGAGTCTGACTCATGGCAAGCTTTTTTTTTGGGGGGGGGGGGGTTCTGGGTGGAGAGTAATCCTTCTGGGGTCATTCAGGGACTGCACATATTGCAGAAAACCCCACAGAGTGGCTGTCTCCACAACAGGCCCAGTGGGGAATTGAAACCCACTGAGCTATCCAGCCAAACACTGGTTCTGAGAATTTCATACCTAGACAACACGAGGAAATATCCCTGTAAGTCGAACATGATTGGATAGTGTGTAAGTACTATCCCAGTATGGTGTAGTGGATAGAGTGACACACTAGGACCGCTACCGCACTTCCATGAGCAGCCGCTTTTTATTTTGGGCTGCCTTTTCTCCTCCAGGGGTCACGTGGTTGTAATAGCGATTCTGCAATTCGCACTTAAGTGGGTACCTAGCAATTGGCTTTCCAGTTCCCACTTGATTAAACCACTCTTTTATGAAAGGAAAACGGTTAAGAATTGGGGACAACGAGGGAAAAAGCGACTTACTATGTCCGCAAATAACACCAAATCGCTTCAAAGGGAGGTGCAGGAAGCGATATATATAAAAAAACCTACCCCCAGTGGCCGTCGCAAGAAAAAATGCCACAGTGGCCAAAAATGGGCGTGGCCGAGGGGGTTCTTGACATAAATCGTTTTGAAAACCGGACAGTGATTTTTAAGGTGCCTTGTTCTAAAGCAGGCATACCCAAACTTCGGCCCTCCAGATGTTTTGGACCACAACTCCCACAGTCCTTTGCCATTGGAAATACAGGCTTGGAATTCTGGGAGTTGTGGTCCAAGACATCAAGAGGGCCGAAGTTTGGGTATGCCTGTTCTAAAGGAAAAGGTATTTTAAATCAGAAGTGCAGTAGCGGTCAAAGTATACTGCTTCTGCTTATATACCGCCCCATACCACTTCAAGTAATCTCTGGGCAGTTTACAGTTTAATTACAGTATGCAGGCTACACATTCCCCTCCCCTCCAGCAAGCTGGGTACTCATTGTACCGACCTCGGAAGGATGGAAGGCTGAGTCAACCATCACCCGGCTACCTGGGATTGAACCCCAGGTTGTGAGCACAGTTTTACCTGCAGTACAGGCATTTAACCACTGCGCCACGAGGCTCCTATTTTATTATTATTATTATTATTATTATTATTATTATTATTATTATTATTATTATTATTATTATTATTATTATTATTATTATTATTAAAGAGAGAGATGCCATCTTACATCTGGAATGGAAGAATGTCAATATATGGGTTTTATGAAGGACTTCAAATGAATTGATTCAGTATGTTTCAGTCTCATGATGGAATTTGGATAGGTAAAATATGATGCAATGAACAATGAATGCACACGGGTAGAAAACAAGTCCATATGAGCACGATGAAGCTGAACGTCCTCTAACAAATAGCATTTTTTGACCATGGCCTTCTGCATTGCTGACAGCAAAACAATTAACTCTTATTTTTTCTATAATGCACTGATTTTGCCTGATAGAAATGGTGAGGGCATAGTATTCGAGTCACCATCCTAGATTGTTGCTAGGGTGATGGTTCAAGTATTTGAAAGACCTTACTATAACTTACAGAAAATGAAAACATGGGTTTTGCGAAGATTCAAAGAATTTCTCACCAGAATCCCATACTTAGAATTGTGAAGTTGGAAGGGAGCTAGAATAGAAATCAAAGGATAGTTGATTAGGAATAAAAATCAAGGGATATTTGCCAAGTAGTTGTATCTCTTGAAGGGCTCCAGCATTGGAGCACTCACCCCCTCTTGAGGTCACTGGTTCCGCTGTCATCCTGCTCTAACAATGAGGGCGTTTTCATCCTGATATTCAACTGAAATCTGTCTTCTTGTAGCTTGAGCTCAAATGTTGTGTGTCCTGCTTTCTGGGATGATCGAGAACAGATCCTGTCCCTCCTCAGTTTGACAGCCCTTCAAATATTTGAGAAGTCCTATCAGTCTCAAGGCTGAAAAGGTCCAGTTCTTTCAGCCTTATCGGGCTTGGTTTCCACTCCCCTCATCAACCTTGATGCCCTCCTCTGAACTTGTTCCAACTTGCCCACATCCTTCTTGAACAGCGGCATCCAGAAGTGGACATGGTACTCAAGATGAGGTTTAAACCAGTGCCAAAGTAACGGCTAGGAAGTGGATTTTTTTCTTTCCTTTTTGTGTGCTCTTTGTAGCTTTAATATTACCTTTAAATGTTCTAAGATGCCTCTTCTAATTCCATGTTCTAAATTTGAATATGTCTTAAATGTTCTGGGCTGTATATTGCCCCTCATTATTGTAAGCCATTTTGGGCCTTTTCCCAAGGATATTCAAATATTCAAACTAAATAAATAAATAAAATTCTTTTTCCTAACAACCACTAGTACAGTTCTCTTGAGATGATGGTGCCTTATAAACTGAGGTGGCTTAATGAGTAATCATGACATACTATCCCACCATGAACGGTTATAGCAGTGGTTCTCAACCTGTGGGTCCCCAGATGTTCCTGGACTGCAACTCCCAGAAATCCTGGCCAGCTCAGCTAGTGATGAAGACTTCTGGGAATTGCAGTCCAGGAACATTTGGGGACCCACAGGTTGAGAACCAATGTGTTATAGCATTAATGCTAACATTTCAAGACTGAGATATTATTCTCAGATATTCAAAAACTTAACACGTTCTGAGTAACATCGTTACTTAAGACACATTATCTCCAGGCCCTGGGAAGAGATTACCAGAGGTGGTGGCTGTGAGATGATGACATATTGGCACTTGTTCTTCTGCTTCAGGCAGCAGGAGGACATTGGGAGCACTTCAAGAATATTGCCGGAACAAAAGCATAGGCCTCCCTACTCCTGCTTTAAAACGAACCGCTCACAGGACCCCACCTCTTTATATGTCCTTTTCTCCTTGGCCAGCCTTCATTCTGAATGTTCTACTGTCCGTAAGGAAAGATCCCAAAGTTTGGGTCACCACAAGCCCCATCCACCAGCTGCCCACCGGACCACAACAGAGGAAGCTTTCACAGCTCCAACAGAGCAAGTAGAAACTTATTGTTTGGGTAATGCCTTCTGTGCCTCCCGTTCGACAAGCACCTCTATCGCCACTGTTTGGCCCCACAATATCTCCATTCATAGCTTTCGGACGCAGCAGAATGATGAGCAGCATTGCAGCCAAAGGGGTCCTAATTGAAGGACAGTTGGTCGTTGTGGTTTCCAAATGTGCTCAATAAAAGCAGCTCGTCTTTGACCTCCTGTGATCTAGCTGACAGACCAGGAAACTTGCAGTCAATAGGCCATTCATTTTTTTAAACCAGCCATTTGCTGCTCACATCAACAGCTCCTGCAAGACTGGGTATGAATCAGAGCTGCTGGAGGATGATCGCCATCAGAGCAACTACTTCCTGACACTGTCCCGTGATATCCTCCCCTCCCCAAATATCTATCTTTGTCTCATGTTTGCGCCATTGACGGCTCTGACTCGGACTAGGTAGTTGAACGGTGTGGAATGTTCCATCCAAGGAAGGAAATATTAGGCAACCTGCCCTCCAGAGGAAATGAGTAGCTCTCTGTTTGGTTGGCACTAGATGTGCACGCAGGATAAGAAGAGAACTGGGAACATCTCAGGACCTACGGAGGAAGCTCAGTGTCTGGTAGCTTATTTCTGGCCATTTCTGGCTTTGAAAACACCACCCTGCCTGGGCCTAGAACAGGACTGGGTCATCTGAAAACAGGTCAGACTACATAGCTAAGTGCATCCTAGGAGCTTCTGAGAATATAATGGGACATTTTATTATGACCATTTATTTCCTGTGGGCAGCTGAAAATGGTGGGTGCAGGATGGGTGCGGACTGCCAGGATGCTGAGAGGGCAGCCCTGGAAATTGCTCACTATAGTATGTACCAGACAGCATGGCCGTATAGTGTGGGATGATGGAGGTTTTAGGTGCTCTAAACTCTGGTCCCCAATCACAGTCCAGGAATCGTAATGGGTCAGTGGAGACCAAGAGCAGCACAGAGGCCTATTTTCACGTTTTGATTTGGACGAACCAGATGATTGCTTCGCTGCAAAATTCTAATTTTTGCTTGCCGTCCTAACTGCAAGCTACAGTAGCATCAGAGTAAAAGGCATAGATAATACATGTTGCAATGTCAAAGGCCCGTCCACACTGATATGTAGATATGGCACAGTATATGGATTAGAGATGGGCACGAATCGAAAAAATGATGTTTCGGGTTTTTGTTTTTCATTGCGGGTCCGTTTCGGTTCATTTTCATTTTTCGTGAATTTTTTGAAAAATTTTCATTTTGTTTTTTTCATTTTTCATTTTTTACCCGCTTTTTTGCGCGACTTAAAGCATTTCCGCGCACGGACGTCCCCCCAATGCCCCAGCAGAAACCAGAGGGAAAACACTAAAAAAATGATGCTGGCAGAGACACAGTATAGACTAGGTATGCAGGGAGGCTGCAAAGGCAGCGGCAGGCGTTGCCCAGGGCATAAGGCAGCCGCAGCGTGACTGCACTGCGGGGCAGGGGAGGTTACTCACCAAGAGGTACGCATGCACACAGGGAGGCTGCAAGAGAAATCTCTTCTTTCTCTCCACTAAGAGCCAGGCTGCAGCCAGCAGGAACACAGAGACACACACCTGCCTGGCTGGTATAAAGTAATGATTCGCAGAGACAGCAATCCCACTCTAACTCCCACTGGAGACTGCCCTCTGTGGCTGCCACACCTACCCAGTCTGCAGCCTTGACATGCTATTGGTTGAAATTGTCCAAGAATTTACATGATCCCATCACATGGTTTGCATCCACCTTGTGGCTGGAATCCATTTTGTGTCATCCTTAAATGGAAAAGAAAAAATACATCGTGATGGGACAAAGACAAAAACAAACATTTTAAGGACCGCAACCCCCTGGTAGGTAATAATTTCAAATAATTATCACTGCGTTTTTACGGATGTCCAGGGCATTTTTAATACCCAAGAAATCAATATTAGGCATCTGGGAGCCATTTTGGGTCGATGTCCCCTAACTCCTCTTAAAGGAAAAATACAGTGATCTGAGAGAAGACATAAATGCACGTTTTAAGGACCCCAACCCCCCTGGTAGGTATTATCAGGCAGAATAAATAATTATCGCTGGGTTTTTACGGATATTCAGGATGTTTTTTAACATTTAAAAACAGCTCATTTCATTGTGCATCGCCATTAACAAAAACGAAACGTAACGAACCTAATTTTCGTGGTTCTGTTTGGTTCGTTCCAATTTCATCACAATATTTGTTATTCATTTTGTTACGTAACAAAACGAATAATGAATAATGGAACAATTTTTTTTCCATTTCGTGCTCATCTCTAATATGGATTGCTGATGGCACTGTTATGATCAAACAAAAAAGACCTCCTCTGAGGGTGTTTCTACTTAGAATGAACCAACCTTTCCCTTTAAGAGCTGTCATTCATGTTTCTGGACCACTGGTAGACCATGCATTCTTTTTGGCATGCTCTGGTTAGCCAGGAGAATTCAGCCTCCAGCAGTCTCAGCTTCCAGCTGAGAAAGAGTGAAGGGAAATGGGGACAGTGGGGGAAAGAAAGAAGAAAACAGGCAGAGAAGGGGGGAGGGAGGGAGGGAGGGAGAGAGAGAGAGAGAGAGAGAGAGAGAAGCAACATTAAAATCATAATTTAATTCTGCAGATGATCAGGGGAAGTGCTTACTTGACAGCTGATTGGGCTACAGGGGGCGACTGCTGTTTGGAAGGTAGGAGCATGCCCTTGACCTCAACAGCCCATTTGTGGTCCAATCCATCCCATACTCAAAATGGCCGATCAGAACAGGCCCTAACATTTTGAGAAAGGAATGTTGATTTTTCATATGAGTTTGTTTTTGAATGCATCGGAAATAGTATTTTTACCCACATTTCAGACACATATACCTCATGCAATCCTGGTTGGTTTTAAAAGCACAAGGCATGGCTCACTAAAAAAGAAAAAAGAGGCACTGAAGAGAACAGTTATGCATTGTTCCTGGATAGAGCCAGATGCAGTTCAGTCTGAATATGTCAACATAACCCCTTTGCCTGCTTGGAGGCCTTCAGTGCCAGCTCATTACGACCTCTGCCAAAGTCTTGAAGTCGAACGGAATCATCCCTGTTGTTTATTTTTCTGCTTGGCTACTACAGGATTTGGAGCGTTGAAAGAATTGGCGGAGCAGCTGAGGGGCATCAAAAAAAGAAAGAAAGAAAGAAAGAAAAAGAAAGAAGGAAAGAAGAAAAGGAAAAGGAAAAGGAAAAAGAAAAGGAAAGAAAACTGAACAGGAAAACAAGACACATTTCCTCCGAAACAGGACCCTCTTGCACACTAATTGACAGCTTCTTCACACATGCTTTGCTTGAAAACACAAACAAAAGGGTTGTCGCTGCTCACCACATGTGACAACTCTCCCTAAAGCCAGGTTTTATTCTGCACTGAAGCCCTCGTTCCTGGATGACTGGATGGTGTCCTCAGGAGTCCTTCAAAATATTTCCCGCCACTCCATTTGCCTCCATTGTTTTCATTTATAACATCATAATGCCTTGTAGACCACGGAGAAAATGCATAATTCCTTTTGTTTCTGAGGTCGAGGAGCAAGAGCTCTTGCTAATGTCGCCAGGCAGGACTATCTGCACCAGAGAGGCATCTGCAGTTCTTGGGAAATCAGTTTGGAAAAACCAGTTTGCCGAAATCAGTTTGGCAAACCAGTTTGCCGAGAGATTCATGGTAATGGATAGGGTGTTTTTTGTTTTTCAAAATGTTTGCGGTTCATACTGATTCTTTGGGCTGGGAAACTCTTGTAATGGCCAGGAGCCGAAATGTGTAGACTATTCACCTGTGGATGGTGTCCCCTCTAATTTCTATCTCCACTGCATGGGAGCCTCATATGGCTGTGCGCGGCGTGAGGATGGAGTGGTTCAGCCAAGACCCAGAACAGAACAGCTGTTGATTTTGGATGCCCATGCATGGCAGCAATGTAGCTCTGCACACACACACACACACACACACACACACACACACACTGTGCAATTATTAGAGGGTACGGAGGTGCCCCACGAGGAGACTGGTCTGCATTGCACCAGCAGTGAAATAGCTTTTAAACTAGTACTTGGAAAGTCTAGATTCAATTTTGGAATGCCCTCCCTTGGGAGGTCAGATTGCCCCCCGCTCCATTTAATCTTTCCACTGTCAGCTGAAGACCCACCATTTCAGGTCGGCTTTTAATAACCATGATGGCCTTCCTGGATCCCATTTTTTTAAACTTCAGGTCTTTTTATTTGTTTTTAACAACTCAGTGAATGTCCATCAGTTTTGCTGCTGAATTGTTTTTCACGTATAATTTATGGTGTTTCTAATTCTTTTCTTTTTAATGTTGTGAACCGCCTTGGATCTCCTAATCGGACGAAAGGCAGCCTATAGATACAATAAATAAATGCATAAACAATCCCTGCTTGGCCATGAAAACTCAGCCCAAAAACAAAATGGTCTCAGCATCTGCATTGCCAAGCTCTGGGACAGGGAAATAGGAAACGGAGAGGAAGGCTGATTAGACAATCCTGCAATACAGCATGACTACTGTATTGCCTCCTGCACTTCACTTCTGCTAACCTGGGAGAGTGGGGAATGCCATGGCATAAACCAGGGGTCCTCAAAGTTTCCAAACAGCAGGCCGGTTCACCACGCCCTAGACACCACTGGGGGCCAGACCACAGTGGGTGGGGGGAGCAGGGGACCTTGCCGTAGCCCTCCCACTTTGAATGCCCCACTAGCCACCATGCTGATCATCTAGGCGGTAGTTGGGGGGAGTGAGAGAAGTGACATAGCCCACTACTTTGAACTGCCTCAGCAATAGAAGCAGCTGCGGAGGCTTGCTTGCTCGCAAAGTAGGTGGTAGGTGGGGGGGTTGCAATTGGTCCCAGGGGCCAGATTCAGGACCTTGGGGGGCCGCATCCGGCCCTGGGGCCTTAGGTTGAGGACCCCTGGCATAAACAGATCTCACCACAGTGGGGGTGAATATGGCTACCAAAACTCTGTGCTTACTGCCACCTGGAGGATGGGTAAAGTGGCATTTTCGCTATATTTACTAAATTGTACGAGCTGCCTAGGTGCCCTAAGCACATCTGATCTCGCCTGCTTTCGGAAGCTAAGCAGGGTCAGCCCTGGTTAGTACTTGGATGGGAGACCACCAGGGAATACCACATGCTGTAGGCTCCTGGAGTAGGAACTGGCAAACCACTCCTGTATTCCGGCCGAGAAAACTCCATGGACATGGGGTCACAAAGAGTCGGTCACGACTGTAACGATGCAACACACACAGAGATTTAACACGGAGGTGCATAAAATCTAGAGACACTAGAAATGATAAGAGTTCAGACAGTAGCTCCTAAGCTTCTACTACCAACAAGCTTCCTAGGAGCAATCATCCAATAAAATCATTTCCCTAGTGTCTGAAAAGGAACATGCAACCTACTGGGGATGGTGCTTTTATTGCATCACTTTAGGCTCTCTGCAGAACATTTGTTCGCCTCCAATCTGGGCTGTAAACCACTTTGCATACATTTATTAATTGTTGTTGTTCTTTTTAAAAAATATACTCACCACACGCACTACCTCACACTTAAGCATTCCAGTTACAAAAGGCAGCACTGCGTGAAGTAGATTTCACGCTTGCTGAAGGCTGGCGTGAAGTTTACTAGCTCCCAAGGTTCCTGGATTTGTGTAAGCCGAAAACGGATTTGCATTTTGGCCTGGATCAGGAGACGGCACGGTCGGTCTCAGCCGAAATAAACAAGCGCAACAACATCAGCCACCCAATTCCCCCCCCCCCCCAAAAAAATAAACCCCAGCATTGTCAAATGCCATTTTTGTTGTAAGACAGCACAGGGATGATATTTGAATGATTAGCTCCATATATAATGAATTACCCTCCACTGCAGAAAACAATTTTCACATTGAAATGTGAAATGACTGGCGGTATGATTATGAGGATGGCAACAGCAGCTTGGGAGCCCCTGTTGGCAAGCTGCCTCGTCTTCTCTCGGGACTGGAGGAATTTCACACCGTGAGCTCCCTGGTAGACTTTGGGAACCCTCGCCTAGTAGAACGATCATCAGGAGAATCTGCACAGGGCGCATCCGGAGCATAGAAGCAGGGGCACTAGAGAGAGGCCCTGGAGAGAGAAAAGCAAGAGCAGAAAGCTTGGGCAGAGAGAGGAGTCACCCTGGAAGAGAGGAAAGAGGGCCCTTGGAAGCTGGGAAATATAAGGGGAGTGCTAGAGGCAAAGACCGAGACTCTGTCAGGAGAGGGGAGGGAGAAGATAGAGCAGGGGGTACAGATGTTCCCTGGTGATATGATTGCAACATACAAAATAACACGGCATGAGTAAAATGGATAGAGGGACACTCTTCTCCCTCTCAAAAAATACCAGAACTAGGGGACATCCACTCAAATTGAGGGTTGGAAGAGTGAGAACAGACACAAGAATTTTTTTTAACCTAGCGTGTTGTTATTCTGTGGAACTCCCTGCCACAGGATGTGGTGATGGCATCTGGCCTGGATGCCTTCAAAAGGGGATTGGACAGATTCTTGGAGGAAAAGTCCATCACAGGTTATAAACCATGAAGGAGATGTGTCATCTCCAGGCTTAAAACCAGGGTATTTCAAGGACCAGATGCAGGGGAATGGCATCAGGAGACAGGCATCTAGTCTTGTGTGCTCCCAGACACATTTGGTGGGGCCACTGTGAGATACAGGAAGCTGGACTAGATGGGCCTTTGGCCTGATCCAGCAGGGCTCTTCTTCTGTTCTTATGTCTTGATGGAGGTGATGGAAGATGAAGGGTCTTGGGTAGACACCTTTGTGGAAGCTGATTAGGGCATCCAGCAGACAAAGGGCCTTTTTACACGACCCCTAGGATCCGCTGGCCACTTAAATTCGGACCAGAGATCTTAGGGGTTCGTTGCTCTTCCTCTGTCCCCACCCCCCTCCGCACTTCCTGGTTGCTGGCTGCGTGAGGGAGGGAGAAAAAGAGAAATAAAAGCATGCCGCTCACCTCGTTCTGCCTCTCTCTCTGTAAGGCCATCAAGTCCAACCCCCTCGTCTCTGTAAAAGTAACTCTTTAAGGGGCGGGAGCCAAAAAGCAGCAAACAGAAGCGAGGAGAGCCCCGCACTCACTATCCTTGCACCACATCAAAGATTTTTCACCTTCAAAGAGAAGGTACAAGAAAAGTGCGCTGGGTCGCGCTAAAGTGGGCGGGGTCGCACTTAATTGTCTGCAAACTCCGGAGCTGGTGGGGAAACATTTTTAAGCTCCGGAGCTTGCAGCCATTTGCAGCGGAGCTTAGGGGTCGTGTATAAATGCCCAAAGACCATCTTGAGGAACCCATCCCGCCCAAGAACTCGGAATCCATTTATAAAGAAGACCCCTGGGCTGGGGCGCTTGTACAGCTCTGGGTGACCCAAGGGGAGGCAGAGACGCATCTCAACACCCAGCTACCTTCTGATCCCTCCTATTCAGGAGAATGAAATGACAAGGGGGAGGAATTGCCAAACCACCATAGCCCCCCTTTGACACTGGCAGAGATTACGCCGATGGAAACGCCAGCGCCAGCTTTCCAAAAGTCAAAGGGAGAGTCGGGGAAGGAACGGTCATCACGGTTCTTAGTGCTGGTGTATCAATTTCTCTTTGTGGTGGGCCGCATAGTTTGGTCCAGCATGGACAACCGCCATCAGCAAGACTGGACTAAAATCCCTCCCGGTTGCATACTGACTTCTTAAGGAAACTGAAGGGAATTACCCATGAAACGGAGAATAATTGTTTATTTGCATCCCCCATCCCTGCTGCGGGAACATCTGTTTGTTCTGAATCGTCAGCGGCCTTGTTTTAACATTGCGATTAAAGTTATGCCAGTTACTGGAGAACCATTCAGTTTTTTTATCCAGTGACTTTCTCCACCCCCACCCCCTGGGGAGAAAAAGCTGATTTTTAATTGGGACTTGATGCTTGGAATTTGGCGCCAAATATTTGGACTAGAACTCAGACCTGAAGGCTTGCCAACAAATCTGCTCTTTTCTGTGTAAAAGAAAAAGGTCCCAAATGAAAGATGGGAAGGAAACAGGCACCACAATGAGTAATAGGAATCAAGCACTAAGGATCAACCTGAAAATACAGAAGCAAAATGACTGATGCCTTAGAGCTAAAGTAATATATAGCATGGAGCAAAATCTGATTTAATTCCTTATTTCAAAACAAATATACTATAGGCCTGATGCAGATTCAGATTACCAAGCACGGGGGGGGGGGGCATAAAGGGGCAAATAAGTGTCTGGTTCTCTGTATTTTGATTCATTTTCCTCTGTGGCCTCAGTGGTGCCTATATTAGAAAGCCACTTTCCGCAGCTAGGCTGGAAAGAAGGCTGTATCCCTGGTTTAAACTTCCTTCCCCAGTCCCTTTCCCTCTTAAATTCTCCTCCTTGCATGGGAGCTAAGGAAATAAAGAGAACTCCATCGGCACCAGGGAAACATTTTAAAGGGTGTTTTAAAAGCCTTTGGTTGGCACAAGTGGTAAAGATGGCTCCAGGTCTGCCCAGGAACGCCTGGTATAGCCAAGGTGCCACTACTAACAAGGCCTTACATGGACAAATGCCTGTCATTGGCAACTGTACATGATATAGGGCTTTGTGAATATTGTAAACTGCGTGTGTGTTGTGGAGTAGCCTTTGGTCTACAGGCCAGAAGGTACCAGCCATCATGAAGGATGTTTGGTGGTTGGTAGGTACGCCGAGACACAAGGTAAAATGTTGCTAGGCATTTGCTCCAGCCTCAGGGAGCCTAGTCACACATTTGTCCAGCATTTGCCTGTCACACATGCATTTGGCAAAGAGTCTAATCATTAGGGAGGTCACGAACCAGGAACTTCACGACTTGGCAGAAAAACAACACATACACCTGTCTCTAAAGTGGCTGTTAGTTTGCCAGAATGGACGATGAGATCACCTATTTCAATTCACACTTCCTGTTGGGTTTTGCTGAGGGAACACATAGTAATGGGAAGGAAGTCATGGTGGCTAGGCCAGAAGCTACCAGCCATCCATGTTTATACGAATCAGGTGTCCTTCGGTCTTCCAGTTTTTAAGACATACAGTGGTTTGTTTAACAGAAAATCCACTTAAAGGAAAAATATTCTGGAGATAGGGGAAATTGCTTAACAGAATAGCCTATGGGGTGAATCTAACAGAAAAACGGTCACAATCTGTTTTTAATCTGTTTAATCTGTTTTCAATGCATTCCTATGGGAAATTTGTATAAAGGAAAGTTTGCTTAACAGAATTTCATTTGGAATGAATTAATTCATCGGAGCGTATCTCCCAGAGGTCAGCTGGGGTCAGGCGCACTAGAATGGCGCAGGCGCGCTCACTGAGGGTGGCCACACCCAGGGAGGTGCGGAAATCGCTCACGTGTAACCACGCCTTTTCTGTGGTGGGCCCCACGTTGTGGAACCATCTCCCTAGTGAGCTGCGCCTAGCACAGTCCCTGCCCGCCTTTAAAAAGGCTCTGAAAATCTTCCTTTTTAAAGAGGCATATGGCAACCTTTACACTTAATTTTCTTTCTCTTGTTGTTGCCTGCGTTGTCTCTTATGGAGGGTCTCGCCCCTCTGTTTTTTATTAGCACTTTCTGTTTTTTTGTTATATACTGTTGGTTTTGTTTAATTGTAAACCGCCCAGAGTTCCGTCTGGAAGATGGGCGGTATAGAAATATAACAAATAAATAAATAAATGAAAAGCAGTAGAAATGTTTAGCGCCAATTAGAGGAGGAAATTACATGTTGGCTTTAATATGTGACCTGACCCTCAGACTCTCACTAAACTACAAATCCCTGGATATCATAAGATGGTAGTTTAAATGTTATGAAACTGAAGGGCATGTATGGTGGAGACACACATGGAACAGTTGGAGGTTCTGAGTTGCTTCCCTGCTTAGAAGTTTTGAAGCAGGTTTTTTTTTGTAGATACCTTGATGCTTCATGAAGATGGAGTACCTTCCTGGAGACCTGGGGGGTCAGAAGTTGGATCCCCCCCACTTTTCCATGGAAGAAAAGCCAGCTGGTGTAGCCTTAAAAAAGCTGCACAGTGCTACACCCTTTAAAATGTTTCCCTGGTGCCGATGGAGTTCTCTTTATTTCCTTAGCTCCCATGCAAGGAGGAGAATTTAAGATATTCCCGGAAGAACAGAGTGCTAAACCATGCCGGAGTACTTGGTACCTAAGAAACCCAGGCTAGGCCGACCCTAAGATAGAATCGACTTGATGGCATAAAATTATTATTAGAAATTCCTGGGTAGTCTGTTTTAATCCATAATCCCTACTTGTGTGTTTGTCAGAGAATGAATATGGTCCATTACCAGAAAATTTTCCCAGGGGTCTCTTATTTCCAAACCAAGCCAACACCATTGGTAAGTCCTTCCTCACAGGGAAAGTGGTACTTACATAAGAACACAAGAAGAGCCATGCTGGATCAGGCCAAAGGCCCATCTAGTCCAGCTTCCTGTATCTCACAGTGGCCCCACCAAATGTGTTCGGGAGCGCACAAGACTAGATATCTGTCTCCTGATACCACTCCCCTGCATCTGGTCCTTGAAGTCCCCTGGTTTTAAACCTGGAGATGATACATCGCTATCATGATTTGTAACCTGTGATGGACTTTTCCTCCAGGAATCTGTCCAATCTCCTTTTGAAGGCATCCAGCCTAGATGCCATCACCACATCCAGTGGCAGGGAGTTACACAGACTAACAACATGCTAGGTAAAAAAATTGTTTTGTCTGTTCTCACTCTCCCAACTAATTTTATTAGTTTTTCTCCTGAAAAGAGGGTAGGTGGGCAGGGAGAGAGAAAGAGAGAGAGAGAGAGAACACCAACCTATATAACACATACCCACCTGCCTTGAAATCAGACCTTTCTGCTCTTCCTTCCCAAAATGGTATGGATTTCTATCTCATTCCTGGGCCAAAGCTATGCCTAGGACTGGAAAGGAATAAATAAGCTATGGTGGTTATTTTCTCTAAATTCAGTTCACTGGCTCCATCTCTGCATTCTGAGATTAAAATATCACTGTAGCATGAGGTGATAAATTGAGGTTTTTAGTCTGTGTCGTTTCCTTCATCAGATACAGACAAGACCCAGACATCGGCAGTGAGAATGTGTCTGAAATTTTTTCAGGCTCCAGAGATCAAGAAGAAAAAGGTGGCTTTTCCTGTAACTCCTCTTAGAGCTTGGGAAAGGTACTTTTTTGGATTATAGTACCTTGCTCCTCACTGCTAGACTTGATGGAGGTAGTACTGGAAGCTGCAGTCGAAGGAAGGAAGGAAGGAAGGAAGGAAGGAAGGAAGGAAGGAAGGAAGGTCAAGAAATTATGGCTTCTTTCAACACCCATTCTTATGTACAGAAGATTCCCAGACTGGAAGTTGAATTTTGCTTCAACTCTAGTACACAGTAGATGTCTGTGAAGATTCTCAGTCATCCAGGTGAGTTTATCTGGAAGTTGAGTCATGGCTACTGGACTTCTTTTTGAGAGAGAGAAACGTTTCGCTGTTCATCCAAACAGCTTCATCGGTGACCGATGAAGCTGTTTGGATGAACAGCGAAACGTTTCTCTCTCTCAAAAAGAAGTCCAGTAGCCATGACTCAACTTCCAGATATACAGTAGATGTTTTACGTGAAGCCTGAGGGTAGCAGACTGGCTTGGAGTAGGCAGAACAGACCATGTGCTTCACACAATTTTTCCTGTCCTTCTTTAACCCCCATTCATTTGGCAAACCTCCATCCCAAGATGACTGCTTCACTCCGCATCATATTGTAACAACCTTTGAATCAGACCAAGCAGTTTAGGGGAGAAGTCCTACCTCAATAGCAGAGCATCTTCATCTTTTGCAGAAGCTTCTGGGTTCTCTTTAGACAAAGCATCATGGAACAGGCTGAGGAGAAAGCTATCTCCCTTAGACCATTGAGAGACATGAACACCCAAAATAGACAACAACATGCAGGTAATTTTGGTTGTTTTTCTGTTTAGTTTACTCTGTTTCATTATTCTCTGATGGACTGCTTATAGATGAGCATCAGAAAAACACTGAAACACTGCTTTTTTGAGATTTTGGTTTTTATTTCAAAATAAAGCAAACACATCCAAACCAAACAGGGCAAAGTAGACCAGTTAAATTATTCCATTTCAATGTCTTCTCAGATTTCATTGTATGTTCATTCATGTGTGAGGCAGGGCGATCTTGTGTTTTATTTGGCTTTATGTGACATTTTAATGTTTGATTGAACATTGCCCTTGGATGACTATCAGCCAGATGTTTTCATAATTAATTAACTAATGGTAAAGCATTTTCAAGGGTTGTTCTCCTATTGTCATCTTTCCAGTAACTCTGTAAAGCAGGGCAGAGGAAAATATGATGGTCCAGAAATTGTTGGACTAACCTTCCCACCAGCTCTGATGCAGCATAGCCAGTGGGAAGTAAAGCTGAGATCTGATATCCAGCAGCATCTAGGACGCCACTAAAATCCCATCAATTGTTGAAGGGAAGACTTGATTATTTCCCATATTGCTGTTGGACTCGGTTGGAAAGAGGGAACATATAAGAACATAAGAACATAAGAAGAGCCATGCTGGATCAGGCCAAAGGCCCATCTAGTCCAGCTTCCTGTATCTCACAGCGGCCCCACCAGATGTGTTTGGGAGCGCATGAGACTAGATATCTGTCTCCTGATACCACTCTCCTGCATCTGGCCCTTGAAGTACCCTGGTTTAAACCCTGGAGGTTACACATCTCCATTAGAGATGGGCACGACTTAGCGGTATTCCCGTTTCCGTTTCCGTTACTCGGTTCCGTTACTCTACGGAAACGGAAACGGGAATTACTCCCCCAGACTTCGAGCTCGAACTGAAGAATGAACAATTTTGGTCTGATTTGTCGTGCTCGTTCCTTGCATCGCGCAATTGCGCGATGCCACGCGGCACAGAAAAAAAGTTTTTAAAAGTTAAAAAAACCCGGTTCCCGGCCAAAAAGCAGGCGGAAAAATGCCTGCCGTGCCTCAGGGCACCTACCAGAGGGGTTGTTTCTGGAGGTCCCCGGCCTCCCCCCTCATCCCCCGTCCTGGGCTGCTCTGGTGGGACTCGCCGCAGGCTCGCAGCCAGCAAAAAGCCCAGTCTCGCCGCCGGCCGCCCGCAATTAAAGCGCAAGCAAGCGGCACGGATGGCACAGGAAAAAACTTTTAAACTCTCCCCCACCCATTCCCGGGCCAAAAAAGCAGGCGGAAAAATGCCTGCTTGACTAAGGGCGCAGGGCACCTACCGGAGGGGTGGTTTCTGGAGGGGGGGTCCCGCCTCCCCCCCGTCCTGGGCAGCCGGACTCGAGTTGCCATTTCGCCATGCCATGCGGTGCGGGCGGGGGATCCAAAATGGGGCGGCAAACGCAATATTGTTTTTGAAATTGTGGTCCAAAAACACACAAGCACAACAGAAACACGCGAAAATTTATAAACTGCCAGATTTTTCACAGTAGCAGTGGGTTTTTTCTTGCAACAAAATGTCTCTCCTCTCCTCCTCTGTCCTCCATTGATTTTATTTTATTTATTTTTTTTACACCTGCGCAGTGCGCAATGATGGGCTGGCTGAGTGGCCAGCCATGTGGGAGTGGACAACCATGCAAATTTTTGGAGCCATCCCACCAGTCGCATGGCCACTTGGCCATGGAGACTTCTGGGATGTGCCAAAAAGCCCCCTAAAACCTGCCCTAGCCCTAACCCTAACCCTTGACTCCGTACCCATACGTCACAGACTGTCTTCTTAGTGGGTCAGAGAGGCACCCAGAGGTGCAACCCACTAGCCCACCGTAACCTTACCCGTCACTAGCCTAACCCTAGCCATTGCACTAAGCCACCTTAAAGCCAGATGTACTTGCTTGCATTGCACTACACGCAGCAAGTACAATTCCCTTCTGTGTGAGACATGGTGGTGCGGGAGCCTTGTGCAGGGAAGGCATGACGCTATCACTCTCACACTGGTCTCACTGTCTGCACATTATGTTATGCAATATCCATATGGCTATTGCATAGCATTTTGCAGCAGCAGCAGGTGAGGAGGGGAGACCCCCATGTAGAGGGGTCTCTCTTGGAGCCTGCTTCCCCTTTCTAGTGGCAGGAGGCACCCACGGGTGCCTCCAGGAGCCCACTTTCCCTTTATAGCGGGCCAGAGGAGGCACCCACCCCACAGAGGTGCCTCCAGGAGCCCGCTCCCCCCCCAAAACCAGTACTAACGACAACGAAAAAACAAAAAAACGAACCGACTAATTTTTGCGAATTTTCGCGAAAACCGGAAACGACCCGAAACGGGACCGGCCCGACTAACGACAACTCGAAAAAATTTTTTTTCAAGTCGTGCCCATCTCTAATCTCCATCATGGTTTGTAACCTGTGATGGACTTTTCCTCCAGGAATCTGTCCAATCCCCTTTTGAAGGCATCCAGGTCAGATGCCATCACCACATTGTGTGGCAGGGAGTTCCATAGACTTACAACGCGCTGGGTGAAAAAATATTTTCTTTTGTCAGTTCTTACTCTCCCAGCCCTCAATTTGAGTGTATGTCCCCTAGTTCTGGTATTTTGGGAGAGGGAGAAGAGCTTCCCTCTATCCACTTTACTCATACCCTGCATTATTTTGTATGTCTCAATCATATCCCCCCTCAATCGCCTTTTTTTCCAGACTAAAGAGGCCCAAATGTTTTAGCCTTTCTTCATAAGGGAGGTGCCCCAGCCCAGTAATCATTTTAGTCGCTCTCTTCTGCACCTTTTCCAGTTCCACTATGTCTTTCTTGAGATGCGGTGACCAGAATTGTACACAATACTCCAGGTGGGGCCTTACTATTGTTTTGTATAATGGCATTATAATGTTGGCTGTTTTATTTTCAATCCCCTTTTTGATAATCCCTAGCATGGAATTGGCCTTCTTCACCGCTGCCACACATTGGGGAGACACCTTTATGGAGCTGTCCACCAACACACCAAGATCTCTTTCCTGATCCGTCACGGATAACTCAGAGCCCATGAGTTGATAGATGAAGTTTGGATTTTTTGCCCCAATATGCATTACTTTACATTTGGTTACATTAAAACGCATTTGCCATTTCTCAGCCCATTCCCCCAGTTTGGAGAGATCCTTCTGGAGCTCTTCACAATCTTCTCTGGTTTTTACCACACGGAAAAGTTTTGTGTCATCGGCAAACTTGGCCACCTCACTGTTTATCCCTGTCTCCAGGTCATTTATGAACAGATTGAAAAGCACCGGTCCCAGGACAGAGCCCTGGGGCACACTGCTTTTCACTTCTCTCCATTGTGAAAATTTCCCATTGACACCTACTCTTTGTTTCCGGGATCTCAACCAGTTCTCAATCCATAAGAGGACCTGCCCTCTTATCCCCTGACTGTGCAATTTTCTCAGCAGCCTTTGGTGAGGGACTGTGTCAAAAGCCTTTTGAAAATCCAGATAGACTATATCCACCGGTTCACCCAAATCCACGTGCCTGTTGACCTTTTCAAAAAATTCTAAGAGGTTTGTCAGACAAGATTTACCCTTACAGAAGCCATGCTGATTTTCTCTCAGCAGGGTTTGTTCTTTTATGTGTTTTAAGATTTTCTCTTGGACGAGGCTTTCCACCATCTTCCCTGGGACAGATGTAAGGCTAACCGGCCTGTAGTTTCCTGGGTCCCCCCTCCTTCCTTTTTTAAAAATTGGTGTGACATCTGCTATCCTCCAGTCCTCCGGCACTGTGGCCGTTTTAAGAGACAAGTTGCATACAACCGTTAAGAGATCTGCAATTTCATTTCTCAGTTCCCTAATAACCCTTGGGTGGATGCCATCTGGGCCAGGTGACTTGTTAATCCTCAATTTATCAATTAGTCCTAAAACCTCCTCTCTTTTAACCTGTATTTGATTTAATTCTTTAGTCAAGAGGGGCGGCTCAGGCAGCGGAATCCGCTCAAGGTCCTCTGTCGTGAAGACAGACGCAAAGAACTCATTCAATTTCTCTGCAATGTCCAAGTCTTCCTTAACCTCCCCTTTTCCTCCCTCACCATCCAGAGGGCCATCTGGTTCTCTGGCAGGTTTTCTACTTCTAACATATTTAAAGAAGCTTTTATTATTACCCTTTATATTGCTAGCCATTCGTTCCTCAAAGTCTTTCTTTGCCTCCCTTATCATCTTCTTACATTTCTTTTGCCAGAGTTTGTGATCCTTTTTATTTTCCTCATTTGGGGAGGATTTCCATTTACAGAAGGACCTCTCCTTGTGCTTTAGAGCCTCTCTAACTCCACTCGTTAACCATGGCGGTGTCCTCTTGGACTTAAATGAGGTCTTCTTTCTTTGTGGTATGCACTTGTGCTGGGCCTCTATTATTGTTGTTTTAAACAGGCTCCATGCACTCTGAAGAGATTGGATTCTTCTAACCTTCCCCTTCAGTTTCTCTCTAACTAGTTTCCTCATCTGAGGGAAGTTTGCCCTTCGAAAATCAAGGGTTTTTATGTCTGATTTGGTTGACACTCTTCCTCCGACATGCATGGCAAAGGTAATAGCAGCATGGTCACTGTTCCCCAGAGGCTCAGTGACATTCACACCTCTGACCAGGTCCTGAGTATCACACAATATTAGATCCAGAGTTGCCTGTTCTCGGGTGGGCTCTGTGACAAGTTGCTCTAAGGCACAGTCATTCAGCAAGTCGAGAAACCCCGTTTCTCTTTCTTGCCCGGAGCTCGCATTGGCCCAGTCAATGTGGGGATAATTGAAGTCCCCCATGATTACAATCCTATCCCTTTTAGCCACTTCCATGATTTCTCTCCTCATTTCAAGGTCCCCCTCAAGTTTCTGATCTGGTGGACGATAGAATACTCCAACGATCACATCACTCCTTGGACCTGGTAGTTTAACCCACAGTGATTCTATGGTGGAGTCAGACCCTCTGTCAATCTCCATTCTGCTGGATTTTACCCCTTCTTTGACATAGATGGCCACTCCTCCTCCAACCCGCCCCCCTCTATCTCTTCTATAGAGCTTATAGCCTGGGATTGCTGTATCCCACTGGTTCTCCGCATTCCACCAGGTTTCTGTTATGGCTATTATATCAATGTTATCCCTAGCTGCCAAATGTTCAAGTTCTCCCATCTTTGCTCGGAGGCTTCGAGCATTGGCGTAGAAGCACCTGTACAGTGGGTCCCGCAACAACAGCTGCTGCCTTGTTCTATTCGCCCCACAGCTTTTATTTTCAGTAGATGAACTGTCACATTCCGTTATTCTCCCGGTGCTAATACCTATACCTGCTATGTCTTCTCTATGTGATTCTCTACCCTCTCCAACCTCATTCCCCGAGGATGAGGTGTTCCGAACCGGATGCCACTCAGCTCCGGTCGGCTTTCCCCCAGTTATCAGTTTAAAAGCTGCTCTGCTGCCTTTTTGAGGTTGAGTGCCAGCAATCTGGTCCCATCATGATTCAAGTGCAACCCATCACTCCTGAACAGGTTTGGCTTGTCCCAAAATGTTCTCCAGTTCCTGACAAATCTAAAGCCCTCCTCTTGACACCATCGCCTCATCCACGCATTGAGGCTTCTGAGTTCTGCCTGTCTGGCGGGTCCTGCACGAGGAACAGGTAGCACTTCTGAAAATGCTACCTTGGAAGCCCGGGTCTTCAATCTTCTACCTAGCAACCTGAATTTGGCTTCCAAGACTGACCGCTTGGCCTTCCCGACATCATTGGTACCGACGTGTACCATGACCACTGGCTCCTTCCCAGTTCTCTCTAACAAGTTATCTATATTTCTGGTGATGTCTGCAACCTTTGCACCCGGCAGGCAAGTGACCATACGGTTATCATGCTCCTCACAAATCCATCCCTCCGTATTTCTAATTATAGAATCCCCTAGTACAATGAGCTTCTCTCCTGCAGCCTGGTCATCAACATGTACCTGATCTTGTATCTCATCAATAGTGATGAGGGAGAGATCCTCCGGTGGAACCAATTCTTCCTCGATGTGTACATCATGAGGTGTGCTGAGGGAAAGAGCTTCAAACTGATTGTGCAAGATGAGACTCTCTGAGCGATGCCTTGGCCTTCTACTCCTTTGAGTCACATTCCTCCACCCATCCACCTCCTGAGTTGCGGGAGTGACTTCCTCCTCTGAAGTTTGCCCTGTCTCCTCTTGGACCTGAGTAGTCTGTTCCGCTCTGTCCAGGAACCGCTCAAGCTCCTTAATATGTTGCTGGTCGGATATGCGAGCCTCCAGCTGCTGGACCTTCTCTTCCAATAGCGCCACCAGCTTGCACTTGCAGCAGATGTAGTTCTGCACACGCTCTGTCAAGATAACAAACATGGCACAAGTACTGCAGGTAACTACAGCTGCTCCCTGCAACTCCATTTTAACGAGTGCAATAAAATGTATTGAAGGTCTCAAAAATGTAAACTATTTTTTTAATCTAGTAAGACTCTTTACTTCTTTTGTTGTTCATTGAAAATCTAACTGTGTAGGGGCTGCTAAAGCACCTCTACTCCAACTGCAATCACGTCAGGAAGTTTCCAGTGCTAACTTGCTAATGTGTGTAGGACTTCCTCAGGAGTAGCTTGGCTTTAGGAACTCAATTATACCCAGAAGAAATTATAAGGGTTTTTTTTTTGTAGTTTGCACGCGCCGTCAGGTGCGTGCTGCTGGGAGCAAGTATTTAAAGCTAAAACTCCGCCCCTTGCTCCTGCAAGAACAGGAAGTTAGCGCTCTGCCCTTTGGCCGTGTGCTCCTCTCACAGCCTGCTTCCTCTCTGCTGCTCTGCCAGAAAAGGACTGAGGGGCTGCTGGGAGCAGGTATTTAAAGCTAAAACTCCGCCCCTTGCTCCTGCAAGAACAGGAAGTTAGCGCTCTGCCCTTTGGCCGTGTGCTCCTCTCACAGCCTGCTTCCTCTCTGCTGCTCTGCCAGAAAAGGACTGAGGGGCTGCTGGGAGCAGGTATTTAAAGCTAAAACTCCGCCCCTTGCTTCTGCAAGAACAGGAAGTTAGCGCTCTGCCCTTTGGCCGTGTGCTCCTCTCACAGCCTGCTTCCTCTCTGCTGCTCTGCCAGAAAAGGACTGAGGGGCTGCTGGGAGCAGGTATTTAAAGCTAAAACTCCACCCCTTGCTCCTGCAAGAACAGGAAGTTAGCGCTCTGCCCTTTGGCCGTGTGCTCCTCTCACAGCCTGCTTCCTCTCTGCTGCTCTGCCAGAAAAGGATGAGGGGCTGCTGGGAGCAGGTATTTAAAGCTAAAACTCCGCCCCTTGCTCCTGCAAGAACAGGAAGTTAGCTCTCTGCCCTTTGGCGGTGTGCTCCTCTCACCGCCTGCTTCCTCTCTGCTGCTCTGCCAGAAAAGGACTGAGGGGCTGCTGGGAGCAGGTATTTAAAGCTAAAACTCCGCCCCTTGCTCCTGCAAGAACAGGAAGTTAGTTCTCTGCCCTTTGGCCGTGTGCTCCTCTCACTGCCTGCTTCCTCTCTGCTGCTCTGCCAGAAAAGGACTGAGGGGCTGCTGGGAGCAGGTATTTAAAGCTAAAACTCCGCCCCTTGCTCCTGCAAGAACAGGAAGTTAGCTCTCTGCCCTTTGGCCGTGTGCTCTTCTCACCGCCTGCTTCCTCTCTGCTGCTCTGCCAGAAAAGGACTGCTCTGCCAGAAAGGGAAGGACTGATGCTGGCTCAATATGTGACTAAGAAGGTGAAGGTCTAAACCACAAATAAGGATTGGTCTACAAATAAGGATTGGTCTACTGTATGTGATAGTTGTAAGGGTTATAGTCTCAATTCCAATGGATTGCCCTAGCAATCATACTGATCACTATCTTTTTAGTGTTTTGAAATGTTGCTTCTATGGACTACAGCTTCCAAGTCCCCAGCCTGTAGCTATGGTGTCTGGGGATGCTGAAAGTCGTAGTTCAAAAAAGCAGCATATCTGAGCAGTCAATACCATTGTTCTGTCTCGGAGGCTGGTTCTCCCCTGTGTTAATCTAGGTACATCTACGTTAACCATAAGAACATAAGAAGAGCCATGCTGGATCAGGCCAAAGGCCCATCGAGTCCACCTTCCTGTATCTGTATCCCAGATGCGTCTGGGAGTGCACGAGAATAGATATCTGTCTCCTGATACCACTCCTCTGCATCTGGCCCTTGAAGTACCCTGGTTTTAAGCCTGGAGATGATACATCTCCATCATGGTTTGTAACCTGTGATGGCTTTTTCCTCCAGGAATCTGTCCAATCCCCTTTTGAAGGCATCCAGGCCAGATGCCATCACCACATCCTGTGGCAGGGAGTTCCACAGACTAACAACACACTGGGTGAAAAAATATTTTCTTTTGTCTGTTCTTACTCTCCCAGCCCTCAATTTGAGTGTATGTCCCTTAGTTCTGGTATTTTGTGAGAGGGAGAAGAGCGTCCCTCTACCCACTTTACTCATGCCCTACATTTTAGACTTATATGTTCAGATGAGATACAATCTCCATCCTCACCCACCTTCTTTCCGTTCTCTTTCCTTTTTGCCTATTAGTGAAGGGAGTGTGTCAGGTTGCTGTATACTTTATGCTCTGGAAATGTCTGCTAGGGTTCTTTGACACAGAATCGTCCTTTGAATCTGGCCACAAAGAAATCACCAGAGCTGCAGCATGCCTTGTTCTCAAATTGGCTTTTTCTGCACAAGCATGTGGAGGGTTTATTTTTTCATATGGATATAAATGCAATGGCAGGGATGAGATTTTGTTTGCCGCCTTCCTGTGTTTTATTCTGTGTGGATTTGTTGGCAGCATGGAACATGAAAAGCAGAACAGTGGCTTGTGGGTCACTGCGATTCCTTCACGGCTTCAGACAGCAGTTCCTGGACAATGCAAGAAAAGTTATAATGCACGGAGTGACATAGCATGGAATAATTTTGGCCAATTGACAATGTAACGTAGTACAATGTAGCTTATACCACCCGATAATGCAGCAACATATGGTACATAGATATGCATAGTTTTATTAAGGTTTTTGGTACATACGTTTTAGGAGGAAAAGAACGTTTGGGCTCAGGAAAAGCAGACAATGCTGGGCTAGATCAACCAATGATAATTAATAATTGCATGTCATCAAGTCAGTTTATGCTTATGGTGACCCTTTCCACGATTTTCTGTACAGTTCTCCAAGGTTATGCCATCATACCTCTTGGACAAAGCAACACGTGTGCTGCTTAAGTACTTCCCCATAATGCTTAAAGTATGCAATTTAATCATATAGTCTACACTTTGCCCCCACTACCACAGGGCTGGCTACTCTCTTCTTCAACCTTGGAAGGATGAAGGCAGAGTCAACCTCAAGCTGGCTACCTGAGCTCATCGGGATTGAACTCGGGTTGTGAGCGGAGTTACAGACTGCAGTACTACAGTTTAGTCATTGTACCACAAATATAAGAACATAAGAACATAAGAAGAGCCATGCTGGATCAGGCCAAAGGCCCATCGAGTCCAGCTTCCTGTATCGCACAGAAGCCCCACCAGATGCGTCTGGGAGCGCACAAGACTAGATATCTGTCTCCTGATGACACTTCCCTGCATCTTGTCCTTGAAGTACCCCAGTTTTAAGCCTGAAGATGATTCATCTCTATCATGGTTTGTAACCTGTGATGGACTATTCCTCCAGGAATCTGTCCAATCCCCTTTTGAAGGCATCCAGGCCAGATGCCATCACCACATCCTGTGGCAGGGAGTTCTACATACTAACAACGTGCTGGGTGAAAAAATATTTTCTTTTGTCTGTTCTCACTCCCCCAGCCCTCATTTTGAGTGGATGTCCCCTAGTTCTGGTATTTTGTGGGAAGGAGAAGAGCATCCCTCTATCCACTTAATCCTGTTCAGTTCCAAAAGCTAAGTAGGGTTAGGCATGGTTAGCCAGATGGATAGGTGATCACATGGGAATGAGAGGGATCTTTAACTCAGCCAGGAAAGATTATGCTAGACATAGCGGACAATATTGGGCTTGATAAGTCAACAATAATTAATAATTGCATGTCATCTAGGCAAGTTTAGACTTATGGTGAACTTTCGAGGTATTGAGTGCAAAGAACTGGGTTTACCATTCCCTTTTTCTGGGGGGCATCCTTGGACTGTGCAGCTTGCCCAAGGCCACACAGGCTGGCTCTTCCCCCTATAAGGCACAATGGGCACAATGGGCAAACATCTCTCTCCGCAGCCTGGTGCCTAAACCACTGAACAATCCAGCCAGGTAGATAGCGGAGTGGTTTAGATATCTGGCTGCAGAGCCAGAGGGTGTGTGTGGTGTGTGTGTGCGCGTGTGTGTGTAACTATGCCTCTTTCACAAGGGCTGCCCGTTCAGAGGCATTACCTGGAGGAGGTTGGACTGTGAACCAGGGGAATTCCTCTGAATGGGTCCCCTCCCCAGAGGAGATAGGGCTGAGATGTACCAAACACCTTTACAGCCAATAAACAAACTAGCATGAATTGTCTAACCTTCTGGCTTTCCCATGCTTCCATTAATATTCTTCTACAGAGGTTCATATTTGGGTAATGGAGGTACTAGGGTGCTGATGAGTATAAGCTTCTTATGGACTTCAGGATGCACCTTTATCTGTTTCTCTCATGCAAAAGATTCCCTGAATGTTAAAATGTGAGTTGAGTCTAATGAAAAATCGCAGTGCAGTTCATCTACTATCAAGAGGCTAGCATTCTACACACAGGAAGTTTTTTATCCATTTGGCCATAAATAACATTAAGCCATGCTCGCCGGGGAGCTATTTGAAGCGATCCAGTTCTTCAACATGCCGTCTGATCTTTCTCAGAGTTTAGATGTTTTTCACCATAAGAAAACTGCAATTATACTGTTGCGGTCTTCCTTGGGTCTCTTATCTGCTTCATGTATAGATCACCCTATAGCTTCAAGTCAAGAAATAAATAGTTTGCGTCTTCTGAAGCACTCACTGAAAAGTGAATTTGTAACCCCCCCTGGACTATTGGGTTCAGCCCAGAGGGTCGGAATATCTTAAGGAACAGGTTGTGATTATAAAGTTTCATTTTAAAAAGAGAGCAATTGAGCAGGAGAGAAGAGAGCTTCTATTCCCTGGGGGCGGGGGGAGAGGACAGGAATTAGGCCATTATCACTTTGATTAAGGTAATAGAATTTCAGTACATGCATGGAAGAAGAGCATCGAAGGGCAAATCCTTGGTATACAATATATTTGTACTTATCTTTGTATTTTATTTTAAGGCCTTAAAGATTTTACCTCCAGAACTACTTTCTTTGTGCTTCGGATCCCTATACAAAAGAAGGCTTGGAGAGATAACATTTTGGATTAAAGAGACTTTGTAGGATTTTATTTTTTCTACAGTAACTCTTGTGCTCGCACAAAGAACTCAGGGACATATATTTTTGCATTTGGGGTGATGCACGGCTGGGTTTGCATTTGCTACCTGACTTTGAATTTCAAGTCTCTACATGTTCATTGTTTTCCCACTACGTGTGTGCACAGGCAGTCCCAAAGAACCATGGTACAAACTCGATCGGAATGCTGATGCAGGACAAGAGTGGTGCAGCATAGCAGCTAAAAGTCAGCCGTGAAGCTAGACAAATCACATGTGCACCCACCACACACATCCACACACTTCTTGCTTCTTTCACAAATTCAGGAGATGGCCTATGTCAGTGGTTCTCGACCTGTGGGTCCCCCGATATTCCTGGCCTGAAATTCCCAGAAGCCTTCATCACTAGCTGAGCTGGCCAGGAATTCTGGGAGTTGCCGTCCAGGAACATTTGGGGACCCACAGGTTGAGAACCACTGGTCTAAGTCAGTCATGTCCAACCTTCGACCCTCCAGATGTTTTGGACCACAACTCCCACAGTCCTTTGTCATTGGCAGTCTAAGCTTAGAATTCTGGGAGCTGTGGTCCAAAACATCAGGAGGGATGAAGTTTGGACATGCCTGGTCTAAGTAATACAATGGAAAACCAGAAGGGTGCAGGAAAAGAGGAAGTCCACATACAAGATGGAATAATTCCACCCAAGAAGCCACAAGCTTGAGTTTATAGCAACTGCACAGCTGAAGACAAGGCATTTCAGAGATAACTCACTCATAAGGTCACCATAGGTTAGTGGTGAATTGACAGCAGGTAACAACAAGAAAAGCCCCAGGCTGTGGGTGATGTGATTTTAGACGTACAGAAAATTAATTTTGAAATGAAGAATAAAGCTTTTCTGTCATGTGCGATGCGATAGTGCACACAGCGCAAGAGCTTCCAAGATAAATGAGATTTTTAAGGAGTAGTTTTACCAGTTCCACTCTCCCTCTGAGTTTCCATGGTGAAGAGGGGATTTGAACTCTGGTCGGCTGAGTCTTAGTCTATCACTTCATCCACTATGCCACACTGAGGATCAATTTCTACTGTTTATTAACTACATTATCAGCAGCTTTGGTTCCTAAATCTTGGGGGGGGGACGACAGTGAATTAATTAATTAATAATCTATACAGTTCACTAAATATGGAACCAAAAGAACATAATATTTTTTTCCTGGAACTTGTCCTAATTCTCTCTGGGAGCTAAGTCTGCTTTTACTAACTGCCACCTCTCAGTAGTTTCTGTAAAAATGTGTCAAGGGAACAGATTTTTCACGGACCCAACCAGGGTTTCTAAATGCTCCTTTCCCCTTCAAGACAGCAAATCCTCGATGCCCTACTTTCTAAAACAGTTTCATCTTTCAAAAATACTTGGGTGTTTGTTTGTTTTTTTGCTTTGGTTTTAGAATGCCCTCTGACAACCTGTACATTTGTACTTGTGCAAACTGATCACATCTTTTGCAATTTAAATATAGCAATGATTGTTCAAAGTCGTGGTAATACTTTGCGTTACAGTTGCCCTGGTAACAGGATTTCCTCACCCTGCAAAGCGAAGTTCTACCTAGGCCCTATGATAACAGCATTGCCCTTATGTTTGCATTTGTGCCAGTAAAGAAACGTTTTAAGAGCTGCCCCAGTTCTTTCAGTCCCAGTGGTAGGGAATACCACTGGGCCAGAAAGGATCGGGTCAATCGAAAGGGAGAACAAGGGACAGGGATGCAACCTGTACTGGATGGGATTATACCCCCAATGGAAAAAAAATAGAAAAGAGGCAAGCAGCTTGGGGGTGCTCCTGGACTCATCCTTGAGCCTAGATGCCCAGGTCATAGGTCACAGCACAATTAAAGCTAGTACTCCAGTTATACCCATTTCTTGAGAATCCTGCTCTGGCCATGGTGACATATGCCCTCATGACCTCCTGGCTAGACTACTATAATGCGCTCCATGTGGGGCTACGAATGGATAGTCTCAGGAAACTTCAACGGGTCCAAAATGCAGCACCCAAATTGTTGACTGGAGTGGGATACAGAGATCACTTTATATCCTTATTATAGCGGCTCCACTGGCTGCTATAATAGCTACAATAGCTGATTGGGCTATAAGGGATAATTTGCCATTCCAAAAAGAGAAACAAGCCACATGGCACATTCCTCCCCCCATCCCATCCACACCTCACCAAACCATTTGTAGCCAAAACCACCCTACACCCAGAGAGGCCACTCCGGACAGGTCCTTAGACGCCACCCATAGGTCAGCTGGACAATGAGAATGTAGAGCTGGATCAGACTGTAGAGCTGGATCAGTGAAATAGCATCCTACTGAAATATCTCTAGAACTATGGGATGAAGATTCAGCAGCAGTCCAGAGCCTGAATCTAGTCAAGTACAAAACACAACAAACACACCCTTTAAAACCTGTCTTGGGTCCCTGACTTGGCAGAAAGGTGGAATATAAACAGAAGAAGCAGGCAAACAAGTCAGGCAGGGACACTGCACGAGGCAAGTCAAAACACAAACTGACAAATCTGTCACAATAAGTGTCAAAGTAGGCAGGAAGGCATGCACAGCTGACAAGGTCCAACTGCAGATATTGTTTTGAACCGATAGCTTTGAGGTTTTTATGGCAATGTTAGCTCAGCCATGCAAATAAATCAGAGACTGGGGGACCCACATTATGCTTTCTTGGTGGAAGGCTCCTTCCCTTGCGGAGAGCGTTGACTGTTAAGGAGCCTCTTACACTAAGGTAAGGATGCAGCCTGTTTTTAGGTGCTGCCAAGTCACCTCCATCTCCAAAATGTTCTGCCCCAAATAGCCCTACTCAGCAGCTGCAAATTCGAGGTAGTGGGTCAGTCCATTCTCGTATTTGGCTTTTGTCTTTCCCTGCTGCCTCCAACCTTCCCCAGCATTATGTCACGGCGGGTGGTGGAGTCTCCCCCTTTGGAGGTTTTTAAGCAGAGGCTGGACGGCCATCTGTCGGGAGTGCTGTGATGGGGGTTCCGACATGGCAGGGGGTGGGACTGGATGGCCCTTGAGGTCTCTTCCAACTCTATGATTCTATGATTCTATGGTCTCTTCCAGAAAATGCTGCCTTCTTGTGATGCGCTTCAAGAAGGACAATCTCAGCTTTAGCTCTGCCAATGAACAGACAATAGATATGCTGACTAGAAAAGAGTGATGCCAATTTGGGTCCAAACCATATTGTTTTAGGGAGATAGATGTATTTTAATATGATCTTTGGATACTCAAGGCAAAATGACAAGACATTACTGGGCTGGGACACCTCCCTTATGAGGAAAGGCTAAAACATTTGGGGCTCTTTAGTCTGGAAAAAAGGCGCCTGAGGGGGGATATGAGTGAGACGTACAAAATTATGCAGGGCATGAGTAAAGTGGAGAGAGGGACACTCTTCTCCCTCTCACAAAATACCAGAACTAGGGGACATCCTCTCAAACGGAGGGTTGGGAGAGGGAGAACAGACAAAAGAAAATATATTTTTTTACCCAGCGTGTTGTTACTCTGTGGAACTCCCTGCCACAGGATGTGGTGATGGCATCCGGCTTGGATGCCTTCAAAAGGGGATTGGACAGATTCCTGGAGGAAAAGTCCATCGCAGGTTACAAACCATGATGGAGACGTGTAATCTTCAGGTTTAAAACTGGGGTACTTCAAGGACCCAATGCAGGGGAGTGGTATCAAGAGAGAGATATCTAGCCTTGTGTGCTCCGAGACGCATTTGGTGGGGCCACTGTGAGACACAGGAAGTTGGACTAAATGGGCCTTTGGCCCGATTCAGCATGGCTCTTCTTATGTTCTTAAGACAGGGCCTCCTTCACTGTATGTACAAAAATCAAGGTGGGGAGGGGGGGCAGTTGACTGTTCCTCTACTATTAGTGATGAAACAGCCATTCCTGCCAGAACTGAAAGCATTTGGTCAACTGAGGAGGCATTTACCTCAAAATCTCACTTGTTGCCACCACTAGTTCCTCCTGCATAATTTCCCTGAAGGAATCTGTCACCTCCTCCTTGTGGATTGGTAGTGACAACTGCCTTAATGTGCATTAAATTGATTAACAGGGGACCAGCTATTACAAAAACCTCTAAAACGCTTAGCGATTCCATACAGCATTCTTTAGGATGCAATTTGCGTGACAAATGTTGTTGAAAATATCATCATATTGTGCTTCGCTGGATTTTGTTAATGACTGGGCTTGTAATTATTGTGCAGTTTGCAATTTGCCTTTCTGAGGTAAGGCTCAGTCACTTTATTAGGGTATGATTTATATGAGAAACTTCATTAGGGGTGTTAATCATGCTGCCGCAATTGGAAATTAAAACATGCCATTAAGGTTATAAATGGCAGAATTTCCATTTTCTTTCTGCATAAAAGCGCAGATTAAAATATTGCTAAACCCTACAGCTTGAATTCTGAGTCAGGTACACAAACCATGAAGACAGCTGAATTAAGAGGTCAAGTTTTCATTTCCAGTAGCAGCAGGTCTTTTGTAAAGCTAATGGGTCTTAATTTTCCAACCCAGATTAAGATGGCTGGGTCATCAAATATTTTGCATTATAAAAAGTGCAGCAATATATAATTTCTGGGAAAAGCTATCCCCTCATGGATCCCTGTTATTGTGGGGATTCTATCTAAACTTGGAGGGACCAGGGAGAAGTGTACACAATAGTTGACATTTTCTTCCTGTTAATCAAAAAATGCAGATGCTTTTGCCCTGTTATCCTGCCTACCTTGCATTATTGAACATCCCAAAAGGCAGAGCTCCTACTCATGCTTGTCGATTATGTTCAAATCAGGACATGACAACTTTTCAGCTTTGCTGCAGATGTTAGGGAATAGACTGGCCTTTGTGGAGTCTGTAATGTTGAACACGCAAAATGAGACATTTCCCCCCCAGTCTGTACTTTAGCACCCTCAGCATTTGATTTGAGACAATAACAGGCTGAACTTATGTCCTATTCCATATCAGAAGCTTTGTTTGTATATGTTGCCATTCCTAACAGTTTAATCCAGCAGCTGCTTTTCTAGCAAACATAGAGCTTGAAATTATTTTATAAAAGGAATGCAATGCATTATTCATTATTAGTTTGAGGCATCTGGATGATAATTTATATTACAATTGCTCCATTTCTGAACCTAGTCCATTGCATTGCTTTTAGGTCCCCAACTATGCCCATTTTTGCACCTCTGTTCAAAGACAGCGCTCATACCAAACTGAGCAGTGAATGCCATCAGATTCCTTTCCCCATGAACTTCTATCTGTCTGCAGACATTCCAACAGGTTTTCCTGCAGCCTGAAATAGACATTATAACTTACCAGTCATTAGAAGCCAAAAGACATGTGTTGGAGACCTATGATGCAGGCAGATGATTGTGTCTGAATGGGTTTTTATTTAATTTTAAAATTTGTATTAAACAAACATTTGTTGAAATAAATCCCATATAATGTAAGAGTAATTCAAAATAGCAAAAAAGTGAAAAATATACAATCATCAACAAAACAAAGAATATGCAAACTCAATGACAAAACAACAACTACAAAACTTTGTGTGACTTTGTGCACCCTTCACCCTTGGGACTGTTCTTTTGTTCCAAATCAACTTATTTTATTGTTACTTTGTTGACTATCATCTTTCATAGTGCTGCCCCATTCTTTCCCAGAATACATTGAATCCTTACTGGGAGTATAATCTTCTGCTTTCTCAAATACATATGTCAAGAATGGATTGCAGATACAGTAGGACCCCCGTATCCACTGATTCATTATCCACTGATTCAGTTATCCATGGATGGCAGAGGAAAAATAAATAAATAATTCAGCAGCCACAAAGCAAGCTATTGTCACAAACAGCAGCTGTAAATCAAGCTATTTTCACAAATAGCATTTGTAAGCAAGCTACTGTCACTAATAGCAGCCATAAAGCAAGCTACTGTCTCAAAACAGCAGTCATAAAGCAAGCTACTGTCAGGAAATAGCAGTTTGGAGGTAGGTGGGCAGATGTTCTCTCTTATCCACAGTTTTCATTATCCACGGGAAGGCCTGGAACCAATCCCCAGTGGGGTCCTACTGTATCTTTAAAATCATTACCGAGAGATTCCCCTTTTGTTTGTTTTCAAATCACAAGCTAATTTGACATTAATAGCCAGCCATGTCCCACATTTATTTATACCATTCTTCCATTTTCAATCAACTACTAACTCGTCAAGGTTTTTTTATGGCCACGATTAGCCTTGCCACAGTTACCATTATAATGATTAGGTCTATTTCTATCTTAATTGTTGATTGTTAACCATGTTCAACAGGGCTATCTTAGCAGACATATGCACCCACTTACCCAAGATATTCTTTATTTCCTGAAGTAGTCACATCCATTCTTTTTTGTCTTTTCACAGAGCCACCACATATGTAAATAGGTCCCTATTTCTTTCATACATTCCCAGCATGAAGACGGAATCGATCCATGTATTACATTCATTCTCACAGGCATTGGCTACCAGTTGCCTCCTGAATAAGGTTCAAGGTGTTGGTTTTGGTTTACAAAACCCTCCATGGCTTGGGATCTGAATATCTGACAGAGTGTATTTCCCAAAAGTCAGAGCTGGCCAGACCCACCACAGCCTCACTAGTGTCACTTCAGGGGGCCACCCCAAGGGAGGCCTACAAGATTGCAACATGGAACCTTGCCTTCTCGGTTTTAGGCCCAACTATATGCAACAAACTGCCCAGCGAGATCCGCCTGGCTCAATCCCTTACAGCCTCCAAGAAAGCTTTGAAAACCTGGCTGTTTAAAGAAACTTACGGCGATTGCTAATGTTTGTCGCATGCTTTCTGTGATTTGTTGTTTATTGTTATTATCTGTTCTGTGCCTCTTGTCGGTTTCTTTTCAATTTCTTTCCTCTTTCTGTTGTTTACTATTTGATTTGAACTGAGCTGTTTTAAATTGGTTTATGTTGTTCTATTTGTAAACCGCCCAGAGTTCCCTTTGGGAAAATCAATGTGGTATATTTATTTATTTATTTATTTATTGAGCTTATATACCGCCCATCTTCCCAAAGGAACTCCGGGCGGTTTACAATGAACAATATAACAAAAAACAGTTAAAATAACACAGAGTTAACCAAATAACAGAACAATAAAAACCAAAGTTGCAGATGGTAGGGCAGGAGGAGAAAAAATAATAATTGAATCAACCAAATGCCTCTCGGAAGAGGAGAGTTTTCAAAGCTTTCCGGAAGGCTGGCAGGGACTCTGCTAGGCGCACTTCTGTTGGAAGATGATTCCACATGGTGGGGCCAGCCACAGAGAAGGCTCAGGTACGGGTAGATGTTCTCCGAACCTCCCTGGGCGTGGCCACATGCAGCATGTGCACCCGCGACTACCTAGGTGGGCGGGCCGATGTTGACCGCTGGTCGATCCGCTCTGTCAAGTAGTCAGGTCCTAGGCCATGGAGGGTTTTGTAAATCAAAACCAGGACCTTGAATCTGATTTGGGCCGCAATTTGTGTTGTGTGTTGTGTCGTTACAGTCGTGACCAACTCTACGTGACTCCATGTCCAGGGAGTTTTGTTGGCAGGAGTACTGGAGTGGCTTGCCAGTTCCTACTCCAGGCGCCTGCCTACAGCACCTGGTATTCCTTGGTGTTCTCCCATCCAAGTACTAACCAGGGCCGACCGCGCTTAGCTTCCGAAATCAAGCGAGATCGGATGTGCTTAGGGCATCTAGGCAGCATAAATTTAAAATTAAATAAATAAAATAAATTAGATGCCATCTCCACACTACCTCTCTTTGACCTTTATGACGTGTTTTTCATCACATTTTTGTTCCACACAGAGTTCCATTCTTCCTTGTTAATTTCTGTTGCTAGCTCCTCAGGCCACGTTCTCATTTGGGTTGCTGTTTTAGTGCCAGTCTGTGTCAACATCTTATATATCTCACTAATAGCACCCCTTCTATTCTCAATGGTATACATATTCTCTCTTATTTTTTCAATTCTTCAAGTTTAGTCAACAATCTTCCTGGTCCATTCTTGGCCTCCCATTTTTTAAATCCAATTTTCTAATTGTAATATATTTGACTCTCTTCTCTTAATATATCTCTTATCTGCTCCTTGCTATGAGCATATTTATTTATTTATTTATTTATTTATTTATTTATTTATTTATTTATTTATTTATTTATTTTCATTTTTTAAAAAAATGTAATCTAAAATACAGTATATAAAAATTTATTATACTGGTTAAAATCACTTTACTAGAAAACACCATTATTTAGTCAGCTGGCCTAGACTGCCAAGCACACAGCAGGCATTCTCTCTTTGGGAATTTATTTATTTACAGTATTTTATTATTTATATACCGCCCGTCTTCCAAAGGAACGCCGGGCGGTTTACAACATCAACAATAATAACAAGCAACAATATAATGACAAAAGAAAATAACAACAACAATAATAAAATAATAATCATAATCATAAAAATAAAAATAAAAATAAAACTACAATAAGAATTATCTGGCAAGAAGGCGGGACAAAAATTCAAGAAAATTCATGATTTGTATGAAATCCTGTGCCTATCACAAATAGTAAGAACAAAGCAAAGCAAGTTAATTTGGTAGAATCCAGGACATAAGAGAAGTTCCTGCTGTGCCACTCATGCACTCAGCCCTTGAGGATTTTGATTTTTCTAAGATATATAACATCTGTTTCTGCATTGAAAGACCAGCCACTATTGGCTCCACCTTTGGAATGTAAGATAGGTCTCGCAAGAGAAGACCCAGACTGTGTAGCCAGGGCACCCCTAGAAGATAAGAATGGTAAACCACTTCTGTGTATTCTGCACCTTAAAAAAAACCAGAAAAGTGTTGGCATCATTCAAAATCACATGCATATGTATTATTATTGTTTGTCATGTGTGAATAAGAAGTAATGCATCAATCTGCTTTCTCCTGTCCTGTTTCCCAGTTTTTTTCCCTTTTGACCCATGACTTTCGAATTTTAAATTGGAGGGCAAGAGAAGTGGCTTTATAGGAGCCTCGTGGTGCAGTGGTTAAAGGCCTGTACTGCAGGTAAAATTGTGCTCACGACCTGGGGTTCGATCCCAGGTAGCTGGCTCAAGGTTGACTCAGCCTTCCATCCTTCCGAGGTCGGTAAAATGAGTACCCAGCTGGAGGCAATGTGTAGCCTGCATACTGTAATTAAGAACTGTAAATGGCCCAGAGACTATTTGAAGCGGTATGGGGCGGTATATAAGCAGAAAACTTTTGCTTTATTGCATATCTTTGTAAGGCACTATGGAAGCCATTTTTGAAGGGTTGAAGACCAAAATGTCCTAAAACCAGAAAACTAACAAAGCAATAAAGGTTCCTTGGAAGGAAGGCATTCTGGGATTCATCTCAGCCCAGATTCAGCAAACATCAAAATAGAGCAGAGGTTTGTACCTGTGCTTCCTGCATGCCAACCCCAGCCCTCTACCTACAGCGCCAAAATATTGCAAATTTTACCCTTGTTATTATTTCCTGTGGGAAACATTTGCCTTGGGCTTGTCGGGGGGTGGGGGGGAGTCAACCCATCTTCCTCCATAAAGCTGCAGTTCAGTTTCCTCTGAACTCAGCCCACTGGGTTCATCTCTCCTTGCTGTGATTAAAATCTCACAGTAGCATGAGGTGATAAATTAAGGTCTAAAATGTGTGTCATCCCTTCCTCAGGTACAGCCAAGTGTGAAACCTCCTACAGGGTGTACACACTCTATTCTGCTTGCCGAGACATGGAGGTGGAGAGCAAACCTTGCCATAAATTCTCAGCCCTCTTCAAGAATCTCAATTGCCCCTAATAAGAGGGATTTGCTTGTTCTCTGTCCTTGAAATCCACTCTCCCATCCCCCACAGCATTGTTTCAGTTCATCCTCACAAAGGGTGAATGAAGTGGCAGAGACTTGTGTCTGGAGTAGAGATGAGCACGAATTAAAAAATTGTGTTTCGTTTGTCGTTTGTCGTTGGGAGGTCCGTTTCGGTTCGTTTGTTTTTTTGCGAATTTTTGGAAAAAATTGTTTCCATTTTTCATTTTTTGTTTTTCGTTTCTACCCGCTTTTTGCGCGATTTTTAAAAAGCATTTCCGTGTGTGGGCATCCCCCAACGCCCCAGACCAGAGGGAAAACACTAAAAAAAAATTATGCTGGCAGAGACACAGTATAGACTAGGTTCGCAGGGAGGCTGCAAAGGCAGCGGCGGGTGTTGCCCAGGGTGCAAGGCAGCTGCAGAGTGACTGCACTGTGGGGCAGGGGAGGGTACTCACCGAGAGGTATGCACACACGCACATAGGGAGGCTGCAGGACTGAAGCTAGAGTCGCAGAGACAGCAATCCCACCCTAACTCCCACCGGAGACTGCAAGGAGGACGGGGGCTGCCAGAGCTTTTTATGCCCTCTGTGGCTGCCAGACCTGCCCAGTCTGCCACCTGGGCATGCTGTTGGTTGAAGTTGTCCAAGAATTTACATGATCCCATCACATGGCTTGCCTCCATGTTGTGGCTGGAGTGGCGACATCCATTTTGTCATCCTTAAAGGGAAAAGAAAAATACATCACGATGGGAGAAGACAAAAACAAACGTTTTAAGTACGCCTACCCCCGGTAGGTAATAATTTCAAATAATTATCGCATTATCGCTGCATTTTTATGGATGTCCAGGGCATTTTTTAACATTTAAAACAGCTCATTTCATTGCACGCCGCCAGTAACGGAAACGAAACATAACGAACACAATTTTTGTGGTTCTGTTTGTTTCATTTCATTTTCATCACAATTTTCGTTTGTCGTTTCATTACGTAACGGAACGACAAACGAATAACAGAAACAAAAAATTGTTCGTTTCGTGCCCATCTCTAGTCTGGAGTATACCACTTTGGAACGTGCAGGGGAACACTCATCGGTGTCCATCTGTTTAAAACATTTACTTGTGGAAAATCTAGCCTGTCAGGGAGAAGGAGCAGAAAATTGGGCTTGCTCAAAGATGTCAGCTTTCTCCTTGCAGGCATTTTTATTTTTTAGTTCAGTCATGGAAGTGTCCTTATGCATTCTGAAGTGGTACAGGCCATTTGGAGTTATACCACTGTAATCTCTAAAAGCTGCCTAGATGCCCTAAGCACATCTGATCTCGCCTGATTTCGGAAGCTAGAGATGGGCACGGAACGAACAATTTTTTGTTTTCAGTATTCGGTTTTCATTTTGTTACGCAATGAAATGATGAACGAAATTTGTCTCTAAAATGAAACGAAACGAACAGAAACACGGGAATTTTTGTCATGCGTTTCAGTTCCGTGACAGCAATGAAGTGAGCTGCTTTAAATGCTAAAAAAATCACGTAAAATTGGAATAAATGGTAACGAAATGGTAATTTGCGAACAACGGAAACAAACCAAAATGGACCTCTAAATGACAAACGACAAACGAAACTCCTTTTTTTCTATTCGTGCCCAGCTCTACTAAGCAGGGTCGGCCCTGGTTAGTACCTGGATGGGAGACCACCAGGGAATACAAGGCGCTGTAGGCACCTGGAGAAGGAACTGGCAATCCACTCCAGTATTCCTGCCAAGAAAACTCCATGGACATGGGGTCACAAAGAGTCGGTCATGACTATAATAACGCAACACAGACATACAATCTCTAAAAATAAACAAACAGATAAATGAATGAATAAAGAAACATGTTTATGGACATAAATACACACCTGAATAATTATTTTGTTAAGGATCAAGAGGGGGGACTTTGATCATTCTTAGCGGGGCTGACCCTACCATTAGGCCAACTGAGAGGGCTGCCCTAGGGGGCATGTGTAGCCAGTGGCCAGCGGTAGCCGTGGCAGTAATGGTGGTTTCTCTTTATTCAGGAACAGAAGACTGTGTTTAAGGTTTTAAGCTAGGCTACTGCTCTTTGAAGTGGAAGATGCTGTTTTGAAGTAAACATCTTTGCTAAAGTAACATCCGATTGCCAGTCCAATAGGTACATGGAGATGGACTGCAGGTGGACATTATCTTATATTTCACTTCAGGCAAGAAAATATCTTGGGCAGCCCTAATCCTAAATCTTGCCAAGGCTCCATGGTAATCAGAGAGAAGCTAATCTGCATCTAGGTGTGGAGTCAGAGCTAGAAACTTCAGCACTGAGGCAGTGGGGTTGCGGGGGGAGGGGGGAAGGTTTGGGAAAACTGCATGATCTCCAGTCCAATCTGGGCCCAGCCATGGGTGTGAACACACCCCACCCCCAGGAAAAAGGAGGAGCACAATCTGGTGCCTCTCAGAATAAAAGGGGTTTTATGCAAATTTCAAATGGGTGTTTATATTAAACTGTCACTCTAAAAAGAGGTTGGGAGGTCAACTCCCCACGGTGACGTCTTCATAGGGGTGGACTTGATGATCCACAGCTCTGCAGTTTTTAGATGAATGATGATGATGATGATGATGATGATGATGATGATGATGATGATGATGATGATGATTTCATGCCTTTCCTACTCCTTTCCCTCCTTTTATCCTCTTTTAAGCTTGGGTATGTTTTCATTTCTTCATTCCTTCCCTGTGCATGGATGCACACACTGCACAATCCACAGATGGACGTGAGAGCTTCACGTGCCAAGCCAAGTGTGAGGAAACTAGGGTGGTGGTGAGAGTGGCCTCCCTGGAAGAATTCCATTATTTGCCCATAGTGGGATTGGCTTTCACAACCTTCTCAACCATCCAGAAGGGATGGATGGATGGATGGATGGATGAACATCTTGAAAACAAAACTGGATGGATGGATGGATGGATGGATGGATGGATGACAGTGGAACAATGGTGATAATAGCTCATACAGCCATACCAGAAAGCAGTCAGAGTAGGGTTAGTGGGGAAGGGACATGTGATTGGTGGCAGAAACATACAGAAAAGAAAATGATTTACAGGGGGAAAGCTGACCAACTGTGACAAAATCTAATTTTCATCCTTCCTAGTTTCAACCCAACACTGTGATCATGCAGCGAATGTGGATCAATGCCAGGTGCATATGGTGGAACTGGCCACTTAAAACACTGTAGGAATTTGCTAATGTTATATAGTTTTAAGATTTAAATTGTGAAGAAAAATATATTTTAAGGCAATTAAATAAAAAATGTAGATTAGGACAGATTAAAGAGGCTTGTCTCAGAAATGGAAAGTTTTAAATTAAACTGCTTTCCCATTCAAAATCATCTAAAATATTGATATTTTTGATTTATTCATCACAAAAAGAAAATAATGAACTCTTGCAGCAATAATATTAATTGTGCCTTGAGCTTCTGAACAGAGAGTTCTGTTCTGAATGCTGGGGTTAACATGGTTGCCTGTGGGTAATAATAAATGCAGATAATGCATGTACATTAACAATTTTATATCCACAAATTGATCGGCTCAAAGGAGAAAGCTTACATTTATTGATTCTGTGGAATTTACTGTAATTCCACGAGCCTTCTTTGACAAATGGAAATTCTAATCATACTGTGAAAGTAAAAGTACCTTAGCCATAATCTGGAATAAGAGTTCAAATACGTCTGTGAAGATTCTCAGTCATCCAGGTGCGTTTATCTGGGAGTTGAGTCATGGCTACTGGACTTCTTTTTTGAGAGATAGAAACGTTTCACTGTTCATCCAAACAGCTTCATCGGTCTGAATACAGCTAGTGCAAGAGACCTTCTTATAGTCAGCTTGACCTCTTGTCCCCTTGTCTGATTGGCTCATAAGATGAACAAAGCCTGAATAGGCTCGTTAGGGAGACATTAGTGTCCATGGCCTTAAGGTAAACAATGGCCTAAGGTGCTGAAACCCATCAAGAATGGGTCGTTAGCTGTCAAGAATGGGTCGTTAGCTGTGACCTGGTGGTGAAGGCTCCTTGATTTGCCTGGGTACTGTGGAAAGTACAGCCTGGTAAGTAGCAGCTAGACTATGCCGGAGTCCCCCACCTCTGTTGAGGGAGGGATTTTCAATGCTGACATGAATGGCTTCCCTTACTCCTCTCTCAAACCACCTCTCTTCTTTGTTTAATATGTGTACATCCTCATCTTTGAAAGAGTGGCCTTTTTCCTTCAAATGGAGGTGTACTGCTGATTCTGGTCCTGAGCTGTTACCTCTCCTATGTTGGGCCATTCTTCTGTTTAATGGCTGTTTAGTTTCTCCAATGTAGAGGTCTGAACACTCTTCACTGCATTGGACTGCATATACTATATTGCTCCTTTTATGGTTTGGTATCGGATCCTTTGGGTGGACAAGTCTCTGCCTTAGTGTGTTCATGGGTTTGAAATAAACAGGGATGTGGTGTTTGCCAAAAATCCTTTTAAGCTTCTCCGACACTCCCGCCATGTAGGGAATGACCAGGTTCTTCCGTCGGGTCTGGGTCTCAGACTGATCCCTTGTTCTTCTGGGATGGCCCACTGCTTTGTTGAAGGCCCACCTTGGATATCCACAGGCCTTAAGTGCTGTCTTCAGGTGCCTGTCTTCCTTCTTCTTGGCTTCTGAGGAGGTGGGGATGCTCTCTGCTCTGTGGCTTAGGGTCCTGATGACTCCTAGTTTGTGTTGTAATGGATGGTGGGAGTCAAACAGTAAGTATTGATCTGTGTGGGTGGGTTTCCTGTAAACTTCTACTCCTAGGCCACGGTCAGGTCTGATGATGACTGCACAATCCAGGAAAGCCAGCCTGTTGTCTTGGGTGTCTTTCCTAGTGAACTTAATATTAGGATCCACTGCGTTGATGTGGTCTGTAAAGGCCTGTACTTCCTGCGTCTTTATTTTAACCCAGGTATCATCTACATACCTGAACCAATGGGATGGTGTTGTCCCTGGGAAGGTGTTGAGTGCCTTCTTCTCCACTTCTTCCATGTATAGGTTTGCTACAATTGGTGACACTGGGGAACCCATGGCACAGCCATGCTTCTGTCTGTAGAAGTCCCCTCTGTACATGAAATATGTGGTGTTCAGACACAGGTCCAGGAGCAGGCCTATCTGGTCTGGGTTGAGGCGGCTTCTGGACAGCACCCTCACCTCCAGAAGCCGCCTCAACCCAGACCAGATAGGCCTGCTCCTGGACCTGTGTCTGAACACCACATATTTCATGTACAGAGGGGACTTCTACAGACAGAAGCATGGCTGTGCCATGGGTTCCCCAGTGTCACCAATTGTAGCAAACCTATACATGGAAGAAGCGGAGAAGAAGGCACTCAACACCTTCCCAGGGACAACACCATCCCATTGGTTCAGGTATGTAGATGATACCTGGGTTAAAATAAAGACGCAGGAAGTACAGGCCTTTACAGACCACATCAACGCAGTGGATCCTAATATTAAGTTCACTAGGGAAGACACCCAAGACAACAGGCTGGCTTTCCTGGATTGTGCAGTCATCATCAGACCTGACCGTGGCCTAGGAGTAGACGTTTACAGGAAACCCACCCACACAGATCAATACTTACTGTTTGACTCCTACCATCCATTACAACACAAACTAGGAGTCATCAGGACCCTAAGCCACAGAGCAGAGAGCATCCCCACCTCCTCAGAAGCCAAGAAGAAGGAAGACAGGCACCTGAAGACAGCACTTAAGGCCTGTGGATATCCAAGGTGGGCCTTCAACAAAGCAGTGGGCCATCCCAGAAGAACAAGGGATCAGTCTGAGACCCAGACCCGACGGAAGAACCTGGTCATTCCCTACATGGCGGGAGTGTCGGAGAAGCTTAAAAGGATTTTTGGCAAACACCACATCCCTGTTTATTTCAAACCCATGAACACACTAAGGCAGAGACTTGTCCACCCAAAGGATCCGATACCAAACCATAAAAGGAGCAATATAGTATATGCAGTCCAATGCAGTGAAGAGTGTTCAGACCTCTACATTGGAGAAACTAAACAGCCATTAAACAGAAGAATGGCCCAACATAGGAGAGGTAACAGCTCAGGACCAAAATCAGCAGTACACCTCCATTTGAAGGAAAAAGGCCACTCTTTCAAAGATGAGGATGTACACATATTAGACAAAGAAGAGAGGTGGTTTGAGAGAGGAGTAAGGGAAGCCATTCATGTCAGCATTGAAAATCCCTCCCTCAACAGAGGTGGGGGGCTCCGGCATAGTCTAGCTGCTACTTATGAGGCTGTACTTTCCACAGTACCCAGGCAAATCAAGGAGCCTTCACCACCAGGTCACAGCTAACGACCCATTCTTGACAGCTAACGACCCATTCTTGATGGGTTTCAGCACCTTAGGCCATTGTTTACCTTAAGGCCATGGACACTAATGTCTCCCTAACGAGCCTATTCAGGCTTTGTTCATCTTATGAGCCAATCAGACAAGGGGACAAGAGGTCAAGCTGACTATAAGAAGATCTCTTGCACTAGCTGTATTCAGACCGATGAAGCTGTTTGGATGAACAGCGAAACGTTTCTATCTCTCAAAAAAGAAGTCCAGTAGCCATGACTCAACTCCCAGATAAGAGTTCAAATAGCTATTTCCTAAAGCTGTGGTTACTGCCATCACACAGAGTACGCATTGTGGAAGCCAGTTGTACACATCTATGCCTGGCAGTACTTTCTGGAGCAACAGATTGCAATCCCATCATGCTCACGTATTCTTCAACCATCTATCCCTGCCTTTGTTATTTCTTCTTCTTCTTCTTCTTCTTCTTCTTCTTCTTCTTCTTCTTCTTCTTCTTCTTCTTCTTCTTCTTCTTCTTCTTCTTCTTCTTCTGAGCAAGAAAGAACCCTATGGATCAGGATAATCAAGACCAGCCCCTGTCAACTTGATAATCAATAGAGTCACTTCTAGCTCTCCAGCTATAAGATGATGGTGATGACAATCATTATGCAACAACACAGAAGGAGCAATAACGGGAGGGAATTGAATTCTCAACCTCTGACATGACTCTGGCACTAATTAGGAACAGTGCTGAGATCAGAATAGAGCTGTGCAGTATTACCAGACATGGTCTCGTTATCATTTCACCTCCATGTATCCACCCATCATTTGGGTCTTTCGGTCTCAAACAGGGCCTTATGAAGGGGGTAATGGTGTGACTGGGACTAGCAAAAATGTGACCACCTCATCTTGATCAAAGTATCTAAGCCTGATGTTGAACACCCTCCATCTGGCTAAGTTGACCATGAAATTGTGACAGCCGTAGTCTAAGAATTTGACTTGTCTGAGCTTTGACAACATGAAAATGAGAATGATAATTCGACCCTTAGTTTCCAATCCCCTGGCATTGTGGAAAGTGAACCAATATGAGATAGCTTTGGCTTGGATGTAACCCTGACACATTCCTCCCCCCCTTGGCTGAACAATAAAGCCACCACACTTTCATATTTATTTCACTAGAATAAATATGAATGCCCACTTCCACTAGTTTCCTTTCTTCCAGAGTGGCCACCCATGCACAAATTCCACTTCATCAGGATGAGCATGGACAGTGCAAAAAAAAAATGGCAGACAAGAATCCAAAAACTGATGGTCCATGACTGTAACAGATGTGATCTTAGTCCTCTAGAGTCTGTCGTTTCAAGCATGGTTTGGGGTTTTTACACCCAGCTCTTAAGATCAAAAGGGTGCCACCTACCACGTGATTCCCAGAAAGTTTGTTTTTGTCTTGGGGGAAGGTTGAGGAAAAAAGAATACAAAGATGTAGCAGTCTCTAGCATAATTTCAACTCATAATTTGGTTTATTCACCAGGCAGAAGCAGCCAACTATTCCAAATTCAAGTCAAAATAAAGTTTTACCTGATGTTTCTTCAGTTTATAGTCACCTCTGGACGATATGAAGAATCCACATGGCTGGTGTTGGGAATCCACCTTGTTTTGTAGGTGGTGCTGTGTGTGACCATTAATGGTCTCTACAGAAGGAACAAGGAAAAGCTGTACACAGGGTCTCTATGGAAGTAGTTGGCCATTATCTGCTGACACTCCCATATTCCTTTTCCGTTGTCTTTACTGGCTAGGAATGATGGAGGAGAAAGTCCCCAAAGATCTGGAATCACCAGCTACAAAACAAGGTGGATTCTCAACACCAAACACGTGGATTCTTCACATCAACCAGAGGTAACTACAAACTGGAGAAACACCTGGTATACGTTGATCTGGATGACAGCCACCACCTCTGTGTTTTGTTTCCTAGTGGCACCAAAGAGAAGTCATTTTTTCCACCATCTTTATAGAAACTGCTTAAGTATCTGAAAGGCATTCTCATAGCCCTGCCTTAATCTATTCTGCTGCTTCTTAAAACACACAGTTCGCTCCATAACTTGATCTTACGGTACTGCTGGGAGATATAAAGATAGGCCTCATGTCAGCTAGGAACCCTGCATCAGTGCTACCTAGTGATTTACTGATGATTAGAGATGTGAGGTTAGCAGCTTTCCATTTCCAGAGAGCCAAGGGCCAAAAACGTGAGATCAGGAGAGCAGGACACTTGTGATGTTACAGAAATGAGGGGGTTAAACCACTTTTTGTTTTGCAAGCTGATTATGGAAAGCTGGTTGACAGGGAAATGAACCCATAGTCCATGTGAAACCCAGACTCACCTCATAATAAATAAGTCACAAAACATATCACTTTTATTTTTACAAAATATGCTTTTAAAGGATATAAGCACTTGTATTTTTGGACTGAAATCAGAACTGAGTTCTTAAGATTAAAACTTATACAGTAATTAAAAGGTATATTTGTTTGACTTAAGGATTTGCCTACAATTTAAGTTCCACCTTAATGTATTTTATGTTTCTGTATCTACAGCTTTAAGTCATGACTGGAAGAATGGTGCTTAGAGGTCACATGTCTTTTGACCTCTCAGAAAGTTATGTTTTCAATAACTCCTGGATTTTTACACATAGAAGTGTTGTTGGTACATAAAGCTCATAGAATTAGCAAGCTGTTAATGCCTGGACTCATTTTTCTCTCTTTACATCACGATGAGTGAAAACAGAGCCTCCCCCCCCCATCCCCTGAAGAGAGATGGCACAAGTTTGGAAGCTACAGTCCTGGTAAGTATGATGTTGATGCCCAAATGAATGTTGATATGATTGTTGTGATTCTCTGGTTCACACTGGTATTTACCTCTTTCAGGGATAAATGTTAGCTGAGATGTACCACCATAGAGTCAAACTACCAAGTCAAATACCATAGAGTCAAACTACCAAACTACAAAGTTCCATTGGCATTATTTGAGTGTCATACATTGACAGTTTGATTCTTAAAAAAGACGGAAGCTAGATCAGAAGGTTGGGCTATAACCTTTCTCCCCCAATGTCACATTTTTCTAGTTTTGGGAGGGGGGCATTCAAAAATATGTTCTTCCTTGCCGAAAGTCTGCCTCTGTTCCTATGGAACCTCATGGTGCAGTAATTAAACTGCAGTACTGCAGTCAACACTCTGCTCACGATCTGAGTTGGACCCCAAAGAGCTCAGGTAGCTGGCTTGTAGCCTTCCAAGATCAATTAAGAGAGTAACCAACTCAATGGCAATGGGTAGCCTGCATAATTAAATTGTAAACCACCAGAGAGTGCTTTAACCACTATGGTGTGATATAAACTGTAAGCAGCACAATTTTCTTTATAACATGGTTCTTTCAACCTATTGTGTTATACAAATAGGCCAGACCTTACTTGATTGGGTGAAAGGAAAAGATAGGATCTGTTATGTTATGAATACAGTAGTCCCCCACCATTTCGCGGTTCATATACTGCGGTCCTGGTATATTGCGGGACTGCAGTATATGAAAGGCAAGGGCCCCTGGGGTAAGCTGCTTGGGCCTGTTTGACGCCTCCTGCACTTAACCCAGTCCTGACAGTCTGCCCCCAATGGGCCTCCGATGGGCTTCCCGGGCCTGTCAAAGGCCCCAGAAGTGGTTTCCAACAACCGGAAATGATTTCCGAAAAACCGGAAGTGACTTCTGGATTGCAAGAAACCACTTCTGGGGCCCGGGAAAGCTGTTGGAAGCCCATTCAGGGCAGTGCCATGCTCCCCAGTCCTGACCTGACTCAGCATCCCCATATCGCGGATTTTCAATTATCGCGGTTCGGTTCGGGTCCCTAACCCCCGTGATAGGTGGGGGATTACTGTACTGCCTTAAAAACTTTTTTTCTGTTGGTGGTCTGGGAACTGTAGTTCACAACTATAACTTCTCTAAGCTCCAAGGGAGAAAGAAAAGTACTTATCCGAAAGCACCTTGAGACATTGTGTGCATATACAAGAGGACATGAATAGTTTAATATATGTAAAGGAAAACCTGTTAGCTTCTCCTTAGAAAAGTCTTGTTAAAAATTTGCATTCTTCATCTATCTTGTTAAAGGCTCCAGACGCACATGCCCTGTTCTTGCTTCCTTAACTGCTTGAAATATTAAGTCTTCTGTGGTTTGATGGAGGAGATGGACTCATATGAAAGCAAACACTTTCCTGTGCTAATTCATTATGCAGTCAGAGTAGCAAGAGATTACAAGTCTAACCAGGTTTAGTATGCGCTTATTACTTCGGAGGTCAAACACGCATACCTATATCTAGTTCCCATTAACTTCTGTTATTTTCCCCCCATCTTAGGACTGTTTTTGAATTCTTAGAGCGTTAGTTGTTTTCTCTCCCCAATGCCTTGCCAAACAGGTTGCCCTTGGAAAGGAGGATGAGCATTAGAATAGAATGTGTTGTCACTCAGTGGAATAACAGGTATCTTACGGAAAGTTACTTTTGAAGCAGAGGTGAACAAAGCAACATGGCAACTCAAAGGAGAAGCTTGAGATGATTCTCCCCCAGTGTTTTTCCAACACTTTAATGTTCTATGGGCTCTTCTTCATTTACTTAGATATCTATTGATGAACCTTGTAAATACAACAGGTCTCTTGTTCACAGTTATATCTTAGGCCCCTATCCCATGTCCCTTTAAATACAGATTAAATTTGTAGACAAACTGTGTCCAAAAATGTCATCCCCACGGCCACCTAGGGCCAACAGTGTTTTTTTCCCTTTTAACTTTCCCCCACCCCTAGTGCCAGTCAACTGCTCCTCTGGCTGGTCTGGCGCTGTTTTTTATTTTTTTAAATTTCCCCCCACCCTCCTAGCGCCAGGCAGCTGGCCAATCAGTGCTTTTTTTACTTTTAACTCCCTCCTCCCCTAGAGCCAGTCAGCTGGTCTGGCACTGTTTTTTTATTTTTATTTTTAAATTTCCCACCCACCCTCCTAGCACCAACCAGCTGGCGACCATGCTTTTTAAAAAAACTTCCCCCACCTCTAGTGCCAGTCAGCTGGTCCTTTTTAAAATCCTAGTGCCACCTGTTGGTCATGGGGCTGAATGGCATTGTTTTAAAAAAACCTTTGTATGTGGGAACTGCTATCCCACATCTTCAGTCACGTGATGGGAGGAAGAGGAAAAAGTGTTCTGCTTATATACCACCCCATACCACTGCAAGTAGTGTCTGGGCGGTTTACAGTTTAATTATGCAGGCTACGCATCCCCCCCCCCCCAGCAAGCAAGCAAGTCGGACCTTCTAAAGATCAGGATCTTTCCCAGGTGAGATAGCAGACGACATGAGCAATTATGGCAACAAAATGCTACAGCTTCTGCGTCAAGGCTGATGTTGTTTGTAGAACTGCAAAGTTGAAATGCCCTTTTGAATTCAAATTCAGACCCTAAAAAAAAATCAAGATATATTCTTCAGCTGGATTGAAGAAAGTCTTGACAAGATAAGACTTGTCTATCAGACTTCATACCCAAATACTTCAAGCTTATGTATTTAGTATACTTCTCTATGCTGTTGAAACTTGGACCCTCACAGACGAATTATGTAGGAGGCTGGAAGCATTTGAGATGCAGATGTACATACGCATTATGAAGATACCTTGGACATCCAGAGTCACTAATGTGGCCTTATTACGGCCTATGAATGAAAAGCTAGAAATTCTCAATACCATAAAGTGAAGAAAATTGCAATATTTTAGTTGCATAGTGTGTGTACTAATAAATACTATCTGCTGCAGGTTATTCTTCAAGGAAAATTAGATGGGAAGTGTGGCCCAGGGCATAGAAGAATATTCTGGTTTAAGAATTTAACCCAGTGGTTCACAGTGAAAAACAGATTGTGCTACTGATCGCTGACATTCTATGAGGACATGGCACTTGAAGAAGAAGATGACTGAGGAACATAATAGAAGCAGCCCCACAAGCAGAATGTTTTAAAGCCTAGACTAAGTTGGAAAGGGTCTTAGCAACCTAAGTGCCAACAGCACTTCTGGCTCTTTCACGTGTCTGGCTCTTTCTGATTCAAACCTCTTAATCACAGCTATTTCATGGGGGTTACACTTTTGATGGATTAATATTTGCACCAATGTTTGTAGTCATGCAGAGTTTGGGGAAAAATCCATCCTCTCTCCTTCTCTCTGATTAAGTCATACTTCTCCATACCCATGATATCCATGGTCCTTGTGGTAGGGTTTTAGGAACAGCAGTAGGGAAATACACACACACACACACACACACACACACACACACACACACAGAGAGAGAGAGAGAGAGAGAGAGAGAGAGAGAGAGAGAGAGAGAGAGAGAGAGAGAGAGAGAGGAGTATAACATTTTCCAAGTGCACCCCAGGCTGAGGAAAGGTCCTGCTAGACTTGAATGCTTGTCTGTTTTTAACATTTTAGGAGTTTGCCAGAGCTGAACAGGGCTATCAATAATGGGACTTCCTGGAGATCATTAATTCATGTTGTTGTTATGTGTCGTCAAGTTGCCTCCGATTTATGGGGACCCTACGAATGAGCAATCCCAAAACGTCCTGTCTTCAACTCCCCCGCTCAGCTTTTGCAAACTCAAGCCTATGAGTTCCTTTAGGGAACTCAGATCCAGGCTTCCCTTTTTCCTGCCACCTTCCACTTTCCTAGCGTTATTGTCTTTTCTAGATTATCTTGCCTTCTCATTATTTTTGCCTCTGGAGTCGGTTCAGGCTTGATTTGATCTAGGACCCCCTTGTTCCTCTTTCTGGAAGTCTAGCATATCTGCAAAAGCTCTCCTGCAGCACCACAGTTGACACCAACCAGTTTTCGTCTCTCTTAGGCTGCTTTCACACGACCCCTAAAATCCGCTGCAAAGTGCTCGCAGATGCGGAGCATAAAATTGTTTTCCCACCAGCTGCGGACTTTAAAAAAAAAGTATGACCACGTCCACTTAAGCGCGACCCAGCACATTTTACAAGTGCCTGGTCTCGAGGAGGTAAAATTGTTCCGATGTGGATTTTAAAGCAGTGCATGCCTGGCTGGCTCCTCCGCCTTCTGTTTCTTTTTGTTATCCCCCCCTTTAACAGACAGGAATCCCTAATGGGCTTCCTGTCCTGCTACAATTAGCTGCTGCTGTCTGGGGGGAGTGTGTTGGGCAGGCAGTGGTGAGCCTGCATATTTTCTCCCTCCCCTCAATCCACAGCAGACAGAAGCAATAGAATCGGAGTGCAGGAGGGTGGCAACACTGGAACCAGGACAACAACCACATGATCTCTGGTTGGGAAGGATCCACATTTAAGTTGCCAGCGGATTTTAGTGGTCGTGTGAAAGCGGGCTTAATCATCCAGCTTTCACACCCATGCAGGGTGATCGGAAATACACGAGTGTGGACGATCTTGTTCATGTTCTCCAGTGGCACGTCCTTATGTCTAATTCATCAGGTCACCATAACTGAGAAGTGACATGATGACATATAATGACAAGAGCATGTGGTTGCAGACTTCATGGCTAATTCATAATTGTGTCCCAGCCTTTTTTCTTTCTTTCGTTGGATACAGTGAGGTATGGAGGATATTTAAAACCTGCTTTCCTGTTCTGTATTTAAAAACAACAACCACCACCCATGTTGTAGCCCTCTTGGCCTGTTCTTCTAGACTTAGAGTTTAGGGACTATAAATAAAGAAAATATCTCACCCCCCCCCCCAGTGACGTTCTGCCCTAAATGAGGGCCGAGGTGGGGGATAGGGGTGGGACAAGGTCCAAGTCTTTATTTTTGACCTATACCACTCTTTAGAATTTGGATAAATATTGTAGAGGAGTATAAACTTCCATTATTTATGATTCCTTGAACTTTGCAAGGATGCTCCTGGCCGTTGAAGGATTGCAGTGGAAAAACATTTCAGCTCACATCATAAATAACCTAAAAAGGTCAGAGCTCTCCCTTACAGTAGCCTCTGAAGGGAAGTGTGCTTAAAGATGGAATAATTTCCTGTCAGTATAACAAGCTTTTGCCAGAATTAATTGTAAGAGAAATCCAAATACGTCACGCTGCAATGATTTCATACTTTGGGGAAAGCGCTGTATTTCTGTAGATTCTTCTTTCTTCATCATGACTATTGCTGCTTCCCTTTTAAGTTCGGCATCTTTTTTCTTTAAAAGAGGAAGGCATCACACAATCCTAAGGATCGAAGGGAGGGGGGACATTTAAAAAAATTCTGAGAAATCAATGTAGTAATTGGCTGTGGAACAGAGGCTGGATGGCCATCTGTTGGAAATACTGTGATGGGAGTTCTTGCATGACTGGATGGCCCTTGAGGTCTCTTCCAACTCTATGATTCTATTATGCTATGAACTACTACTCAAAAGTCTATTATGCCACATGTATTTTCAGTAGCTGGGTACAAGTGCACACATGTGTGTGTGTGCGTGCGCTCACACACACACACACACACACACACACACACACACACACACACACAATGTCAGAGGCTACTGTCAAAAACACAGATTTTGGATAGGTTCCAGAATCCACAGTTAGCCTGATCAGTGAAGCATTCTGAGAGTTGTATTCCAGGTACTTGCAGGGCGGGGTTGGAGTTTTTGCAACCTTGCATGCTGCCTGTAGTTAGTTTGATTGGGAGGGACCTTTCTGGGCTGAGATCACTGTCGATCTAACAAGCACTAACCAATCGTTCCTGTCCCATGCCTTAATTTAAAGACAGCCCTACCTCTCTGCTGTTTCCTCTTTCCCCTCTCTTTGGTCTGTTGGAAGGAGTCTGTTTGTTAGTTTGCTGTTGATATATTCACAGCCAGAAGTAATGAATTTTTTTTCTTCTTCTTCTTTTTTTTTTTTTACAAATTTCTCAGAGTTAGTTAGCTATTGAGACTTTATGTACCAGTTGATGAGAAAGGGGTGGACTCTGGAAAACCTGAAACTATTCTCTGTGAATCTATTTCTCCTGCATAGGAAAAAAGGAATTTAACCAGAAAATCCAAATTCCGTGTCAGGTTCTTGCGGTGGAATGGCTCAGAGATTGCTCCAGGTGTCAAACTTTCTGGTGACAACTTCTCTTGCACCAAATAAAGCATTTTAGTTTTTAAGGTGCCGCAAGATTAGAACATACATGGTTTCCTTACATTCATAGAAGTGGTTTAGGTGTAAGAAAAGTGTAAGGTACAGAAAGGCCCTGAATGCTGCTGCTGCTATCCGCCTACTAATGAAGACGAAAGTAATAATAGTTGCTCATGTCCTGGCCTTCTGTTCCATCGTCTTGAGTTTCATGCTGCCCATTTTGCAAGAAAAGAGAACTGAGCTCATGGAAAAGAGTCTGCAAGCCAAGATAAACTACAGGGGTCAAAAAAATGATCTGTTTCTTTCTAAATCAGCCAAGAGTAGGCAGGGGATCATCCAGAATTCCAGAACTACAGTTCCTACTACATCACATTTGTTTTCCAGTCATGTCCAATTCAGTTGTGAACCCCATCACATTCTGCTTTAAAAGCTCACATTATCTGATGGCCTGACATGCCAAACTGCAGAGAGAGAGAGAGAGAGAGAGAGAGAGAGAGAGAGAGAGAGAGAGAGAGAGAGAGAGAGAGAGAGAGAGAGAGAGAGAGAGAGAGAGAGAGAGAGATCACACATATTGTTAATCACTAAATACGAATCCTGTATGAGGCAGATGCCCTCCCCTTTTTCTTTCTTACTGCTGTATTAATACATTTAATGATCTGTCTATGATTTCCCCTGACATGATGAAAGAGCACCAGACAAATCTAATGCACTGTAATGTGGCCACATCTCCTTCAGAATCTTTTATACCGTGATCACTGAAGATGCAACGGGTATTCAGGACTGAGGTTCAAAGCAGCAAAAGGCAGGGAAAACAGTCTTTTGTTTTTTCTTCTTCTTCTTTCGATTCCTCCTTCTTATCTTCTCAGAAATGTATTCGCATGCTGGATGAACCAAATGGGAACATCAGTAGCAGAACAAACTGGCATGCAGATGTAAAGATACTGAGTGTTGTGTGTGCCCCTGCAAACTTACCAACACTTTATTTTGATATATTTATTTTAGGTCACAGCCCCCAACCATGACAAGCAAGCTGCCGTACATACCATCAGCATGTTCTAGCAAGGTATAGCCGGTAGCATTGGCTGAAAAAACCAATACTGCGAAGTTACTCTGTGCCAGTCGGATGGTGTCATCAGATAAGTTTCCTACCTGCCTCAACCCCTCCGCCACCACACACCCTTAGTTTTCTAGTTTCTCTTAGAATCCTCTCGCTCATGGGAAAAGTGGATGAGGTGGGGCCAGGAGTGGCAATTCGGGGACATTTAGGAATCCCCACCTGCTTCAGCCCCCAAAGGCTTTCTAGAGAGCCTAGGATCCTTGCGGGGTGGGAAGAGAATAGGAAACAGTTATCAAAATGTGCTCATGGTTGCTGACATCAGAGTTACATGGTGTAACGTTACATTACTGGATTTCAGAAAATGGATTTCTCCTATTTATAGGCAACTCCCCCCCCCCAAGGAGAGCCAAGATGGCTCACCATCACCGTAATAAACACAATAGAATTAAATACACTGTAAACTCTTAATTACCAAAATGATGATCAATGACATTATCAGAGTTACTGTACATGGTATAACTTTGCGTTACTGGTTTTCAGCCAGAGTGTCTTTATTTTAGTTTATTTGTCCTATTTATAGGATACTTTCCCTCCCAATAAAGGGACACAAGACGATTCACAATATTACAAAGGATAGAATTGAATTCACCATAAGATAGACTTTAAAAACAATTAAACTTTAAACCTGGTTAAAATACAATAGAGTAATTAAAAACAGGCAACGTGCTTTAAAACTATCTTAACTAAAAATGGCAAATCAAGAAGTCAGTCATGACTGTTAAAATGCCTGCCTGAACAGGTGGGTCTTTTGTCTTTTATCACTTTGCACAGTTCTTCAGCACTCCTTGTGCTGCCCCTGGAAATGGAACGACGTCACTCAGCTCAGCAAGCGTAGAGGTGGCTTGCTGTTCTCTGGCTTTCAGTAGTTATTTCTTCATGGCTTCTGGTGGAGGGAAAATAACAATCACAGTGAAGACTAAGAGGGAACGCAAAGCATTTTTACATCCACTTTATTTCCTCAGCTCTTTCCACTTTATTTCCTCAAAGTAGACCCTAAAGCAGTGGTTCCCAACCTGGGGGTCGGGACCCCTTTGGGGGTCGAATGACCATTTCACAGGGGTCGCCATGAGCCAGTGAAGAAAAAGGCACAAACGACTTGGGTCTGGAGGAGGGAGAGGAAGGGGGGGGGAGAGTGAGTTACAGCTTGATAGGTTGGAGGGGATGACAGTCAATGACACAGGAGGCTGCGATTGGCTGAAGGTGTCTGGAGAGGGAAGTTCTCTATGGCACCTGTGGCAGTGGCCAGCCAAAGGGGGCTTGTGGCATCTTCCAAGCAGTGCAAGGGGTCACCACAACATGAGGAACTGTATTAAAGGGTTGCGATATTAGGGAGGTTGAGAACCACTGCCCTAAAGTAAATGTGTATTTCCTTTGGTTTCCCTGTTTTTCCTTTTCCTATAACAGCTGGATAGCTCTATTGTTTAGATCAGTGGTTCTCAACCTGTGGGTCCCCAGATGTTCCTGGACTGCAAATCCCAGAAGTCTTCATCACTAGCTGAGCTGGCCAGTATTTCTGGTAGTTGCAGTCTAGGAACATCTGGGGACCCACAGGTTGAGAACCACTGGTTTAGATCTCTGGCTGTGGAGCCAGGGGTTGGGAGTTTGATTTCCTTCATTTGACAGGCGCTTGGCTTGACGATCCACAGGGTTCCCTTCCAGTGCTGCAGTTCCGAGAGTCTGTGATTTTCTCAGTGATATCTACTTCAGCCATTGGATTTGCTAACCAAGGTCTGTGTTTACTTCCCAGTGCCCAGTCACAGAACACGGCATGCTAACCGGTGAGGAAAAATCAGGTTCTGTGATATAAGTCCTTATCACTTGCAGGAGTGCCTCTTAAAAATAAATCTGCTGAGCACACCGTCCAATTTAACAGCCACTTGTCAGGAAGAAAAAGCATTAAACTTCTTCACCCTGAGACATACGTTCATAACCCCGCTAAACTAACCTGAGTTGACCTTTCAGGCCAAAAAGACCTTGAGTTTTGCTCTGAGAAACAGCAAAAGCCATGAAGTAGGAGGAGAAGAAGGTACCTTTCCACCATAGTTGAAAAAAGAAGAAGAGAGAGGAGATGATGGCAACGTGCACTGGACACTCTTCCTCTCACAAAATACCAGAACTTGGGCACATACACTCAAATTGAGGGCTGGTATAGTAAGAAGAGACAAAAGAAAATATTTTTTCACCAAGCATGTTGTTAGTTTGTGGAACTCCCTGCCACAGGATGTGGTGATGGCATCTGGCCTGGATGCCTTCCAAAGGGGATTGGACAGATTCCTGGAGGAAAAGTCCATCACAGGTTACAAACCATGATGGAGATGTGTCATCTCGAGGCTTGAAACTGGGGTACTTCAAGGACCAGATGCAGGGGAGTGGTATCAGGAGACATATATCTAATCTCATGCGCTCCCAGACATTCTAATGTCTAATGTCTCCCATTCTAATGAAAATGTTCTGAAAAGTACCATTAACTTGATTGCTATCATGCTCTCACTGTCTATATTTGAGAATTACATTCTTAGACCATTCCCTGACGACCGGTGACTGGGTGTATGTCAAAGTTTTCCAGTGAAAGAATTGCTTGGAGCCCCGCTGGAAAGGCCCATTCCAAGTTCTGCTGACTACCAATACAGCCGTGAAGTGTGCTGGCCGACCTACGTGGGTCCACGCATCCCATTGCAAAAAGGTCCCGGCTCCAATATCCAAACCAAATTCCACAGCAGAGCCAACTTCTGTGCTCAATCCAGTTTCTAAACAGAGAGAAGAATCTACCATAGCTGACGATCCCAGTGATTGCATTCCTCAGAAACCCGGTGCTTGCGATTCTTCAGGTGTTTCAGCGACTCCTAAGGACCAACCTCAGCAAGAGTCTGCTCAACCTGTTCCTGCAGTGTCTCCGGTGGCACAACAATGATATAATCTGCGCCCTCAAAACAAGGAGAAGCTGGTCAGACGTCCCTGACTGTTTTCTTCGTGGGTTCCAGCCTGTGAAGACAGCAGTTTCGTGCCGCCTCCAGCGTTCTTCAAAAGAGTGGTGTTTATTCCACTCCACCTCCACATCATCTGGGAGTGGAATTGTGGGCTTCAGAAAAGGGGTTTTGTTGTTTCAGGTTCATCCAGCATCAAGGTGAACTGATTATGCCCTTTGAAACCAACCACCACTTCAAGGAGGCTGCCAGGATCCGCAGATGTTTGGTCCCCATTATGCTTTTCATTGCTGTTGTACTGTTTCTGAGGTTCTTGATGAATGCCTTTGATGTCTTCAGTTGACACTCTTAGCCATTTCCTGGGTATCAGCAGAACTTTGTTCCTGTCACAGCATCAGCCAATGATTTGACATCATCAGCCCTTGTCACCGGTGATCGTCGGAAATTGCTTCAGGTTTTGCAGGACAATCCGTTTGAGAGTAACAGGTTTTTACAATATTTTGAGTTATATCGCAAGAATACTTCTAAACTGCAGAACATACTTCTGAATCTGCAGAGCATTCTGTTCCTATGTACAGGGTTCCTATGAATAGATCATTGTATGAATCAACTACACACAAGGCATTTGTCAGAATCCTGATTGTACTCACCATTATTGTGTTGCTGATTGAAATATTGTGGATATGTGTCAAAATGGTCATTGTTAAAGTATGTAACACACCAGTGCCTAAGCCCACAGCAGCAGCACAGCTATGGATGGAGGTTCACAACAGCAGGCATAGTGGAATGTCAAATGAAGAAAGTGTGTATGGGGATGTGTCAATGTATGGAGGGTCCCAAGCCAGCCATGGTACAAGCCTACCTTCATTTCTCCAAAATGTGTCAGGGACAATCAGTAGGACAAATAGTGTGAGCATTTATGTGGGGATGAAGAAATTACCACCCAGAATAATATAAGGAAATAGGAAAGTGTCGACTTGACAGGGCATAGTTTGCAGTACAACGCTTAGGCAACTTATAAGTATCGCAGCTGCCAAGAATGATCTTAAATCATCTTGGCAGGTTATGCTTAGCCCTTATGTGCCTTGGAAAAATTATTATTATTAATATATTTGAAAATGCACAATGATAAAATGTGACCCTTTCGAAAAGGGTCAGAGGGGGAACTGTGAGAAGCAAAAATATATAATCATGCCTACTAATAAGCTTATGGATACAATACATAATCAATAGCAGGCATAAATGCAATGAAGATAAACAGCAAAATAAAGGGTGTCTTACAGAGGAAGATAGTGTGGTTTTCCTGTTGATGTTCAGGCAGGAGATAAACAGAAACGTATGTGGTGAAGCAAGATACTGGGCATATGGAGAACGCGAAGGGTGAAATGATGAAAAAGAGGAAGTAACTTTAGAATATGTATCTGTGTCTATACAGGTGGATCCAGAGACTGATGGGTGGTTCCATGGGTGGTCTTGAGGGTGTGACTGACTGTGGAAGGGTCTGGAAGGGTCTGAAAATGTATAAAAACCCTTGAGAAGTGGTGTTCGGGGTCCTCACTCCATTTTAGAGGGGGACCCCATTCGAATGGTTTTTGTGTTTTTCCTCTGCTTTTGCTCAATAAATCAGCACTGAGAACTTCCCTTTTGTCTCACTTTGCCTCATTTTTGAGAGACTAAACCACAAGATCTGAACCACAAGATCACAGTGGGGCCACTGTGAGATACAGGAAGCTAGACTAGATGGGCCTTTGGCCTGATCCAGCATGGCTCTTCTTATGTTCTTATGTTCTTATGTTCATCCAACACTTGATGAAGAGATGACGGACGAAGTGGTGGGTCACACTCATATGCTGGGTAAGCACTGAGGCAATTTTAGCAACTATGTTTTTATAGAGATGTATTCCATGCTTTTTGATTGTGCCTTTAAAGCCTATAAGCACCTGCCTTTCTTAGAATGCAAGTAAAACATTCTTTTTAGTATTGTGTCATGCGATTGTATTTTGGATTGAATTCTGACTTGTGTATTTTTGCCTGCAATTTAAATTTGAGTTTTCATATTTTCATAATATTTTTACTGACCGTTTTCCATAGCTGTAAGAGGTTTCGACACTTTCAAATGTTGAAGTAGTTGTGTGTGAGTGTGGAGCAGAAAAGCAACGGAGATAAATCAAGCCTGTAGAATTAATTAGACAAGCTGGTATTGCCTAGAATGTTGCAACAATGGAAATATGTATTATACCTTGATATCTGGATGGATTTGACATGATATGACCTGCTTGTCTCCTTTCATTCTGGAATTAACCCTCATTTTGGATAAAATGCCAGCTGTGACAAAAAGAGGTATCTGATTTTCCCCTGGAGGTCTATAAGGTTCTGACTCTTAGAAAGAGGTTCAGCCACCAGACTCCCTTAATTGCACTCTGCGAAGTCATTACCCCACAACCCCCCCCTTATTTTTATTTTTAGTGTTTGTCAGAAAACCATACACTAAATTCAGTCTGTATTCCTGGCAGAGGACAGCCGTTGTGAAGATAGTGATGTTATGCAGCATGACGGTGTTTTCAGCCCGTACTATGGCGAACTGACGTGATAGATTGTAGATATCATGTTTGCCTTGTCCCCGACAGCTCTCCCCTTTCGTTTTTGGTTAGGTCTGCTTGTGACAGTCAACAAAGAGCCAAGGGACAATGTCACTTCATCAAGTGGGGGCTTGTATCTAGTTTTCTAGGTTCTTTGATTTGTACGTGTGTGTGATTTTGACTTTTTAAAGAAAGCTTTATACATATATGTCGGGTGCGGTGGCTGAGCGGGCTAGAGCACTGAAACTGTCAGCTGCAAAGTTGGCAGCTCAGCATTTCAAATCGCGGGTGCCACGCAGCAGAGTGAGCTCCCGCTGTTAACCCCAGCTCCTGCCAACCTAGAAGTCTGAAAGCATGTAAATGCAAGTAGGTAAATAGGTAGCACCATAAAAAGTGGGAAGGTAAACAGTGTTCCGTGCGCAGAAATGTGTTCGCCCATGCCGTCCACATTGCCACAGACTTGCACAACACTGGCTCTTTGGCTTGAAAACAGAGATGAGAACTGCCCCTAGAATTGTACATGACTAGCACACAATTGCGGAGGGAACCTTTACCTTTCTTATATACATATGTAGTAATTTGCACTACTAGATTTACAAAATAAGCCTAAAATTGCCCCATTTATTCTCTTTTATTTCTTAAAGTCGGTTGTTGTTACATGCTGTCATGCCACTTCTAAATTCGAGGAATCCAAATAGAGTTTTTGAGGAGTGGGAGATATTCCCACACAACAAAAGTGGTTTATAATTGCTACACCATCTCAGTGAGTTTTCATGGCTTTGTGGAGATTTGAATCCAAGTCTTTTGTATTCTAGCCCAACACTCTACCACTACTTCACACTGTCTGTACCTCAAAGTATAGCACACTTTAAAACACAGGCAGGCAGGTAGGCAGACACAGATACTCCTCAATAGAAATACACATAAACATTAAAAATAAAAACTCATTTGACAGTCCTAGAGAAATGGTACCACAACGGAGCTTTCGCCATAGTTTCAGGAAGCTCTAACTACCCTGCCTGACAAGTGTATCTGCTTCCACCTCTCTGCCACGGTTGTCTCTACTCAGTTGCTCACATCATCCCTTGGGCACAACCCTTGAGGGGTAGAAGAAGATGAGAGGGGTTCACTAGGTGATTTCAGGTTATTTCTGTCATTGCTTCTTTGCTTTGAGAGAACAGGCAAATAGGAAGCAAGGAAGAGCATGATTAGGTGGTATGTGGAACTCCCTGCCACAGGATGTTTTGATGGCATCTGGCCTGGATGCCTTCAAAAGGGGATTGGACAGATTCCTGGAGGAAAAGTCCATCAAAGGTTACAACCCATGATGGAGATGTGTAATCTCCAGGCTTAAAACTGGGGTACTTCAAGGGCCAGATGCAGGGGAGTGGTATCAGGAGACAGATATATAATCTCGTGCACTCCCAGAGGCATCTGGTGGGGCCACTGTGAGATAGAGGAAGCTGGATTAGATGGGCCATTGGCCTGATCCAGCATGGCTCTTCTTATGTTCTTATGGGAGGCAAGCCCAGCAAGGCTGGGAACTCACATCTCTGTGGGAGAGTGTTTGCACTCTGGGTTTTAGTCCGAATGTTAAGCCAGCTCTACCATTCAGCAGAATGAGGGAGTATTCTCAGGTGCAGCTGGTGTGGGTGGCAGCATCTGTTGTAGAAGAAGGTTGCACACCCAGCAGGTTACTCTGTGTTCCCTAAATCTAGGCTGCTGCCTTTGGAGCAATGGAGAATGTCATCACCGGTATTCTAGAAATATTCAGCTCCATTGAGCTTTTATGCATGGAGTGGGAGGTGGTGCCATCTAGTTCACTCCAGTTAAATATCAAGAACCACCCCTTAATAGAGGGCAGGTCCAGCTGAGGCTGAGTGTTTTGATATCCAGCTGGGTAAAGAACATCCTCATGGTTTTAGTCTGATGTCTACAGGAGCTATCCACGGTCCTGATCAAACACCTAGTTCCAGCACCTTGGATAGCTCTGAGCATTGCCACCATCCTTGGGGCCCAGCCCACATGAAACATGGTTTGCTGGAAAAAATACCAGAGGCTTGCAATTCTGTGGACGAAACACGAAACAAACCAAGCACGAAACACGAAACAATCCAAGCAAAAATTTTGAGGTTGCTAATGCTTCCCTCAGGACTGCATACATGGCTAGTAGGTTTCATTCAACTGGTATGCAATGAATGTGTGTGTGTGTGTGTGTGTGTGTGTGTGTGTGTGTGTGTGTGTGTGTGTGTGTGTGTGTGTGGTGGGAGGGATTTGTCCAGACCAGTCCTAATTCATAATGACTCTTCTCCAGCCACCTCTCTGTGATTATTATATTTTATTTTATTTTGTGAGAGAGAGACAGAATTCAGATAACGGCTTTGGGTTCAATCCTTATGGAGCCTATTTCCTTCTCTGCTTTGCTTCTCTGATTAGAGCCAGTTCAGCGTAGCTATAAAGAACTGAATGATAAACTCCCAGTGCTTTTGTTATGACTGAAGCAGACTCAGTGGTCTCCCTCATTTACTGCCATTTGGCTCTTGTTATCCATCTATCTTGCTATAACAAGGCACTAAATCCCCTGCTGCTCCGGGCAGATGGATACTTTAACCCAGTAGCTCCTCTGCTGCTACTGCCAGACGGGCAATGCATAGATGTTGGGTGCGTGGCCTTTAACGGCCTTGACACAGAAGACCTGTTGAAAGTCATATAATGGGCAACATTACTCTTTGACAAAGTGCAAATTATTTGCTTGCACTTGGAATTGGGATGCCTTTCCACGATTGTTTTCTCCCCCAACACCTCTTTAAAATGTGCAATTTATTTTTATTTATTTATTTTAGAGTATTTTTACCCCACCTTTCTCCTTGGAAAAGGACCCAGGCAGAATACAGTAATGAGGGATAATATACCATCCAGTACAATTAAGATATATTCAAGTTTGAGAACAGGGAATTGAGGGACCTCTTACAGCATTAAAAGACAACCATGACATTAAAGCTACAAGAGAACTCAAGCAGTTAAAAAGAGAGTAAAATTCCATGTAAAAGTTATGAGTGATGGAACTAACATTGAAAACATAGTGTCAATACAGTCACACAAGGTTATAAGAATATAAGTGGTTATAAACACAAAGGCTATGTGATCACATAGATTCATATAAAAGACACACAATAGGAAGTCCGTCATTCAGGGAAAGCTTGCCTGAAGAGAAAGGTCTTTGCCTGTTTCCGGAAAGACATCAGAGATGAGGCAGTCCTGGCTTTTAGTGGAAGGGAGTTCCAGAGTCTGGGCACAGCAGCCAAGAAGGTCCTTTCATGTGTTGCCACAAGACGTACCTGTGAGGGTAGTGGGATGGAGAGAAAGGCCTCTCCTGATGACCTTAACACTCGAGTTGGTTCATACTGTGAGATTCAATCTTTAAGGTAACTAGGATCCAGGTTGTACAGTGCTTTGTAGATTAAGGTCAGCACTTTGAATTGTGCCACTGCCTCTGAGTTGCTGGCCATGGGAGGATGTGCAGCACTGCACCATTGAACACCTCTGGGACCAGCAAACAAAGTGGCCTGAACTAATGAAACAAGATTTGTGCCCATCTCTAGTTGAGTGTTCAATTCCCCACTACGCCTTCTTGGTAAGGACTGGACTTGATGAGTCATAGGGTCTCTTTCAGCTCTGCAGATGATGATGATGATGATGATGATGATGATGATGATGATGATAAACCTCATGAATGCCATTGTTTTTTCAGAATGTTCATCCTTTTGGAAATTATGCCTTGTGGAGCAGGGATGTTTCCCACCACCTGTAATGCATAGGAAGACGGGCTGTGTGTGTGTGTGTGTGTGTGTGTGTGTGTTGCATCAGTACAGTCATGACCGACTCTCTGTGATCCAATGTCCATGAAGATTTCTTTGCAGAAATACTGGAGTGCTTTGCAGGTTCCTACTCCAGGCGCCTGGCGGGTACCAGATTTTTTTAAAAATTGGGATATTTCTGGGAAAATAATAATCCGGGAAGATGGCGGGAAAGAGTGTTAAAAAAATTGGAGTTTCCCAGGCAATATGGGACACTTGATAGGTATGTTCCCAGTTCAAAGACACACTTATGAAGGCTTATCCAAGTACTGACCAGGGCTGACCCTGCGTAGCTTCCAAAATCAGGAAAGATTGGATGTGCTTATGGAAACACTGCAGCTTTGGGGGAATGAAGGCCACATGTTTTAAGCTGGCAAAGCAATAAAGCAAACCCATTAAATTGCTTGTAAAATATGTATGCACAAGTACATGCACATGCACAATAGACCAAAAGAATGTTTATTTGCTTCATTCTCTCCCACCAGTATTATCATCAGGACCTAAATTTCAGATTCAGTATTGTCCTAGTTATTCAGCGTTGCTGTGCAATCAGCGCGCACTGTAGCCACTTGTTCATATGTGAGAAAATCAAATAGTTCAGCGTCTTTGATCTCATTGCATATCATTGGTTCTGTAATTTATCGGTTTGCTAAATGAAAGCGGGCTCTGGGATCTTCTTTCCCTGTCCCCTCCATTTCTTTTCTCATCACTGCGCTTTTGAGTTGCAATTCCATGCCTTTGTTATGGTGAGTTCAGGCTTCATTTTAAAAGTTGCTCAATAATCAAAAATATGGGTCCGGGCTTTCCTTCTTCCCCTTCCTCCTACCCTTATTGTGACATTTCCCATCTGGATCTTTGAGGGATGACTGCTCTCTCCAGAACAGCAAAGGCTACTGACTGATTTCACAGGGGCAGTGAACTGGTCCATGGTTTTAATGTGAATGTTGCAAGAGCTGTAAACTGCCCAGAGTCCCTTGGGGGAAATCGGAGAGGTCTAGAAATGCAAAAATAAATAAATAAAAATAAATAAACCAATAAGAGCTGTCCAAGGTGCTTCTAAAACAGGCTTAGTATTTTGCATAGCTCATTTAATGTTTGGACTAAAATCCAGAACACGTTCATCTTACCCATGATAAGGAGTTACCAGTCTCCACCGCCCCCAACCCTAACCCTGTACAAAATAGGCATTTTGGTTTGCAGCCTTCTCAGAATAAGGAACCATATCTCAGGTTGTGTGTACATGCATGTATGTTTGGTGTACAGACTGGTACTCAGCAGATCTTCCTTACAGATAATGGGGAAAACATGACTACTTTCATATGTTACAGAAGAAAGTGTTCTACCTTAGTCTTTCCCTTGACAAGACTCTCTTGCTCTGTTCCCCCCCCCCCCCGGATCTATTTAACTATTACTGTCATTTGAAGGGCACATGTAACTGAATAGCACAGAATGCCCCTAAAAAGGCCTGGTTTAGATTTCTTGTGCATTACAAATTTAGTTATCAAAACATCTGGAGCGCAGTGCAGTGGGTGAACACTGGACTAGGGCTCGGTCTAAACATGGATCAAATCTGTGGTTGTTTGTTGCTGGGGCTACTGCAGTTAGGAATCAAACAGTACTAGCAGGAGTGGCTGATACAGTCATAGATCCTTTGTGTTAAGCCTGACTTTTGTAGAGTCAAAAATGTACACATAAAAAGGGACCAAGCAATGAGAAGTGGGGAAAGGGGAAACGCAAGTCTCAGAACCTCATATGGACAATGCCATGGAGGAGGAGACTTACAACTGGGACTTAATGAATCCCACAACCTCTCTTGCATACTCCAGTCATGGGGGGTGTCCCTAAGTAAGTTCACCAATCTGTGTTGCCCATTGTCTGGTCTGAAGGTGCAGTGCCAAGTGAGGGACTTCCACTGGAGTAGCATATTCTCTGGGCTTTGTGTTCTTGAGTAGCTCTTTTAAAACAAACAAAGCTGATATTACTAGCTACTAGAAGTTGAGTCGTGGCCAGTGGGCTTCTTTTCTTGAGGGATCAAAATGTTTTGCTACTCATCCAAGCAGCTTTGTCAGCCCGAACAAAGCTGCTTGGATGAGCAGTGAAAAGTTTTGAGATTACAAGAAAAGAGGTCCAGTTGCCATGACTCAACTTCCAGATAAACTCATCTGGGTGACTGAGAATTTTCACATACTATTACTAGCTCTCTCTCTCTCTCTCTCTCTCTCTCTCATGTGTGTGTGTGTGTGTGTGTGTGTGTGTGTGTACATGACATGCACGCAGAGATTAATGCCTTTATTCCTGTAAGGGTTTGGGGTGGTTCCTATAGGACAGGGGTCCTCAAAGTTTTCAAACAGTGGGTCTCTCCATTCCCCCCTCCAGACACTGATGAGAGCTGGACCACAGTCTTTAAAAAAAAAGGGGGGGGGAGGGAGGAGCAAGTGGGAAGAGTCCCCCCACGATCGGCCCATGATCAGCGTGCCTCCAGGGGCCCAACAATGCCTCCTGCTCTGGATCACCACCCTGAGGTGCCGCCACTGGGATCCCACTGGTGTGCCTCCTTCAACTCCTGTAGTGGTGGTGGTGGCAGCTGGAGCAGCTCTCCTTCCATCCTTCCTTCAATCGGGAAGGAGGTGGCCGCCCAGGCAAACTCGGGCCCCTCCTTGTCCCTGGGTAGATGCTCAGGATGAGGAGCAGCAGCTGTGGCAGGGGCAGCAAAGGCTGGCACCATTGCACGCAGATCTGGCCATGCACCCTGGGCCAGCATGCCCTCGCTGTACCCCGGAGGGAAAGCTGCTTCCTCTCTTGGCCTGGCTCAGCCCAGCTTGGTGTGCTGCAAGTGAGTGAGTGAGGGAGCACTGGGAAGGAGGCAGGGGAGGCAGGAAGGCCTGCCCAAAGTCACCTGGGGACAAAGTCGGCAACGTGTAGCCGTGCCTTCTCGGTTGTTGGCCCTTCACTATGGAAACAACTACCGAGTTGCGCCTTGCATCGTCCCTGCCCGCCTTCAAAAAGGCTTTTAAAACTATGCTTTTTAAGGAGGCTTATGGTGACCTTATTTCTATTTAATTTTTTTTGTGTGCCCGTTGCTTCTTGTTGAGGGCTTCCCTTCTACTGCTCTTATAGTTGTCCTCTCACTATTGTTTTTATTACTGTTTTATCTGATGCTTTTTAATCTGTAAACCGCCCAGAGTCCCTCTGGGAAATGGTGTGGTATAAAAGTGTAATAAATGAATAATAAATAAATAAATAAATAAATGCAGCCCCACCAGCCTCCCAGGAACCACGCTCAAACCTTCATTGGCTTTCCCTTTCCTTCTCTTCTTTCTTTGCCATCTCCTCCTCTTCCTCCTCCTTCTGACCATGGCTGGGCTCCCTCCTCCCCTCCATCCACGGAGAAGGAGCAGGACGGCAGCTCAGAGGGGGTTGGGTGGGTGGAAAGTCGCTCCGCTTCCTCTTCAAAATGCAACTGTCCACATTTTTTGTTATAACTACGAGCTTCTCACCGGGGGTGGGACCAATATATTTTCATTTGTTTAAGGCGCCAAAGAAATATGTAGCAGCAAGTCTGCTTGCTCTGTGGTTTCTTTACTTCACTCCACTCACTGTTTATCCATTGTCACCAACAGAAGTTTCCAACTAAGTGAGCTGGTTGCCTCAGAGAAGGGACCCTCAAGTGACTCAACCAGATGGCCAAGTGATCTCTATGTGCCTCTTACAACCTGATCACATAGAACTGCAGCATAACTAGATTTTGAATACAAGTATGTCAGGTGACAATGCATGGGAACACAAGAGGCAAAGAACCAGGGACACATACACACAAAATGGCTGCAGTTCGGTTCAAATCATTTTTATATTAAGGAGTTTTATATAAGTCTGGAGAAGCTTCCGTGTTTGCAAACATGAGGAGTTGGAGTTGTGAGTAGAGATGGGCAGGAAATGGTTTTTTTTTGTTCCTTTATTCATTATTTGTTTCATTAGGTAATGAAACGAATAACGAGCCCCATAGTAATTTACGCACTAAACCGAACTGGAAAAAATTTGGTTCGGTGAGGTTCATTTCATTCTTCCCCGCTGGTGATGACAGCCCGGGGAGGACTGTCTAGAGAGAGCCCCATTCTCACCTCCGCATGTGGAGGCGGGACCAGGGCTCCCTCTAAAGGGATCTTCCCCATGGGTCATCCGCCCGCAGCAGAGGGTGGTTGAGAGAGGACCACGGGCTCGTCTCCCCAAGTGTAGCTGAGCCCACAACCCCCCCCCCTCACCTCTGCACGCGGAGGCGGGATCACAGCCCCCTCTCCAGTGATCTCCGCCGTGGCTGTATGACAGTCGGGCCGGCTGTCATCCACTCGTGGCAGAGGGCAGTCACCTCTGCATGAGGAGGTGGGATCGCGGCTCCCGCCGCTGCCACGCCGAACCGGTTCGGGTTCGAACAATTTTTTTAAAAAAAATCATTCGAACCCAAACCGAACCAACAGTGGGCCCGAACCAGACAAACCTGAACCATGGGTTTTCTGGTTCGTGCCCGTCTCTAGTTGTGAGATAAGAGGATACTGAACTTGCTTGTGCAGAAATGAAAGAAACAAAGACAGGCACATGGTTGCAGGATTCCTCCCCAGAATCAACACAGGTTCAGAAGTCCGCCTCAGTACTGCCCTAGCATCAGCACAAGAAGAAGATGGATATGGACAGAGGGTGTGCCTGGATTCTATCAGCTGCTTTCAGCAGACATCCATCCTTTGGCAAAGGACTGGCCATCCTTTGAGCAAAGTCTTCCCTACTAAGTATGTATGTCTTGAGTGAAAGGTGGAGCGAAGGAACTCCTTTCTTTGGTTCGTTAGGATTGTATTCAATAGGCAATAAAATGAAATATTACTCCAGTACTGATCTCCTTGGCATTCTTGTGTGCATAATGGCCTTTCATTGTCTGGTAGCCAAAGAATGCCCATGGTTGGTAAGAATTAGAATAGAAGATGCAAAAAGGGGGGGAGGGACTTGAAATAAGGAAGGAGTTGAGGGAAGGACTCACCTTGCTTCAGAGTTCTGCACTGTATGTGGGTTTTGTTTGGACAACAAAGGAAACCTCTTGGTGATGCAAAGGCTTCTTTAGTTTAAGAGCAATTTGGGTATTGAAACTATGGTTGTGGTGGCAGATGTTTGCCTCTTTTTTCAAGCAAATGTCGGGTAACCATTTTCAAGGTGACTCACAAAAAGTGATTCTCAACTTTCTCTCCCACTGGCGTTTTGGACCTCAGCTCTCAGACTTGCAGCTTTCGAGAAGGGAAATCTTAGGGCGCTTTTACACGACCCCTAAAATCTGAGGCAAAGGGTTCGCAGATCCGGAGCTTAAAAATGTTTTCCCACCAGCTCCGGACTTAAAAACAAAACTTAAGTACGACCACACCCACCTAAGCACGTCCCAGCGCACTTTTCAAGTACCTGGCCTCCAGGAGGTAAAAAAATCTTCCGATGTGCATTGTAAAGTTGTGAATGCCAGGCTCCCTCGCCGTCTGTTTGGTTTTTTGTCCCCGCCGCCCCTTTAAGAGACAGGAATCGCTACAGGGCGGCTTGGGGCTGCTCCACCGGCAGGAGGTGAGCCTGCATTTCTCTCTCTCTCTCTTTTTTCTCCCTCCCCTCATGCAGACAAGAACAATGGAGTGCGGAGGGGTGGGAACCCAGGAAGAGCGACAAGCCCCCACGATCTCTGGTCCGAATTTAAGTTGCCTCCAGATTTTAGGGGTCGTGTAAAAGTGCCCTTAAGCAGTTTTAAAGCCCAAGAGGTTTAAAACTACTTGTTTACAAGACTGCTACAATTTCTCTGTTCTGCAACTTTATAGAGGAGCATCTGGCCCCCTTCCTTCCCCCTGACCAAAAAAAAAAAGGGGTACTTCTAGAGCATGTGTTTGGACTTCAAAACAAAAGCAGACCTGGGCCTCTGGTTTTCATTCAAGTACCTCCAACAGCTTGCCTTTTATCCTTCCTTCTGAAGCATTTCTGAAGAGTGGAATCATTGCTTTTGACGGGAGGTGTGCGGATGTAGCGAGGGAAGTGCATTGATGTCTGTCTCTTTGCCATTATCCTTACCTTGATACCTCAATTACAGTGCTGCTCTGAATACTTTAAAAAAAAACTTTTTTTCTTATTTTCTGCACAGAACTCCTGCAATGCCAAATGAAAAGGAACAAAGCTCACAGGATACAGCTGCTAGCAAATGTGCAAAAATTAACCAAACCACCCTTCCTCAGAGTCTCCAACAGCTGCCAAATCCTTATCAAGCTGGAACTTCACTTTGAAGGTAGACCTGGGGAGTTTCACAACTGGCTGTTGATGGCTGTCCTCCGGTTGCATCATCTTACAGTCTCTTTAAGAGATTCTTAAAGAATGCAGCGGAAAAGAAAAAAGAATGCCAAAAGCTGCATGAAAACAACCCGGAGTCTTGAGGAAACTAGAGCGAGGGCCAGCCGGAGTGAAATTTCAATTAAACAGCCTGCTTGCACATCAACAGTTTGGTTCCTCATTTCTACATCAGGCGTCTGACTGGGATTTCAGATGTTTTATTTGTTTTCTGTTATGGTTAAGGATAAACAGGTAAAGGAGTTACAGTGGCTTCAGAATTTCAATAAGCCCCAGATATGTATTATTATAAGGTACAGAGTGGAAAGAGGGGAGAGGCCATACCTATGAGATCAAGAGCACATATTTTGCATGTTTACATCTGCATCTGTGGTCACAGGATTTGTGGGCAGGAATGGAGAAGGCCAAAGTCTGGATATTTATTTATTTATTTATTTTATTTTCACACTTGTATACCGCGACCTATTTCCCAAAGGGAACTCAGGGTGGTTTACACAAAATTAAAAAGAATAACAATAAAACCAATAAAGCAATGTTGGCAAGAGGCAGGAGGAAAGAAAAAACAAACAAACAACAACAACAAAACAGAAGGTACTCCCCTAGCAATTACCGAAGGCGTCCTTGAATAGCCAGGTCTTCAGCACTTTTCTGAGGGATGCCAACGAGGGTGCCTGCCGTATCTCGCTCGGCACAGTGTTCCAGACTGCAGGGCCAGCCACCGAGAAGGCTCATTTACGAGTGAACACCTTACGGGCCTCCTTCGGAGTGGCGACACGGACCGAGAAGGCCAAGGAGGATCGGGTGGGTCAGGCCAGATCTAGTCGTCGGGAAATACGCTCTGCCAGATAGTCATGGGCCAAGCCATGGAGGGTTTTGTAAACCAAAACCAACACCTTGAACTTTATTCGGGAGGCAATGGGCAACCAGTGCAGGCGGGCCAGGATGGGGGTGATGCGGTCGAATCTATGCGCACCAACCACCAACCTGGCTGACGCATTCTGGACCCACTGCAGTCGCTGAACAAGGTTCAAGGGGAGCCCCATGTAGAGAGCATTGCAGTAATCCAACCTTGATATGACTAGAGCCTGCACCACTGTCCTCAGGGAGTCCCCATCAAGGTACGGGCGAATCTGGGCGATTAGCCTAAAATGGTAAAAGGCCGACCTGGTCACGGCTGCCACCTAGGAATCCAGGGACAGATCTGGATCCAGGATGACGCCCAGACTCCTCACTCATTCAGCCAGCTGGAGGGCGGACCCGCCCAGACTCGGAAGAGGGCCACTGTACCCATCCGGGCCACCCCCGAAGAACAAAACCTCGGTCTTTCCAGGGTTGAGCTTGAGTCTGTGGGCCCTGGTCCAGTCGAAAACTGCGGCCAGGCAGCGATCCAGGGTCTGGACGGCCTCCACTGCACAAGCGGAGAAGGAGAGATAGAGCTGCGTGTCATCAGCGTACTGATGGCAGCAAGCTCCAAAACTCCGGATGATCTCAGCCAGCGGCTTCATATAGATGTTAAAGAGCATTGGGGAGAGAGCCGACCCCTGAGGCACCCCATAAGAGAGTGACCAGGGAGCCGACAAATCACCCCCCAAGCTTACTCGCTGGGTGCGGCCCTCAAGGAAGGAGCAGAGCCAGCCAAATGCCTGACCCCCGATCCCCACTTCAGAAAGCCGCCCCAGGAGGATACCGTGGTCGACGGTATCAAAAGCCGCTGACAAGTCGAGAAGGACCAGCAGGCTAGAGCAACCCCTGTCGGCCCTCCTCAACAGATCATCGTGCAGAGCGACCACTGCTGTCTCAGTCCCATGGCGTGGCCTAAACCCAGATTGGAAAGGATCCAGGACATGGTTCTCCTCCAGGAACGACTGGAGACGCAGGGCGGCAACCTGCTCGGTCACCTTGCCCATAAAGGGAACATTGGCTATAGGACGATAGTTAGACATATCGTCTACAGCCAAGCCAGATCTTTTGATAATGGGCTTCACTACCGTCTCCTTCAGCCGACTGGGAAAAATCCCATCTCTGAAGGAAGAAGAGGCAATTAGTGAAGCCCATTCCGGCATGCTCCCTCCGGCGGTCTTAATCAGCCAGGAAGGGCAAGGGTCGAACGCAGAAGCTGCAGGCCTGCAATGTCCCAGGGCCCTGGAGGCATCCACTGGTGTAACAGGCCCAAACTCAACAAACCAGGGCGACCCAGGCGGTGAGGCGCTGGCCACAGCAGAGGCTGGATCAATGCAACCAGTGTACAGCTCGGCACGGATGGCCTTTATCTTAGATTTTTAAAAGGCTGTGAATGACTCACTAGTGAAATCACTAGGAGGAGGCCCTGGCGGACCGGGATTGGTGAGGTCTCAAACCACCCGGAACAACTCCGCCTGATGGTTCAAGGCCTCACTAATTCTCAGGGAGACAAAAGATCTCCTTGCGTCCCTGATCGCTCGAGAATAGCGACCGGTCAACACCTTGACCGCAACCCAATTCAAAGCCATCCGAGCCTTCCGCCATCTGCTCTCTAGTCTCCTCCGCTCTTGCTTCATCGCCCGCAACTCCGAGGTAAACCACGGAGAGGGGCGGGCTCGGCATCGGATAAGGCGCTTGGGGGCGATCCGGTCCACTGCCCTGGTAACTTCCTCATACCACCTGTCTACCAGGGAGTCAGCCAGATCGTCAACCAGACCGTCCGGTAAGCCCCCAAGGGAATCCAGGAACCACACAGGGTCCAGGAGCCTTTGGGGGAGGGCCTGGATGGAAGGGCCCAGCTCCCCGTGGGGTGGAGCGGCGATTGAAAGGGAAAAGGTCAGCAGATAATGATCTGACCATGACACAGGTTGGGCACACAACCTCCCTACCCCCAGATCAAAGCCCACAGATGTGGAGGCAAAAACCAGGTCCAAGGTATGTCCCCCCCTTGTGAGTGGGACCGGTGACAAACTGGGACAGATTCATGGAGGCCATGGACTCTACGAACTCCAGAGCTGCTCCCGACAGCTCAGACTCAACGTGCACATTGAAGTCCCCAACCACCAGCAGGCGGGGGGACCTCAAGAGCGCCGCCGAGATGAACTTGGAGAGCTCTGGAAGGGAGAGAGCTGGGTGGCAGGGAGCACAGTACACCAGCACGATCCCAAATCTGTCCCTCTGGCCCACCACCAGGTGAAGACATTCTAGCCCCGGACTCACCAACATCGCAGATCTGCTGGCATGAAGGGATTCCCTATATACAATGGCCACCCCACCACCCCGACTCTCCGATCTGCCCAGATGCTGAACACAGTAACCCGGGGGGTTGAAGCAGAGCAAGGGAAGCTCCCCCTCCCTCGCCCACCCAGGTCTCTGTAAGGAGCGCCAGGTCGGCCCGCTCGTCTACGATCAAGTCATGGATGATGGAGATCTTGTTATGCACCGACCTGGCATTAATCAGCAAACAGGATAGATCGGAGGCATGGACGGAGTGATTCCCTGCTATGTGGCAGTGAACCGGTGGATCAGAATGGGGGAGAGGCCGCAAATGCCTGTCTCGGGTTCTCCTTATCCGATCGACCCGTCGGTCCCAAGCGTACCTCCCGCGGCCCAACACCCCCCCCAAAAAAAACAATACAGGGTGTTACTTTTGTTAAGGGTCTTCTAATGTGATGCTTGTTTGATCCAGCTATATCTAAGTCAGGCACAACCATCCATTTGAAAACCCACTCAGGCAGCCTGGCATTAAGGGGGAAAGACTGCCCAAAGAGAAAGGCCTTTGCTTACAGAAGGACAGCAAAGATGGGGCCAGCCTGGCCTCCAGTGGGAGGGAGTTCCAAAGTCTTGGAGCAGCAACAGAGGAAGGCTCTCTCCTGTGTTCCCACCAAGCACACCTGTGGAGGTGGTGAGACTGAGAGAAAGGCCCCTCCTGAGGATCTTAAGACTTCAACAGGCTCCTAAAGGGAGATGCAGGGTTTGAGATAGTTTGTTTAGGGCTTAACAGGTGAGAACCAGCACTTTGAATTGTGCCCAGGAACAGATGGGCGGCTATTGGAGCTACTCTAACAGGGGTAACAAGCCCCAGTCGGTAATCTGGCCACTGCATTTTGGACCCCCTGATGTTTCCTGACACTCTCCATAGGCAGCCCCCATGTAGAGTGCATTGCAGTAATCCAGTTGAGATGTAACTAAGGCATGCAGTCACTGTAGCCAGATCAAGCCTTTTCTGGAATGGGCACAGCTGGCACATAGGTTTTCATTATGCAAAGGACTTCATGGCCATCACTGGATCCTGGACATCCAGATTCGGAGATGAATCCAGGAGCGTCACCAAGCCGTGCACCTGTGGTTTCAGAGAGAATATAACTTCATCCAGCACAGCATGATTTTTGACCAGGATCACTTCTGCACCTCACTCTTGTCTGGATTAAGTTTTAGTTTATTCATACTCATCTACTACATTACTGACATTAGACATTGGTCTAGAGTAGAAATGTAAATATTGTGGAAGTGCTGAAGCCATGGGGGTTGGGGGAAGTTTTTTTTTTTCGGGGGGGGGGGGGGATGGAAACATCCCCTACCCCAAAAGTGCTTGGAATTCTTACATCTCTACACCTGAAACAGCTTTCCCAGATTTAGATGGAAAGGAGAGACAGAGTGCGTGTCATATGCATGCAGGTGATCCTGAACTCCAAACCTTTGAACAACCCCCCCCCCCAATGTTTCATGTAGATATTAAGTAGCACAGGAAACACAACAGAACCCCAAAGGGACCCTGCAGGCCAGCATCCAGGTTGTCCAAGAGAGTGTCTCACCACCACCATCTGAGTTGCTTCCTCCAGGAAGGACTGTAGTGACTGTAAAACAGTGTAAAACACCCCCAAGTCCCAAATTATTTATTTATTTATTTATTTATTTATTTATTTATTTATTTATTTATTTATTTATTCCTCTGTCCCCTCGCCATCTACATGCTCGCCAACTATTATCGCTGTTGAGCTGTGACTGCTATGAAAAGTTGTCAAGATGCCATGATGTTTAATATGTTTTAGAATGCTGTTTTATATTGCTGCTGTTGTTTTATTATTTCGTTTGTTTTATATTGTATTCTTTGCTGACTTGTTCAGTTCTGTAAGCCGCCCAGAGTTCCGTTTCGGAAGATGGGTGGGGTAAAAAATATCGAATAAATAAATAAATAATAAATACATCCAAGAGGGAGAGTACCTCTAGTGGATAAGGAGACCCTAGTCAAAGGCAATGAAAGTCATTGAGAGATCCAGTAGAACTAACAGGGAGATACGTCCCTTGTCCATTTCCTGGTGCTGGTCATCCATCAAGGTAACCAAAGCAGTTTCTGTCCCATAACCAGGCCTAAAACCAGATTGCAATGGATCAAGAATGATCTTTCTTAGCCAGAAACCCATGGAGTTGAGAAGCCACAACTCACTCCAGCACCTTGCCCAAGAATGGGATATTATTGGTATGATTCAATATTGTGGGGTCCAAGGAGGGCTTTTTCAACCATAGTCTTACTTCTGCTACCTTTAAGCATGTTGGGATCCTATGCTATAGCAGGGAGGCATTTACCGCTTGATGTCTCTGAAGATTCTCAGTCATTCAGGTGAGTTTATCTAGAAGTTGAGTCATGGCTACTGGACTTCTTTTTTTGAGAGATAGAAACATTTCACTGTTCATTCAAACAGCTTCATCGGTCTCAATACAGCTAGTGCAAGTCCTCCATCTAATAGTCACCTTTGACCTCTTGTCACCCTGGTCTGAATTAGGCTCATAAGATGAACAATGGCCTGAATAGGCTCGTTAGGGAGACAATAGTATCCATAGCCTTAATGTGAACAATGGCCTAAGGTGCTGAAACCTATCAAGAATGGGTCATTAGCTATGGCCTTGGTGGTGAAGGCTTTTTGATTTGTCTGGGTACTTTGGAAAGCACAGCCTGATAAGTAGCAGATTGACTATGCCGGAGCCCACCACCTCTGTTGAGGGAGGGGTTTTCAATGCTCACATGAATGGCTTCCCTTACTCTTATCTCAAACCACCTCTCTTCTTTGTCTAATATGTAACCGCTTGATGGTTATTCTATTCAACTATGCAGTCTTGCAAACAACCTTGATTTGTGATGCCCTGAAAAAGAGCAATTTGCAGAAAGATTAATTATCAACAATGGGCATCAATCAGAAATCCATAACTGTTCTATGAAAGCAGCAGATAAAATATAGGGTTGTGGGGAAAGCTTTCATTTCATTGTTCGTTCAGTCAAATTGAAGATAGTTTTAGACTGAAATAGATTGGGTAGATATGTATTGTGTAGGCTGCCTGTTGTATTAGTCTCTTGTAATCAAACTGTTCATATTCAATCATGGACTTAATAAATAGCTAAAGTCTTCATTCTTAACAGGAGTGAAGCTTTCTCAGTGGCAGAAAAGTAGCACATCCGTGGCATATTATCAAAGGAATAGTGTGATCGAGCTAGCGCAGAGAAGGAAATGCAGAGAACATGTACCACTTTGGACCCCTATTATTTTATGAAATCATTTAATTTTGCTTAGTCACCACATTTTCATGGGATTCATTTCACATGGCACATGAGGTACTTTCTATCTCTTCTGGATTACATGAGATAGAATTAAATCTTGTCTCCATTTTCCAGTACCTGGCAAGGTCTCCAAACAGCCCAATGTACTCAAGGAGGAAACCAATCATTTAGATGTGTCCCAGGTGATTAGGAGTGGCTACATGTACAGCTGCAGGGGTGACACCCAACCACCCCAAGATCCACCTGCCTTCATAATTCTTGCCTCTCAAAAATGTCTTACTATTTGTTTTGAAGGCAAAAAATAGTCCCCTTGCTACCTGTAGTGGCTGAAAATATCTTTCAAAATTTAAAATTTTTTAAAAAATGGGGCTGTGGAGCATGGGAGATCTCAGGTATGCTGGGGATCCTTCCAATCATGATAAAATTATTCCCTAGACCAGTGATGGTGAACCTTTTAGAAACTGAGTGCCCAAGCTGCAGTACAAAACCCACTAATTTTTTCGTAAAGTGCCAGTCCAGCCATTTAACCCAGGCATGTCCAAACTTTGGCCCTCCAGATGTTTTGGACTGCAGCTCCCACAGTCCTTTGCCATTGGCAATCTGAGCTTAGAATTCTGGGAGTTGCGGTCCAAAACATCAGGAGGGCCGAAGTTTGGACATGCCTGATTTAACTTGAATCCAGGTGGCTGTGAAGGGGCGATGTCAGGTGCCCACAGAAAGGGCTCCGAGTGCCGCCTTTGGCACCCATGCCATAGGTTCACTAACACTGCCCTAGACCCTCTGTGCACAACACGGCTTTTTGAGTGAAAAGGAATCTTTATTTCTGTATAACAGTGGATCCCAATTTTGGGTCCCCAGATGTTGTTCTTGACGACAACTCTCAGAAATCCTGGCCATCAAAGCTAGTGGTGAAGACTGGGGACCACTGCTATATAGCAATCATAGCTGATGCCAATGTAAGGAAATTACTGGTGGTGGGTCTTCAATGCCTCTAGTATTGGTGTGCTCACCGCCTTCCAAGGTAATCAGGTCCATTATTGTATGTATAACATACAAGCACACAAAAGATCAAAGGAAAAACATGAGTGGGTTATGGTTATGGAATGCAAGTCTATAATTTGCAGTCTATCATAACAAACACCCCTCCCCGGTAGTATTTATTGCAAGCAAGCACCCTTTTATTTATTAAAAATTTAAAAAGCAATAATGAAATCTTGCATTTTGCTAGTTACAAATGCATGTGTTTTGCTGAGCACCTAGGGCAAATTTATTCAGCATGATAAGGCTCATACAAAAACTATGGAGAGAATCATCCTCCCACAAGCCCACCCCACCGCAAACAGGTTGAACAGAGAGTGAAGTGGGATGAAAAACTGGTCACCCAAGAGTTAAGGCAGGGCAATTTCCTCCCTATACGATAATGGAAGAGTTCTCCCTTCCCAGCACTTTGCTTTTTCCCACCAGTAAATTTAAACTTCCGCACCGATGAAGTCTGCTTTTTAAACACCATGGGTTCTCCGTTTTCCATCCTTGATCCCACCAGCTGTGCTCTCAAAGGACCTCAGTCCAACCATGATAGAGTTTCAAAACGAAACAGTTGGGCACACACCCAGAAAACAGCCAGGCCCTTGTTAAAGACGCACATTTTGCTGCTAAGAGCCATGCCATGTCCTTTACACGAGCATAAATCAGCCATGGGATTCTGGCCACCCTTTTCCTTTCTTCCGCCTGAGGATGTGGACTTGCTCTCCTTTCGCTCTGACGTGTGTCTCTTCGCTGTGATTGCAAACCAACCTTCCTCCTCCAGGTTTCTTGTCCATTCACCCTGAAATGTGTTTTTCGGAGTACCGGATGGACAGGCCTTTAAATAACTAGGAACCTGGCTGGAAATATAGCTGCTCTTTCTGCCCTCTCTTCTTAGCTCGGAGCGGGTGAGGTGGCAGTCTGCTGTTTTTTTTTTCTCATCCTGATCCTTGTGAGTCAGTAGGAACCCATCAGCCAACTATCAAAAAAGTTGTGCCTGTTTCTTAAGAAGTCTGATCTGGCTGCGGGGACACATGTTTCAGTGACATCTCGGCTGCATTCCTGTAATACAGTGACCCCCCCCCACCTATTGTGGGGGTTAGGGACCTGACCCAACCCGCGATAATTGAAAATCTGCAATATGCGGATGCAGGTCGGGTCTTGCCTGGGGGGCCTAGCTGGGGCCCTTGTACTTACCCCCTGCCTGGCGTTGCCCAGAATGGGCCTGATAGGGCTTTCCCGGGCCTTCTGGAGGCCCCCAAAGGGCCTCCCTGAGAACTGGAAGTGACTTCTGGTAAACTGGAAGTGACTCCCAGTTCACAGGGAAGCCATTTTCGGGCCTCCAGAAGGCCCAGGAAGGCCCTTGAAGGCCCGTTCATGGCAGTGCCAGTCCTGGGGTAAGTACGGGAGGCCTGAAACAGGCCTTACCCCCTTACCCCCAGGGGGCCTTTTTTCATATATTGTGGTCCTGCGATACAGTGGGACAGCAGTATATGAACCGCGAACAGGCGGGGGACCACTGTGACATTTTGGAAGGTGTTCAGAAATTCCAGAGTGTCCAAAATGCTGCAGTCAGATTGCTAACTGGGGTTGGTTACAGGGATCACATAACTCCCCTGTTACAGCAGCTTCAGCTTTATTTCTGGGCACCATGCAAAATGCTAAAGCCCTAAACCGCTTCGGTCCATGTTATCTAAAGCACTGTATCTCCCTCTATGAGGCTGCCTGGGCATTAAGATCCTTGAGAGGCCTTTCTCTCCATCCCACCACCTCTCACAGGTATGCTCACTGGAGACACGGGAGAAAGTTTTCTTTGTTGCTGCTCCCAGACTCTGAAACTCCCTCCCATGGGAAGCCAGGCTGGCCCCATCTCTGCTGTCTTTTTGCAAGAAGATGACTTTTCCTCTTCAGGCAAGCTTCCCCTTCATGACTGGGGTTCTGAGAAGGGTTTTTTTTTTTTTAAAAAAAACAAATGTGCTGTTGTTTTTAATGTATTTCTATATTGATTTTATTACAATGTTTAATATAATACTCAATTCTTTTAAAAAATTATATACTTATTGTTTTTAGCTTGGCCACCTTGTAGTCTCTTTTTAATGATGTGTGCCCCCTTGGGTCCTTTTTAAGGGAGAAGCGTGGAATAGAAATATTTTAAATAATAAATCAATTAAAATTTTATCTCCATTGCATTTTCCAAGACACCATCACAGCTGCTCTTTATCTGCCTCCTCCTTTTTATTTATTTATTATTTATTTATCTATTATTTATTTATTTATTTTTGCATTTGTATACTGCTCCCATGTCCCAAAGGAACTCTGGGCGGTTCACACAATAGGCTAAAAACAGACTCCTCCCTTAGATAGACAGGATGGCCTGAATTCCAACTGCTGAACTGCGACTCTCTGAGCACATTCAGAGAGGTTGGAGAGCAGGAACAGACAGCAAGGAATAGCAGCAGCTAGATCATGGGCTCTGGAAATCAGAATTGGGTCCCAACTGAAGGGTGTCCTTGCTTAGTTCCCAGTGGGGACATTTGGAATATTCAGTCCAGCCTCCATATTTACATCAGATTGCCATTGTTTGCCCATGCCAAGGTTTCCCCCACTTGAAATGAGCGTCAAGTGCCAGAATGTATCTACAAGAGGGAGAAATCATAGAATGCTCCTCAACCAGATTTCCAAGCATAAATCACATGTCTGATTCCTGCTTTCGACGTGGAGCATATAGCTACTGCCTCTTACCCTCACATTTCTAATTTAAAATTGAGAAGCACAGTTGCAATTTTTCCTCCACTCATCACATGAATTGTTTTGCTGAAATTACACCATCAATCAAGGAAATGTACCAAAATAGCTTGGATCTCTCTCCTATTTGCTTAATGTTTGTATGCCGCGTATAAGTGATTCATTCCTGAGCATGCCCCAGAGAACAGTAAAATCTGAAAGAAGAGAGCAAGTCTGTTCATGGCTGCACAATATTATTCTTAAAAGAAATAAAGATAACAGACAGGGGGTGGGAAGAAGGACGAGCGACTGGATGCAGGTCTGTTATTACACATTGTCTGTAATAATTAGCATGTGTTCCCTGGTGTCACATTTATGGCAAGCGTAGCCCTTTATTAAAATCAACATCAACAATAGCTGAGTTGCAATTGCATATCCCCTGGAACTTTGCAGGTGAAAATGGATGATTCTGCTGTAATGCCTGGCTTTGTAAACTGAAGGTTGATTGCAACAGGAATGTCCCTTCTGATTGATACACAATGGCTCAATGCACTTCCTTACCTGCTACATCTATTTACTCCACAAAATCTCGCCCCACACAGATTTAAAGGAGAAAAGACAGGAAGCAGCAGCTGGAGGAGATCAAAGCTAACTTACATGGGAATTTAACTGTGCACTAGAGATGGGCACGAATAAAAAAAATGGCGTTTCATTTGTCGTTTGTCGTTTAGGGGGTCCGTTTCAGTTCGTTTCCATTTTTCGCAAATTTTTGCACAAAATTCATTTTTGTTTTCGTTCATTTCGTTACCGTTTTGTTACCATTTATTTCATTTTTGTGATTTTTTTTAGCATTTAAAGCAGTTCAATGTATTGCCGTAACGAAAACGAAACGGACGACAAAATTTCTGGTGTTTCTGTTCGTTTCGTTTCATTTTAGAGACAAAATTCGTTTGTCATTTCATTACGTAACAAAACGAAAAAAAAAAAACGAAAATGGAAATGAAAAATTGTTCGTTTCGTGCCCATCTCTACTGTGCACCCTTAGCCCATCTCTAGTCAGGATATCCAGGATCTGTAGGAATAGCCATTACTTCATTTTCTTGTGCTTCTGGGAGACAGCTGACAGATAGTGGTTATGTCACATCCATTTTGTTTCTGTTATTGTCGTGCTTAGGAGTGGTACAAAAAATGCTACAGACTGTATCTTCAGGATACAGGCGCCTGAGGGGGGATATGATTGAGACGTACAAAATAATGCAGGGCATGAGTAAAGTGGATAGAGGGACGTTCTTCTCCCTCTCACAAAATACCAGAACTAGGGGACATACACTCAAATTGAGGACTGGGAGAGTAAGAACAGACAAAAGAAAATATTTTTTCACCCAGTGCGTTGTTAGGAACTCCCTGCCGCAGGATGTGGTGATGGCATCCAGCCTGGATGCTTTCAAACGGGGATTGGAAAGATTCCTGGAGGAAAAGTCCATCACAGGTTACAAACCATGATGGAGATGTATCATCTCCAGGCTTAAAACCAGGATACTTCAAGGACCAAATGCAGGGGAATGGTATCAGGAGACAAATATCTAGTCTTGTGTGCTCCCAGACGCATCTGGTGTGGCCACTGTGAGATACAGGAAGCTGGACTAGATGGGCCTTTGGCCTGATCCATCATGGCTCTTCTTATGTTCTTATGAATGGAGATGTTTTGGATATTTGCCACGACACAGTGGCAAATAGATCCTTCTCTCATTCATGGAATGGACATGAATCAAGAGGCCATCAAATTGCCATTGGCTCAAATCTCCTGGACTTCCCATCATTGAACTTGTACATCATCTGTAGCTTAAGACAACTTTTGTTGCACACCACAGGAGACTTATTTGTGGGTTCTATAAAAGCATTAATCTGACATCAGTTTGATCAAGTGCAAAACGATGGCTGAAATCTAGTGATAACAGCATAGGTTCATTGAATCAGTGGCGCTTTTATGAAAGAGACAACTCATCAAACCTCTGTTGCTTCAATGGGTCTGTTCTAGTTGATACTGGATTTCAGCCAATGAGAACATAAAAAGAGATCTCGTCATCCTCCATTTGAGTGGGAATTCTGGGAAATCAGGATCAAGCATTGACTGGATAGCCTGCATGCAAAGTGAAGGCTCTCCAGTTTAGACTTCTTGATTTTCATGTGACCAGAGCAATAACTGAGGAGGCAGAATGAGCCTGATCTCTTCCTTATTGCTTTATTACTTTACAGAATATTTGGACACGCAGTCTTCTCCCTTTGGATGGTCTGTACTGTTTTGGAAACCAATATAAAGAAGGGATGAGCACAAAACGAAAATATTATGTTTCATTTCATTTCATTTCCTCCCCACTACATTTTTTCTTCTTGTTTCATACGGGTTTTTTCATAAAAATCGTACGAAATGAACCACTAACAAAGTGGTTCGTGGGGGTGGTGGAAAGTGGCGGAGGGACAAAAAGTTTTTTAAAAGCCCTGGGCTTTTTAAAAACACCTTTTTCCCTCCCCCAAGCCCCACCTGCCAGCTGATGATCCCAGTGCCCATCACCTGGCAGGCAGAGCTTGGGGGAGGAAAAGTTTTTTTTAAAAAAAACCACCTGGCTGTTTTTAAAAACCCCTTCCCCTCCCCAAGCCCAACCTGCCAGCTGATCAGTGCTGAGATGGGGGAAAAACCTCCGCCCCAGCACCAATCAGCTGGTGCAGCTTGAGGGAGGGGAAAAGTATTATTAACGCCCGGAACTTTTTTAAAAAACCATTTTCCTTCCCCGAAGTGGCTTAGAGATGGAACGAAATGGTTTATTTCAACAACAACAAAAACACCATTTCGTTTCCTCTGTAACAACATGCTGCTTCCTCATTTCGTTTCGTTTTATTTCATTTTGTTACGTAATGACATGACAAAACAGCATTTCATTTTTCATTTTGTGCCCATCCCTAATATAAACTCATTCTGTGGCCATGCAATGGTGATGTGCATCAGCTGAGAATCTGATTGGTGACCTTCTTAAGATTTCCCCCAGGACTTCCAGGTCTTTGTGTGTCAGGGAAGCAGCTAAAGAATCTGTGGTGGTGTGTGGAATGCTGAGAAGGAAGCCTCTTGTTTACCCTCAGTTCAACCTCAGTGATATTTCATTGCTTTTTAATAACATATGTCGGTTCCAGCTGAGCAAAGTTTCAAAACCATTCCCTTGAGACAAAACTGCAGTCGGCATTCAGACCCCGCTTGGCATGCTTCCCCTCACTCAAGGTCTACTGTTTTGCCTACTATTAATTTTAGTTTTGAAATTAATAGGTAGCCATTCATGAGCATTTCAAGCAGAAGTTGCACTGCGACTCTGGGCTCATTAAGTGAACAAACAATGACATGATTTTCATGAATGTCCATTGCCGTCTGTTTTGGGAATCCTGGATTTCTTATTTGGGTGATGGAAACAATAACGTTGAAAGTATGTTACAGTATTGGAGTCCATGAACACACACTAGGTTAGGGCTGCCTGTGTGTGTGTGTGTTGTGTCGTTACAGTCGTGACCGACTCTTCATGACCCCATGTCCATGGAGTTTTCTTGGCAGGAATACTGGAGTGGTTTGCCAGTTCCTACTCCAGGCTCCTACAGCACCTGGTATTCCCTGGTGGTCTCCCATCCAAAGTACTAACCAGGGACAACCCTGCTTAGCTTCTGAAATCAAGTGAGATCAGATCTGCTTAGGGTATTTAGGCAGCTTAGGGCTGCCTGGGTTAGTAGCATCTCTCAACTTTAGATCAAGATTGGACCTTCGTGAAAAAGCACAAGGGGTGAGAAGCCGCTGTGCTCCTGGGCCTGCAACCTTCACAAATGGGTACAGAGCAGTCCTCTTCTCACCTTGACCCACACTGATTGACCGACCCAAGGTCATGTCCCCATCGGTTATCTCCCCAGCTTCTGGCTTTTTGGTGCAACATTGTTTGTCAAGCACAAGAGCCTTAAAAACATCCTCCTGGTTTGTCTCTTGTTTTTCAAGAATCCCATCTCCAACAGATTCGCTATTGAGCGAAAAGCGAGAGAAGAAATTAGGGTCCTATGGTTGAGCAGTTCATGTGTGTGGGGGTTACTAATTAACCCTCTACAAACCCAGAAGATAAGCTGGAGCCAGCTGGACATTGATAGAGACTGGTACTCAGTCTTTAAAGCCACTTCCCAGACAACCCCCATCCAGGGCCGGTGCATCCATTAAGGCAAACTAGGCAGTTGCCTAGGGTGCCAAATGGGAGAGGGGGCACCAAAATGGAGAGGGGGTGCCGCCCGCCCGCCCGCCCGCGCCCCCCTGCCCCATGCCCGCCCACTGCCGCCGCCCGGCTGCCCATCCATGCCCGCCGCTGCTGCCCACCCATGCCCCCCGCCGCCGTCCGCCTGCCGCCGCCGCGGCCGCCCACACCCCCTGTGCCCCTGCCCCCCCCAGCCTAGGGCGCAAAAAAAACCTAGCGCTGGCCCTGCCCCCATCCCTTGACTTTCTGAATCTCCTGCTAGACATGGTGTGATTTAAGGTACATTTATGACCGCCTGGTATTACAGCTGCAAATTTACCAAATTCATAGATCTTTGTTCATTGATCATAGATCTAAGATCCCCATGGTGCAATGGTTAAAATGCCTGTACTGTAGCTAAAACTGTGCTCACAAACCTGAGGTTCAATCTCAGGTAGCCGGCTCATGGTTGACTCAGCCTTCCATCCTTCCGAGGTCCGTAAAATGAGTACCCAACTGGCTGGGGAGGGGCAATGTGTAGCCTGCATTACTGTAATTAAACACTGCAAACCACCCAGAGACTTCTTGAAGTTGTATGGGGCGGTATATAAGCAGAACACTTTGCTGTTTTGCTTTGCTTTAATTTTTAAAACAGATACTGTTTTTTTTCTCTTCCCCTTATTCCTTTTTTAAAAATCCTGATCATGCACAAAAGGGATGGCCATCCCTTTACGAAGTAAAGAACCATAGAATGATAGAATAATGGAGCTAGAAAGTAGCCTCTAAGGCCATTAACCCAACTCCTTGTACAGTTTCCTTTTGCATGCCCCCGGCGTTGGAGCACTCCCTACCTCCTGAAGGAACTGGTTCCATTGGCTGCTTTCACACGACCCCTAAAATCCACTGGCAACTTAAATTCAGATCTCCCCAGCCAGAGATCATGTGGGTTTTCTTCTGCTTCCTGTGTTCCCACCCTTACGCACTCTGATTCTCTCTCTCTCTCTCTCTCTCTCTCCCTCCCCCCCGTTGCAAAGGCCCTGGCGCGAAGCGAAGCAGTTTTCTCAGGTGGGACAAGGCTGCATTGGGATGGTGCGGGAGGGAAGCGAGGAGGGCCCTCCTTGAAATGGAAGCATGGCCCCACTCCCTCGCCGTCTCTTCGCTTATGCCTGCTGACTTATCTTGCAGCCGCTTGTGTCTGTTAACACTGCAGCGTTCTCTTCCACCCTGAGAAATCATGACCGGGAGGTGAGGGGAGGGAGGGAAAAATGCACTCTCACCGCTGCCTGTCGTCGGCAGCAGCCCCATTAGGGATTCCAGTCTGTTAAAGGGGTGGGGGACAACAAAAACAAACAGAAGGCGGAGGAGAGCCAGGCATTCACAGCTTTACAATCCGCATCGGAATTTTTTTTACCTCCGGAGAACAGGTACTTGTAAAGTGCGCTGGGGCATGCTTAAATGGGTGTGGGCGTACCTTTATTTTTTTAAAAGTCCGCTACTGGTGGGAAAACAATTTTATGCTCTGGATCTGCAAGTGTTTTGCAGCGGATTTTAGGGGGTCGTGTGAAAGGGGGTCATTGTCGTACTGCTCTAATAGTTAATAAATTAGCCCCGATGTTCAGCCTAAATTTATCTTCCTGTAGCTTGAGCCTAATATTACGTGTCCTGCAATCTGGGATGATCAACCACAAACCCTGCCCCTCCTCTGTGTGACTGCCTTCCAAGTATATCTGTCATATCTCCCCTCAGTCTTCTTTTCTCCAAGCTAAACAGGCCCAGTTTCCCCCGTATTTCCTCACAGGGCATGGTTTCCAGCCCCCTGGTCATCCTTGTTGCCTTCCCCTGAACTTAATCCAGTTTGTAGGCCTCCTTTGTACAGTGCAGTATTTAGAACTGGACACGGTACTCTAGAGTACCGTAGGCTGGGCCTCTTCACTTTTGAACGACGGTGCCTAAGAGGTAACCTGACTGAAGTTTATAAAATCATACACGGTGTGGACAAAGTAGATAAGGAAAAACTGTTTTCCCTATCGCACAACACTAGAACTAGGGGGCACTCCATGAAACTTTTGGATGCTACATCTCAAACAAATTAGAGAAAGTACTTTTTCACCCAGAGGATCACTGGTATATTTAATGCCCTGCCAGAAGAAGTGGTTACAGCTGTTCAGTCTTGACAGCTTTAAGAAAGGATTGGACAAGTTCATGGAGAACAAGGGTATCTATGGCTATCATTATGGATGCCTAAGGACAACCTCCGGGTTGGAGAGATAGGCAGGATATCTCTCAATGCCATTTGCAGGGAATCTTAAGCAGGTGAAGACCTCTGCTTGGGAATACCCTGAAGCAAATGGTGAGCTGCTGTGTGAGACAGAATGCTGGACTGGATGGGCTGCGGCCTGTTCCAGCAAGGCTGTTCTTATGTTCTTAGGTAGAGGGGGGCTAGTACCTCACGGAATTTGGAGACTATATACATTAGAAGCCCGTTAGAATTAATTTATGATAAAGAAGAACGTATTTCTTTTTCTTTCTTTTTCTCTTTTCTTTTGTTAGAAACCGCAATGAAAGATAATGCTTAAAAAACATGCTTTATTCTGCACAGAACTCGCAAGCTGATTTAGTAGGAAGAAATGGCAGGGAAAAACAAGGAGCATGTTCCCCAAATCATAAACGTGAACTCCTCCCCTCCCTCTTATTTAATTTTTTTCTTCCTTTGCTAGTTCTAAATCACAGTGCTTTGCATTGAACTGTATCACTGGGGGGGCTACGATTAATATTCCCAGAGACTCAAAACCAATTACATTTAAAAATGGAATTGCACCAAGGCCATATACACAGGAATGATCTTTTAAGGAAATTAAACAAAGGCCTTCATTGCAAATCCATTCAAATGACAAAGGGAAAAGAACGAACCTTTAGTGAATTAAAAATAAAAAAAAACAGAAACCTCCCTAAACACAAAATAGCAAAATAGCAATCCAAAGGCTGCTGCATGAATTAAGGAGCTATTTTTTTGAGATTCAGAGCACACATCTAGCCTTGTTCCCCCACATCCATTTATGACATGAAATCTATGACAGCAGGTAAGCAGGTTGGAGCTAGAAAAACATGGGCCTTTAGAACTTGGTGGGTGCATTCACCTAGAATATGGACCACAAAGGTGTCGGTTTCTAGAAGGATTAGTTTTGGAGCCTACAATTTCTGGAAGCATTCGTTTGGTTAACCTACAAAGGTTAAGCCCAGATTCTCTAACCAGGAGCAATACTGGTCAGAGGATTCTGGGAAGTAGATAGCAAAAAGATACTCCCCCCAGCTTTGCATTAGTAGCAAGAAGGGATGGGCACAAAATGGAAAAATTGTGTTTCATTTCGTTGACCCCATAATTTGTTTTGCTTTGTTACTAATGATTTTTTTTAAAAAATGTATGGAATGAAACAGAAACCAATCAATTTGTTTCTCTATAAAACAGCCCCCCAGGGTCCTAGAGACACCAGATTTGGTGTGAACCTTCGATGGACTCTCCCCCTTAAGCTCTCCAAATTTGGAGAGATTTGGGGTTCAGGGGTCTGAGGTATTAAACTTCAAAGGAGGCACCCCTAGAAAAAACATTTCTAAGTGCAATTTTCTGTGCTCGAAAACTGATACCAGGCAGCTAGCAGGACGAAAATTGCTGTGGAGCTTCCTCAAGCTCTTCCCCTGAAGCACTCCCAATTTGGAAAGATTTGGGGTACAGGGGCCAAGTTATTCAACTCCAAACGGGATGCCCATAGGAGTCATTATAAAGGTTTTTTGGGGGGTGGGATGGGGACGGGGAGTGGTTTGTTAATCGCCTCATGGCAGCAGGCTATATAACAGGGATGGCAAATCTATGGCATGCCTGCCAAAGATGGCACGCGGAGAGCTTTCACCTGGCACGCGACATGCTCCCTGTCCCCCCTTCCCCCTCCGCTGGACCAGCCATGAGGAATTTGCGGAGGAACGGGAGTAGGGAAGAAGCAGGGAGGGGAAGAGGCCAAGCCAGGGGACAAGGAGTAAGGCAGGGAAGAGGGGGGGAGGAGGGGGAGGGACATTGAAAATCCTGCGCCTTTCCCTCCCATAGGGTGCATAAGATGTGGGGTTTTCAAACTATCTATTAGCCACCGAAGCAAGCAGTGGCCATGGTGGCTCAAAGACAGTTTAAAACCCCCTTCACCACAGACCTCCCTGCTGCTTCTTCACCCGGAGTAGAATGCCCCTCCATAATGTAAGCCGCCTTGGGTCCTTTTTCAAGGAGAAAGATGGGGTAAAAATACTCATAAATAAAAATAAAATAAATAGTGGTATAGAATGAAGCCTTGTGTCTATGTAAACATTACCTCAATGCCGAGAATGTGGCACAGGGCAGCAGCATGTGGTACAACACCAGGATGCACACAAATTGTGTGATATTACTACTGCCATTGTACAAAATGATAGTAAGGCCACACCTGGAGTATTGTGTACAACTCTGGTCACCACATCTCATAAAAGACATAGTGGAACTGGAAAAGGTGCAAAAGAGAGCAATTAAAATGATTACTGGGCTGGGGCACCTCCCTTATGAGGAAAGGCTAAAACATTTGGGGCTCTTTAGTCTGGAAAAAGGTGCCTGAGGGGGGATATGCTCGAGATGTGGACAGAGGGATACTCTTCTCCCTCTCACAAAATACCAGAACTAGGGGACATTAATCAAAATGAGGGTTGGGAGAGTGAAAACAGACAAAAGAAATTATTTTTTTACCCAACATGTTGTTATTCTGTGGAACTCCCTGCCACATGATGTGGTGATGGCTTCTGGCCTGGATGCCTTCAAAAGGGGATTGGACAGGTTCCTGCAGGAAAAGGACATCACAGGTTACAAACCCTGATGGAGATGTGTAATCTCCAGGCTTAAAATCTGGGGTACTTCAAGGGCCAGATGCAGGGGAGTGATATCAGGAGACAGATATCTAGTCTCGTGCGCTCCCAGACACATCTGGTGGAGCCACTGTGAGATACAGGAAGCTGGACTAGATGGGCCTTTGGTTTGATCCAGTATGCTCTTCTTATATTTTTATGTTCTTATGCCCCACACCTACAGATTTTTAGTTTTAAACGACACAACTATGCTGTCAGTAGTAACGTATCAGATAAAAACCAAAAGAAAAACAAAAATATTGTGGTACCTTAGAGACTGACTTTTTCCAAAATATGAGCTTTAGCAGGCAAGTCAGAGAAAGTGGACTAGCCCAAGAAAATACCTATTGAAATATAGCAGTTAATCTTCAAAGTGTCACTGTGTTTTTGTCATCTTTATTGTGTATTTTTCTTTTGTTTTGCCTGATACCCTACAGCATCTCATCACTACAGCTATAACTACAAAGTATCAGTGGCACTACAAATTATAGTACAGTAATCAGTTACTAATGTAATGACATTCTTCTTTTGTGCTTGGAAAAAAGGATCAATGGTCAGAATCCTATTGCTGATTTACCCATGTGTAAAGGAAACGGAGCTAGGTCTGATTGGGTGCACACTCAGGTTAATCCCTGCTAATGAGCTGCAAGGTGCAGCCAAGGCATATTTGATTTTCTTTATACAAGCATAAGTTGGCAGGAAGAGTTTGGCCACTTACAAATAACTACTGTAATTATTTCGGTTATACAACATGGGCCTTTATGTGCCTGCAAACTGCCAGACCTAATACCAGGGGTTCTAGTATTCCTTGATGAAAGTGTCTCTCAAAGTCTTCAGTCAAACTGAAAAAAGGGGTATGGTTCCCCCCTCACCTCCTTGCAAAGTTTTCCTTTTAAATCCCCCAAATGACATCAAACTCACCAGGCTCTGGATTTCATTACCAGCTGCCAGTTGCGACCACGTCCATCAGAAAGCTTTGCAAACACTCCCCAGACTGACTGGTAAGATCTTGAAGATGGCTGAGTATAACTGGACGAAGCTTCCAATGAGTAGAGCCTGCATTTTAAAGCTCAATTTAGTTGATTCGCTCGGGGAGCCTATTACAGCACAAAGAGGTTTTTATGAGATGCATACAGCTGGGAAAACATTGCACACCATTTCCCCCATTAAAGCCACTCTGAATTTTTAAAAAGAGTTTGCTTTCGGCTGACTTATTCACCTCCACTGAGGTTTTGCTTTAGCTCTTGGTGGAAGCCGGAGTCAGAGTGGTACCTACTTGGTTGGGAAGCTGTTTTTGAGGGGTTTAGAAGCAACTGAAAATAAAGACAAAACAAAAGGAGGCATGCCTTCTGGAGAGTCAGAGGTCATAAGAACATAAGAAGAGCCATGCTGGATCAGGCCAAAGGCCCATCGAGTCCAGCTTCCTGTATCACACAGTGGCCCCACCAAATGCCCCTGGGAGCACATGAGACTAGATATCTGTCTCCTGATGCCAATCCCCTGCATCTGGCCCTTTAAGCCTGGAGATAACACATCTCCACCATGGTTTGTAACCTGTGATGGACTTCTCCAGGAATCTGTCCAATCCCTTTTTGAAGACATCCAGGCTAGATGCCATCACCACCGCTTGTAGCAGGGAGTTCCACAGACTAACAATGTGCTGGGTGAAAAAAATATTTTCTTTTGTCTGTTCTCACTTTCCCAACCCACAGTTTGAGTGGATGTCCCCTAATTTTGGTATTTTGTGAGAGGGAAAAGAGCATCCCTCTCTCCATTTGACTCATGCCCTGCATTATTTTGTACGTCTCAATCATATTCCCCCCCAGGTGCCTTTTTTCCAGACTAAAGAGCCCCAAATGTTTTGGCCTTTCCTCATAAGAGAGGTGCCCCAGGCCAGTAATCATTTTAGTCGCTCTCTTCTGCACTTTTCAAGTTCCACTATGTCTTTTTTGAGATGGTAATTAGTTTTGTATTACAGGTATAGCCTACCTTGTAACCTGCTAGAATTCAAAGCTGAGAGGAAATAACACAGTTAAAATTCAGCAGCACCCCTCCCGGAATAATATAACAGGCATACAGAGCCCTCCCAAGTGTTCTGGAACAGGAATGTTGTCTTTAAACAACAATGCCGCAGGCACTTGCCAAACAAGCCTAGTGGGCCACACTTGCATAACAATGGTGCCAGCATACAGAACATCCTTCTTAAAGCCAGCAGCCTCAGCTCTGAGCCCTGTATCACAAGTAACTGGGCCAGTTCATACACAACCTAGGTCAGTGGTGGCGAAACTTCGGCACTCCAGATGTTTTGGACCACAGTTCCCGGAATTCCAAGCCTGTATTGCCAATGACAAAGGACTGTGGGATTTGTGGTCCAAAACATCTGGATTGCTGAAGGTTCGCCACCACTGACCAAGGTGAATAAATAAGCCACATGGACTGAGAGTTTGGACAATTCTTTAAAATCTCAGTTATCCCCTAGAACTCACTCTAACCTGCCATTTTCTAAGATTGGGTGAAAACCGTGTTTCAGTTTGCCACAAATTTGAAAAAATTTGCAAAGTTTTCCACATTTAGGACAAAAAGAACTTGAAATTTAAACAATTAGAATATGGAAGGAACCAGTATTGACAGATTATCTCATCCAGGCTCAGGGTTTAGTTCTTAAATGCCTTGGTTTGAATACTACCAAATTCCACAATGTGAGTGTTAAAATAATTTGAATTGCCAGCTACCTCCCTCGCCTTTTCTCTCTTCCCTTGTGCCAAGCTCTTCATCTTTTACACCAGGTGCAACGTGGTTCTCTCTGTGTTGGGAAAAGTGGCAAGGAACTAAATTTGTCTGGAGTGAAAGGAGAATTTGGTTGCAATTGAATTTTAAAGCATTTACCAACATTTGCCAAATTTCTTCATATTTGTGGTGGAAAGAACCTGTGGTTTAAACATTCTCAGTGGAGATGACATATTTTCCTACCCTCTACTATTTTTTCAGACTGGTATGACACATTGTAATTATACCAGTGTTTCATAGACTGTGAGCCAAATTACATCGAATATACACATGCATGATCATACTTGATCACTTCCCAGCCGTTGAAGAGGCTGAACATAGATGATTGAAGATTGCCTCATTTGAGCAGACACTGGACTTCAGTTGGAGGTATTTAATGTACAGTGCAACGTTTGTCCAGAGAAACACATAAACAGTGAGCGTTGCATCATGTTCAAGGAAGGATTGTGAGAGGATATTGATCTGAAGGGAACAACCCTCAATGTTGTTTGGCTCTCAGCTTTTGCTTTAATTTTTAACAGAGCTTTGGTTACAGGGCTAGCAACTGCTACATGCTTCTATTTACATCTTAAACAAACATGTGAATATGTGAACCAGACCTCGGTCACATTGTGTTTGAGAATGTCTTGCTTCCTGTTGATCATAACATTTCCCAGTTAGCTACAGGCATGTGGAATTCCCTTGATTTCTGTGGGATTAAGTACATCTAAAGCTGTCCTGAGTTGCAGCCCATTCTATAATACAAACAGTGCAACCCTATGATGTCCATTCATAGATGAGTTCTACTGAGTTCAGAGGGACGTACTCTCATCTGAGTGAACGTATGATTGGCAGAATGTGATGACAAAGCAGGGTGAATAATGTGTCACTCCCCACATATCACTGGACCACGATTTTTGCCAGAGGCATTCAAGAGAACATTGGACAGCCATCAGCCAGATCAGCTTTGATATGGATTCCTGCATTGAGCAGGGGTTTGGACTTGGTGGCCCTATAGATCCCTTTCAACTCAATTATTCTATGATTCATTGGTTTAGGTATCTGGCTTTGGAGCCAGAGGATGGGAGTTTGTTACCCCACTGTGGCTCCCTTATGGGAGGTGGAGTCAAGGATCCATAAGTCTTCTCCTGGTCTGCCATTCTAAGTTGATGATGATTCACCCTTGGTTAGGCTGATGGGGTTCACAGGCCATTAGCAGCTTTAAGGCCTCAGTTGTACTGCCCCAGCCCTAATGGCTGTGGTGGTGCATGGTTGAGAACATGACTCAACCACTGGGAAAACGACGTCACTCATTACAGTATCTCACAAACCCATTCATCAGCAGAGCCGCTTCTTCTGTCAGCAGGTCAGGAGTGCTTCAGACAAACGAGCAGCATTTGTTGTAGAAGGCTGCAACTACACAAGATGTACCAGGAGTTGTTTGTCTTTAAGTCTTGGGAGAACAAGCCGTTCTCATTAAGAATAAATCATGTCTCCCCTCCACCGCCCATTATTTTTACCTTGGATGTTACTTTCCTGTTTGGCTAGTTTGCTCCCTGGCTGAGAATCAAGCACAGTGTACTATTTTTATAATTAAAATGGTCATAAGACCGGGAACTATTTGAAGCTCCAGGCCCTCTACTGTTCCACTTTGATGGAACACCAGGCACTGCAACAACTGCTGCCCCTAGATTTACACCAAACCCCAACCAAGGTTGTTGGGGATTCAAAGGTGGCCTGGCCCTACTGCCTTGTTTCTTCTCCTGGTGTGACCAAGAATGAAAGGAGCTGTTTCAATGAATAAACCTGCTCACTGCCATAAAATCTACACTCAACGTGCTATGTTAAATGATCAGAAGCTACTAGGACTGATGCTCACTATGGCCATATTTCCTCTTCAAGAAGGGGGCAGGATTATTGAGCAGTGCATATGCCTATAGTGCTGATATTGCCTTCCTAAGTAAGTGTGGACTTTGATAGCAGTCACTTGCATTTCCACAAACCTGGAGAGGTTTTCACCTATGGGAAAGGAATTGGCTACACCTTCAGTTGATACAGGCCATTATGGGCAAGGGTAGAGAAAATCCTAGCTGCCTAGATGCCCTAGGCACATCCAGTCTCGCCTGATTTCAGAAGCTAAGCAGGGTCGGCCCTGGTTAGTATTTGGATGGGAAACCACCAGGGAATACCAGGTGCTGTAGGCGCCTGGAGTAGGAACTGGCAAGCCACTCCATTATTCCTGCCAAGAAACTTCCATGGACATGGGGTCACAAAGAGGGAGGTCACGACTGTAACAACACACACACACACACACACACACACACACACACACACACACACATCGATTTAGAGCTGCCTAGATGCCCTCAGCACATCTGATCTCGCCTGATTTCGGAAGCTAAGCAGGGTTGGCCCTGGTTAGTACTTGGATGGGAGACCACCAGGGAATACCAGGTGCTGTAGGCGCCTGGAGTAGGACCTGGCAAGCCACTCCAGTATTCCTGCCAAGCAATTTCCGGGGACATGGGGTCATGAAGAGTCAGTCATAACTGTAACCACACACACACACACACACACACACACAGAGAGAGAGAGAGAGAGAGAGAGAGAGAGAGAGAGAGAGAGAGAGAGAGAGAGAGAGAGAGAGAGAGAGAGAGAGAGAGAAATTCCAAATGGAGGGTGAAGAAGGGGATTTTTGTTTTGTAGGAGCAACTCTGAAGGATGTGGCATTTTCTCAGTATTTCTGTGTGCGTTTAATACTTATGCATTATAAAATGACTAGCATATATTATGTGGCAACATTAAATTGCTATAAATAAGCAAGAAACCATGGCAAGTTCTCAGTACAAATATACAGTGGTACCTTGTATAAAGGAATTAATTCGTTCCAAATGAAATTATGTTAAGCAACTTTTCCTTTATACAAATTTCCCATAGGAATGCATTGAAAACAGAGTGATCCCATTTTATGTTGTACAGATTTGCCCCATAGGCGATTCTGTTAAGCAAATTTTCCCTATCTCCGGAATTTTTTATGTTGTGCCAATTTTATGTTATACAAACCGTTTGTTATACAAGGGCCCACTGTGTTTTAAACTGGCTGAAATCCAGTAGCAAATGGCAGCAAGAACAGGCCCACTGAATCAGTGGAAATTACCGTCCCCATGTATAAGATGACCCCCACTTTTCCAACTCAAAATTACGGATTCACAATTGTGCGATTCTCTCCTTGGCTTACTTCCGTGTATAAGATGACCCTCAATTTTCAGTCTAACAGTTTTAGACAAAAATATAGTTTTATACATGGAAATTACTGTATGTAGGTGTTTACTTACCAAATTTGGACAAATTGAATGGGCCTGTTCTAGCTGTGACTTATTACTGAATTTCAGCCATTGTTTCGAATTGCAAACTTTTAATATATGTTTTTATATTACTTGTTTGCACACTGTCCTGACACAGGGATGGATTTAATTAAAAAGATGACTAAGTCAGACAAGTAAGTAAAAATGAGCAGTCTCACACCTGTTCTCTGTGAAGAAAGATGTGCTAGAGGGTTTTCCATCCCCTCCAAGAGTGTTTTGGGAGGTGTAAGAGGGCTTTGTTTTTCCAAGTGGAAATAAATCCACCAATAGAAACACCATTTTATATACTAGCCTCAGGCTGTGGTTATGTGGACAATTTAAGTCAGTTTCTGTTCAGATTTTTTTTAAAAACCAGGTTCAAGTCACATAGTATTTAAACCAGTGACCATGTTCACATGCACTGGAAATCGATTTATTTCTGGTGATTTAAACCAGTTGCGGCATCTACGCTGCTGCAATTGACTCATTCAACAAAACCACATTGAACTGAGTCGATTTTAGAAGCAAAGTCTTTTTAAAAGAAATAAATGTGCTTTACATGCCATATAAATTGACTTAACCCTTGTATTGTGTGAACAATAAAAAAATAAATCAATTCAAATGGCACTTAAATGTGGTTCGTATCGCCCGTGTGACCGCGACCTCAGTTCTTGGAACAGATTTCCTAATGCATGCACAAGGCAGGAACTTCACTTGAAGTGTGTGTGTTGTGTCGTTACAGTCGTGACCAACTCTTTGTGACCCCATGACCATGGAGTTTTCTTGGCAGGAATACTGGAGTGGTTTGCCAGTTCCTACTCCAGGTGCCTACAGCACCTGGTATTCCTTGGAGGTCTCCCATCCAAGTACTAACCAGGGCCGACCCTGCTTAGCTTCCGAAATCAGACGAGATCGGATGTGCTTAGGGCATCTAGGCAGCTTGAAGCAACCGAGCTAAATCTGGCAATCTCTCCTTCCCAGTGCTGGAGTCTATTTCTGGAGGATGTATAGTCATGTTTTTAAATGAGAGGACCAGCAGAGCATGAGAAGGACAAACAAAACCGTTGGCTTGAACATTGTTGGCTTGGACTGACATCTTTCCACCAACAAGTATAAATAAACAGATGAGGGGAAGCGGTGTGAGTGTAACAGGAAATAAAAATAAAAATATTAGGCTGAGACATTTCGGGTGCCCCCCCTTTCTTCCAGCTGATCTGAATGAAAGTGTGCTGAATAGTGATGGCAGAGTATTCCAAAGTGGATGGAGTGTGTCAGGAGTTGCCCTCTAAGTTCATCGGCAGTCAGGGATGGGTTGTTGAGTCTCAGGACTTACTGTCAAATCAGACTTAAGTGACTTGCAACTCGGAACACACCCAACCCATCTCTTTTTTTCAATATGCACTTGGGCTTGAAGCTTGCGGGCGGGTTGGGGGGCAATGTGTAGCCTGCATACAGTAATTAAACAGTAAACCGCTCAGAGACTACTTGAAGTGGCAAGGGGCAGTACTTTGCTTTGATTTGCTTGGGACTCAGAACTTGGTATCAAAGGGCGTTTATACACGACCCCTAAACTCCGGGGCAAATGGCTCCAGCTCCGGAGCTTAAAAATGTTTCCCCACCAGCTCCGGAGTTTACAGGAAATTAGGTGCGACCACGCCCACTTTAGCGCGTCCCAGTGCACTTTTCAAGTACCTGCTCTTTGGAGGTGAAAATTCTTTGATGCGGTGTAACGATAGTGAGTGCGGGGCTCTCCTTGCTTCTGTTTGTTGTTTTTTGGCTCCCGCCCCTTTAAGAGCTACTTTTACAGAGACTGGAATGTTGCCGGCAAGAGCGAGAGGGAGAACGGAGGTGAGCGGCATGCTTTTTTTTATCTTTTTCTCCCTCCCCTCACGCAGCCAGCAGCCAGGAAGTGTGGAGGGGTGGGGATACAGGAAGAGCGACAAACCCCTAAGATCTCTGGTCCGAATTTAAGTGGCCAGCGGATCTTAGGGGTCGTGTGAAAAGGCCCAAAGAGTCACACTTGGGACTCGGACCCAAAGACTTGCTATCATAACCTGCTGTGTAGGCTACAGGTTGGGTGAAAGTTTTCTGATACCTTTAGTTGCACTGTGGCGAAAGAATAAGGTACATATTCCTTTCATTCTTGTAGAATCTTCATTGATAAGAAGAGGACTATTATACATCATTCTAACTGCTCGAATGTAGGTGTTTTTTAGGCTCTGAAACAGAAACATCTCCTTCCTTCCTTCCTTCCTTCCTTCCTTCCTTCCTTCCTTCCTTCCTACTTCTCTCTCTTTTTCTGTCCTTCCTGCTCTCTTTTTTAATGTGAAGGAACTCAGCAAAATGAAATGAATAAATAAATAAAGTGGGTAGTGCCTGTTTTGTACCCCATTAAGTGCAGATTCCATTACTCTGGTCTGATTCACTGAAATTTGCATGTTATTTCTGAGAACATATGGAATGAGTAATAACAAAGTCTTTTATGTGTGTGTGTGAGACCCAGAATTTCCCATTTGCTGGGCAATTACTTCCAGTGCCAGTATATTATTATTATTATTATTATTATTATTATTATTATTATTATTATTATTATTATTATTATTATTATTATTATTATTATTATTATTATTATTGACTAGTTGACAAAGGGGATTTTTGAAAAGGGGATCATCTTGTTCTGTTTTACTTGTGCTTTAAATCTTGCTCTCATTAATGCTTTTTAATTATTGCAATAATCAAATATTTGTTTTTAATGTTGTTTTTAAAAATATCATAGGGTTCCTTGGATCATCTAGAAGAAAGGCAGCATATACATATTTGAAATAAATACATAATAAATTTAATTTTAACTGAAGCCAGTATGGCATTTTGAACTGAGACAGATTTATGGGTTAAAATCTCTGCACTTCAAGTCACATGATCTTGCCTACATTTACAGCTCCGGCAGCCAAGCAGGTGATGCTGTACCATTAACAGAGACTGGGCCCTTAGTACCTGACTCAGAAACCTGTGTTCCTCTCCAAATGTTCTTGCTATCTAGTTCCCATGAGCCCTAGCCAGCCTGCCCAAGAGTGAGGTGTGATGGGAGTTATAGCTGAGCCATGCCTGAAGGAACACATCTTCTTTAGTCATGCGTAAATCTGAGTCCCCTTACAGCTACCTACTAATGTTTTGTTTTGGTGTTCACCTGTTGGCCTGAAGAAGCGGTCTTGTCCATGAAAGCTCACATTAAAACATTGCAGTTAGTATTTGAAGTGACTCAGCTTTTCTGCCTTCTTTATTTTTTTATTTTAATGTTGTTTTTCCCTGATATGCTACACAGCCTAACAGAGCTACCACTTTCTGTCTGTGAAGATTCTCAGTTATCGAGGTGAGGTTATGCGGAAGTTGAGTCATAGCAACTGGACTTCTATTCTTGAGGGAGCGAAACGTTTCACTACTCACCCAAGTAGTGCTACTTGGATGAGGAGTGAAATGATTCAATCCCACAAGAAAAGAAGTCCAGTTGCCATGACTCAACTCTTGGACAGCTACCTCTTCTAAAGGTACCAGTGATTGGGACAATTTTAATTTTGTTGTTGTTGCTGCTGCTGCTGTTACTGTGGTGATTTTACTAGTTTTATTGTCTAATTCATTTATATTTCTGCATGCAAATTGTATGCAATTCTACATCCTATATTTTTGAAAGTATTGCTTAAGTAGCCATTATAGTAGAAGGTGCTTTGGGAGAAGAGAGAGGTGACACATGGACTTTAATAATAAGCTATTCTGCTATATATAATTACTCCCTGGCACTTCTTATCGCTTAGCAACTTGTGCGGTCCTATTTGTTTGATTTATTTAAAGATTCATGCCTTGATATTGTGCTTCATTATAAACTGCCAAAGGCAAATGAAGACAATCCAAAGAATAAAGAAGTGGAAGGTTAAAATTTTGAATCACCAAATATTCAAAGAATGAAAGTTACAAACCCTTCCTCTTTAGGCTGGCAACATAACAGAGGGACGCCATCAGTCATAGGGAGCGGGGGGATTAATCTTACCAGATCTTCTTCTTCTTCAAGTGCCATGTCCTCGTAGAATGTTGGCGACCAGTAGGCTGAACTGGTTTCGATCTAAAGCTATTCTAAATAGAGCAGCTGTGTCTACTGCAGACCATTGGCTTAAGTTCTTAAGCCAGAATGTTTTTCTACACCCTGGGCCACACTTCCTGTCTAGTTTTCCTTGAAGGATAACCTGAAGCAGATGGTATTTCTCATTGTGCATTAGGTGTCCCAAATATTGCAGTTTTCTTCTCTTTATGGTATTGAGGATTTCTAGCTTTTTATTCAAGCACTGTAATATAGCCATTAGCCACATAAGGACTCTGGCTGTCCAAGGTATCTTCAAAATTCGTCCATACATCCACACTACAAATGCTTCCAGCTTCCTACATAATGTGTCTGTAAGGGTCCAAGATTCAATACCATAGAGATGTATACTGAATACATAGGATGAAAGTATTAGAGTATGAAGTATGATAGATAAGTCCCGGTTTGTCAAGATCTTCCTCATATTCTGGAAGGAATTTCTAGCTTGTTCAATTCTACAATGGATTTTGCATCAAGGGTACCAGTTATCCTTGACATAGCACCCGAAGTATATGTAAAATGATATTCTCGCAATTAGAGATGGGCACGAAACAGAAAAATGGCGTTTCGGTTTTTCATTTGTCATTGAGAGGTCTGTTTCAATTCATTTCCGTTTGTCGAGACACAGTATAGACTAGGTATGCAGGGAGGCTGCAAAGGCAGCGGCGGGCGTTGCCCAGGGTGCAAGGCAGCCGCAGAGTGACTGCACTGCGGGGCAAGGGAGGGTACTCACCGAGAGGTACGCAGCACGCATGCACACAGGGAGGCTGCAGGATTGAAGCTAGAGTCGCAGCAGAGACAGCAATCCCACCCTAACTCCCACCAGAGACGGCAAGGAGGACGGGGGCTGCCAGAGCTTTTTATGCCCTCTGTGGCTGCCAGACCTGCCCGCCCAGTCTGCAACCTGGGCATGCTATTGGTTGAACATGATCCCATCACATGGCTTGCCTCCATTTTGTGGCTGGTGGTGACTTCCATTTTAAAGGGAAAAAAAATACATCGCGATGGGAAAAGACAAAAACAAACGTTTTAAGGACCCCAACCCCCCTGGTAGGTATTATCAGACAATATAAATAATTATCGCTGTGTTTTTACGGATGTCCAGGGCGTTTTTTAACATTTAAAACAGCTCATTTCATTGTGCGTCGCCATTAACGGAAACGAAATGTAACGACCACAATTTTCGTGGTTCTGTTCATTTCGTTGCATTTTCATCACAATTTTCGTTTGTCATTTCGTTACGTAACGGAAACTACAAACGGTAATGGAAACAAAAAAAGTTCATTCCGTGCCCATCTCTACTCGCAATTATATCATTGCTATTCTTGAGAAGGTTCTGTGAACCATTTTGTTTTTTGCCGATAACCATCCATTTTGTCTTCTTCATGTTAAGTCGCAATCCCATGGCACTGCTTTCTGCAGCAACAGAATCCAATAATCCTTGCAAATCTGCCAGTCTTGTTGCAAGCAGGACAGTCTCATCAGTGTATCCTATGGTATTAACAAGAACAAACTGTGAACATTCCAGGTGGGTATCCTTCTCATAGCTGGCCTGGAGATTCTTAGCATCCGCTGCCCACAGAAGGGTTGCCGGAGACTGGGAGTCATGACTTTAGGTTTTCCAGTCATGCTAAAGATTTACTTGGGGAAGTTAGCTTAAGTGAACTGTTTCCCCATTGCCTTCTTCACTGCCATTACTGGCTATTATGTCAGCCACCCATTATGTATCAGGCGTTGTTTGAAGCGGCCCACTCTGGATCAGCTAGTCTGGTTTCTCCACTGAGACCTGTCTGGCCTAGGAGACACTTCTTGTAGCAATGCCACTGGCAGGATAGCTCTCAGTTTCATTGAAGCATGCAACCCTCTCTGCCCCATCAAGGCCTGTGTCCATGGAGGAAAATCTTACCAGATACAACTCTCAATACATCTAAAATGATTACTGGGCTGGGGCACCTCCCTTATGAAGAAAGGCTAAAACAATTGGGCCTCTTTAGTCTGGAAAAAAGGCGCTTGAGGGGGGATATGATTGAGACATACAAAATAATGCAGGGTATGAGTAAAGTGGATAGAGGGAAGCTCTTCTCCCTCTCTCAAAATACCAGAACTAGGGGACATACACTCAAATTGAGTGCTGGGAGAGTAAGAACTGACAAAAGAAAATATTTTTTCACCCAGCGTGTTGTAAGTCTATGGAACTCCCTGCCACAGGATGTGGTGATGGCATCTGGCCTGGATGCCTTCAAAAGGGGATTGGACAGATTCCTAGAGGAAAAGTCCATCACGGGTTACAAACCATGATGGAGATGTGTAATCTCTAGGCTTTAAACCAGGGTACTTCAAGGGCCAGATGCAGGGGAGTGGTATCAGGAGACAGATATCTAGTCTCATGCGCTCCCAAACGCATCTGGTGGGGCCGCTGTGAGATACAGGAAGCTGGACTAGATGGGCCTTTGGCCTGATCCAGCATGGCTCTTCTTATGTTCTTATGTTGGTTATCCTCAGGTGCAATCAATGGTAACCATCTAGCAGTTTCATTCAGTTGGAGAATATGTTTCCTAATGTTTTGGTTCTGAACTGTTATCTTCCATGAAGTGATGACCTTGGGATTGGATGGCACAGCCCTGGGCTGACTTAAAAGACATGGGGGGGGAATGAAGGATTGTGGTGCTGGGTCGTAATTAAGTCTATAATTTATTCATTTATTTTGAATATTTCACCTTGCCTTTCTCCTTGGAAAAGGACCCAAGGTGGCTTACAATAATGAGGGACAATATACAGCCCAGAACATTCAAAACATATTCAAGTTAATAACAGGGAATTAGAAGAGGCATCTTAAAACAATAAAAGGTAACATCAAAGCTACCAAGAACATGCAAAAAAGAAAAAGAATCCATTATGAGGGATGGAAACTAGCATGGAAACCACTGGTGTTATTATGAGATCAGTCAATTGCCTGAATAGGCTCATTAGGTAGTCTCAGTAGGCCTTTAGGTGAACAATGGCCTGAGGTGCTGAAACATGATGACGGTGTATAATTTCTTATAGGATAACTATGAGCTGTGCTTGTCAGGAAACCTGACAGACAGGCAAAGTTTTTGGTACCCTGACAGTGAGCCTTGAGAAAGGCATAAAATTCACATTTTTGGCCTATGTTTTGAAGTCCTCCTCCCTAAAAAGCCCTACTGAGAATGCCCAGGTAGACGGAAATGTTCTGAAACAGGTGTCTGAGTGTTACCAGTATGGAAAATAAGCCCACACACACAACATCATTTGTTCCTCTGCTAATGTGATTCATGCCATCCTTGGCTGACGGTGCCCATTCTGTAATCTGTATAGGATAAGCTGGACAATATCTGTGGAAAGATATTTAATGGACATAAATCTGATATCAGGAATGGCAACACACAATACCTGTTTGCTTTTCCCTCAGAAATGTTGCAGGAGTATTAAACCGATGCAGCAGGAACACCTCCAGTTGTTTCTTAGGCCAACAACATGCTAGGCTTGGTGTTGGCAATTCTAAAAATGGGGACAGCCTAAACAAAAAATTTACAACTTTGAAAATAGACTTTAGATCAGCACTAAATCTGGAAGAGTCGTAGCAGCCAATATGCCCTAGTTCTGTGGCAAATTTAGTGCCGACCCCCTCTTGTACTCACTGCCATTCAAAAATGTCACCAAGCAAGGGGAAATCCAAGACACAGACTCATTTTTCTATTACACAAAGCAAGGGCTGCTTTTTTGTAGGAAAATGGTAGTGAGAAGAAGAGGGTATCCTATAGACCAGTGTTGGCGAACCTATGGCATGGGTGCCAAAGGTGGCACTCGGAGCCCTTTCTGTGGGCACCTGACATCACCCCTTCACAGCCACCTGTATTCAGGTTAAATTCCTGTATTGGCACTTTGCGAAAAAAATTAGTGGGTTTTGAATTGCAGTTTGGGCACTCACTCTCTAAAAGGTTTGCCATCACTGCTATAGACCATATTGACTGCTGCCATTGGTGGTATTAACATTCAGGATATTCTTTGCAAATTTTAATGACCATTTTAATATGCAGCTAGCTGGACATTATTTATTTTTATTTTATTTATTTTTACAACTTATATGCTGCCCACTTACCCAAAGGTCTCTGGGCGGCTTACAATCAAAAGAATTAAAACAGCTAAAACAGCTAAATATCAATAAATTATTAAAACAATAATAAAAAACTTACACTAAAATTATTACACTAAAATTGCCATCAGAGGATCCAAAATCTATATTATATCAATTTTAAAAAATTCTGGAACAGGAAGGTTTTTACCTGGCGACAAATGTCATCAATGTTGGCGCCAGATGGATATCACTTGAGGGGGCATTCCATAGCTTGGGGGGCAGCTGTCGAGAAGGCCCTATGTCAGGCATGTCCAAACTTCGGCCCTTCTGATGTTTTGGGCCACAACTCCCAGAATTCTAAGCTTCGATTGGCAATGGCAAAGGACTGTGGGAGTTGCAGTCCAAAACATCTGGGGGGCTGAAGTTTGGACATGCCTGCCCTATGTCTACAAGCTATCCCTCTCACCTCCGAGAGCCCCCCCCCGGATCGATCTTAATTGCTGGGTAGGTTCGTATGGAAGGAGGCGGTCCTACAGGTATCTAGGTCCTAAGCCTAACACCTTATCTAATACCTTTTATTCTCTACTTCTATATCTCAAAATAAACCAGCTGCCAGCCTAATTCCAGTCCCCTCTCACTTGATATTGCTCAGACTGGTAAGAAATCAAAGGATGCTAGATAAATGTATCAGTGATCCATGACCTGGATTTTGCCAGTTGGCGACTATTGGATAATGGCTGAGTTTACAAGTTTCCATTCTAAAATGCACAGCATGTAGCAGGAAAAGCATTCCTTATTACACATTAATCTTAGGAATGAGACCTTTCAAGCCAAGCAAAGAATGGCAATGTTAGTAAAATTCTTACATAACTGATTGCAGAATTTGAAATGGGATGTTTTTGAGATTCATACCTGGCTATGTTTGGAAGGGGGGAAAGTAACTTTATTCCCAAAAACCATGCCTGCTTAGAAGTGTTATTGTAATGCAGGCCTTTCCAGTGTTTCAGTGTGAACTTTAAAGGAACTGTCCAAGGTGCTATGGCCTATTTTTGGAAGCGCGGGGGTACAATTCAGCCCCCTGAGTAATTCTTGAAAAGTCTGAGCTAAAACCCGGAGCAGCTTTACCATCTCACTGATGCTGGAGTGATCAGTTCCCACGGCTGTTAACACATAGTCCGACTCAAATCTTCCTAATCATCAGCAGTGTTGGTACTTCTTCCGTAGCACTTTCAAAGCAGGAATAGAAATCATCACCATTGAGGGCCATTCCGTTGTAGGAAGGCAGGTCCTCTATTGGCATGGGGGAGAATGAGATTATCTTTGAGGAACCCTTTGACAACACTGATTTCAGATTCTCTTCCAGCTTAAGAAAAAGGATAAAATTAAGTTCAAATTGCCTCCTTGGTTGCAGAAGCAGCTTTGGCATTAACTTTAAATGTGCCTCTAGCTGTTTGCATGGCACTACTTCATTTGCGTGCCTAGTCTTACAGGGTTGTGGGATTCAGAAGACAACCCGGAAAAGAATGTGAAAAAGAAGGCAAAGCAAATCAGGCTTCCCCCTTTAAAAATGCTATTGGTTTTGTTGGACTAATTAAGTCCTGAAGGTGTCTAATTGGCTCACTGTAGAAGAGAAGATGTCGCAAGAGATTTACAGGAGGAAAATGTCATATATTATGCTGTGCAATGGATTTATGCTTCTAGATTTATATACATGTCTTCGCTTCTAAAGTGAAATGGGAAAGTAACACTTTTATGAGCTTTGTATTAAACTAATCTTGAGGAGGCTGCTGTTACATCAGCATATGCCACTCAACAGACTCCCAAATGGGTGTTAAATCAGTACATTCAAACAGGTATTAGCAATGTTTCCCTACTACACTTCTTATTTAAAAATATGGGGTATCTTTGTAAGCTGGTAGCGGCACAGATAATGATTATTATGTAAGTTATCATTGCCATGGCTATGAACTTTTGCACTTTAAATCTTCGTTCTTTGTATCAGAAGCACTACAGGACAATTCATAAATGTGTCAGACAATTTTAACTTTAAAACAACGGCAGGGGAATAAAATAGGAGCAGAAACCAAGCATATTAATGTAGTCCAGGTTTCTATGTGGGGATACAAGCTACAAGAAATGGTTCCGGTTTTTGTTTGATCCTTATTTGCAAATGGATTGATGTGATCCCCACTTTTTAGACAAATGTGCAGTTCAAAACTCAGTGATCCATCACATTCTTTTCCAAATTGTATGAAGCTTGGTTCAAAAAAGTAACCAAATGCATGCAAAAGTTTGCATTTTATGAGAACATAATTTAAACAAATCAATATCTCAAGAGGAAATTAATACAGAATTGCATTTGTGAGCAAATTCTGTATCTTCAAAAGAGGGTTTTTGGAATGATTCTTTGTGGAGATTTTGTTTAAAGCTCAGAGATCAGTGTAGAAATGAGATGGAAGGGATTTATGAATGAACTCATGCGAAACTGATAGGGACTCAAAATAGACTGATCTGTCCATCCAGATTAGCTATGTGAACCATGATGTATTATTTCCTAGGATAATGAACTAATACACAGGCTCCAGGCTGATCAAAACTGTAAACTACTTTACTATGTTTGTTATTTTATCCATCCACTAAGAAGCTAGAGGTCGTGTGCATGGGAATTATCCTTGGGAAAATCTTATGTGCCTGATCAGGCTGTAAACTGCTAAATTGCCCAAGACGTCTGAGTAAACTTTATGGCTCAGCAAGGATTTTAACTAAGGTCTCCTCAGTCCATAGACTCCTTGGCAAAAATCCTGTTGCCATTGTATGCCAGCATAGCACACGGCATAACTCTGGGCAGCAAATCACTGCAGGTCAAGAAATCAGCCTAAATTTCTCTTGCACAAGTCACATGACTCACTGTGCAACAGATACAATGTGCCTGGACTTCTTTACTGGGAGATATTTGCAACCCAATATTACCCTGTTTGTGTTTCATTCATAAGTAGGTATGGGCTTCATACAAAAAAGGCACACTGTTTTGTCGTGTTGTAAAGTTTTGAATCATTTTGAAATGAAACAAAATGGCAGCTACCATTTTGTTATGAAATGAAAAGAAACACAATTTTTTCCTCTAGAGCGAAAATATTCATTCTAGAGGAAATGGCAAGGGAGCTTCCTCAAGCTCTTCCCTGCAAGCCCCATGATATTTGGAAAGATTTGGGGTTCAGGGAGCTGAGTTATGGAGCTCCAAATGGGGTGCCCCTAGGAAAAAATGTTTCTAACTGGAATCAATGGGAAGCAGCGGCAGCACTATTGCTCACCTGATCAGCTTCTGATTCTAATTAGGAAGTTTTTCACTCCATTTGGAGCTTCATAATTCAGCTCTGTGACCCCCAAACATTTCCAAATTTCTGGGGGTTACCTAAAATCGCTTGCTCTCCTGGGTCCTTTAGGATCCAGGGGAGCATAGCGTTTTGTTTCATTTTGTTTCGTTCCATAACAAAACTACTTTAAAATTCATTTTGTAATGAAATGAAACGAAACACTATTTTCCTGTTTCATGCTCATTCCTAACTAATAGAATTTTTGCCAATCAAGGAAAAATTAGGCAGGGCTGCCAACAGGGAGGTTGCTAATAGCTATTTATCTATCTATCTATCTATCTATCTATCTATCTATCTATCTATCTATCTATCTATCTATCTATCTATCTATCCCATGTTTCTCCTTCAAAAGGACCCAAGATGGCTTACAACAATTAAAAGACTGCATTTAAGCTAACAACAGTGAGTATACAATATTAAAAGGAACAAATGAGTATAACACTTAAAAAAACACAAGCAGCACTAAAACACATTCAATGTAGTAAGGTACAAGCCATTACAAATCCCCACTCAGGCAGCCAGTGACTGAGGGAAAGCCTGCCTGAAGAGAAAGTTCTTCTCCTGCTTGTGGAAGGACAGCAAAGAATGGGCCAAGCTGACTTCCTGTGGGAGGGTGTTCCAGGGTATGGGAGCAGCAGTCGAGACTCACCCGCGTCATCATCAAACACCCATGGTGAAGGTGGTAGGACCAAAAGGAAAGCCTCCTCTGATGAGCTTAACACTCGAGCAGTCCTTGAGATAGCTTGGATCCATGCTGTTTTAGAATATTTATAGTTTTAGAACCATCACTTTGAATTCTGCCCAGGAATAGACTGGAAGCCAATTGAACTACATCCTCAATTAGCAATATGTCTGCTGCCTTTTGGACTCACTCAGGTTTCCTGATGTTTTCTATAGGCAGCCCAACATAAATTATGTTACAGTAATATATCTGGCATATACGACGACGACTACTACTACTACTACTACTACTAAAAGCAAAAGTGTGTTCTGCTTATATACCGCCCCATACCACTACAAGTAGTCTCTGGGCGGTTTACAATTTTGATTACAGTGTGCAGGCTACTACTACTACTACTACTACTACTACTACTACTACTACTACTACTACTACTACTACTACTACTAATAATAATAATAATAATAATAATAATAATAATAGTAATAATAAACCTTCTATCCAGAAGGGAGATGGCTATCTATTGTTAACAGCCACTTAACAATAGTTAGTGACTAACTGGCTAGTTACACAGCTGACAGGATATATCACTCTAACCGTGTTCAGACTCTATTGCTAAGACTGACTCTATAACTGACATGGCAATAAGTGGAGAAAGGTAGGAAAAAGGACTCTGAAGCAGAGAGGGAACAAATGGTTGCTGTTGAGTTGAGTGACAGTCACTGCAGTTTCTCTCAGCCAAAACTCCCCAAGGCATCGTATGCAGGTTGCAGTAGATCCAATGTAAAACAAGAAGAGAGGAGAAAGAACAGCAGGCAGGGAGAGGGAGTAGAAGAGAGGCAAAAAGAGAAAGTTCAGTCAGTGTCATATGTGAGATGGGAAGGGGAAATTCTGGATTAGAGATGGGCACGAACCAGAAAAAAATGGTGATTCATTTTGGTTCGGTTCATTTTAGGGTTCAGTTTGTTTTGTTTCATTTTAAACAATTTTTTTGAAAAAATTCATTTTGTTGATTTGTTGATTCATTATTCGTTTTGTGTGTAGTGTGTGTGTGTGGTGCTTGTGCAACTTTGGCTGCGGGAAAGAGGGGCTTAATCTCCCCCCCCCCCCAGCCACTGTGGGGTGGGGAAAAGAGCTCCCCAGCCAGTGCCTCTCAGCTGAGAGGTGCTGGCTTGGGGGCAGCACCTCAAAAAGACCCTTCTTTTCGCCTCCGCATGAGGAGGCGAGGAGTGGGGTCTCTTTTCCCCCGCAGCGGATGGCAGTGCCGAGTGGGTGCTGTCATCCACTGCGGGGAAGATCCCTTTAAAGAGACCCTGCTTCCTGCCTCCTCTTTTGACATTTCCCCCTGCAGCAGATGGCAGTGCTGAGCGGGTGCTCGGCGCTGTTATCCGCTGCAGGGAAGATCCCTTTAAAAAGACCCTTTCCCCCTGTCATCAGCTGGACCCCTTTAAAAATGGCGCAGTCGGCACTGGGGAGAACCTCTGGTGGTGACTGGGCCATTTTTAAAGGGGTCCAGCTGATGACATCTCGGCAGGAGCTCTCTGAAAATGCTAGGGAGGGCAGCTCAATCCCTGGAACAGCCCTCCTTAGCATTTTCTGAGGACTCCTGCCAGGCTGTCAGTCACTGGACTGCTTTAAACCCGGCCCAGTCGATACCAACGGGACCCCTTGGTACCAAATGGGCTGGGTTTAACAGGGTCCAGCAATTGACAGCTCGGCAGGAGCCCTCAGAAAATGGGTCGGGAGGGCAGTGGGATCGCTGCAACTTCCCTACCAACACATTTTCTGAAGGCTCCTGCTGTGCTGTCAGGTTTAAAGGAGTCCAGCCATTGACAGCTTGGCAGGAGCCCTAAGAAAATGGTTGAGGAAAGGGTGGGCTTTTTAAATCCTTTTCCTACCAAAGCCAGCACTACAGCTGATTGGTGGCACTGGCTTCTGATGGGAAAAAGGCTGCGGTTTCCCCACACCAATTGCAAGGGAAACCTTTCCCATAGGAATGCATTGCTTCAATGCATTTCTATGGGAAAACGAAAAACGAAATGAACGAAGCGGAAATTTCCATTTAGTTTTGTTTTGTTTTTCTTTGATGGGTCAGTTCGTTATTCATTTCGTTAGGTAATGAAATGAATAATGAATTAGAAAATGAATTAAAAATCTCTATTCTGGATGTGTGTGGACAGGCAGTACCGAGACAACCTAGGGCATCCCAGTGAATTGAGCAACAAATACTTCCTCCATATGTGAACGGGAATACCTGGGAGGATCTATTAAGAACTGCAACAAATCATACCAGAATGACCCAGAAGAACCCCAGAAGGACAAGAGACAACCACACGGTGCAGATGACCCCATGGAGAGACAGGGAACCAAGAGCCAACAGAGGGCCACAGTGGTGAGGAATCATCTCATCTCCTCACAGTCTCCTGAAACCCTGTAGAAGAGGACTGTCAAAACAGGTAGAGGGAATTAAGCTTTGCCTGCTCTTGTAATTCAAACACTAAGTGACAGGGAAACCCTATGATGACAACTGGTACATTTTCCTGGCTGTGGCTGGTATGAGTAGGGACATAGGCCCAGAGATGACATGTCCTTAACTATTTCGCATTTGGAGATATAACCAGGCAAATGTGGGGGACATAGGAAGGAAAGGTGTAGGCGTGCTGCCTGTGGCGGTTTTTAAAAAAGAATATGTCTGTGAAGATTCTCAGGCATCCAGGTGAGTTTATCTGGAAGTTGAGTCATGGCTACTGGAGTTCTTTTTCTTGAGAGATAGAAACATTTCGCTGCTCATCCAAACAGCTTCATCAGTATGAATACAGCTACATCCAAACAGCTTCATCAGTATGAATACAGCTAGTGCCAGTCCTCCATCTTATAGTCATATTTGACCTCTTGTCACCTGGGTCTGAAATAGGCTCATAAGATGAACAATGGCCTGAATAAGCTTGTTAAAAGAGAAAGACAACCCCGTACCTACAGCCTCTATGCACCACATTCTGAACAACGGTCTCAGCAGTTCTGACATGTTTGTACCTCAATCCAAGCGCAGCATTTAATTTTTAAAAAATGTAAATAACAAGCCTTCAAGGAGATGGGCTGCTTTGCTAGTTGCTTTAATTGCCACCAGTATATCAGAAAACACAGGAAACTGCTGTGCATCACTTGCTTTTTTGTCGGCTGTAACAATATAATCTCATTTGGAGTTTCTTTGACTGTCGATGGAGAAGCCACTACATCCATGTCCATGATGAGGAGGAATAGAAACAGCAGCAACGTGGATGCACTTCATGTGGAAGAAGAGAATGCCAATCCTGGGTTCTGGGCTGTCAACATCAAGGATCTTTATTGCGGAGGCCCCATATGAAGAAATAAGCAGATCTTCTGTCAATACAAGAGCTCACGGAAAGTTCTGCTGAGACATTGTTCAGTTTCATAAGCAAAAGGTCACACCTCATAATCAAAGTGACCTCAGAACTGTGTAGACTGATAGCATAGCCGTGTGTTTCCCTACAGCACTCATAAATGTCGGTGAGCCTGGCAACCCTTTCCCGTTTATTTGTTCCTCTGAAATAGACTTCTCTTTCTACTTGTTTGCACTGTTGAGATATTGGAAACTTTTCTTTTGTGGCATTGTTATCCCAGGGTGTTCGTTAGCCTGGGAAGATTCCTCCCTCAGAGTCTTTTTGTATAGGACGCAGTTCCATCAATGCCACCCAAATCTAAGCAAAATGCTAGAATGCTGTACAGCCTTTACATAAACATGCCTGCCTGCTGGCAAGTCCAGTTTTAAAACCCCACTGAGACATATAGCTCCCTGAGATACACCAGGCCAGTTATTCTTAGTTTAACCTAAGTTGTTGTGAGGATAACACAGGGAAGAGGAAAGCCAGGTTTGCTGGAGGAGGAGGAGGAGGAGGAGGAGGAAGATGACAACGACAATGACAACGACAATGGCAATGATGACAACAACAACGACAACGACAACGACAACAACAACACTGATAGATACCTTTAACATAACCCACCAGACATAGTAGAAACAGAAGAAAGAAATGCCTGGAACATTGACATTGCAATTCAAGGAGATGCCAGAGTTGAAGCTAAAGAAGAAGGGAATGGTAAACCACCTCCAAGTACTAGAAAACCCTAAAAAGGGTTGGCATAAGTCAGAATTGATTTGATGGCACAGAGTTCTTCTTGGGTGGGGTGGGGTGGGGTAGACGACTATGTTGGCTTGAGGATCTGGAAGCTGTAGTTCAAAATTATCATCATCATCAACAACAACAACAGCAGCAGCAGCAGCAGCAGCAGCAACAGCAGCAATGTAACTTTTCTGAACTTTAGGAAGAAATAGCCTGTTTTGGAATACACTGTCATGGTAGGTCCTTCCCCCTTTCCTCTGTGGTCTTTAGTGGTTCGTAAAAAGGAGCTGTGAGGGCACAGCTTGGGTAGAATGTGCTTTATACCAGGTGAGAGTACTTGTCCATCTTGGCGACTAGTTCTGAGTGGCAGCAAGACTCTGGGATCTTAGGAGCGGTCCTTATTTCCCATCGCTTGGTCTTTTGGAGTGCAGATGGAGACTGAGACCTTTTCTAGGTGAAGCACAGCATCTTCAATCATCTTTGTTCTCTTCCCTATGTTTAAGTTGTAGTATACATTGGTGTGGTCTACTTCTAAGTTAGGCAAAAGCACATTTGTATCTATGTGTTCTCCATTGTGACTGCACTTATTTCTGCATCACCTTACAGCTGAAAGTCCCTTGCCAAAATAAACAGTGGTCCCACAACCCCCAAGTATAGAATAGGATGGGGAGGGGCAGAGAAAAGATGGATGGAGCATATGCTCATGGCCATGACTGTCATAACACATGGCTGCCCTTTCAGGTCAGGGGACTTGCTGTTTCTGCTCGCAGCCTGTTGATAAGAGTCTTCGTTCCATAAAACAGTCAGTAACTTTAATGGGAAGCCAATGTTTTAACAGGCAATGTGAACTGAAGGATGCAGAAAGACGGCAGGAAGGGCTGGGGGACAAGTTTTACATACTGTATAGATTTACGATTCCCTAGCAAAGAGTACAAGTATATGTCACAGGACCTAGCTGTACATCATTTTTTTAAAAGCCCCAGAAGTGAAAGTCAGCAAAACAGTGTCATGGACGAGTCGACTCTGACCTGCCTCTTTCTAAATACTGTATCTCTGTCTCCCTTCCTTTGCTCTCATCATTTTTCTTTTACTTATTGATTTGTTTTGGTAAAAATGCAAAAGCCAACAAAAAGGGGGGGAATACTAAATAAATGCAAATTTATGTCCTTGAATGTGGGGACTAACCGAGAGACTGTTGTAAATGGACTCTCTGGGCTTTTAAGTCATAAAAACACTTATATTACAAGGCTGGGAGGATAATTTGCTCCATCTGTCACTAAAAGGTTGCTTCCATATTACAACAGCCACAGTGATGACAACAACAACCATTGTGTGCCATCAAGTCTGTTCTGACTTAGGGTGACCTTTTTCAGGATTTCCTAGGGGGGAAATATTCAGAAGTGGTTTATCTTTCCCTTCTTTCTTGGGAACATCCCTGGGATGGTGTAGCTTGCCCAAGATTACATGGGCTGCTTCCGTTTGCAGGTGGTCCGGTGTGAAATTCAAACTCTAATCTCTGGCTTATTGGCCAGATATCTAATTTATTCAATGAGCTATCCAGATAGCTTACAGGGTCTGCAGCTGAATGCATTTCTTGCAGGCATTACTTCTGGCTGGGTACTGTTTTGAACATAAGAGATCATCTACATTAACCTATATACTTAATTGATAGTTGTTTGAGCCTTATTCATGGTAACATTAAGTGTGTGTGTGTGTGAGAGAGAGAGAGAGAGAGAGAGAGAGACTGAGTAAGTGAGAGAGAGAGAGAGAGAGAGAGAGAGAGAGAGAGAGAGACTAAGTGAGAGAGAGAGAGAGAGAGAGAGAGAGAGAGAGAGAGAGAGAGAGAATGGGCAAAGTTGAGCCGACTTCTGATTTTACTGGACTACAAGCTCCAGCATGTAGGGATGATGGATGTTCCACCACCACCCTCAATATCTGGAGGGCTGTATTTTGCCCACCGCTGGTTTATGGGTCAACAAAAGTTCTGTAGAGGCAAAATGAAGAGAAGGAAATCATCTGAGGACAGAGGGGAGAGTTTTGTAGTTTTGTTCGGCAACAGGTTGTCCAGATGAAAAGAACACAGCAGGGCTTTGATCCTCTATATCAGGAAGTGGTGCAGGACTGATGGCTTGAATCTGTCTGTTTCCCAAGTCCGAGAAGCATCTGGTCTCTTGGGGAGGAGAGAAATATATGCTATGCTATGTCTTTCCTAAAGATTTGTTGATTGTGCAAATCTGAATGCAAGGGAATATTTGCAACAGCAATTTGTAGTGGAAACACCTAACCCTTCCTGCTCCTGCAAATGCCTCTCACCACCTACAGTTCTCCCTACAGCTAGTCTTCTTCCAGTTGTACAACTTAACTTCCGGGGTGCTAGCAGAGATTGGTCCATTAACTGCTTCCACATGGCCCATTACTGCTTGCCTTCTCCCCAGAGGCTGAGAGGTTAGGCTCAGCCAGTCTTCCCATCTTAGAAAACTGCCAGTTACGCAAGCACATGTGAATAAGGGACAAGACAATGGAAATGGGAAATGAATGAAAGTGGATTAATCAACTGCCTGAAGGTGGCAAAGGAAACAGAAGCAGCAGTGGGTAGGGACGTTTGTAATTTGAGAGCAAGGTGTATTTTCCTGCATTTTTTTCTAATTGAATGAAAGAGCCAGAAGTAAGGAAATCTCCAACTGAATGCCTGACTCCATGTTTGTATGCCTGAATTTTCACTGTCTTCTTGTGTCTTTGCATGTTCTTGTGGGTAAGAATGCCCACTTTTGGCCCCAGTTTGCTTTGTGAACCATGGTGTCCGACACCATCAGCTGTTTGCTGTCCACCTCGTAAACCTCAGTGGTTGCTAGCACCCACCAGCAGACAAGTACAGCAATTAAAAAATCATAATAGCAGAAAGAAATTTATGGGAGGATATGGAGAAGTGGGAGAAGAGTGAAGCCTCAGCTTTAGCACTGCGATGGAGACACAAGCGTTGAAGAAGGAAGCTCCAGCTTGTGCACCAAAGAGGATTCTCCCAACAGGAGACAGCACAGAATCTGAAAGTCACCGATTTGCTCAGTCCCCATTGATGTTTCTGCGTGTGCCATGCAATTCTACCAATTAATTTTCCACAGGCTAAAATTCCTAACATCATCTTACCTGTCATAGGGAAAACCTCCAAGTAGCCAAACAGCACTCATTACTTATGACAGGAATCTTAATTACATAGTCACCGTTCCAAACGTGTTTGAAGGAAGTTGAAGGAGAGGTGAAAAGCAGTATGCCCCAGGGATCTGTCCTGCTTTTCAAGGTGTTCATAAATGACCTGGAGACAGGGATAAGCAGTGAGGTGGCCAAGTTTGCGGATGGCACAAAACTTTTCTGTGTGGTAAAAACCAGAGAAGATTGTGAAGAGCTCCAGAAGGATCTCTCCAAACTGGGGGAATGGGAATGTAGGAAAATGTGAAGTAATGCATATGGGGGCAAAAAATCAACACTTTATCTATCAAATCATGGGCTCTGAGTTATCCGTGACGGATCAGGAAAAAGATCTTGGTGTGCTGGTGGACAGCTCCATGAAGGTGTCTCCCCAGTGTGTGGCAGCAGTGAAGGCCAACTCCATGCTAGGGATTATCAAAAAGGAGATTGAAAATAAAACAGCCAACATTATAATGCCATTGTACAAAATGATAGTGATGCGTCACAATGGAAATGAAAAACATAGAATTATAAAATTGGACAGGTTCTGGGGCTCCCCAAGGCCACCAATGATCGCCCTACACTATCATAAGCAGAACGCAAGAAACTCAATCCAAAAAGACCATTCCGTTCTGGAGATATTAGAAAAAAAACCACCCCCGTGGCTTGCTTCACAACCAGGAGGCTCCACTGTCGAGAATCCAAGGCAAGCAGGCAGGAAAAGTTCATGAAAAGGGACCATCCTCCCTCTAAAGCCTCTGGAAAGTCAATTTTTCATTCTCCCCACAGTATGACCAGGTCTCTGACAATTCGGACTGGGTTAACCCTTATCTGGCCAGATAAAGATTCATTTTCCGGACATTTAAGCAGCCAGACATACAATCCAGGTTAACTCTCCCTGGATCGACAGTTTATTTCCACTGTGGTCTCAGGCTCATGGGATGACGGCCACAGCTGGCCATCTCTACACCCCGGGGACACCCCTCACACTCAAAAGCTCTCCTACCTACATGCCTTAGTCTGCCTTCTCCCCCCTCTCTTTCCTTCTCTCCCCCCCAACCCCACCTTCCCTGGGTCTGCTTGTGAACGTGTTCCTACGCTGCCCTGTACCTCTTTGGACCTACATCTTGGGCAGAGGCTCATGGCAGGGGAGGAAGGCAACATGGCAACTTCATGGAAAGACAGCACCTTCCAGAACAAACTCCAACCGTGGATGTTCCAGGAACATGGACTCCAGCACATACCTCGGATTAACTTCAGCCCAGAGGCTCCCTATTGTCTCACTTCCACATTTACCAGGAAATGTGTCTGGCAGCTGGGACTCTTTCTATTGACTCTTCAGCTTCCCCATTGAGCTGCTGATTACCCAGACACCCTGAACAATGCCCATCCTCTTACTTTCTATTATCACCCCCTTGATGGCCCATTAAAGGACAGATATGGCCCAGCCACACCTGAGCAGGTATCCAGTTCCAGGACATCAGGAACGCCTCGGGACCTCTCTCAGGAGACTTCTGGACTGTTTTCATTGGATGCCCCCAAAGACCACCTCTTGCCTGGCCCAGGGGAGGTGCACACCCTGTGGGAGGGAAGGGGAAGGAAATAAAAGGTTATGTTTTTCCTGTTTTGGGGGCCAACCATCTCGCACTGCCTTGCTGTGGGTTAGTTGGACTTACCATCATTTATTAGTCCTAATAAACTGGTAATTTTCTCTGGACCTCTCTGTGTTGGATTTCTTTCATTCGACTTTGGGGAATCCAGCAGCGTACAGTAGGAATAGCCTACTGTGGACTCAACAATAGTAAGGCTGCACTTGGAGTATTGTGTACAATTGTAGTCACCGCATCTCAAAAAAGACATAGTGGAACTGGAAAAAGTGCAGAAGAGAGTGACTAAAATGATTACTGGGCTGGGGGACGTCCCTTATGAGGAAAGGCTAAAACATTTGGGACTCTTTCAACTGGAAAAAAGGCGCTTGAGGGGGGATATGACTGAGATGTACAAAATGTTGCAGGGCATGAGTAAAGTGGATAGAGGGACGCTCTTCTCCCTCTCACAAAATACCAGAACTAGGGGACATCCACTCAAACTGAGGCTTGGGAGGCTGAGAACAGACAAAAGAATTTTTTTTTTACCCAGTGTGCTGTTAGTCTGTGGAAATCCCCGCCACAGGATGTGGTGATGGCATCTGGCCTGGATGCCTTCAAAAGGGGATTGGACAGATTCATGGAGAAAAAGTCCCTTACAGGTTACAATCCATGATGGGGATGTATAATCTTTAGGCATAAAAAACAGGGTACTTCAAAGGCTAAATGCAGGTGAGTGGTATGAGACAGCTATCTAGTTGTTTCGTGCACTCCCAGACACATTTGGTGGGGCCACTGTGAGATACAGGAAGCTGGACTAGATGAGCCTTTGGCCTGATCCAGCATGGCTCTTCTTATGATGTTGTGTTCTTAAGATCTGCCAGCACCAGGCATGGCCTAATTTGCATTGTGTCAGAGTTCAACACTCCCACTCCCACCCTGTAAGCCAGGGGTGTCCAAACTTTGGCTCTCCGGATGTTTTGGACCACAACTCCCAGAATTCCAAGCCTAGATTGCCAATGACAAAGGAGTGTGGGTGTTTTGGTCCAAAACATCTGGAGGGCCAAATTTTGGACACCACTGCAGTAAGCCAATTCTATATGGCCTTTGAAGATACATGGTGAAATTCAGTACGCTGAACTAGCAGAGTGAACCCTACCTTGCTACAACAGATTATGAAACAAGGCCTGAATAAGTAATGCACAGCTAGTGAGGGCTTCGTGCTGAATTGATATTTTTAGCAGGAGGATGACTTTAAAGGCAAGACAGTATGCATCCTTGCTCCTGGGGAGGACACAGGGTGGTGGGGAGATGCAGAGCGTTGCCCAAATTCAAGGACAGGCTGCCGTTGTGAGCTGCAGGGAGAATCAAGTTGTCCTCTTGTGAGTGTCATATTGAGCCTCGGGATCCTGCATTATGATGCTTCACATGCACGCTTCTTCTGACAAGCCATGGCTGATCCAGTCTTGGCCTTATCTCCTGTTGGCACCGCAAGAAGAACTCATGCCATAAATTGGTCCCCTGGTGCATGCTGCCTTTAAACATGTTAGAATCATAAAAGAATAATGGAGTTAGAAGGGGCCTATAAGGCCACTGAGTACAACCTCTGCTCAGTGCAGGAATCATGAGTCAGCAGTGTGATGTGGCAGCCAGGAAAGCCAATGTGATTCTTGGTTGCATCAACAGAACCATAGTGTCCAGATCAAGGGAAGTGGTAGTACCACTCTATTCTGCTCTGGTCAGACCCTACCTGGAGTACTGTGTCCAGTTCTGCACGCCTCAATTTTTAAAAGGATGTTGACAATCTTGAACAGGTCCAGGGGAGGGCGACCAAGATGACTGAGGGTCTGGAAGAAATGTCTTACGAGGAGCAGCTTAGGGAACTGGGAATGTTTAGCTTTAGAAAAAGAAGGCTGAGAGGGGATATGAGAGCTATGTTTATATATTTGAAAGGATGTCACATTGAAGAAGGGACTGGTTTGTTTTCCATGGCTTCAGAGACTAGGACACGGGGCAATGGTTTCAAACTACAGGAAAAGAGATTCAATTTAAACATTAGGAAGAATTTCATGACAGTTATAGCAGTGGAATATGCTGCCACATAGGGTGTGGTGGAGTCTCCTTCTTTGGAGGTTTTTAAGCAGAGGCTGGATGGCCATCTGTCCAGAGTACCTTGATGGGGGTTCCTGCATGGCAGGGGGTTGGACTGGATGGCCCTTGAGGTCTCTTCCAACTCTATGATTCTATGATTCTGTGATTCTATGATAGAGGGTTGTCAATTTTCTTCTTCAATGCTTCCAGCATTGGAGCGCTCACCACGTCCCGAGGTGATTGGTTCCACTGTTGCACTGCTCTGACAGTTAAGAAGTTTTTCCTGATATTCAGCCTAAATCTGGCTTCCTGTAGCTTAAACTCATTATTATGGATCATTCCTTGCTTGCTACTGATTTGTTATTAATTTGCTTATTGATTTTAATTGCTGTTTTATTTGTTTGGCTTTCATGTAAACCACCCAGAGTTCCTGTTAGAAAGTTTGAGCAGTCTAGAAATCTAAAAATAAATAAATAAATAAATAAATAAATAAATAAATAAATAAATAAATAAATAAATAAATAAATAACCCAAGTAGATACTCCACTGCCTATACAACATGCCATTGGAAATGTGGAAGAGCTTTTAAAGAAACAAATAGTTTGGTAGTGATGACAAAACACATAGACATATGTGTGTGTGTGGTCACTATCTCTGGGAACAAACCTATATGTAGGTTTGTTGTATAGTCCTATCAATTGCCGTATATAAAATTTTTCTCATCCAGTTCACATTTTTTTTTAAATCTGAGATGAAATTTAACTCAGGGTCCTTTAAAATCTTAAGAAATTGTATATTTTATGCTAACACGCAAAGCTATTGCAGTACAACTATGGTTAGACTGGGCTATCAAACAACGTCGTTATCATCACTGGGAGGACCACTTTAGAGGACCATCAAACCAATTTTTGAACAATTTCTGGAACCACAAAGTGTATAGGTTTCTACACCCCAAAATGATAGATGTGGTGCCCTTTCTAAATATGGCATTTTCACATCTCTTACAATAGTAAAGTTCACCGCCATCTATTAAAGGTGTTCATGGGTTAGTAGGAGCCTGGGGCTTCCTCTTTCAATATGCCCAAGTACATGAATGTGATGGAACACCTCTGGACCTTATTGGCAACAAATTCACATCCTTAGTTAAGTTTGCTAAGGGAGACAAAAATTACACAGATAAAAATAGTATTTATTATTTATAGCTTAGGCTGGTATCTGGAATACTGACAGTGCAACTCTGCCGGATATATATTTAGAGTATTTACTGACTAGCTTGTAATTTTGATATATGTTTTATGTGTCCCAGTCTGACAGCGTACATTCTTCTTATGAGTCTCAGAAAAAAAACTTCTACCTCAAGAGACAAGATTATAAACATTCAAATAAAATGGCTTTTAAAATGAGCTTGGAAATAACCATTTGTTATCAAGCATGGCCATAAACATCTTGGTAAAGAACCCAAGCAGGCAATCTGTCGCCAAAGGCAGTGGCTAGAAACAGACCAGGGTGTGCAGTTCTCTCTCTCTCTCTCTTTCTCTCTCTCTCTCTTCTTCACACACACACACACACAGAGAGAGAGAGAGAGAGAGAGAGAGAGAGAGAGAGAGAGAGAGAGAGAGAGAGAGAGAGAGAGAGAGAGAGAGAGAGAGAGAGAGAGAGACTGGGCACTTTAACCTAAATTCAAATTACAAACCCAACCCACTAAACTGGAGAATCTTGCCCAACTAAGGCAGGGATCCAACAATCGGTTCAGTTAAGACAGTGGTTCTCAACCTTCATAATGTCATGACCCTTTGATACAGTTCCTCATGTTGTGGTGACCCCTTGCCCTGCTTGACTGAAATCCCCTCAAACCTATCAAGCTGTAACTCACTCCCCCCTTCTAATCCCCCCCCCCAGACCCAAGCCGTTTGTGCCTTTCTCTTCACTGGCTCATGGCGACCCCTGTGAAATGGTCGTTCAACCCCCAGGTTGGGAGCCACTGCATTAAGGCTTGCCACTGCTCTGCATCCCTCTTTCCTTCCTGCCCCCATAACAGTAATTTACTTCCCACACCCTTCAGACCGCATGGACCGTGTGTGCTGTGGTTCAAACAGTTAATAAAGAAGAATAGCAAAAAAGTTGCTAAAATTTCGAGGGCCAAACCCTCTTCCTCCGAGCTGTACCAACAGGTTAAAACATGGTAAAAGATGGAGATGCCAGGAGTTATTTCTTAGATGTAAAGTCCTTGGCAAGATGGAATAATATGCCAGGTAGTTTCTTCGTTGAGGCCCGGAGCTTATATATTCACCTGTTCTACTTTTGCATTTCGTTTTTGTGATGGCGACACGGCTCCTCAACTTGTTTTGCTTCAGTTAATAAAGAAGAATAACTTTATTCCAATCATACAAGACTTCTCCAGCACAAGTATAAAGGCTGGGGTAAATGGGTAGTTACAAATCTCAGACGCAAAAATCAAGCATGGGGTGTTCTTAACTAGAACTATTTTGAATACATCTGAGGAGAGATGGGCATGAATCAGAAAAATGGCGATTCGTTTTGATTCACGATTCCTCAAGATCAACACATCATGAAAAACGATTTTACATTTTTGTTCTGACAAATTAACAAATGGATTTTTAAATTTGTTAAAAACATTTTTTATTTATTTTATTTCTATACTGCCCATCTTCCAGCAGGAACTCTGGGCAGTTTACAACAGGTTAAAAAAATCTACAATGAATAATAAAACAACAATAGCAAAATAGAGGGAATTCCCTCAGCAAGAGGCATCAGGGGTGGACAAAGTAAAATAAATAAATTAAAGGTCGCCATATGCCTCCCTAAAAATCAGGGTTTTAATTTAATTTAATTTAATTAAAATTATTTAAAATTGAATTTAAAACCCTATAAAATTTCTCCCAAGGGACTGAGAGACACCAGATTTCCAGGGAAACTTCCCATGACTCTCCTCTACAAGCCCTTAACATTTGTGTCTCAGATGTCTGGGGTATGAAACCCCCCAGGAAAGTGCCCCTAAGACACTTAGAGGCACAAAACTGCAGAGCAGTTTCTCCCAGCTGTCTTCTAGAAGATCTCCACAATTGGTGAAGATTAGCTTTTGGACATCAGAATTATACGCCCACAAAGTGCTCCCCCCCCAGGAAACTGCTGTTTGGCAGTTTGCTTGGGGAAATTCAATCTTCACCAAACTTAGAGAGATTGTAGAGGAGAGTCATATGAAACTTCTCTGTATATTTGGTGTCTCTTGTTGCCTTGGGGCCATTTTGTGGACTAACAAATGGTGAATCAACCCCCCTCCAAAAAATAATAATCATGAATTTGTATTCATTGGGGGTATTGATTCGTATGAATACAAACTGACAAATCAGCAAACTTTGGATGAATTTTGCAATTTGGTTTTTTAATTTGTGCCCCTTTCTGCTCTTGAGCATATGCACAACACTTTTTTCTGCATTCTGAACCATCGGCATCCTTACCTTTGTCACCCACTGAGAATCCAGAAGTGTGGTTAGCAGTGAAAATGTGTGGTTTAAAGTCTGAGGTAGCCTAGACATATGTTCTGTGCTCACTTGGCCCTGCTTGGCTGTTTCCATAAGCCACTGTCCGTTTCACTTGGACCCTGGGTATTTCAAACAAGATAATCACATCTCTACTTCTGTTGCTGCCATGAACGCCTCCTCTTCTGCTTCTCCTGCCTGTGGCTTCGGAAGGCATGCCTGTGTCTTGATTGTTACATCCCCAGCTAAATAAAAAGGGGGGGACTATTAAAGCTGTGGGCAAATGTTAAATTAATTAGAATCTCATTAAGTTGAATCACTCTGTTAATGGATTCTGGGTCTTGTGCAGCTAAAAGTTTCAACACTAGACAAATTTAAAAACAATTAATTTGTTCCAAGCTCTCCTTAGAAATAATCCTATTGACTCGCCCTCAATTCCCAACCCCCCAAAACCTCTCCAGACATATCGGTGATAGTGATAACTTTGATTATTCACTTTTTGGTAAACACAATCAAGTGGGCTTATCCCTACTGTTAGGCAGACAGTGGCTGTATTGCAGAGATTTGAATTTCTGGCCAAATTCCTCTAGCTGCCTAGCAGAAGTATGGGGTTCATTGGGCAGAATCACTTCAGTTTTCCCAAATTAGTCTACCCATTTTCTTATTAACTGGTACTTACAGTCTTAAGAACTCACTGAGACATTCGTAGGAGGAAATAATATATTTCATTACTTACAGCTGAATAGATTAAAGAGGAAACTGAACAACATGACTGACTGCTTTTAGCATCAGGCCTCAACCCGCTCACGGACTAAGACGGAAAGAACTCAAACCAAGAGAGGCAGCACTCATTTAAAGGCGGGGAAGAGACAGTTGGTTAGTGCTGAATAGATTGACAGCCACCCCAGCCCAGAAAAATACACATCTCACATGCACCTGCTAAAGGCAGGATCCAAGGTTGCAAAATCTCCAACTTTCTTCATATTTGCATATTGCAAACTAGCCTGCCATTTTGGTAGTGACTGATGCTGGAAATAAAACGGTTTTATTTGCAAGTCTGATTGCTTAGACCTGCAGCTTTGAAGAAACTGCAGTGCTAGAGGGTATGTACTTTATCACCATCTGATAGCAAAGGTGATATTTTGTCTAGTTTGCTCTTACCTTCCAGTCCAGTTTACTTGTGTATGTGTGTCTTCTAGCATGCCTTTGTCTCAAGCAGCAAAGTGTGTTGTGCCAGCCCTCTATTCGGGAGCTGATGATAGTAGGGTATTTGGGCCTACATTTATCTGCATTTATCTACCTACATTTATTCTAAAAGTGAAAAATTTTCATGGTTTATTTTCTCTGTTTCATTAAGAGTATAATGTGTGAATTGACCCATAGTGTGCTGGATCCTGAAAGACAGGAGAGTGAAGGATAGAGATGGGCACCAAATGAAAAACAAAATGCTATTTTGTCATTTTGCTATGTAACAAATTGTTTTGTCATGAAACAAAATGATAGAAACTGTTTTGTGACAAAATGAAATGAACTGCTTTTTTTTGGGTTCGGGAAACGAAATGGGGGAGCTGTCTCAAGCTCTTGCTTAATCCCTATATTGCCACTGCATGCCACAGAGGAGTTTTGCAACTAGATGGGAGGACCCTTTTGCAGTTGAATAACTCGGCCCCATGAACCCCAAACCTCTCCAAATTTTGGAGACTTACAGGGAAGAGCTTGAGGAAGCTCCCTTGAGATTTTCATGCACCTAGACGCCTGGGATCACTATTTTTGAGTGCATATGTACTTGAAAATAGTGATCCCAGGCATCTAGCAGCATAGAAACTACAGGGGAGCTTCCTCAAGCTATTCCATGTAAGCCCCCAAATTTGGAGAGGTTTGGGGTTCAGGGGGCTGAGTTATTAAACCCCAGTCCTCCCAGGAAAAAAAACATTTGTAACTGAGGAAAGCGCTTGATACCTCCCACCCCACCTGGTCAGGGTAGCTTCCTCAAGTGCTTCCCTTAATTACAAATGATTTTCTTGGGGGGGGGAGGCCCTTTGGAGTTTAAACAATTCAGCCCCCTGAATTCCAAACATCTTCAAATTTGGGAGGCTTACAGGGAAGAGTCAAAAGAAGCTACCCCCAAAATTTGGTGCCTCTAGGACCCCAGTGAGCCAGCCATTGTTGAAACATTTCATTTCATTTCATTACAAAAAGTCTTTTAAAAATTCATTAGTAACAAAAGGAAACAAAACAAAAGGAGAAACTAAATGAAATGAAACACTATATTTTCGTTTTGTACCCATCTCTAGTGAAGGAGTCTCATTCATTCATTCATTTATATGCATTTATATAAAACAAACTGGGTTTCACATGTTTGCCAAAATAAACAACCCTCTGGCAGAAGATCATTTTACATTGCTTTCCAATCTGTAAGCATGCTTTCCTAGCGAAATAAGCAGTTTCTGTCATGGAGACACCTTATTTTAGGATATCTTGTGTGAATGTGAAGAACAAAAAAAAAATCTCACACATGCTATGATGCATAGGATGCTTTTCAACATGCACAGAGGAAGGTCTTATGTTGTTGGCAAGAGGGAATATTGTTGAGGTAGCCCGTTATTGGGCAAATGCCGTTTAGTTTTTTAAAAAAACCATTTATACCTTTTTACAAACAATTTTATAATTTATTTATATTCTGCTTAGTAGTGCCTGTTTATACATCAATATAGCTTCCTGGTGCTTCTGACATGAATATAGAAATACAGTGGACCCTCATATATAGGAAACAGTTTGTATAACATAAAATCTGTACAACATAAAAAATTGCAGAGATAGGGGAAATTTGCTTAACAGAATGTTCGCCTATGGGGCGAATCCATACAACATAAAAATGATTGCAATTAGTGATTACTCTGTTTTCAATGCATTCCTATGAGAAATTTGTATAAAGGCAAATTTGCTTAACATAATTTCATTTGGAACAAATTAATTCCTTTATACAAGGTACCACTGGGTAATTTATTTTAAACCACCCCCTCCCCTCAAAAAAGCAGAACACGATACAACATCCATTCTTATTGTCATTGGGATCAAACCCATTTCCCTTCTCTTGTTTATGCTGCCTTGAGTTATGCTAACTTGTTAATGTGCATGATTGGGGTCCAGTACATTTTTTAAAAACTGCTAATTTTACATGCACACTTTCTTTTCTTTCGATATAAACAATCCTAGGAATTGGATTGAAGAGCAGGTTCTAAAATGTGGATGCTAAGTGAATGAATAAAATTAATCCGGTGGATACATGATCACTTTGAGAAAGGGAAAGCAGCAGCCTGAAAAAATCCATAGAATTCAAGAGATGATGGATCTGGCATCCCTCGGGTAAAAGCACAATGTTCCAGATGTATTTGGAATATGCAGCTGCAGTGATCTATAGTCTCCCACGGTCAGGTTTTATAATGGGATATAAAAGAGAGCGATGTACCTAATGGTCTGTATGCAAGGATTGAGAAAGAGCTGCTGAATATTTTTCGGATATCTGTGTCAGTGCACATGTGGTTTTATGGCTTTAGTATATCTATAAAAATAGCCTGACCTAATCTTTCTGTTTATGAGATAATAACTATTTGGAAGTAAATAAAATCTGAAGTCAGAAGGCTGAGAGAGCTCACTGACTCGTGGTAATCATTATTACAGGAAGTTAGAAGGGATTTATGGTTTTTATCAAAACATACTTTTTTTGTGCCTTTCTTTCAACTGGCTTGCTTCAATTCATTTTTTCTTTGCTGTCTAGCTGACTCTCCAACATACTTTTAGCCCATGTGTCCAGTACAGCTGAAGGTTTCCCCTTGTCTGTGGTGCAAAGATAGGCTCTAAAACACTTGGAAATTTACATAAGGAGAGATGAAGCCAAATTACACATTAGTACACATACATATTTCCTCCTGTTATGGTGTTTTGCCTCAACACACAGTTTCTCAAAAGGTCCATACATGAGCAATCAGGGTTGCAAGTGAAAACCATATTTACCTCTGAACAACCAGTTATTAAATCAAAATATGGTAATATGTAGAAATAAGACAAACTCATGCTAGGAATGGCAACTTTTACCACTTAAAAGAGTGCTACCTCTAATGATGTGCTAACTAACCATATCATCTAGATCAGTGGTTCCCAACCTAACCCCCCCTTGTGTTCGCATCATCACCCTGTTTCCATCAACCATCAATTGTACCCTTCATTTTAGAGGGCTGGGGCTTGAGAGGTTCTCTGGTCTCTCATCTGCAGGCCACATCCTCATCATCTCTGCTAGTGTGCATGAGCACACCAGCAAAGGAGTTAAAATTAGGGATGGACATTTCGTTTCGGAACCAGTAGGTTACGAAATGAACCACGTGAGCCCAGGTGGTGCTCGGAACCGGCTGATACATGCGGATCCAATTGCTTTACCTTTTTCTCTGCCAGCACGGAGCTGAGCTACAATAAGGAAGCATGCTGCGACATCATCTTTCCTGATCTGTGCTGCTGGTCAATCAGAGAGGGAGGCGGGATGATGCTTGTCTCTGCACAGATCCTGATTGGCCAGCATCACAGATCAAGCACAGATGATGCCGCAGCATGCTTCCTCATTGGATTTTAACCCTGCACAAGATAGAGGAAGGTAAAGCAATTGGATCTGCGTGTATCAGCCGGCTCCGAGGACCACCTGGGCTCACATGATTCGTTTTGTAACCTACTGGTTCTGAAACAAAATTGCCATCCCTAGTTAAAATCTGAAAGGGACTTTGTCCCGTACAAACTGCTCTCTTTGAAAAGAACCAGGAAGTTACTGGCATAAAAAGGGAGGGTTCACCTGTTTTTATCTACTTCTTTAATTGATTCTTTAACTGACACAGTGAAATTCTAATACCATACTAGACTGGGGCATTGCTGTTTCAATTAGAGATGGGCGTGAAGTCTTCCCACTTCATCCAAATTCATGCATGTGGTGCTGCACATACGAATCTAGATGAAGTGAGACGAATTGCTTTTCGAGCCCATTCCTAGTTTCAGTACAAAGAAATTCACCTAACCCTTCAAATGATGGCCACCAAAAACGCAAGGAAGGGGGCTATATCAGCTCCATGGATTCCACCCGCACAAGGGCAGCACAGCCCCAACAGAGGCCCGACAGAAGGAAAAAAGGGGGAATTTACCTCTATTCCATCACCCCAACCTTCACTCTAATGTTTTTCCCTCATAGTACAAGCTCTCCTCAGCTGTTCCCTCCTTACTGATGAATAAACTGGGTAAACCTAGGTCTGTGTGAACCAGTAGTAAGGGAGAAGAGGACCTGTAGCACAATCTCCAGTATGGATTAAAGCAGTGATTCCCAACCTTCCTAATTCCCCGACCCTTTAATACAGTTCCTCATGTTGTGGTGACCCCTTGCCCTGCTTGGAAGAGGCCACAAGCCCCCTTTGGCAGGCCACTGCTGCAGGTGCCATAGAGAACTTCCCTCTACAGGCACCCTCAGCCAATCGCAGCCTCTGGTGCCATTGACTGACATCCCCTCCAACCTATCAAGCTGTAACTCGGTCTTCCTCCCCTTCCTCCTCCAGACCCAAGCCGTCTGTGCCTTCTTCTTCACTGGCTCATGGTGACTGCTGTGAAATGGTCATTCGACCCCCAAAAGGGTTCCGACCCCCAGGTTGGAAACCACTGGATTAAAGCATCACACCAGCAAGAGTTTAAAAACATCACCGTCAATAAGCTTTTAAGCGCAGACTACACTGCATCTACGTAATTCCCCAGACAAGTCTTTATGCAACGTTGTACTCTCCACTCTCCTTGTGGGTGACAGAATTCTTTTCTTTCCCAAGAGGTTTTCCAATGCTGCAGCAAAAAGGGCCTTGTGTGGAAAATGGGAAGTGATTTAAAACTAGAACACAGGGTGACAGGTCTGGGCTAGAAGTGGCTGCAAACCAAACGGACTGGTAGGCAGTGGAGTTGTTGCAGCAAAGGAGACATGGATTCCAGTCAACCATCTTGTGGCAACATTTGTGGGAACCTGGTGTTTCCGAGCACTTTTAAATGCCAGCCTTGTAAGAACATAAGAAGAGCCATGCTGGATCAGGGCAAAGGCCCATCGAGTCCAGATTCCTGTCTCTCACAGTGGCCCCACCAGATGCCTCTGGGAGTGCACGGGACTAGATATCTGACTCCTGATACCAGTTCCCTGCATCTGGCCCTTGAGGTACCCCGGTTTTAAGACTGGAGATGACACATCTCCATCATGGTCTGTAACCTGTGATGGACTTTTCCTCCAGGAATCTGTCCAATCCCCTTTTGAAGGCATCCAGGCCAGATGCCATCACCACATACTGTGTCAGGGAGTTCCACAGACTAACAACACGCTGGGTGGAATTTTTTTTCTTTTGTCTGTTCTCACTCTCCCAGCCCTCAATTTGAGTGTATGTCCCTTAGTTCTGGTATTTTGTGAGAGGGAGAAGAGCGTCCTGTCCACTTTACACATGCCCTGCATTATTTTGTACGTTTCAATCATATCCCCCCTCGGGCGCCTTTTTCCCCAGCCTCATGTACAGCGCCTTTCAGTAATCCAGACAGAAGGTAACTAAAGCACGTATCACTGTAACCAGATAAACCGTCTCAGAGAAAGGGCACAGTTCCTGTGCTGCCCTCCGTAATTGAAAATCCAGATGCTTGGGCATTGTTTTAAATGGAATAAGAATGGGCCCTTAACAAGGAAAAAAGACCAGCACTGAGCTCTCCCCTAGGTGTTCCTGCTTTCTGCATTTGTCTTGTCTGCTCATGATTTAAGGATATGATTTCACCTGCCTCCAAAGTGTATACACTTCAGGCAAGAAAAAGTGGCAGATGCTTATATCAAATACTGGAGCTGGCAAATGGAGGTGAATTAGCTAACAGATAAATCTGTAACTCAGGCTGTCAATTGGGGTTTTTTTTTTGGGGGGGGGAGGTTTGCTGCATGTACGGAGCATGGTAAATCATTCCTGGCATTTCAGCAGGCAAGATGAAGATGAAGGTGCAGTGGAGTTGTTTCAGACTACAAAGAGAACAAAAAATAATGCCAGTGCATGAGCATGGAGGCATAGGTAAATCAATCAGAAGGTGCATCTACCGCAAGGTGTTTTAAAAAAAAGATACAGTAAGTGGGGGGGGGGACAACTCCCTGGTACAGTGGTACCTTGTATAAAGGAATTAATTCGTTCCAAATGAAATTCTGTTAAGCAAATTTTCCTTTATACAAATTTCCCATAGGAATGCATTGAAAAAAGAGTAATCCCTAATAGACATGGGCACGACCAGAAAAAATGATGTTTCGAGTTTTCGTTTGTCAGAACGGGTCCATTTCGGGTCGTTTCCGTTTGTCGCGAAATTTTTCAAAAATTTGTCATTTCCGTTTGTCGTTTCTCGTTTCCACCGCAATTTAGCGCAATTTGACTTCCCAGAGCATAGGGGCATCCCGCAATCAGGGCCGGCGCTAGGTGTTTTTGTGCCCTAGGCGGCGGGCGGTTGGGGCGGGCGAGTGGGCGGGCGGCAGCCGTGGGTGGGTGAGTGGGCGGGCGGCGGCACGGGCCGCAGGCGCGTGGCAATGCGAGCGGACGGGCGAGTGGGCAGTTAGGATATCACTTAGGATAGAGGTTCTGTTCTTGGCTTGCACCCCAAATGTGTGTGTGTGCAAGCAAATTGAAGTTGGGAAAATAGAAAATAAATGGTAGTATATAATATATTTTTAAAATAAATCCACACCTCCCACTCCCAGTCGAACCTCCCCCTTTATCCAATATCAGAAAAAAAATCCTAACAAGCTGCCAGAGAAGAATTAAAGAATAAACTGCTATTCCCATAAGCAGACAAAGCTGTAGGGAATCAAAGAAATTATTTTCTAAATTCAATTCCCTCCCTGCCTGCCTAACTTAAATCCTAAAGCCTCCAGCCTCCCTCAATCTCGATCGGATCACACCAGCACCAGCAGCCAGCCCTCCTCCCTCAACCACATCCATACACCCGACTGCGATTTCTGGAAGGTGCCTTGGCTTTTTATGGCCTCCGAGACATCCAGAAGTGTCAGTCAAAAACCTGGCGATGCCATTGGTGGAATGGTTCAAAAAATTTGCATGGTCCCATCCCATGCCCAGCCCAAATGGGCAGGTCTAAAAAAATAAAAAATAAAATAAAATAAAATAAAATCAATACAACGTTTTATTGCTATTAAAAACCCCACTGCTGTTACTATTAAAATTCAGGCATTTAAAATAAATAAATTTCACATGTTTCTGTGGTGATTTGGTGTGTTTTTTTGACCACGATTTCAAAAGAAAAATTGTGGTCGCCATTTTGGATCCCCCCCCACCGCATGGCATGGCGAGACGACAAGGATGACCCCCCCCCAGCCTGGTGCAAGCAGCCCAGGACAGGAGAAGAGGGGGGGAAAGGCCAGGGACCCCCCAGAAACCACCCCTCTGGTAGGTGGCAAAGCCTCAGGCAGGCATATTTTCGCCTGCTTTTTTGGCCGGGAGTTGGGTTTTTTCAAAAAAACTTTTTCTGTGCTTCGCATTGCGCGATCGCCGCAATGCCACAAACGGAAATGAAAAACCCGACCAAATTTTTCTTTTTTTGGTTCGAGTTCGAGTTCTGACGGCTTAATTATCGTTACCATTTCCATTACGTAACGAAAACGATAACCAAAAACGGAAACAACAATTTTGCCGAGTCGTGCCCATGTCTAATCCCTAATCACGACCATTTTTATGTTGTACGGATTCGCCCCATAGGTGATTCTGTTAAGCAAATTTCCCCTATCTCCGGAAGTTTTCACATTGTGCAGATTTTATGTTATACAAACCGTTTGTTATACGAGGGTCCACTGTATTTTTGTGTTTTCTCATGGAGCCAGATTAATAACAGATATGCCTCCTCCTGGTAAAGCCATCCTATGGGGCCTTGGGCAAGCTGCACAATCCCAGGACACCCCCTAGAACAGTGATGGCGAACCTATGGCACGGGTGCCAAAGGTGGCACTCAGAGCCCTTTCTGTGGGCACTCGACATCGCCCCTTCATAGCCACCTGTATACAGGTTGAATTACTGTATTGGCACTTTGCAAAAAAATTAGTGGGTTTTGAATTGCAGTTTGGGCACTCGGTCTCTAAAAGGTTCACCATCACTGCCCTAGAAGAAGGGAAGGGCAAACCATTTTTGTGTATTCTCTACATTGATAACCCGGAAAGGGTTGCCATAAGTCAGAATCAACTTGAGAGCACACAAGACACCCATATACCAAGATAGCATGCTGCAGCCAGTAGCCATATTGATAACTGCAACTTTTGCTCCTGCTTTTTAAAAATGTTTATTTATTTATTTTATTTATTTACTTTTGCATTTTTATACCGCTCCCATTTCCCAGAGGGAACTCTGGGCGGTTCACACAAAAAGGTTAAAAGCAAGTACATCAGTAAAAATATAGGAGGTATTAGGAAAGAGGCCTAAAATTTGACAATGAAAAAACGGAACAGAAAGAAACACTTTGATGAATCCTAGCAATCACCAAAGGCATCCCTGAACAGCCAGGTTTTAAGAACTTTCTTGAAGGCTGCCAGTGAGGGAGCCTGGCGTATCTCGCTGGGAAGTTTGTTCCACAACTCTGGGCCGGCCACCGAGAAGGCTCGTTTATGGGTTGCTACCCTACGGGCCTCCCTAGGAGTGGCCACCTGAAGCGAGAGAGCGAGAGAGCCACAGAGGATCGGGTTGGTCGGGCCAACTCTGATTGTAGGGAGATATGCTCTGCCAGATAATCGGGACCCAGGCCATTTAGGGTTTTGTAAACCAAAACCAGTACCTTGAACCTTATTCGGGAGGCAACGGGCAACCAGTGCAGATGAGCCAGAATGGGGGTGATGCGGTCAAACCTGCCCGCACCAACCAGCAGCCTGGCCTCCGCATTCTGGACCCGCTGCAGTTGCCGAACAAGGTTCAAGGGAAGCCCCATGTAAAGAGTGTTGCAGTAATCTATCCTCGATATGACCAGCGCCTGCACCACTGTCCTCAGGAAGTCTCCATCAAGGTATGGGTGAATCTGGGCGATAAGCCTAAGATGGCAGAAGGCCGACCTGGTCACAGCTGCCACCTGGGAGCCCAGGGACAGGTCCGGATCCAGGACAATGCCCAGACTCCTCACTCTTTCAGCCAGCTGGAGGGCGGACCCGCCCAGACTGGGAAGAGGGCCACAGTACCCGTCTGGGCCACCCCAAAAGAACAAAACCTCGGTCTTCCCAGGGTTAAGCCAGAGCCTGTTAGTCCTGGTCCAATCCAATACTGCAGCCAGGCAGTGATCAAGGGTCTGGACGGCCTCCACTGCAGAGGTGGAGAAGGAGAGATAGAGCTGCGTGTCATCAGCGTACTGATGACAGCAAGCTCCAAAACTCCGGATGACCTCAGCCAGCGGCCTCATATAGATGTTAAAGAGCAAGCTGGCCCAGGAGGATACCGTGGTCGACGGTATCAAAGGCCGCTGACAGGTCAAGAAGGACCAACAGGGTAGAGCAACCCCTGTCAGCCCTCCTCAACAGGTCATCGTGCAGTGCGACCAGGGCAGTCTCAGTCCCATGACGCAGCCTAAACCCAGACTGGAAAGGATCCAAGACATGTTTCATGCAATCATAGAGTTGTGAAGTTGGAAGAGGCCTACAAGTCCTTCAAGTCCAAACCCCTTGCTCAGGGCAACAGTACAAACCACAGGATATATGTCAAGTGGTTGCCTAAATTTCCCTTGAATGCCTCTGGCATTGGAGCACTCACCACCTCTTAAAGTAATTGGTTCCATTGTCGTACTGCTCTAACAGTTAGGAAGTTTTTCCTGATATTCAGCCGAAAGCTGGCTTCTTGCAACTTGAGCCCAATGGTGTGTGTCCTGCATTTCAGGTTAATCAACAACAGATCCTGCACCTCCTCTGTATGGCAGGAAGAACAGGGAGGGGCAAACGGGAGGTGGTGTAGCCTTGTATGTCAAAGTAGTGATGAAATTGTATGAATTGAAATATCCAGGTGATTTGGAGTCATCATTAGAAACTCTGTGGGTAAGAGTATCAGGCCACAAAGGTGGTCTAACAGTAGACATATGCTGTTGGCCTCCGACCCAAGTCCCTGAGGGAGACTGGCAGTTGGAAAATGTTGTCAAGGTGGCATTCAAGAAGGGAAGCCTGGTTATAATGGAGGACTTCAATTACCCTCACATAGACTGGGTGAACTGTTGTTCAGCACATGATAAAGAGATAAAGTTCCTAGATATGCTAAATGATTGTTCTGGAAGAACAAATGCAAGGCAACAATCAGGAAAGAAAAGCAAGACTTGGAGGAACGTATAGCTAAAAACACTCAAAGAAATAACAAGGAGTTCTTTAAGTACATTAGAAGTAAGAACCAAGCTAGGAAGGCAATTGGACCATTAGACGATAATGGAAGGCAAGGGATTATTTAAAGAGGAAACAGAGATTGCAAAGAGACTCAATGAATTCTTTGCTTCAGTATTCACTGAAGAAGACAGAGACAACATGCCCAAAACAGAGCCAATCTGCATAGGGAGGGAAACTGAAGAATTAAGCCAGATAGAAATAAAGGAGGGAAACTAAATAATTAAGCCAGATAGAAACAATCAGGGAGGAGGTTCTTGCATGTCTTGTTAAACTAAATGCTAACAAATCACCAAGACCAGATGGCATCCATCCACGACTCTCAAAGATGAAATTGCTGAGGTCCTAGCCAAAATATATAATATTTCCCTCAAATCAGGCATTGTGCCTGATTACTAAAAAGTAGTGAATGTAACACCAATCTTCAAAAAAGGATCCAGAGGTGATCCAGGAAATTACCGACTGGTCAGTTTGACATGTTTCCAGCCACCTAATTATTCACGTTGCTCTCCTTAGAACTTGTTCCGATTTGTCAGCATCCTTCTTGTAGTACAGCGTCCAGAACTGGACACAGTATTTAAGATGAGGTCTAAACAGTGCTGAATAGAGGATAAGTAGTACCTTGCAGTATTCAGGGACGATACTTCTAGTAATGTAGCCTAAAATAGCATTTCCCTTTTTTTGTAGTCACATTACAACACTGTTGGTTGCTATGACAATTCCATGGTTCTTATTGGTTGTAGTACTGCTGATAAATACAAAAAGCAAAAAACTGGTGCATCCAAAGGACTATAAATGAAGAGGGGACTAATGTCTCTGGATGGTGAAGAGAGTGGAAATATATATTTAATTTATTTATAATAAAGCCCAACGTGTTTCAGCCACAAAGTCCTTCTTCAGGGGCAAGTTTAGAATCACAAAGTGTTCAAAACCTTGAAAAGAGTAATCTGTGGAGATAAAAATCTTCCTGTTTCTCTCACTGCTAACAAACTGTTCTTGACAGAAGTGTTCTTGACAGTTTGCTATCAGTGAGAGAAACAGGAAGGTTTTTATCTCCATAGATTACTCTTTTCAAGGTTAAAAACATTTTGTGATTGTAAACTTGCCCCGGAAGAAGGACTCTGTGGCTGAAACGCATTGGGCTTTGTTATAAATAAATTAAATATATATTTCCACTCTCTTCAGCATCCAGAGATGTTGTCTCCTCTTCATTTGTAGTACTGCTGAGCCATGGAACCCTCCATCTTGTAACTGTGTGCTGGGTTTCTTTTTCCTAGGTGCAGTTCTGCTTGTATACCGACCCATACCACTTCAAGTAGTCTCTGGGTGGTTTACAGTTTAATTACAGTATGCAGGCTACACATTGCCCTCAGCCCCAGCAAGCTGGGTACTCATTTTACTGACCTTGGAAGGATGGAAGGCTAAGTCAACCATGAGCCTGCTACCTGGGATTGAAACCCACGTTGTGAGCAATTTTAGCTGCAGTACAGGCATTTAACCACTGTGTCACGAGGCTCCTCTTCGAATTTATAATCTGTTCCAAATTTTCCCTGGGATTGATGTCAGGCTGACTGCTCTATAGCTTTTAGCTTCCTCCTCTTGGCCCTTTCTGAAGACAGGGACCACAATAGCCCTTCTCCTATAATCTCTCACCTATTATTACCAATGCTTTCAAGAAAATAATGGACAGTGTGTCTGAGAATTCTTCAACCACTTCCTTCAATACTCTTGGATGAAGTTCCTCCAGCCCTGAAGATTTAAACTTGTAGAAACAGAGATGGCATTCCTTGATTATTTGTTTATCAGTTTCCAGCTTGTAGGTTTCTAGTCTTGATGGAAATGAAGAATGCAAAAATGTTTTGGTATTATCATAATTAGTACACAGAATTCCCAACATGGTTTGAGGATAGAGTTACAGACTGGGACATAAGAACATAAGAACATAAAAGGAGCCATGCTGGATCAGGCCAAAGGCCCATCTAGTCCGGCTTCCTGTATCTTACAGTGGCCCCACCAGTTGCGTTTGGGAGCGCATAAGACTAGATATCTGTCTCCTGATACCACTCCCATGCATCTGGCCCTTGAAGGACCCTGGTTTTAAGCCTGGAGATTACACATCTCCATCATGGTTTGTAACCTGTGATGGACTTTTCCTCCAGGAATCTCTCCAATCCCCTTTTGAAGGCATCCAGGCCAGATGCCATCACCACATCCTGTGGCAGGGAGTTCCATAGACTAACAACGCGCTGGGTGAAAAAATATTTTCTTTTGTCTGTTCTTACTCTCCCAGCCCTCAATTTGAGTGTATGTCCCCTAGTTCTGGTATTTTGTGAGAGGGAGAAGAGCTTCCCTCTATCCACTTGACTCATGCCCTGCATTATTTTGTACGTCTCAATCATATCCCCCCTCAGGTGTCTTTTTTCCAGACTAAAGAGCCCCTTTCCTCATAAGGGAGGTGCCCCAGCCCAGTAATCATTTTAGTCGCTCCCTTCTGCACCTTTTCCAGTTCCATTATGTCTTTATTGAGATGTGGTGACCAGAATTGTACACAATACTCCAGGTGCGGCCTTACTATTGTTTTGTATAATGGAATTATAATGTTGGCTGTTTTATTTTCAATCCCCTTTTTGATAATCCCTAGCATGGAATTGGCCTTCTTCATTACTGCCACACATTGGGTAGATACCTTCATGGAGCTGTCCACCAACACACCAAGATCTCTTTCCTTATCTGTCACGGATAACTCAGAGCCCATGAGTTGATAGATGAAGTTTGGATTTTTTGCCCCAATATGCATTACTTTACATTTGGTTACATTAAAACGCATTTGCCATTTCTCAGCCCATTCCCCCAGTTTGGAGAGATCCTTCTGGAGCTCTTTACAATCTTCTCTGGTTTTTACCACACGGAAATGTTTTGTGTCATCTGCAAACTTGGCTACCTCACTGCTTATCCCTGTCTCCAGGTCATTTATGAACAGATTGAAAAGCACCGGTCCCAGGACAGATCCCTGGGGCATACCGCTTTTCACCTCTCTCCATTGTGAAAATTTCCCATTGATACCTACTCTTTGTTTCCTGGATCTCAACTAGTTCTCAGTCCATAAGAGGACCTGCCCTCTTATCCCCTGTGTGTGCAATTTTCTCAGCAGCCTTTGGTGAGGGACTGTGTCAAAAGCCTTTTGAAAATCCACCCAAATCTACATGCCTGTTGACCGTTTCAAAAAATTCTAAAAGATTTGTCATACAAGACTTACCCTTACAGAAGCCATGCTGATTTTCTCTCAGCAAAGTTTGTTCTTCTATGTGTTTTAAGATTTTCTCTTGGATGAGGTTTTCCACCATCTTCCCTGGGACAGATGTAAGGCTAACTGGCCTGTAGTTTCCCGGGTCCCCCCTCCTTCCTTTTTTAAAAATTGGTGTGACATCTGCTATCCTCCAGTCCCCCAGCACTGTGGCCGTTTTAAGAGACAAGTTGCATATTACCATTAAGAGATCTGAAATTTCATTTCTCAGTTCCCTAATAACCCTTGGGTGGATGCCATCTGGGCCCGGTGACTTGTTAATCTTCAATTTATCAATGAGTCCTAAAACATCCTCTCTTTTAACCTGTATTTGATTTAATTCTTTAGTCAAGAGGGGCCGTTCAGGCAGCGGAATCTGCTCAAGGTCTTCTGTTGTGAAGACAGATGCAAAGAACTCATTTAATTTCTCTGCAATTTCCAAGTCCTCCTTAACCTCCCCTTTTCCTCCCTCACCATCCAGAGGGCCAACTGGTTCTCTGGCAGGTTTTCTACTTCTAACATATTTAAAGAAGCTTTTATTATTACCCTTTTTATTGCTAGCCATGCGTTCCTCAAAATCTTTCTTTGCCTCTCTTATCATCTTCTTACATTTCTTTTGCCAGAGTTTGTGTTCCTTTTTATTTTCCTCATTTGGGGAGGATTTCCATTTACAGAAAGACCTCTCCTTGTGCTTTAGAGCCTCTCTAACTCCACTCATTAACCATGCTGTTGCCCTCTTGGACTTAAATGAGCCTTTCTTTCTTTGTGGTATGCACTTGTGCTGGACCTCTGTTACCGTTGTTTTAAACAGGTTCCATGCACTCTGATTTTTTTTTTTAAAAAAATCAGAGTACTTTGTACTTTGGCCACCTCATGAGAAGAGAGGACTCCCTGGAAAAGTCCCTGATGCTGGGAAAAATCGAAGGCAAAAGGAAAAGAGGACGACAGAGAATGAGATGGTTGGACGGTGTCATTGATGCAACCAAAATGAATTTGACAAAACTCCGGGAGGCAGTGGAGGATAGGAAGGCCTGGCGAGCTCTGGTCCATGGGGTCACGAAGAGTCGGACACGACTGAACGACTGAACAACAACAACAACATGCACTCTGAAGAGAACGGATTCTTCCAACCTTCCCCTTCAATTTCTTTCTAAATAGTTTCCTCATCTGAGGGAAGTTTGCCCTTCGAAAATCAAGGGTTTTTATGTCTGATTTGCTTGACACTCTTCCTCCAACATGCATGGCAAAGGAGATTGCAGCATGGTCACTGTTCCCCAGAGGCTCAGTGACATTCACATCCCTGACACTGGAGAACAGGTTTGAATCCCCACTTGGCCATGGAAACTCACTGGGGAGGTGAGGTGGAACTGCTAAAGACACTCCTTACTTTTCACACTTACCTTGAAAGACCTATTAGTGTTGCTGTAAAAAGTTTCCGGCATGCCAGCACAGAACACGTGTGTGTACGCCACTGACTTTGACTGTAGTACTCTCAAAACAAAACCAGCTGGTTCTCATTCACTGATCTCAATGTTATATACATGCCACTTGCAGCACTGACTGGCTTGTATATAAATTTGTGTTGACTGACTCCAGGCTAGCGTTGAATCTGCAGGTTCCTGCAACTGAAGTGTCTATCACTATTACTGAGAAGATGCAATAATGAAACATAAATATTATTTCATGAAATAGAAAAAAGGAAGAGCTATACCGTAATTTCAGTAGGGCTGTATTTTCTACATTCCTTTATGATTCTGCCTGCTTGCAATTTTGCTTGTGATATACACCACTGGTGTGACACAGAAGAAGTCAACATAGGATGAAGCATTTTAATAGCATTTATTAAGAATTTACTCCCCCACAATCTCTATGTCTGCCTGTATGTGCAATTTCCCTCCTGATCCAACCTGCCACAGATTACCCATTTGTGACTTCTTGACATGCCAGTATTAACTTTCAACAGTCGGGATTTCTCCTAATCCCTTCCTGTTCCTGACTAACAACTTAACCGTGAATGCTAAACATAATAACAGAAATGCCTGCAAATGTGGCTTCCAAACACACACACACACACACACACACACACACAGAGAGAGAGAGAGAGAGAGAGAGAGAGAGAGAGAGAGAGAGGGAGGGAGAGAAATTTTAGTTTTGTGGTGGAAATTGGGTTCTGTGATTTGTCACTTTGAATACTACACAATGTATTTTAACTGTTTGATTATTTCTATTGTATATGTTATAGTGGTGCTGTTTTTATGATTGTGATAATGATAATGATTGCCCTTTGTTCTTTTATGTTGTAAACTGCCCAGATGGGAAGTAAGTAAGTAAGTAAGTAAGTAAGTAAGTAAGTAAGTAAGTAAGTAAGAAAGAAAGAAAGAAAGAAAGAAAGAAAGAAAGAAAGAAAGAAAGAAAGATTGAACAATGTTGGATACCAAAAGCATCAGTAAAATCTATATGATAGGCCTGTGTATTAATTTTGACCAATCTGGACTCCTGAATCCAAGTAGCCTGATCTGGTTTTATTTGTTTGATGTCTAGATCAATGCAGAAGAGGCAGAATTCGATTTGGAGTGAAATGAAAGCTGTTTAGTCTGATTTGGTGATTTGAAATACCTAAAATTATGTGTTTAGGGAAAGCTAAACTCTGGAGAGAAATACCACTAAACTGAGATACAGGGAAAACTAATGACCATGTGCTGATCTACCCCAAATCTGCTCCTCACGTTCCCCGAAAAACACATTTGCTTTTATTCCATTGCAAGCTATCCCGTTTCTTGCCCAAACTATGCTTACTCCTGATGCCTCAGAGAAAGAAATATTCCCTTCAACTGCAAAGAAGGGGAAATCGTTCAGTATATTGAGCATTTTGGCAGAGTTTCCAGGTAGAAGAAGCGCTCTTGCAAATGTCTTCTCACAAAATTAGTTTATTTCTTTTTTAAAATCAGCATTGGTGTGAGAGAAGTGAGCTTTACCCATGCTTGTGTTTATTATGCAGGTGATACTTTCAACAGTATTCTTGCAGCTTTAAGGGACCTGCATATTAGCTCAAGCTGGCTGGCAACGACCTTCAAAAATAAGCCAAGGTATTTCTCATTAGTCATTAAGCTCTGGCCCATGTGGATCACTTTAGTCACAAAGCAACAGGAGAAACAAAATGTCCTCTTGAGCTCTTCCACTCTTTCCCCCCTATAGCACAAGAGCTTTTGCATTTTGCCTCTCACAAATGTTCGAAGCACAGGTCATGTACATTCCAGCATCCAAATTCTGCTCACCGCATCTCATAAAAGACATAGTGGAACTGGAAAAGGTGCAGAAGAGAGAGACTAAAATGATTACTGGGCTGGGGCACCTCCCTTATGAGGAAAGGCTCTTTAGTCTGGAAAAAAGGCACCTGAGGGGGGATATGATTTGAGATGTACAAAATAATGCAGGGCATGAGTCAAGTGGATAGAGGGACGCTCTTCTCCCTCTCACAAAATACCAGAACTAGGGGACATACACTCAAATTGAGGGCTGGGAGAGTAAGAACAGACAAAAGAAAATATTTTTTCACCCAGCGTGTTGTGGAACTCCCTGCCACAGGATGTGGTGATGGCATCTGGCCTGGAGGAAAAGTCCATCACAGAGATGTATCATCTCCAGGTTTAAAACCAGGGTACTTCAAGGACCAGATGCAGGGGAGTGGTATCAGGAGACAGATATCTAGTCTCGTGTACTCCCAGAAACATCTGGTGGGGCCACTGTAAGATACAGGAAGCTGGACTAGATGGGTCTTTGGCCTGATCCAGCATGGCTCTTCTTATGTTCTTATGTTCTTATTAGCACATGCCACCTACAGGAACCACTGAAGGCAAGCCATTATCTGCAAGAATTGGCCCTAGCCTGAGGCAAGGTGAGGCAGCTGCTTCAGGCACCAGGTTTTGGATGGTGTGAAAAGGCAGCATTTCACGTTCAAGTGGCTTGTCTAGAGAGGGCCAAATTTAAACCCATCCTTCATCTTTGCATACATGACGAAGATGACCTTGGTGACAGAGCCACTAACCCCCCCCCACGCACACTTCAATGAAGCAGTGTAAGAATTGCTGGGCTGGTGCTATTCTGACCCCAATGAGGGTGGTCATTAATAGACTGGGAGTTGGGTGCTCTCAATATGCTGAGGACACCTAGTTCCGTTTCCATATGTCATCGGAGTTAGTGAATCTGTGTAGGTGATGGACCAGTGTCTGGATGCTGGAATGGGCTTGATAAAGGCCAATACATCAAGATGACTCTCCACAAGATCGGATGGTGTTCCCATACCTGGAGTTTGTGTGACCAGCCTATACTGAACAAAGCTGCACACTTTCTGAAGTGTGTAATTTGGGGGTCCTCCTGGAGCCATCTTGGTCACTGGAGATCTTAGTGGACATGGTGGATGTTTGGGGGCTTTTAGTGTTCCACTAAAGATATCATCCATCCATGTTTTTGAACCGTACTAAGGCATTTCATTACCGATGTAAAATCTTATTAGACATTTACTTTGTAGCTATATTGGGGAGTATAACCTGACTCTCTTCTAAAGATACAATTATTGTGTTCTTTTATATTATCTAATATCTGCTCTGGCCCGTTATGATTTCTACTAGAAAGTCATTTCAAATTAGCATCCTTTCAGAATTTCTAGGTGTGATTACGAGCTCAAACCTAGCCATGGTTCTTACAACTTAAATACTCCTTTTGTGTACTGGGAAAAAGTGGCCAGAATTGCCTTACAAATGAATGTCTAGTGAAAAAAGATTGAAAAGTAAACAAAAAAAGAGAGAAAAAAGAGTTAAAAGAACATAAGAACATAAGAAAAGACTTGCTGGAACAGGCCACAGGCCATCCAGTCCAGCATTCTGTCTCACACAGTGGCTCACCTTTTGCTTCAGGTGATGGACCAGTGTCTTCACCTGCTTACAATTCCCTGCAAATGGCATTGAGAGATATCCTGCCTATCTCTCCAACCCAGAGGTTGTCCTTAGGCATCCATAATGATAGCCTTTGATACCCTTGTTCTCCATGAACTTGTCCAATCCTTTCTTAAAGCTGTCAAGACTGACAACTGTCACCACTTCTTCTGGCAGGGAGTTCCAGAGACGAGTGATCCTCTGGGTAAAGAAGTACTTTCTCTTTTTGTATGAGATCTAGCACCCAATAGTTTCATGGAGTACCCCCTAGTTCTAGTGTGTGTCATATGGAAAACAGTTTTTCCTTATCTAATTTGTCCACACCGTATATGATTTTATAAACTTCAATCGGGTCACTTCTTAGACTCCGTTGTTTAAGAGTGAAGAGACCCAGCTGTTGCAGCCTCAGATGGTAAGGAAGGTGTTCCAGTCTCCTAATCATTCTGGTTGCCCTCCTCTGCACTTTTTCCATGTCCATAATATCCTTCTGGAGGTATGGTGACCAGAACTGTACACAATACTCCATATGGGGCCTCACCATAGATTTATAAAGAGGCAAAATGACACTTGCTGACTTATTTTCTATACCCTTCCTAATTATCCCTAGCATTGAGTTTGCTTTTTCACTGCTGCGGCACACTGGGTTGACACCTTCATTGAGCTGTCCACCAGGACATGAAGGTCCCTTTCTTGGTTTGTTGCAGAGAGTTCATACCCCATCAGTTTATAAATGTAATTGGAGTTTTTGGCCCCAACGTGCATCACTCTGCACTTACTAATGTTGAAGCTCATTTGCCACTGGTTTGCTCACTCCCCCAGTGTCAAGAGATCCCTCTGGAGCTCCTCACAATCTCTCTCAGTTTTTACTAAACTGTCTAATTTAGTGTCACTGGCAAATTTGGCTACCTTGCTATTTACTCCTACTTCTAGATCATTGATGTAAAGGTTGAAAAGTGGGGGTCCCAGTACAGAACCTTGGGGGACCCCACTCTTTACCTCCCTCCACTTGGGGAAGTGTCCATTTAGTACTACCATCTGTTTACTGTTCCTTAGCCAGTTGCTGATCCAGGACAAGACCTGTCCCTTGATTCCATGACTGGCAAGTGTATTCAAGAGTCTTTGGTGCATCTTGAATAACTTGCCAGCATCTCCCACACAATGGTTAAGTCTTTGTTCCACCTGTATCATAAGCACTGACAAGTCAATCCCGATTTATGGTGACTCTTTCCACCGTTTTTCAGGTTGAGAATACACAGAAATGATTTACCATTTCTTTCCTCCCGGGGCTGCCCTAGCAATGAGCAGCTTGCCCAAAAGTTTGATACCCCACCTCCCAATAAAATATCTGGCTCTGCAGGTACTTAAACTACCAAGTTATCCTGCCAGCTGCTGCACCTATAGTAATATCTTTATGATGCTGCAAGAATATATACTCCGTGTGGTACAAAGTCCTTCTGACAGTCATCCCAGATTTTTTTAAAATTAAGAATGATATTCCAATTATCCTTGTTCTGTGCGCTTTCCTCCATGGTGTTTAGTCTGTAAGTAGATAGCAATATCATGCGGTTCTGGCTTCCATCTCAAATTAATAAAGGTTCCTTCCCAACACCCACACATTGTAGTTAAAGCTGTAGGCTGATAATAGTGAGCCAAGCTAAGCACTGCCTGACCTGTGTTATGGGTGTTCCGCTCCCTAAACCTCCCCCAACTTAACTCACAGTGTTTTACTGCCACGAATAAAACAACACACCAGGGGCTGGATTGGGTTTTAACTGTAGACCTGAGACCTTGACAGAGAAACGAGAAACTAAGCAAGCTATTGTGCTAAAATATCAGTGTTTCACAGAGACGTAAAGAACTGGAGCAAATTATACTTCTAAACAAGCACAATACAACCCATCATTTTGATTTAAACTAATTACATCCTGTTAATACAGGGGTGGGCAGCCAGTGACCCAAGGCAGTTTTTGTTTTCCTCCTGCATCATGGAAAGCACTCAAGATTGTTTTCCTGCAAAAACAAAAATGCTGAGAATGACATTGCATTGCAGAATCCCTACTTATACACCCTCATTCTCCGAAGAAATTCTAGAGCAGTGGTGGTGAACCTTTGGCACCCCAGATGTTTTGGACCACAACTCCCACCGTCCTTTGTCATTAGTAATGCAGGCTTGGAATTCTGGGAGCTGTGGTCCAAAACATCTGGAGCACCAAAGATTCGCTACCACTTATGCCCTCTGAGAAGATCCAGGATCTACCTCAACTACCCACTAATGTGTATTCTGAATTTAGCAGAAATACAGTAATTCAATAGATGTCCAGCTCTTTCTATGCCTGCCACTCTATGCCCCATATACATAAGAACATAAGAAGAGCCATGCCGGATCAGGCCAAAGGCCCATCTAGTTCAACTTCCTGTATCTCACAGTGGCCCCACCAGATGCCTCTGGGAGTGCAAGAGACTTAGATATCTGTCTCCTACCACTCCCCTGCATCTGGTCCTTGAAGTACCCCGGTTTTAAGCCTGGAGATTATACATCTCCATCATGGTTTGTAACCTGTAATGGACTTTTCCTCCAGGAATCTGTCCAATCCCCTTTTAAAGGGATCCAGGCCAGATGCCATCACCACATCCTGTGGCAGGGAGTTCCTTTCATAAAGTACTTTCTATGACATCATCCTTCCATAAAGTACTTTCTATCACTTGGTTAACAATGAGAAAAGAAGTCTCAATGACTTTTCATCCATCATGGTCCTAGATCAGACCCCAAGCCAAGAGACACTTCTGGGCCTTGGAGTATTTTAATTAAAATGCCTCCTAAATGAGGGACTATGAGGGCTCCCACTCCAAATATGAATAATCTCACAAAAATATTCCATATGAGTTTCTAAAATTTTGCAGATATCTTAACTAGGGCTGTCTAGGGATGATGATTCTAAAGCTCAACCTGCTCCTAGTGATCTTCAGTGGGATTGCAGCGACCGGAGGAGACTTTAACAATTTCCTCTTTCCACCAGTACTGATGCAGGTCACAGGCCTGGGGGTAAAGACAAAGCCAGCCTGCCAAACGTGCGCACATGCTGAAGCTCACTGGAATAGAGGAGATTTACCTTTCCTTTCAGCGGTGCTGAGTATGATTGAGATGCAGAAGACTCTGCATCTAGAACCAAAACTAGACACTGCATCATAACCATGTAGAATTTTCAGTGGTTCCTGCCATTCAATATATGATCTGAGTAACAGGGAAGGGTAATGAATTTCATAAAGAGGGAAGAGTGTTGAAAAAGTTGATGCATTGAATCCTAGAGATAATTCAGGCCTGTAACTGGGAAAAGAAAAGAAATGAATCAATTTCCCCAACTCCACCTCAGTATGTTATGTGTAAAACCAGCATGATATTGGAACAGAGTGAATATGAGCATGAACTGAAAGGAAGGAGAATAATCAAATATTTTTCTTCATTGATAGGGTCAGATGCTTCACTAAACAATTAATAAATATACCGGATTATTCTTGCCTAATAAAAAGCAACATGTTCTGTTCTATGCTGTTGTTATATATTGTTTACTAGTAATAGTGTTTTTATTTATAGTTATATGTTAAATCAGGGGTCCTCAACCTAAGGCCCCGGGGCCGGTTGCGGCCCCTAAAGGTCCTGAATCCTGCCCCCGGGACCAATTGCAACCCCCCCACCTACCCCCTGCTTTGCGAGCAAGCCAGCCTCCGCAGCTGATTCTATTGCTGAAGCAGTTCAAAGCAGTGGGCTATGTCGCTTCTCCCACTCCCCCCAACTACCGCCTAGATGATCAGCATGCTGGCTAGTGGGGCATTCAAAGTGGGAGGGCTACGGCCTGAGGGCCCTGGGTTTGCCTGGGCTGCCTCCTCCTTCCCAGCGCAATGAAGGAAGGAAGGAGAGCCACTCCAGCCGCTGCCACTGTAGGAGGAGGAGGAAGAGGTGCAGCAGAGGGATCCCAGCACTGTCCCCTCAGGGTGGTGATCTAGAGCAGGAGACATTGCTGGGGCCCTGGAGACACAATGATCATGGACCAATCATAGGGGTCTCCGTCCAGTTGCCCCTCCCCCTTTTTTCCATGTCAGCTTTTTTTTCGGACTGTGATCCGGCCCCCAGTGGTGTCTGGGGTGTGGTGGACCGGCCCGCTGTTTGAAAACTTTGAGGACCCCGTGTTAAATTGTATTTTACTGTTTATGGTTTGATTTCTGTTCAGTTTGTAAACCGCCCAGAGTAGCCATGTAGCTAGATGGAGCAGTATATAAATTTAATAAATAAATAAATAAATAAACATGGAAGCCCTACTGTGGTTTAAAAACGGCACCCAATCTGCACTTGTTTAAACCACGCAAGGGCTTATGTCAGGCTTTTATGCCTCTCAGGATGCTGTTCCAGATGGAAGGTTTTGGGTAACCCACAAACTGAGGGAGAGGCTCCAGAGTCACTTAGTCATTGGATTCTTGCTCTTGCGACTTCTGAGGCTTGATATGTTTTGTTGCTTTCATGAGAGGAATTGTGTTATAGAATCATAGAGTTGGAAGAGACCTCAAGGACCATCTAGTCGAACCCCCTGCCATGCAGGAACCCCCATCAAAGTACCCCCAACAGATGGCCATCCAGCCTCTGCTTAAAAACCTCCAAAGAAGGTGACTCCACCACCCTCCGTGGCAGCATATTCCACTGCTGAACAGCTCTAACCGTCATTAAGTTCTTAATGTTAAAATGGAATCTCTTTTCCTGCAGCTTGAGGCCATTGTCCCACGTCCTAGTCTCTGAAGCCATGGAAAACAAACCAGCCCCTTCTTCAATGTGACATCCTTTCAAATATTTAAACATAGCTATTAAAACAGGACATGTGTTTGCAGCAAACCTGCAGTAAATACCTTTGCCACAGCTTGCTGCAAATGTCTAGTTCTATCCCAGGTCTCAGTGTGTGTTTCTGCTGGACCAGTTGATAAAAGTGAAAAACATTTATAAACTATGTTTGGCCTCATATTAATTCCTTCTTGCCCCTCTTTGTGTGCCAGAAAAAAAGACTTATGGTCACTGAGAACACAATCAAAGCATGGCTTCAGATCATGGCTTCTTTTAAAGCATAGCTTAACCACTAGGATTAATGCAACCAAAGGATCAAGCAAATCTTGAAACAAACAAGCACTTCAGATTGGAAGTGTTGTGGGCCCTTCGTGACATTATGGAAATTCGAGTCTATTGAAGATTAGCAATAATTTTGACATTTGGATACTATTCATAAATGTTCATTTCTGATTATTCAGTCCCTCAATTTTTTAATTTCAAATCCTAATTATGTTTATACATTCTTTCCCTTGCACCTTCTTTGCTTTCAAAACGCTCCAGATGCCCAAATCTCTGCCCAGGCTCTGTACAACCTTTTTAGTAGATTTAAAACTGGATGTGTTGTTGATTGCTGAAGAAGCATTTCCCCCACCATCCTTAATACCAGTATACCAAGCAAAAGCTTGGAATAAACCATAATCACATTGGGATGCATCTGAAGATCACTCGGCAAGGTAATTCTGGAAAATAATTAACCCAGAACAAAACTGTTATTAATTCAAACAAAATGCCAAGAGATCATGCAGTCAAATTGCAGGTGCTGTTCAGACTTTTGAAACATGAAAGCCACTCACTGGTTTTTGAAACACCTCTCTGTGGTTTTAGTTAAGTATTTTAAAGAGAACTGGGCTGGGACTGTGTTGTGCTCCTTAAAACTTGTATATTAGATATGCTGAGAGCTAAAAAACAAAGAAAATGCTTTTACCTTCAAAGAGTGGACACCAACACCGTGTTTCTGATACTAACTCTATTTTTGCATTTAATAGACTGTTTTTTTTTAAATGCAATCATACTTGTGTATGATTATTATAATGGTTTCAGCACTCTCTCATTCTCTCTCTTTCAGTGTTTACACCTTTTTCTTTTCCACAGAGTGCTTCCTGATGGGCTAATTATACATTTTAAGTTCTGCTTCAGCTGCCTAGATGCCCTAAGCACATCCGATCTCACTTGATTTCGGAAGCTAAGCAGGGTCGGCCCTGGTTAGTACTTGGATGGGCGACCACCAGGGAATACCAGGTGCTGCAGGCACCTGGAGTAGGAACTGGCAAACCCCTCCAGTACTCCTGCCAAGACAACTCCATGGACATGGAGTCACATAGAGTCGGTCATGACTGCAAGGACACAACACACACACACACAAGTTCTGCTTCAATGACAGATAATTCCAGAAATTCTCCAAAATCCAGATGGTATTCTCCTTATCCCATTTTCTACTGCTTTATTTTCTTATTTCTGTGGACCTTTTCCCCCTCCCTCTTCCAATATCTAGTTTATAACATATTGTACAGGGGAGGGCACAATTTTGCTCTACGGTTCCTTCAGTTGCAGTCTAAAGCTTGCATATCTGGTGTAGTTCTAAATGCTATTTGTGCCTTCATAGGTAGTGTATAAGCTTTGGTAGCGGGGCAGGCACTAACCTCTCCCCACACTAATAAAAGCATACTTAGGGGTGTTTTAGAGGCTGGTCTGGGAAAATTAAATGCAGCAATGGGGAAATTTAAGTTTTTTTCTTTAGTTATGGTGGTGTATTCCACAGAATGTCTTGCAAGTTCCCAGTGACTTCAGTGACTGTCTTGTACAGATATTAAACACAGTATGCAAACTTGTAGTGTGTTCTGAGTTCTGGAGGAAGAGGCAGGAAAATATTGCTAGGCATAGGATGTTTTTGATTTCTCAGCTACAAATCCCAAAATGATCCATTCAAGGAGTTCCACATACCTTAGGGACCAGAGTTTCTGTAACCACCTGAAACTGCTTACACTAGAACACTTTGAGGTTTAGGTTATCTTGGTTTTGAGAATCTGAACAAAATTAAAATTGAGCTTTGAGTTAGGGTTAGGGTACGGGTTAGGGGTTAGGGTTATAGTTAGGGTTTTTATAGGATGGACATACAAAAAGGGGGCAGTCTGTGACAGGGGATTGGACTTGGATGGCCCTCGAGGTCTCTTCCAACTCTGTGATTTTATGATTCTATGATTCTATGAAATTGCCATCTCCTCAAAATGTAACAGAACCAAGAAAAAGCCAACCTATCTGAAATCACGGTGTGCCTCCATCTCACAAATCAGTTTGAGGGACCACGTGGAGGTGGAAAGGGTGTTATGTTCAAAAAGCTAGTCAAGTAATATATGGGGCACTGATAAGAGAAGCTCGGGTTCCAATTACTGTATATACTCGAGTATAAGCCTAGTTTTTCAGCCCTAATTTTGGGATGAAAAAAGGGGCCCTCGGCTTATATTCGGGTCAATACTTTTAGCCACTGAGGCAAGTTTCGGTCAGTGGCTAAAAGTCATTTTATACATTGTGCACCACTTCTCCTGACCCCCCCATGTTTAAAATGACTTTCAGCCACCAACTCAAACACTTGCCTTGGTCGCTAAAAGTCATTTTAAACATCACACACACACACACAGCTCACAAAGGAGGAGTTGCCAGGCCCTGCTGCATTTCCCACCCTAGGCTTACACTTGAGTCAATAATTTTTCCCCAGTTCTGGGGGTTTAAATTAGGGGCCCCTGCTTATACTTGGGTCGACTTATACTCGAGTATATACGGTATATATTATTGTTGTGCTCTACTTGTTACTTTTCTATGGCTGTGTTTCACTATGGTAATACATGCACTGGGTAGAGTTAGATGGGAAGGACTGCTAGTTGGTTGCTCATGGCCAACTCAAGATATTTTGCTTCCTGGGGTGAAGGGTGAGAAAAATACCCTCCATGTACAGAAAGTGATTTGAGTGGCAGCTGAATCTCAGTTCCACACTGGCAACAGGAGAGTGCATTTGTGAACTACAGAACACCTTATAGAACCCCTGACAGCACGGCACAGCATCGAACTCTCTCTTCCCAACACCTAACTGGTGCTCTTGAGGGGGGCTGAAGCAACTGGAACAGCAGGTTTTTACCAAACTACAAAGACATCTACAAATTCAGTAACACATTTGCATATGTTTTGGTAGAGCACATATAGCAAAAGATAAAGATTATTAATCGAGGATGCTTTTAAACCACTGATCTTTTAAGACTGCAATTTGATTGTGCAGCTCTGTGTGAAATGGTTGCAAGTGCACAGCCTTCCTACTAATTATGCCTTAAATAAAGCTCTAACATAATCATAGATTTCAGTTCATCATGCTAATGAGGGACAAGTTATTTTCCTTTGACCTGGAGCTGAAAGCCCCTGGTGATTTCCTTTCTGCTTGATGTCTTCAGATTAGATATTTTTAATAACATGACATTATTGTTGATGATTTTGGACTTTACATAAGAAAATGAAAGAGTGGAGTTGTAAATCAGGACCTAAAACCAAGGACTTCTGTGCTAGTGGAAGGCTTTAGAAGATCCTGGAAATCACCTTAAAATTACATACGAAGTTTCACCAGACACCTTTATAAGATGAGATTATCTACCTACCTATCTAGAAGAATGAATAATTAAAAACTGCTTTAAATATTTTTCAGAACTACTTCTGCCAACTATTGACAAGCAGAAATAAAAGCATTAGTGCATCAAATTTTAAATGGAAAGAAAGACAAAGACTACTTCCCTGAATTCTGAATTAGAGATGGGCACGAATAAAAAAATGGCGTTTCGTTTGTCGTTTAGGGGGTCCGTTTCGGTTCGTTTCCGTTTTTTGTCAATTTTTGCAAAAAATTATTTTCGTTTTCGTTCATTTTGTTACCGTTTTGTTACCATTTATTTCAATTTTTTGTGATTTTTTTTAGCATTTAAAGCAGTTCAATGTATTGCCGTAACGAAAACGAAACGGACGACAAAATTTCTGGTGTTTCTGTTCGTTTTGTTTCATTTTAGAGACAAAATTCGTTTGTCGTTTCGTTGTGTAACGAAATGAAAAAACAAAAACGGAAACGAAAAATTGTTCATTTCGTGCCCATCTCTATTCTGAATACGTCAGATATATCTCCCTAGGCCTAAACAGCTCAGGCCCACTTCTTGCTGATAAATCACTTGAATAAATGGGCTGGACGGCTGCTAAGCAGCGCAGGGAGCACAGGGCGCCCTTTGCAACAGTTGGCAGAGACCAAAGTCCTCTTCCTAGGTTATTTTGAACTTGCAGTTCCCTCATCTCTGCCATTTTCAAGCTAACTGAGATATTTAAGGAGTGGTTTTTAATGCGTTCCACACCTTCAATGAATTTCCATTGCTGAGCATGAATTTGAACCTGGACTCCCTGTCCATCACACTGTCTTCTCCTTTGCTCTGGTTATCCCAGCAGTTTAGTAGCAATTAGGCCGTTAAGTCTTAAGCTGCTTGCTGGAGCCACAGAGAATTGGGAGGCTTCCCCGAGTTTCTAGGCAGGAAGTCTGCCGGGAAAGGAAGATGTTCTATAGTTGAATAGTTGAATGGTTTTATAGTGGCTTTATAGACCTATTTCCAGTTGGCACCAAGGCTCAATGGATCAGCAGGACCGAGGTTCCCTGCATGTTGCTAAATTTTAAGATTTATTTATTTATTTATTTTTGCATTTATATACCGCTCCCATTTCCCAAAGGGAACTCTGGGCGGTTCACACAAAAAGATTAAAAACAAAACATCAGTTAAAAAAAAAAGCAGTTGCAAAGGCTAAACAATCTGTTGTACTTGCCATAGCATAAAGTTACACCTGCAGATGTTCAAAGGGGGGGGGGGGTTAGACCCTGGCAGTCTGCAGGTCTGATTTTTACATACAGCTACGTAACTTAAATTTCATGACTTCCAGTCGCCCTGCATCTTCTCATTCTGCCAACCAGTCACCATCCATAGGCAAGCGTGCTCTCAACGAGACATTCCACATATGTCATTCTCCATTTGCATATATCACACTCCACATGGATCATTCTATGCTGCAGTGCTGAGAGCCAAGCTGTTTTACAAATGACGAGAAGGTGTTTCTTCATAATCGTCTCTTGTTTCATGCCAAAGCTGACAGAACTGAGAGATCAGAGAGAGCATGTTATGGGGTGGCGAGCTACTTCAAAACCCAGCCTGACATATATTATACATTTTACCCGGCATTGCCAAAACAACTCGATGCATTCAAGATGTGATGGAGAACATGGTTCTGTTGCTAGGACCGATGTAAGATGCAACTTGTAGTCTGCAGTGAATGGAATGGGATGGGAACCAGTTTGGCTTTGCCTGCCTGGAGAGCTCAGTGCTTTGGGTTGGGAATTCATTTCTGCATTGTGCCTCCTCAAAGTAGAGGCAGTCTATGTGGCCTTGGGCAAAGTACACAGTCCTAGGCTGCCCCCAGAGGAAGGGTATGGCAAACCTCTTTTGAGAAGAGGAAACAGAGGAGGGTGACCAGGATGATTGAGGGTCTGGAAGAAATGTCTTACGAGGAACGGCTTAAGGAACTGGGAATGTTTAGCCTTTCAAAAAGAAGGCTGAGGCGGGATATGATAGCTATGTTTAAATATTTGAAAGGATGTCATATGGAAGAGGGAGCTGGTTTGTTTTCCATGGCTTCAGACACTAGGACTCGGGGCAATGGTTTCAAAGTATAGGAAAAGAGATTCCATTTGAACATTCTGAAGAACTTCATGAGGGTTAGAGCTGTTTGGCAGTGGAATATGCTGCCACAAAGGAAGGTGCTGGAGTCTCCTTCTTTGAAGGTTTTAAAGCAGAGGCTGGATGGCTACTTGTTGGAAATATTGTGATGGGGGTTCCTGCATGGCAGGGGGTTGGACTGGATGGCAATTCAGGTCTCTTCCAACTCTGTGCTTCTATGATTCCAGGAGAAGGGATGGGCACCTTACAAAAAAGGGAAACAATTTTGTTGTTTTGTAACACGGTTTTTTCATTTTGTAACACAATGAAACAACAGGTAATGCTTTGTTATGAAATGAAGTGCTGATTTTTTGAAATTTTAAAATGAACCATTTCCTTACTATGTAAAATGGCTCCCTTGGGTCCTACGGGCACCAAATTTGATGCTTCTAGGACATAGGGGAGCCGTTTTATACAGTAATGGATCATAGAATCATAGAATCATAGAGTTGGAAGAGACCTCAAGGGCCATCTAGTCCAACCCCCTGCCATGCAGGAACCCCCATCACAATATTTCCGACAGATGGCCATCCAGCCTCTGCTTAAAAACCTCCAAAGAAGGAGACTCAACCACCCTCCGCGGCAGCATATTCCACTGCCGAATAGCTCTAACTGTCATTAAGTTCTTCCTAATGTTCAAATGGAATCTCTTTTCCTGTAGTTTGAAACCATTGCCCCAAGTCCTAGTCTCTGAAGCCATGGAAAACAAACCTGTTCCCTCTTCAATATGACATCCTTTCAAATATTTAAACATAGCTATCATATCCCCTCTGTCTTCTTTTAGAGAGGTAAATCATTCCCAGTTCCCTAAGCCGTTCCTCATAAGACATTTCCTCCAGACCCTCAACCATCCTGGTAGCCCTCCTCTGCACCCGCTCGAGGTTGTCAACATCCTTTTTAAATTGAGGCGCACAGAACTGGACACAGTACTGCAGGTGGGGATCGTTTTGTTAATGTTTTGTTTCCTTACATTTTTTGTAAAACTTCATTTAAAAATGAAATGAAACACAGGGGAAACAAAACAAAACAAAACACATTTTTTCTGATTCGTGCCCATCTCTACTTCTGAGTATTCTTTATAAGGAAACCCTGTAAAAGGTTGCCATAAGTCAGAACTGACTTGATAGCAAATGATGATGATGACTTTTGGTAGTGAAATGATTGCTCCAGTACTGACTTCTCATTTTCCTCCCTTCATCCTTGCTTTGTTTTCTATTCCTCAGACAAAATTTAAACCTTATTTTCCTAACATGAGACAAGGCATGGTAGATGAAACCAAATTTGAACACAAGAGCCAGCCATTTCCCAATCAGAAGTCCGCAAATTGGACTTAGTTAATTATCAGAAGTCCATCTCTTGTTTGCTCAGCCTCTAATCTTGCCAATTTTCCCTTCATAATCACTCAAGAATACCATCTAGGCAGCTGATGCTATATATAAGTGTGTGTGTGTGTGTGTGTGTGTGTGTGTGTGTGTGTGTGTGTGTGTGTGTGTGTGTGTGTGTGTGTGTGTGTGTGTGTGTGTGTGTGTGTGTGTGTGTGTGTGTGTGTGTGGATTGTGCCTTTACAGTCGTGACTGACTCTTCGTGACCCCATGCCCATGGAGTTCTCTTGGCAGGAATACTGGAGTGGTTTGCCAGTTCCTACTCCAGGCGCTTACAGCACCTGATATTCGTGGTGGTTGCCCATCCAAGTACTAACCAGGGCCAACTCTGCTTAGCTTCTGAAATCAGGCGAGATCAGATGTGATTAGGGCATCTAGGCAGCACTAAAATGGAGAAATGACATATGTCAGTAGTAAGACAAATATGGTCGGAATTAGGGCACATTAGCCAATAGCCAGTATTACAAAAATAGCTTGTATGCATGCATATATTTCTGGTTGTGATTATTATTTTTAACACCCAGGACAATTAATTTCACCCTTTCTTTTTTTGAAAATTTATTGACAAGGATTTTTTCCTCTAAAATGTTGTGCTTGATGTTGATCACTGCAGAGCAGAAATAGCAGCGTGTCCGACCTACCGCTTACAATGTTTATTGGCTGACAAGCCCTGTATGACATCAGATGCTTTGTCATTAGCACAGAAACCTCCCAAAAATGCTGGAAAGCTGCTAAAAGCAGATTTTGGGGGATCCAGGAGGGACAGTTCTGTAAAGCTTGCTTTGCATGAGATACTGCAACTTTAGATATGAAAGTACAGCAGGAGAACACACATCAAGAAATAGCAGTTCTGTTGAGCAAGGCACAGAAAACATTATACCAAACATTGGTAATCTGGTGTGAGATGGACCTTTGTGGGCCACACAGTTGGTTAAATCAGTTTCCAAACAGTTACAGGAAATATAATAAAAACTGCCATTTGTTGTACATATAATGGTAGTAGCATATATTTGAAGCACAGTCTTTGTGTGTGTGTGTGTGTGGCAGGGATTTTAAGTAGAACAGTCAGGCTCAGCTGGGAGAAATGCCCCTGGGGTAGAGTCTAGTCAGGAAATAAGTGGCAGATGCAGTAGCATAGGTGAGGTTCAGAACGTGCCTGTGGATTATCTAAGGATTATTTGGTATTTACTGGCAGTGTGGAATGGCTGAGAACAAAGCTTGTAATTATTGGAGTAATTACTCCGGAGACCAGTATTAAACAAAACAAAAAAGAACTTCCCTCTTTCTTAAGAAATCCCTTTAGGGTAGGAGGAACTTACTAGAGTGTTTTAAGCAAGCATCTGTGCTTGTAGGTTTGCTGCTGTATTTAAAATGAAAGAGCAAGCAAGAAGAAACAGGAAGAACTCTCTCAGGGAAAAGAAGTTAAGTCTAAGACGGTTACTTCATGTCCACTCTTGTCCCAGGAGAAAGTTCATTGCGTGTTGATGTTGGCCTCAGTCACGTGGTCTTCTTGCGGTTCTGTCCCTGTTCCCATGTACACACGGGCGTGATTGATGATACTGGCATGACTGTTTCTGCATGTCCTCATTCTGTGATCAGATGTGAAATTCCATGCCTTTGTTCTCAATTTTCCCCCCGGCCCAACCTTCCGTTTTTCGATGTTTCGATTCTCTGAAGCCTTGCCTTCAATGCGTTCCGATACCCTTCCAGCACAGGGAGTGGTGGAGGCTTCTGGGAATTGCAGTCCAGGAATATCTGGAGACCCACAGGTTGAGAACAACTGTTCTAGATCATTCATGAAGAGGTTGAAAAGCAGGGGTCCCAGTACTGAACCTTGGGGGACCCCACTCTTTACCTCCCTCCACTTGGAGAAGTGTCCATTTAGTGCTACTCTGTTTCCTGTCCCTTAGCCAGTTGCTGATCCAGGATAAGACGTGTCCCTTGATTCCATGACTGGCAAGTTTATTCAAGAGCCTTTGGTACGGGACCTTGTGAGCAGCCTTCTGAAAGTTCAGATAAACAATGTCAACGGGATATTCCTTATCCACAAGCTTGTTGACACTCTGGGTAGTGTAATAGATGTGGAAGATCAGCCATAGAAGCTCACTTGGAGTATCGCTAGTATATATTTGTTTAAAGGCTCACACACTTTAAAAAATCTTTCTAGAGCAGATGCAGGTCAAAAGTATCTCGATAGCACATAATACACACATCCACACAAGCCCATTTGATCTGAACATTGTTCCACTTTCTGCTTCTAATCTTTCGGCAGACCTGTTGTCTGTCATATAAATATGAGGTATATGTACATATCTTTCTTTGATGGACTACAATCCCTCCAAATTTTTTTTGTTTCCCATTTGTCTCTCCTGGGCTTTTGACTATTTTATCAACATAAAGAGAGAAAAGACCTTGAAACAAGAATGAAAGAAAGATTTCCTGCTTCTTTTTCTTCCCATTTGCCAATTGTACACATCCAGTCCCACCTGGGAGGTGTGTTTTCAAAAGATTTATCTGCATTCACAACTGCTCCTTCACATTTCGTTTCCTTCACCCCCTAAAAATGACCTTCAGGGATTTAGTAGCTTACCAGGTATAGAGATACAGTCTTCATCGATATATATTGCCTATATAAGTGTCTTCTTTTATCAAGCTTGAGGAACACTCTTCTTGTTTATTACTATCAAAAGACACAGGAAGTCATCTCTATGTTTTCAGATGAATATTTGCCAGAATAATTAATGTATATATGAGTAACTTTGAAACATTTCCTATGACTACGGATGCCTGGTATTTATACTAGCAGCAGGTAGAAGGCTTGTGCTATATGCTTATGCCTGCAAAACAGAGGTAACTTTCCAGGATGCTTGTAGCAAAATAAAAACAACAAAACAACAACAAAACCCCGCCATTTTTACATTTATCGTTTCATGGAAATCAGCTTAAGAACAGGACTGGAATACACATAAATTAAACTGGCTTATTGAAGGTGGTGTAGTCTCCTCCTTTGGAGGTTTTTAAGCAGACACTGAATGGCCATCTGTAGGTAGGGAGCACTGTGATGGAGGTTCCTGCATGGCAGGAGGTTGGACTGGATGGCCCTTGAAGTCTCTTCCAACTCTGTGATTCTATGAGGCCCCAAATTTGGCACCTAGGCATGGGAATCAGAAATGGGAAAGGAAAAGCAGTTTTATTTTTCGCTTACATTAACAACTGCATTTTTTGTCAAGTTGCTGGTTTTGCACTTATCTGTAAAAATAAAATAAATGGGTGCCATACATTTTGCAGCTGATTTCCACTTGAGCTATTGGGCTGCAGTGGGTGGAAAAATTCACAACATTTACCTGAATTTTGGGAGAGGGAGGGGGAACCCTCCCTTGCCAAGTCTTCTGTTCCTTTACAGCTCTAGCCCATCCTTCTCACCATTTAATCTTCTCACCTTTCCTACTAATTAACTCTCCCTCCGTTTCTCCCCCTCTTCCCTCCCCTCCCCTCTCCACCCCCCCCAACTCTATATACTACAGCCAATGGCTATCTAGGCTACAGCCAATCAATATATCCCATATTATACAGTATCTCACACCTCATTCTGCTGCTATATGTCTGAAGAAGTGCACATGTGCACGAAACGTCACAGTCACATCAAAATATGAAAGTTAGTTAAAATAATAAAATTATATTAAAAATATGAAAGTTAGTCTTTAAGGTGCCACATGTTTGTGTCTTTTGTTTTGTTTTTCTTGCCTGAAATTCTTGAAAATACTAACAGGGCTACCACGACAGGAAGTGGGAAATATTTCTGGGAAAATGTATCAAAACCTCCCAAATCTCTCTCCCTCCCCCCAAACAAAAGCAAAGAGATCAAGCCTGAGAGATCACGAGGACTGACTATAGAAAGATATTTCCCCCACAAGAAGATAGCAGAAGCTATTTCATGGAAAGGGATGGCAGGTGTCCAACTTGCATTCCAAACAATGAATCCTGAAACAGCTCATGTTGCTGGTAAAATTGTATATACATTTTTCTTCCTCCTCCATTTAGTCTTGTTTATTTTGGCTCAGTTCCCCAATCCGTTAAGGTTCTGTGTTCTGAAATATTAACTACCCTTCATTTCCCAGTTTGGCTTGATTTGCAGATTTGCAGATGAACATCCTCCTTTCGGCCAAGTCCTTTATCAAAAATGCTGGACAGCAACGTGAATGTTTAATAAGCTGTTTTGGAACTTTTTCCTCTATTGGTCTCAACTGTTTGTTTTCCCGGGACCTTACCTGTTCTTCAAAAATTCTCCAGAGGTATACCTAGGGTCTCTGAGATCATATTTTTAAATTCTGCTTGCATAAGGTGTACCACCATTTGGGAGAAGGTACTGGCCAAGTAGGCACACAGCATTTCTGAGCATTTCTCTATGCCAGGCCTGCACAACAGATAGACCACGGGGGTACCAGTAGCCCATGAAGGGTTCGAAAGTAGCCTGCTGGTCACCAATAAAAAGTGAGGGGGGATAAGTTATCCACCCCTTCCTCCCCCATCCCAAGGACAACCACTGCCCCAGCAAAGTTCTGGGTCTGCCAGCCCACTGTCTCAGCTGAGCGGGGCAGTTCAAGGGTCATGGCGTGGTCCATTGCTCCCCTTGCTGGCCAGATGATCGAGCGTGTGCAAGGGAAGTGTTTGCATGGTCAGCCTTCCCATAGGAATGCATTGAAAATCAATTAATCCATTCTGGAGGGAACAGATTTCAATGCATTCCTATGGGAAACTACTGTTCTACTTACAACGAGTTTTATTTACAAGCATGTGATTGGAATGGATAAAAATCGTAAGTAGAGGTATTAGTGTGGTAGTCCTCATGCACTTTGGGCCAGAAAAAAGTAGACCTCAGCCTGTTCAAAGTTGGACAACCCTGCTCTCTGCAGCAGACTGTCCACTTGTCAATCCTCTTGCTCCAACCGTAGCTGACATACTGCAGGATCTTACCGTCTTCTACTTCCACAATTGTTTTTGAAATCAGCTTTCTCAAAGTTCAGAGCTTTGCCTTTACTTCTCTTCAGCTTTCCATTTCCTTAGCATAATGATTCCCAAGAGGGCATGGTCACTTCCAGTCAAAGTTGCCCTTATCTTGTGCCCCTTGGAACCGTTCTTCTGTTAATTATTATCTGATCCAGGAGGGCCAATCCCATTGCTGTTTCTTCTGCCTTCTGTAAGGTTAGAATTGTCACCAAGGCAAGTACAGAGATAGATGAACCTTACATTTTTCACTAAGTTGGACTTCCAACAAGTATCAGAGTAACTCAAGTCTCCCCTTATACTATTAAATGTCTCTTGTTTGAAGGGCTTGGGTCCAAGTTACAGTATCTAAACCCAAGCCTGCTTGGGAATTAAGATCATAGGGCTGGCCTTTCTCTCAGTCCCACCACTCTCACAGGTATGCTTGGTGAGGACATTTTTATTTTATTTATTCATTTTGAATATTTTTGCCCCACTTTTCTCCTTAGGAAAGGACCCAACATGGCTTATAATAATGAGAGATAATATATAGTACAGAACAATTAATTAAGACATATTCAAGTTAAGAACAGGGAATTTTAACAGGCATCTTGGAACATTAAAAGGTAACATTAGAGCTATAAAGGGCACACAATAAGAAAAGAAAAATCCATTATGAGGGGTGAAAAGCAACATGGAAAACATTAGTGTTCTTATGAAATCAGTCAATGCAATCATGCATGGTAATCCGTCTAAAAGTCACGTAGCAGGTAGTCCATCATTCAGGGAAAGCTTGCCTGAAGAGGAAGGTCTTTGCCTGCTTCCAGAAAGACAGCAGAGATGAGGCAGTCCTGACCTCCAGTGGGAGAGGGCCTTCTCTGTCACCGCTCCCAGCCTATGGAAAGCTAGGCTGGTCCCATCTTTGCTGTACTTCCATAAGCAGGTAAAGGCTTTTCTCTTCGGACAGGCTTTTGCTTAATGACTGGTGGTCCAAGACAGTTTTAAATATGTTTTTTGTGCTCTGTTGTTTTTAAATGTGCTTATAGTATTGATTTTATTTACTATTTTAATATAATATGTTTGATTCTTTTTAAATATTTTATACTTACTGTTTTTGCGCTTGTAAATATTGGAGAAAGGCAGAGTAAAAACAAGCAAACACACGTCTGGCATTTTTATCTAGGAGGACATCACGCAAGTGTTCGGCCTGGCTTGGACGTCTGTAGTAAAGTCCTCTAGTGATGTCACTCATCCACCAGCCTTTGAGCCTCCAAGTCAAGGATCACCTCATAGGTAAGCTCTCGCAATGCTACATTTTCCCTCTTTCTGTTTAATCTATTCCTTATGCACAAATCAAACCATTTATTTCCTATACTCCAGTCATAAGTCTCATCCTGACATGTTTCAGATTTAACAAGTATTAAATCGCATTCTCCTTCCTGCATTAAGAGTTCAAACTCATCTTGCTGGTTTCCTCTCCTGTGTGCTTTGGTATAGAGACATTTTAAACTATGGAACATTCCCTCCAGTTGTTTCCTTAATTGGCTTTTCTCATCTACTTGTTGCTTTCCTGACCACAACTGCAGGGATGGATCACTGGCACTTTTATCTCCATAATTTTGTCAGAGACATTCTTGGTCTGAACGAGTAGCAGTGCTTCTATTCTTAAGGAATATTCATTCCTCTAACGTTCGGTGTAAAGATTTCATTGATATAATTGATTTTCCTTCTCTAAGGCAACTTAGGATTTTACTTCCGCTCATAGAAGGTTCTTCTTTGACCTTCTTACACTGAAACTTTTGGCATTCTCCAATATAGTTCTTTTCTTTCCCAACCACACTGTGAAGCAGCATTAATTGGCATGTTCTAATTGGTGGAAGGAGAAATGTAGCAACAAAACTTTTGTCCTAATTACTAGAGACCCACAGGGACACAATTATCTGGTAGAGATTCATTTTGGTTTCACTAATTACTTTAAGAATTGGCATCATAAGGAACAAAGCTATATTCAACAATTTTGGCTGTTTCTACACAATCCTTCTGCCTGTCAAAAGTAAAATGCTCCACATTGTTTTTGTACTAGTTGTCTTCTTCGGAAGCACCACCACTTGTTCATTCTGCCATTGTGGGGAATATACTGTATATCGTGTCTCAGCAAAATGAGAACATTCTAGTCAATGATGTGTGCTGTCATTTCAAATCTGATCTGTGATCATGAAAGACCAGTCTTTCAGGTATGAGTAGAAAAATCACTACTAAGGCTAGTGCCTTTAATTAAACACTTCCTATTAAGATTTGGCCTATTTTGCTTCTTCCTATTAGCAGGATTGGAGGATTACTTTAAAATTACTCTTAATTATTCAATTACTTTTCCACTGGTGTAGGATGCTTGCATCATTGGTTCATCCCCCTTTCTCACTTTTACAGCAAAGCAATTCTATTTCACTATAACAGTTAGTTTGTTTCTATCCCTTTTTTTCTTAAAAGAAACCAGTCATTACCTCAGTGACAATCTCTCCTATTTTGACTCTCTCTCCCTAAAGGTATAGGGGCATGGTGGCTCAGCGGGCTACAGCACTGAAAACTGTTGGCTACAAAGTCGGCAGTTCAGCGGTTCGAATTCTGTATGCCACACAGTGGAGTGAGCTCCTGCTGTTAGCCCTAGCTCCTGCCAACCTAGCAGTGTGAAAGCATGTAAATGCAAGTAGATAAATAGGTACTGCTGTAAAAACCAGGAAGGTACAACAGTGTTTCCTTGCCAGCCACATGGCCACGGACTTGCACAACACTGGCTCTTTGGCTTGAATACAGATATGAGCACCGCCCCTAGAGTCAGATACGACTAGCACACATGTGCGGGGGGAACCTTTACCTTTTACCTTTAAAGCTATAGTCCACCATTCTCTATATTAATACACACTCATAAAACACATTGAGCAGTAGCAGGAGATCTTTAAAAAGCTGACATGCAGTCTTCAGTTGCTTAAAAGTTTAACCACAGAGTCTTGTAGCTAAACTGAAGTACTGAAGCCAAAACTGCTCACAATCCAGGTTCAGTCCTTGGCAGCCAGCTTGAGGTTAACTCAGACTTCCATCCTTATGTTGTTAAGCTTGCTGGGAGCTGAGAGGGGACAATGGGTAGCCTGCATAATTAAATCACAAACTGTCCAGAGAGTGCTTTAAGCACTATGGGGTGGTATATAAGCAGCCCACTTTGCCTTCTGCTTTGAAGTTAGAAATGTAAGGCCTGCAAACATTTAAATTCCCATCAATTTAAAAACAGTAGCCAAACTCTACTTGATTTCCCTCCAGTTCTTTAACTTTCTCTGTGCTAATGCGTCAGAAGTATAGTACAGTATAACATTAAGTCCTTGTCATAATGTTTAGTTGTCAGAGTTCAGTGGCATCGGTTGAAGCCTGAAAAATGATATGATTGGGAAGACATCAGTCAGATAAGCCTCCCTTGAGGCTTTCCTGCACTGTAAATTTTTGTTGCAGGTTCTACATAACTCATTTGTCATCTTCCTTCAGGTAACATGACAGTGCCACAGCCCATAGATTGGGAATTAGCTATGCTCTTATGTCATCTTTAATGGAAAGAGCAAAACAATATTCCATCCTTCGCAGGGTCTGTAAGTTATAGAAAATGTATTGCTTTTGACATTTCAAAGTGAAATTTTTGAGAAAGAGATAGGAGATTCCTTGGAAATGATTTTGACTGGGTTAGAAAGAACTTGTGGAGAGGGTTTGCCAGGAATGTATTGGAAGATGTCAATTATTCAAGAAAGAACAACAGAGAATATTTATATGCAGATATTATAGGAGACAAAGCAATAGCATTGAATTCATGCAACCTCTCCAGCAATCATATTTACTCTGTGGACATGCGTAGAAACTAATGAAAAGCAAGGTATGAAGATACTTCAGGCACGAAAACATTAACAATGCAAGAGTGAATAATAAATATTTTAAATTAGCTGTTCTTTTCCTATCTGCTCTCTAATGAGAATATAATTAAGCTTAAGATGTAGATTTAAGATCTCTTAAAAGACTCAACATGATTTTTTTTACAGTGAAATGGGGGTAAACTTTTAATTGTTTTCCTTTTATTGTGGTTTTCTTTGTTCCATCATATTTTGAGTAGCTGGTTTAAATATTTAAAGGCTTGTTGTTCTTATCTTGTGTCCTGAATCAGCTGCTTCAGAATAATGTACAGCTTTGTTTTCAGTCTGGTGCCAGCAACCTGTTTGTTTCTTGAGAGTTTCATTAACGTGGAGAGATTGTGAGAAACAGGTTATAGTCAGAAAGGGATCGTGGGAACAATAATTTCTTTCTGGGAAAATGCGGCAGCCATATTTCATGTCATTATGTCGAAGAATTAATAATGAAAATGGTACTGAACTCAGGAAGAAGTAAACAAAAAATATGAGTAAGATGGCAAAGAGCATCAATTACGTAACAAGATAAATCATGTATTTTAACAGTGATCTGACTCCCCCTGTATGAATAGGAAGAAAGATGAGGCTGCTGAAGATTTAATATCCTCTAACTCAGTAGTTCTCAACCTGTGGGTCCCCAGATGTTCCTGGACTGCAACTCCCAGAAACCCCTTCCAGCACGGCGAGTGGTGGAGTTTTCTGGCAGTTGCAGTCCAAGAACATCTGAGGACCCACAGGTTGAGAACCATTGTGTTAGAGTATGCAGATCAATAGTCTCAGAATGCAGTATGTCAGTCACACTGATCTGACTTACTATTGGTCTGTCTATACTAATATACTTTTATGATCCTCCTTTCTGAAAGGACTGCCGGTTAAATAGACAAGAAATGACAGTTTTAATCTCTCCTCATGGCTGTTGAAGTGGAGAGTCTTACCTTCATGCATACCATCCAGCTGTAAGGGATGATGGTGGAACACATATAGGAGCTTTCTTCAGTACAGACTGTTTAATGTGGAATATTTATTTTCTTTTTAAAATTTAGTAAACCCTTTTTGGACTTTAATGTGACTCATTATTTAATCGGGGGAGAGGGGTGCTAATTGGTCTAAGCAATAGTAAGACCTCTGACACTAACAACCAAGAACAATGGAATGATGTGAGTTATTCAGAAAAGAAAACAGGTGATTGTGGGTATGATCATATGGGGGAATAGATTTATTAATTTACCACATGGCCATAACACAACACCTATATCAACAAACTGCCTTCAAAACCAACTCCCCTCTTTCTCTCCCCCTTCCACTATCCACTCTCACGCCAGCTCTGTCTCTATGGGAATTTACAACCGAGTTTGCATGCAAATACGCCTACATACAACAGCCAATGAATATTTGGCATGAAACATATATTCCATTACATATTATATTTCACACCTCATTCTGCAGCTATATGTCTGAAGAAGTGGACGTGTCCATGAAACGTTACATTAAAATATGAAAGTTAGTCTTTAAGGTGCCACATGTTTTGTGTCTTTTGTATCTTTTGGTTTGTTTTATTTTTCTTTGATTTTTGCCTGGAATGGGGGAATAGATTGTATTTTGGTCTGCTTGTAGGGCAGTTGGGTGCAATATGTTTTCCAATGAATCATAGAATACCTTGGACAGCCAGAGTCACTAATGTGGCCGGCCATATTATAGCATATGAATAAAAAGCTAGAAATTCTAAATACTATAAAAAAAGAAAATTGCAATACTTTGGTCACATAATATATGCAATAATAAATACTGCTTCAGGTTATCCCTCAAGGAAAAATAGTCGGGAAGTATGGCCCGGGGCATAGAAGAACATTCTGGATTAAGAATTTAAGTCAATGGTTCACAGTGAGTACAACTTCTCTAGTTAGAATAGTTTTCGATAAAAAACAGATTGTGCTACTGATCACCAATGTTCTATGAAGACATGGCACCTGGAGAATAATAATCATAGAATAATTGGGTTTGAAGGGGCATATAAAACCACCGAGTCAACACCTTCTTCAATGTGGGAATCCAAACCAAAGCCAATCTGAAAAATGGCTGTCCATATGAGGAATTGCACTCCAAAATTCCATGCCCAAGGTAGACCTTTTTTGGTCTATATGTAGAGGTACTCCTTTTTGGGAAGCAGGAGAATGAAGAGACGTTTTAAAGAAGATTTGCTCCCTGCAAAGGAGCCCTTTCTGATGCGATCAGATGTGCCTTTTCAGTCATCTGATCACACCCTTGATTCAAGCTTTATTTTAAGGTGAAAGTTTATTTCTTACAATTAAACCTGCAGTTCCATGTGGGATTTCATCAACCATATGTGTTTTAATTGGCTTGCAAATTAACCCCATGGTTACCACGCAGTGGCTGGTCTCAAAACAAAGTATGTAAAACACAAGATGATGGTCAAGGAAAATCACATGATGTAATAGAAGTCTTTTCTTTTCTACAAATGTGGTAAATGTAGTTGTATGTAGAAAGAAAGAAACTTAGATAGAATACCTCCTAGCAGCAAGTAGTAAAAAATATATGAAAATAAGTAAATAAAAATGATGGCACAATGCCATGTGTTTCTGCCAAGACAAAAATCTCCATGCTTACTTTTATATATGCTATGGCAATGAGGTCTTAATGGTTGGCTGAAATCCAACAATTTATGCATAAACAGAGTCACTATATCTTACACATTACCTTCTCTTGTGGAGGTACGTTATGAACACCATCCTAAACCAAGAATGGAGATGTTTATTCATTTTACTTGGCTAGCAACATTACAACATTTGCTGAAGACAGCTTGCAAGGAGAAAATAAGAGATTTTTTTCAGGCAACAATTCCATTTCTACCATATGTTCATATTTGAAAATACATACTTTTCAGAGAACAATGTATGTGCCTGCTGTGATTCTTAGGCAACACTTCAAAATAACACAAAAGAAGGTCATGCACATAAAAAAATCTGTACTCAAATGAAGATACTATGAATACATAGCAGAGTATTACAACCAAAGCAAGATCTGCTGTTCCAAAGGGAGACTGTAATGTTGTAACAGAACAGACCCCTATTTCTTCTAGTATGCTTAGTTTCAGCTCCTCCATACTTAGTAATCCCCTTTGAGGGAAAAATACTGCATGCATTGTTCTTCTTCTTATGCTCAAGCAGTTAACCAGCTGTAAGGACAGCTAGGCAAGTAGTGTTGGCAAGTATGGGATATCTTGACCTAGGACTCCAAACCCATAAAGAAACAGTAAGTTCTCTAGATAAGAATCTAGAGACATTTTTATCCTCTGAAAGAACTTACTATAGCCAGAGTGGTGTCAGAGCAACACAAGGGCACATATGCTGACATCAAAGATGGCAACATGTGACAGCTTGTGAATGCACACTATCTGCAAGGTACAGAATGTAACTGGTACCAAATTTTCTGGGGAAACCAGAACCCACCCATTCTTGCTAAGTGAAAAAAACCTGTAACCTTATAAATACAGGTAAGCTTCTATATGTTTTTTCAGCAGCCTTATCTGACTTTGGCTTCTCAAGCCTTACAAGACTGTATTACTTTTTATTTGTTCCTCAAATACCTTGCTTGCGTTGGTTACTTCCTACTGCTCCTACAAGACCTTGCCAGAGGAACAAATAACCTATTTAAATTATTTTCCTAAATCCCTTTTACAACATAGGATTACATCTTATTTATGTTATTCATTTATTTTATTTTTATACCACACCATCTGGCCAACAGTCTCTCTTCTCTCAGCCACAGATAAAACTCCTAAGTGGGCCACAACTGATTAAGTAGAAAATAAATTTACAGTAGGACTCCCATTTCCACTACTTCAGTATCTGCAGTTTCACTTATCCATGATCTAAAAATATTTAAAACAAACCTAGAAAAACTATTTTCACATGTATTACCCTAACTGGCCATTAGAGGGAGGCAGAAACTGTGATAGGAATACTTCTTACGGCCTTTTCACACGACCCCTAAGATCCGCTGGTCCCTTAAATTCGGACCAGAGATCTTGGGGGTTCGTTTCTGTTCCTGCGTCCCCACCCCTCAGCACTTCCTGCTCCTGTCGGCGTGAGGGGAGGGAGGGAAAAAAGGACAAAAGAAGCCTTTACTAACCTGCCGGTGCCGGTCAAAGTTGCCACGAGCCCCGTTACTTCCTGGTTCCTTCTCAAGGGGCTCTTAAAGGGGTGGGAGGCAAAAAAACAACAGACAAGCGAGGAGAGCCCGGCACTCTTATCCGCATCAAATATTTTTCACTTCCAGAGAGAAGATACAAGAAAAGTGTGCTGGGTCGCGCTAAAGTGGGCGGGGTCGCATTTAATTGTCTGCAAACTCCGGAGCTGGTGGGGAAACATTTTAAATCTCTGGAGCTTGCAGCCATTTGCGGCGGAGCTTAGGGGTCGTGTATAAAGGCCCTTAGTGAAGTACTGTATAAGCATGGTCTCTGGTAATGCAGGTGGAAATAATTGTTCTGTCTTTTCCCTCTTTTACCATGCATCCCCTCTCTCTTTTTCTGTTACTGGAATTTTCAATATCTGCTGAGGCTTGGAATCAATCCCCAGCAGATATGGGCATCCTACTGTAAACACTGACTTAACCTCTAACTTTTCTGATATGCAGTGTGCCATGTTTCTATGTCCAAGCATGTATGGTGAGGACATGAAAGAGGACCTTCTCAGTGGCTGCTCCCAAGCTGTGGAGTGTATGTGGCAGAACTGCCTTTGAGTGGGCGGCTGACATAAGAGTTGGGAGAGGGAAGAGCATTCTGCAAAAGGTGAGTGAATAGTTGCCTTGGGGAGGTGGGGAGGGAAGTGCGCAGCCACCATGGAATGGGCCAGTTAGCAGGAGAGGCTGGAGAAGGAAGGGTGTGTATTCAGCAGAACATCTGCGTAAACGCCGTGATGAATTGGACTGGACTTCCAAACCGAGGTATGTACTCATCACTTGTGGCAATTCCAATTGTCCCACAGTTTCAGTCGTATTATTCTTGGCCGGAAGCTTCCTAAAGTAGCTAAGTGAATATGAGATGGGTGGGTGGGAGTCGATAAGACAAGAAGTATCTGATGGGAACCTCAGGCATGTGAGCTTTGAAGAATAGCTTAAGATAAAGCAAAACAAAGCAAAGTGTTCTGCTTATATACCGCCCCATACCACTTCGAGTAGTCTCTGGGCGGTTTACAGTTTAATTAAGCAGGCTACACATTCCCCACCCCCCACCCCCAGCAAGCTGGGTACTCATTTTACCGACCACGGAATGATGGAAGGCTGAGTCAACCATGGGATACCAGGGATTGAACCCCAGGTCGTGAACACAGTTTTACCTGCAGTACAGACATTTAACCACTGCACCACAAGGGAAACTGGAATAAGATTTGACTTTCTGAGGGTCTTGGCCTTGTAGGAGGGCTACTGGGACATGAGTAGATCTGCCTTATTTTCTAATCTGGCCTTTGTGTTTGGGATGTTTCCTTTTCCATGTGCTGATGCTTCAGATTTCATGATCTCGAGACTAGACTATTGTAACACGCTCTACATGGGGTTGCCCTTGACTCTCCTTCGGCGACTGCAGTGGGTTCAAAATGCAGCTGCCAGACTGGTGGCGGGTGTGCGTTGGTTCAACCACATCACCCCAGTTCTGGCTCGCCTGCATTGGTTGCCCGTTGCGTCCCGAATCAGATTCAAGGTCTTGGTTTTGATTTATAAAATCCTCCATGGCCTAGGACCTGACTACCTGGCAGAGTGGATCGACCAGTGGTCAACATCGGCCCATCCAACTAGGTTGTCGCGGGCGCATATGCTGCGGGTGGCCACACCCAGGGAGGCTCGGAGAACATCCACCCGTACCCGAGCCTTCTCTGTGGCTGGCCCCACTATGTGGAACTATCTCCCCACAGAAGTGTGCATAGCAGAGTCCCTGCCAGCCTTCTGGAAGGCATTAAAAACTCTCCTTTTCTGGGAGGCATTTGGTGACTTAAAAAAAAAAGCTCCCCCCCCCCGCCATCTGCTATTTTCTGCTATTTTCAGTTGTTTAGTTTTGTTACTTGTTTTAATTGTCTTATTTTAATTGTTGCTATTGTTATATTGCCTTTGTTGTGAACCGCCCAGAGTTCCTTCGGGAAGACGGGCGGTATATAAGCCCAATAAATAAATAAATAAATAAATAAATGATAACATAGCTCAATTTACACACACACACACACACACACACACACACACACACACACACACACACACACACACACACACACACACACACACACACAGAGATCTTATAAAAACAACTAATGAACACAACTCTACGAACACCACATATCAACGTCTACCCGTTTCAGTTCCTGTGGTATATATTACACAGTACACAATCCTTAGGAGATATCATCTCAACAAAGGCTCTTAAATTACTGTTTTCTTTTAACAAAATTACTCTTGACTCTATCTAAGCGTCAGCCTTTCATCCATGCTGAGAATCTTTCCACCCCCTCACAGGAATGTGGAATCTTGCCCCTTCTCCCTTATCGGTAGTCAATGTGATCATTTCAACGTCTGAGTTGTGCCTTCTGATCTTTGTAGAGCAGAGCAATTGAGACATCCGTCAATGCAAAGTTGATGCCAGTTCCTGCTGCCGTGATCCCGCAGGGTGTGCATATGCCAGAGATCAATGCAACCACTTGATAAAGGATTATAACAAATATGACTGAATATGCAAAACTACAAAAAGCAAAGATATAACGGCCAGCTCATCCTATCCCTTTCTGCAGAGATGAAAAGGATTGTCAAAAATGCCCCCCAAAAGTTTAGAAAATTGTTATTCCCTCCTTAGCCCAATTTAAGCTGATACTTGAATACTGCAAATCTTTTTTGTATGTGTGTTGAGAGCCTGAGGCAGGTAGAGGAAATTGAAGGTTTGCAATCTTGCAGTGGAAGCATGTGAATAACAGATAAGACATACTAAAACTGCAAGATCATATATTTGATTGGAACCTTTCTTGGCATGATAAATACTGTATGGTAATTTTCAACTGATATACATGCTCTGGCTATTCATGTGGAACATTCCTTGTTTACCTCTCTTGAACTGCTAGTAGTGGATGCATGAATAAGTGCCAAGCCTACAGAGGCTATTTCTGACATCTTAACAAGAAAAATTAGTTACAGTTTCAGCAAATTGCCCAAGACCTTCAAGCTATTTCCCTTATCTTTTATGTATAGACATTTTTCTAGAATTCCTTTTTTTAGAGAATGCAGCAAGAAATTGCTTTGGGTATCTGCTCTATATTAAAAGGACTTTTAAAGAAATTGTTATTTAGTATGATTAAAAAGGGCCATCACATTTTGAGATGTTTCAGTGGAATACATAGAAAGCTTGTGGGGGCTACCCTAAGGGTCTCTTTTCTCCTATTTTGTCAGTGTCAGAGGGAGCTCCACCCCTGGAAAAAAATGGAACAGAAGAGCTGACAATGCACCATACATGCAAGTATTTATCTGTAAAAGAATTTCTTCCAGAAGGAAATCTCCCAAAGACTTTTCCTATCCCTAGTTCTACTGAGCAATTTGTCATGATAAAAAATGTAGAAAGATGGTCAAAATGTCCTGGTGGAACAAACTAATGTGCTTGCACTTCAGAATGGCATTTCCCCCTATATTTGTAAACATTGTTCTTAGCTTTAATACTGAAATTAAATATTGTTAATGATGTAAGATGACTCTTCACACTCATTGTTCTTAACTTTAAATATTATCTTTAATGTGTTGGTAACTGTTGCATACTTATTGTTTCCAACTTTGTATATAGTTATTCAGTACTGTAAGCCTGGGTTCTTTCAAAAGAAAAAGTTGGGGTACTGCTGCTGCTGCTGCTGCTGCTGCTGCTGCTGCTACTACTACTACTACTACTACTACTACTACTACTACTACTACTACTACTACTACTACTACTACATTCCTTTCTTCTTTAGGATCCTGACTTTTGTTACCTTTCACTTTTTAAATTAAAGCAAAGTGATGAGGCAATAAATCAATGGCTCCATTAAGTCAAGTACATCAAAAGAAAGTAACCAACAGTAAGTGTTCTGCTTATATCTGCTACTAGAATAGTTTTTCTTTTTCTAAAAAAAAATGAGAGTAGAAAACATGGTGGCAATGCTGCTGACATTAAACAGGGGCAGAAAAGTATATCAATATTACTATCCACACCTGTTGAATTGAACAGATTTAAACTAATTTGTACGTGAGTTATTTTTAAAAGCCCTGGCTGATTAGTTAAAAAAAAAAACACCTCAATTTGGAGAACAGAGAAAATCATTTTCAATACCGCGTCGTGTGCATGAGAAATTAGAATTTGATTTAAATCAGTAGTTCTCAACCTTCCTAATGCCGCAACCCTTTAATACAGTTCCTCATGTTGTGGTGACCCCTTGCCCTGCTTTGAAGAGGCCACAAGCCACCTTTGGCAGGCCACTGCCGCAGGTGCCATAGAGAACGTCCCTCTATACAGGCACCCTCAGCCAATCGCAGCCTCCGGTGCCATTGACTGACATCCCCTCCAACTTATCAAGCTGTAACTCACTCTTTCCCCCTTCCTCCCCCCCCTCCTCCAGACCCCAGCCGTTTGTGCCTTTTTCTTCACTGGCTCACGGTGACCCCTGTGAAATGGTCGTTTGACCCCCCAAAGGGGTCCCAACCCCCAGGTTGGGAACCACTGATTTAAATAATGCTTAAATCAACAACTGCAGTTATTGTTGCCAACAGAACTGTGCCCTCCAAGTTGTAACTGTTGACATGCCAGAGTGACAAAGAATCATAAAGTTGGGAAGGGCCTACAAAGGCCATTGAGTCCAACCCTCTGCTCAAGGCAGGATACACTCATAGTACAGTATATCTGACAGGTGATTGTCTAGATTTCTTTTGAATGACTCCAGTGATGGAGCACTCACTGCCTCTCAAGGTACAGTAATTGGTTTCATTGCCATACTGCTCTAACAAGATGTTTTTCTTGATACTGAAATTTGGCTTCCTGTAACTTGAGCCCACTGCTCTGTTTTCTGCATTTTGGGTTGATTGAGAACAAATCTTGCCCCTCTTCTGTATGACAGCCTCTCAAGTACTGCATTTGAAAAGTGCCATCGTGATTTCCTTCAGTCTCCTTTTATCAAGGCTGTCTTTAGAGGCTGTAATGTTCTGATTCACAAAAAACACTGTCAGAATATTTTAGCTTTCCAGGACACTCTGGCACTGATATTGAAATGGCTATTGTAGAAAAATAGAGTTTCAAAGGGAAATTTAAGTTGATACCTGAGCTGGATCTATTCATAAATTAACTGCAGTGTTTAGCTAGAGGCTTAAACAGAGACCAGAGCTTCTTAGCACACTATTTAAAAATAAGCTTGCATTCGCAGCAGTGTTGCTCATAAGCACAAAGTTGCACTTTTTAAAAAACAAATCTGTTGCTTCAGCACAACCTGCGCTTTCCTGAGATAACTCTTTGCTTCAAAATCTCAAAGCCTACCTGTTTTGCATTAACCTACAAACACAAAATAGTAACTAAATAACCTACCAATTGGCATTTTTGTATCTCATTTCACTCTGTTCCAGCCATCACAACACAAACATTGCACTGTGGCCAGAATCTTGTTAAATACATATGTCAGTATAAGTCAAACAGGACAAATCTCAGCAATAAATTACTGCTGGTTAAAATGTTAATGCTTGCATTCCCTTTTGCACACCAGGTGCATGGCATGGCTTGCAACAAATACTCCCATGTTCACTTCTTAACTAGCAACAAATTGCCAGTGAAATATACACTATTTGATTTATGTCAGTCTTATGTAATTATTCTGACAAGTGTTTATACAATTCATGATTTAAGTATGGTATGAGAGCCTGTGTAGTGTAGTGTATTGAGTGAAGGACTAGGAGTTAGAATATCTGAGTTCAAATTCCTGTACAGTAGTGGGGGAGGTTGGCAACAGGAAAACAACTCCTTAGATATCTCATATACCATGGAAACTCTCTTAGAGCCTTTGTACACGACCCCTAAACGCCGCAGCAAATGGCTGCAAGCTCCGGAGCTTACAATGGTTTCCCCACCAGCTCCGGAGTTTGCAGGAAATTAAGTGCGACCATGCCCACCTAAGCGCGTCCCAGCGCACTTTTCTTGTACCTGCTTGAGGAGGGTGAAAATCGCCAGGTCCGGATTTAATCTGGTCAGTGCGGGGCTCTCCTGGCTTCTGTTTTTTTTTTCCTCCTCCTGCCCCTTTAAGAGAAGGGGCGGGAAGAAAAAAAAGCAAACAAAAGAGAAGGAATCAGCACGACGGAGCTCCAGCAGCTTCTCCGAGGTGAGTCTGCATTTCCCCCCCACTTTCTTCCTCCCTCCCCTCAGCAGACAGGTGCGGAGTGGTGGGGAGGAAGGAAGAGCAATGAACCCCTAAGATCTCTGGTCCGAATTTAAGTGGCCAGCGAATCTTAGGGGTCGTGTGAAAAGGCCCTTAGAGTTACTATAGGTCACTTATGATTTGAATGGCAAATAACATATAGTATTGCAGGCAGTGGAAGAACTGGATTACAATCCTCAAAACCTCATACAGCATGACAGCCTTATATATGGGGGAGCGGTTCTGGGACCCCCGGATAGCAAATCCACAGATAAGCGCAAACACTCTTATTCGAGGATAATGATGGTGGCAGGGGTGCTGGGGTGCAAGCTTTTTGCCTATGACACCGCCCAAGCGATTGGTAGTACAGTGGTAAGGAGGGCTTGGCATTGGCAAGCTTGCTTTGGTTTTCTTCTCTCCTTGCCTCCGCCAGCCAGATGCACTCTTCGCCGCCGGGCTCTGTGGCCAGCTTGCGGGGGCAGTGGCAGTGGCAAGGAGAAAACAAAAGAAAACTTAACAATGCTGAGCCCACCTCCCTGCCACCGGCCAGCCACCCTCTTCACTGCCGGCCTCGGGGGGCAGCCTGCGGTGGCAGTGGCAGCGAGGAAGGCTCAGCATCGGTAACCTTTCTTTTGCTTTCTTCCTTCTTTGCTGCCGGCAGCAGCAACCATCCTCTTCACCGCTGGCTTTGCAGCTACTGTTTGCGACAGTAGCCTGCTTTACGGCTACTGTTTGTGAAGTATCCTGGTTTGCAGCTACTGAATTTCAGGGTGGGAGTGAATATTTACTCTTAAAGTGTAGCAGTGATCATAATAAACAGTAGGCAATCCTGAATGCTTTTGAGTGTGTGATCCGTTTCTCATCTAGCACTTTAGATTCTAATCCTACTCTATGGAGTTTTCTAGAAGAAAAGGCAGTGCTTGTAAAGAATGAAATCTTTATAGTGATCTGTCCGTACCAGTTTGGTACTCTATTAATAGATACTTCAATTTTTGTTAAAAAGAATAGATATAGTCAACAGGCATACATTCATACACTCAACAAATATTATCCTATTATTAAAACCCTGTTGTGAGCATTTTTTAAGCTGCAGTACAGGCATTTAACCACTGTGCCACAAGGCTCCTAGCATCCTTGGGGTTAAGGAGGTCTTTAAATCAGAAGAGTGAATGAGAGGAAGTTTTAAACTAAACTAAAATAAAGATTAATGTTGCTGAGTGATGACATCATCACCATTTTAGCTGCATACCTGCACCAGCTGGTATGTATACTGAGAAGGAGTATCAAAATTCAATGAGATTTACTTGGACATACTATAAGATGAGACTTATTAAGAAAGATAAAACATTTCTTATGTTGACAGGTTTGGACCTGAGAGATTTATTCTTTATTGACAATAATACTAGGGAAAGTTGAAGGCAGTAGGGGAAGAGGAAATCCAAATGTGAAATGGACTCATTATAAAAAGGAAACAATACCTTTTTTTTGCAGGACCTCAGCAGAGCTGTTAATGATAGGGTTTTATGGAATTAATTAATTAATTAAATGAAGTAATGAATTCATTAATTCATACATTCACCATAAATTAGAAGCAACGACCAAAACAAAACAAAACAAACAAAAGTCTGGGTACTTGGAATGCAGCCAAAGAAAATATACCAGCTAAAGAAGGTTTTTGTTTTTCTTGGGTTGGAGGGAGAAACACTTCAAGCTAATAATAATGCAACACTTTTCTATTTCCCCCCCTGCTATTTTGAATCCAATATTGTTAGACTAAATATGTGGCAGTGAAGAATAGGCTCAGATGTTGTGCTTTTTGATGCTAATCTGCTTCTATCAATTTTTTTCATGCTTTTAACCAGCAATACTGAAAACATGTACTGTTTTGGGCACACTGAACAAAAGATTGCGGGGATAAAAGACATATGATAATTTCATTATGTTTCTTACTTTGTGCAATACTCCCAAACTGATATTTAATAGAAGATTTTGTACAATCTTATTTTGCTATTCATGTCTGTGCATCCCACTTACCAAAACAGCCAGAAAAAATGTGCTATCTTTGAGAGCAAACACAGCATTTGAGGAAGGAAAAAAATTAGCCACAGATTGACAGAAAAAGCAGGAAGACAAAAAGGTTTCTCACAAGAAAGGGAAAAGGGGAGGTGTGATAGTGGGTCATTTGCTTCTTTTAAAGTTGTATTTTCATTGCTTGTGGGTTGAAAAGGTGGGAAACTCCACCCTAAGATTTCAGAGTCTCCTTTCCCCAGTCTCCTATGGTGTTTTCCTTTGGATGGAACAATAAGGAAACTGAAAAGAACCAAGAAAGAGTTCTGGGCAACAATAGGACTAATAAATTTTCTTTGCCATAAATGTTCAAATAGTGCAGCCCACTTCTGTAGGGACTTTGCAGTCTGTTGTGTCTCACTTAATTACTGGCTGAGTTTTAATCAGAAACTTTGCCTCAAAAATGGAAGACTATGGATGTGTGGCCACTGCGTCATGGACAAAAAGGAGGTCTAAGATCAACAAAAAGGAGAACATAAAAGAGGAGGACAATTTTTCATGAAATTTCTATATGTGGATTTATAATACAGTGTACAACCAGCATTACAATGAAACATTATTAATGTAATTCAAGTGGAAATACACAACTGCTCTCCATATCGAACATGACTGTGACTAGATAAGCACCTTGAGGCACAGCACTGAGAAAAAGATGGGATATAAATCAAATGAAAGAATGGATGAATGAATGAATGAATGAATAAATAAATAAATAAATAAATAAGGCATAATGCTTAACAAGTCCCTGAAATGCCCTGTGTCTTGCATTTTCTGCACCTTACTTAAAATGACTATAGATAGATAGATAGATAGATAGATAGATAGATAGATAGATAGATAGATAGATAGATAGATACTGGGTCACAGTTGAAATATCTTGATAGGCAACTATCAGTTATTTCAAAAGGGTTGTCTGAAGAAATGCTTTTAGAATAGGCACCCCTGGGACCAACTTCACATCAGAAATTCATATGGAACTGACATGCTCTTCCACATCCTTCCTACGGTTCACTACCAGTAATTGTATAAATGGGTGCAGACGGTGTCTTTTCTTACAACAGCCCCCCCTCCCAATTGTATTTTATAAATCAGAGAACTAGGTACATTTAGCCATCATAGCTTCTACTTCCCCTACTTAGGCAGGAAAATTCACTTGTGGCCCAGAATGGCCACTTATGTCCTACCTAAATAGAGGACATGCATCACCAGCTCTTAGGACTTGCCTCCCTAAGCCAGGTAATATGGCTACCCTATAATAAAAGCAAGTAACCCAGTCTGTTTGGGCCTTTTTACACGACCCCTAAGATCCGCTGGCCACTTAAATTCGGACCAGAGATCTTAGGGGTTCCTGCTCTTCCTCTGTCCCCACCCCCCTCCGGACTTCCTCGTTGCTGGCTGCCTGAGGGAAGGAGAAAAGAGAAAGAAAAGAATGCCTTCTTACCTCCATTTTGTTCCCGGCAGCATTCAGAGCTCTTAAAGGGGCGGGGCGCAAAAAAAGAACAAATGGAAGCCAGGAGAGCCCCGCACTCACTATCCTTACACCGGATCAAATATTTGTCACCTCCAAAAAGGAGGTACAAGAAAACTGCTGTTTGGTCTTGCTAAAGTGGGCGGGGTCGCACTTAATTGTCTGCAAAGTCCGGAGCTGGTGGGTAAACATTTTTAAGGTCCGGACCTTGCAGCCATTTGCGGCGGAGCTTAGGGGTCGTGTATAAATGCCCTTTGTTGACACATGCTTCTTCTTTATCGATCTAAGCCAGCACTGTCCAGTTTGGATAATCCAGGGACTACAACTCCCAGGAACCCTGACCAGCACAGTTGGCAGTGAAGGCTTCTGGGAAGTGCAGTCCAAGAGCATCTGGTTCATCCAAGGTTGGGAACCACTGATCTGAACAGCTCATTTACCAACCAGTTTAAATGCTGGAAAGGTGATTTTTTTTCAGAGCTTCCCCCTGTATTTATTAATAATGTTATGTGAAGCCTAGTAGTGCAGTCACCATGTCCAGTGCTTTTTTAAAACGTTATTTTTATTTTTATTATATTACTGTATTTTGTTTATTGAGAAAGGCGGATTAAAAATACTCTAAAATAAATAAATAAATAAATTAGAGTTTACTTTCATTGCGTTGTATTCATCAGTTTTAACCGCCCCTAGTGATCGCGTTGCCAGATAGGCAGTATAAAAATCCAATATATATTTCCCCCCATTCCTATGGTAATAAAGGGTATGATTCATGTTTCAATTCAGAGAGGTGAGTGTTTGGGAAGCACGAAGCGCGCCTCTGCAGTCTCATCCTAAAGCCCTCCTCCTTCCTTCACCCCAAAGCCATATAACCCGTTTGACGCCCCTCAAGGGCTTCAGCTCAGAAAGCAAAGGACAACCACCATTCCCTCTTTGCCCCGCGCGCTTTTGACTCGCTCTGAGATAAAAAAAGAGCGAGCCCGCGACGATTAAATAGCGACTTCAATAGAAAGGGCGGGAAGAATGACGGGTGGGGAAGGCAGGATTCGTGCCCGGAGGTGTCAATCACGGGGTGCGGCGGCTCGCGACAGAACCGTTGGTGAGGAACGGCGCCCGGTGACGCGAAGGAACGCCCCCCTCCCCGCGTGCCATTCTCTCCGCGGTGGCCCCTCCCTTTTCCCCCCCTCTCGCTCGGCGCGCGCGTTTTATTCCTTATTTCGCCCCCGTTCCTTCTTCGCTTTACCTGTGAGGAAAGGAGCGGCTGAGGTGGGGCTGGAAGCCTCCCTTTTACCCTCCCTGGCTGGCCCAGGGGGAGGAACTATGCCGCCCAGGGCGCTGCCGAGGAGAAGGCTCGAAAGTCTGTGAAGAGCCTTGCTTGTCATGGAAGCCAAATATCCTTGCCTTCGTGGCTTCGTTTGGGATCTCGGGAGGTTCAAATTTGCGCCCAGTTCCGTGTTAGCATTATATTTAAGTCCCCTTTGGCGAGGGCGCAGATAACCACACAGGGGGTTTTGTGTGAGGGAAATCCAAGGGGAAGGGATGTCAAGTCTCCCGATGGATGCTGGAAAGGGCGGATTATAGGGAACTCTGTATACATAGTATGGTCTCTGACACCTACTAGTGGCCAGTTCTGGTAACTCCAACTTTTGAAATACATTTTTTCTTTAAATATTTTTTAATATTTTCAGACCATGAATAAGTGAATCAGCGGGTAGTGATCCCACACATACGATCCCGTATAGTAGTTTGGTTTCCATTTAAACATTGGGCAGAAACCATTTTCCTTAATCATTCTCTGGACAGGTGGGATTGGGCACTCTTGACCTGCCATGGAAATATCAGATACAGTGGTACCTTGTATAAAAGAATTAATTTGTTCCAAATGAAATTATGTTAAGCAAATTTTCCTTTATACAAATTCCCATAGGAATGCATTGAAAACGATGTGATCCCATTTTTATGTTGTACGGATTCTCCCCATAGGTAATTATGTTAAGCAAATTTTCCCTATCTCCGGAATTTTTTATGTTGTACAAATTTTATGTTATACAAGTTGTTTTTTATACAAGGGTCCACTGCAATTGATTTCTGCCCCTCATGGTACAGCTGTCTCCTGACCCTAACCCAGCTTCGTCATACCCACAGGCTCAACCAATACATTAGACTCGTTGAATCAGGATATATGTGTTAACAAGAGTCGCATAGATTCAGTAGGTCAATAATTCTTGGGTCTTATTGCTTGACTTCCCAAAGTCATAAAAATAATAATTTATTTAAAACGTGTTTTACATCATATGGACAAACTAGAGCCCAGACCTACTTTGTGCATACTTGTAATAGACAAATCAGAAATTTATGCCGCACCACCACTGCATTATAGCAGGAATCCTGCTTATGGAGAGGGGAGGTGGAAGAATTTACCATGTCATATGGTATACACTTGGGAAGGGATAGAAAGATGAATATGGGAGTCATTTCACCTCAAAATAATATCTTAGCCAAAGGAAAGCTCCCTTACTGACTCCTGATCATTTTGATTTAAAGTGCAGTTATTCTATCACTTTTCCTCATTTGTATATGGACAGAGTGATGGGCTAAAACTCAGAAGGACTCGGTTCAAGGTTCCCTGTAAGGTGCATACACATATACACACTGCCTCTCTCTTTGCAGGGCTTTTCTTCCCCCATGCACCTGTCATGCCCTTTTTTGTTCCGGTGTGATGGAACCAATTCATCAGGGAAGTGTGTGCATGTGTGGGACAGCACGCCACACAGCGGGGCTGAATGTTAAAGGACACATTGCCTGGGTTGGAAATCCCCCTCACCACATTAAGTCACTGGAGTTGTGAAAGTGGTTGAGCCAGTCCTTAAGAACATAAGAACATAAGAAGAGCCATGCTGGATCAGGCCAAAGGCCCATCTAGTCCAGCTTCCTGTATCTCACAGTGGCCCCACCAGATGCGTTTGGGAGCGCATGAGACTAGATATCTGTCTCCTGATACCACTCCCCTGCATCTGGCCCTTGAAGTACCCTGGTTTAAAGCCTGGAGATTACACATCTCCATCATGGTTTGTAACCTGTGATGGACTTTTCCTCCAGGAATCTGTCCAATCCCCTTTTGAAGGCATCCAGGCCAGATGCCATCACCACATCCTGTGGCAGGGAGTTCCATAGACTTACAACGCGCTGGGTGAAAAAATATTTTCTTTTGTCAGTTCTTACTTTCCCAGCCCTCAATTTGAGTGTATGTCCCCTAGTTCTGGCATTTTGGGAGAGAGAGAAGAGCTTCCCTCTATCCACTTTACTCATACCCTGCATTATTTTGTATGTCTCAATCATATCCCCCTCAAGCGCCTTTTTTCCAGACTAAAGAGGCCCAAATGTTTTAGCCTTTCTTCATAAGGGAGGTGCCCCAGGCCAGTAATCATTTTAGTCGCTCTCTTCTGCACCTTTTCCAGTATCCAGTATCACTTGCTTTGAAAACTTGGTTATAATCACTATAAGTATAAGTCACTTCCAACTGGATGGCACACAACAAAGATATTCTATTGACCAGATGCAACAATAAAACAGTAAGATAGTGGTATGAGTAATAACATTCTTAGTGATCTTATTGGCACACACCAACACTGGCATAAGAAAATAGAAATAATAATATAGTAATAATATAGATTGTTGATTTCCTTAACTAGTTTTCATTAACATGGTTCTTCAGTATCTGCAACAAGTTTTCAAAAGGAAAAATTAACTTTGAGAATACCTTGGAATTGCTTGATAAATTTGGCATCCCTTTTGATTATATTCATGTGAAATACATCTTTAAGGTGAGAAAACTTGTATGGTTGAGCAAGTTTTGAAGAAGTATTCATCTGTAATTTTGTAATTTACATCTGAAAACTGTTTTAAAGATGAGTTTACTGTGAACCAAATGCTGATTAGTTTATCACTCGGCCAAATTCAAAGGTAATCCAAGGTCAAAGCCTCTGTCCAAAGCTGTTGTTACTGTGCCCTTTACATATGGCAAACCACTCCAGTATTCCTGCCAATAAAACTCCATGGACATGGGGTCACAAAGAATCGGTCACGACTGTAACAATGCAACACACACACACACACACACACACACACACACACACACACACACACACACACACACACACACACACACACACACACACACACACACATGTAATTGTTAAACAACAGCAGGAGGAGGCAGATGTGAAGATCTCACAGTAGAAGTGGTATATTTTCAAGCTAGGGATTCTCACTTTGATATTCATTAATTTAATATAAGTCACAAACTATGCAGTCTAGTATTTTTAAACTTAAATGCAGTCCAGAGGTTCCTATTTTCCTTTCTGTAAAACAACAGCCGTGAAAGAGTCCTGTTTGAATCAGGGCCTCAGTGATCAAAAGTACCTGACTACCAGCTGTTAGTTTCCTCCCTTTCCTACCTGAGCAGGATGTAGGATATTCTACTGGTGTTTCTCTTGGGTTGAGTAGGTATTAGAATAAAATCATACCATTTTACACTCTTTCGTTACTGCAGTTGCCCCGGTCTTGCAAGAGGAAAGTTATATTGACTATTCTAAACATAGAAATATGTTTAACATATTTTTATTCTAAATACAGTATCTAGTTAGGTGTTTCTACATATCATTTTAAATGTAACGATCACTTATTCTTTGCTAGTCTGACAGAACCATACCTATAACAAGAAACAGAGCCTCACAGTCTTCATATTATTTTGTGAAAGATAAAGTCTTTGTTGGAGAATCCTTTATTCTGCTTTATGTATCAAATTGTAAGCTCCTTGTGGCAAACTTCATATGACTCTTTATTTGTTTCCTCCCAGCTCACCTGCAAACCATCAAAAATAGCAATATAGCTTCACTGTTTACCTAACTGTGAGGTTATATTTATGTTATTTCTATAATATGTGATAGTATTTTATAACTGTGTATCTTGCCAATTGTGGAAATAGGTAAAATAAACAAGTCAAAAAGAAAAATCATGTACCTTAATTGTCTCGTATGTGTTACTACATTTAAATAAAATGGAGTAAAAAAGTGCATGCTGAAACATTTTCCCTCTAATGGTGGGAGGAAACAGAGTATGGGTGGGCCAGTTGTGGGTGCTGAAACCCACAACTGGCCCAGCACTGCAAAGGCAAAGAGAGGCAAATGAAGAAGTTGATATTCTCATTTCCCGGAAAAAGTCAGTAAAAGAAATTGGCAGGAGGAAGAAGGATGATGGGACCATAACAGGAGATATAAAGGACAAATGTGTAAAGAACCTCTCAAACAGAACTCAACCAGGCAGAGAGGGAGGTCCTACCTCCAAAGGCCTAAATTTTGCCATCATACCCAAACAGGTTCCTGTTGTGGATTCATCACAGCTACAGAATCAGCCATTCACAGCAACACTCTGCCAGCAGCAGAAGCTGAACTACTCAGGCTAAAAGTCTGCCGCACTGTCCAGTGCTGCTCCACCACCATCTAACCTCATCAGCCAGGAGATGAGTGTTCTGACATCCCTCAGCAGGGATGAGAATATCACCATTCTGCCTGCAGACAAAGGAAGATGTACTGTTGTCCTCAATACTGTGGACTACTAAAAAAAGGTAACATCATTTTTTATAACCAACACACATATGAAAAAAGTAAAAAGAGATCCCACAAGCAACTACAAGAAAAAAGTAATAGAACACTTAAAAGTCTTGGAGAAGGATTACAATTGACAGGGTGACTTACCACCAGTTATATCCTGGAAAGAACGTCCCCTGCTTTTATGGACTTATCAAGATCCACAAGCAAGGAATCCCCCTCAGACCCATCATCAGTAGTATAAATTTAGTGACTTACAACATTCAAAATACCTGGCGACTATCCTAGCCCCACTGGTTGGACTCACGGACCATCACGTGCACAATTCAGAGCAGCTTGTTTCTAAAGTCAAGGAGCTGAAACTGGATACAGATGACACCATGGTATCCTTTGATATTACATCTCTCTTTACCAGCATTCCCACAACCAATGCCCTAACAACTGTAAAGAGAAGACTAAGAGAAGACAGCACCCTCATCTCAAAAAGCAGCCTCAACCCAGACCAGATATGCCTGCTCCTGGGTCTGTGTCTCAACACCATGTATTTCATGTACAGAGGGGACTTCTACAGACAGAAGCATGGTTGTGCCATGGGTTCCCCAGTGTCACCAATTGTTGCTAACCTATACATGGAAGAAGTGGAGAAGAAGGCACTCAATACCTTCCCAGGGACAACACCACCCCACTGGTTCAACTATGTAGATGATACTTGGGTGAAAATCAAGACTCAGGAAGTACAGGCCTTTACATACCACATCAATGTGGTGGACTCTAATATTAAATTCAATAGGGAAGACAGCCAAGACAACAGGCTGGCTTTCCTGGATTGTGCAGTCATCATCAGACCCGGGAGTAAACGTTTATAGGAAACCCACCCACACAGATCAATACTTGCTGTTGGACTTCCACCACCCATTACAACACAAATTAGGAGCAATCAGGACCCTAAACCACGGAGCAGAGAGCATCCCTACCTCCACAGAAGCCAAGAAGAAGGAAGATAGGCATCCGTTCAGGCCATTGTTCATCTTATGAGCCTATTTCAGACCATTATGACATGAGGTCAAAGTGAACTATAAAATGGAGGACTCACAACTAGCTTCCCTCAGACTGCCGAAGCTGTTTGGATGAGCAGGAAAATGTTTCAATCTCTCAAGAAAAGAAGTCTAGTTGCCATGACTCAACTTCCGGAAGAATGGACTCCTGAGAATTTCAACTGTAGACAATATCTGTTGAAAAATATATCCTGAAAGTCATGTCCACAACTGGGAGGAAGTCAGATGATCTCACTGAGAGCTCTAGATAGAATTGTATTATAGGTATCTGGTTCAATTGTCAAATTCTTGTATAATTATGAGGGAACATTTCACAGTGTCATGTAGTGCATAGAGTGGTGGAATAGGACTCTGGAGAAAGGGGTGATGGACTCTGCCTATGGAAACTATCAGGGGGAGTGGAACTGGTAAAACCATTCATCTTAAAAACTCTGTTAGGATTGCTGTACTGTATGTCGGTTTTAAATAGATGTTACAGAACACATACAGGATGTGTTCTGTTCTTTTCCACAGGATGAAGTTTAGTCATAGCAAACTCCTGATGCCGATCTGGACCAAGTTCACTCTACAGAATATATCTTCCAAGTTCTCAGCTAGTTGTAAAACAGCAATTAATTATATAGAAAAGAAATAGGTTTGACAGGCATAATCTGGCTGATATTAGATTCTAATGAGTACAATAGAGATTTAAGTACTGTATGTGCATAACTGTCCCAATAACTAAAGCACTAAATTTTGAGGACTGATGCCCTCAATTTTTGCTTTTTACGTGAATGTGTTGAGAATGTTTGTCTTTTCTTGCATTTCACTTTCAAAGCCTCAATTGACCTTTCTTCAGATTCATTGTCCTTGTCTCTCTGTCCCTTTTCATTCAGGTCTGTGTTCTTTCTTTACCTTCAGTAACCCATAGGCAGACATTCCTAAACATTGTGTGTGTGATCCAATCAAAGTTAAGAATCCTGAGCCTCCAATAGAACAGAGTAGCATATTTGTGTCACCTTTACTGAAATCAGGTGGTCTTGCAAGTACTATTTTGTTCCAAGTCACTAAGGGCTTTTATACACGACCCCTAAGCTGCGCTGCAAATGGCTCCCAGCTCCGGAGCTTAGAAATGTTTCCCCACCAGCTCCGGAGTTTAGAGAAAATTAAGTGCGACCACGCCCCCATAAGCGCGACCCAGCGCACCTTTCATGTACTTGCTCTCAGCAGATGAAAATTCCTTGATGCGGATAAGAGTGCCGGGCTCTCCCCGCTTGTCTGTTGTTTTTTTGCCTCCCGCCCCTTTAAGAGCCCCTTGAGAAGGAACCAGGAAGTAACGGGGCTCGGGGCTCCTGGCAAGTTCGACCAGCACCGGCAGGTTAGTAAAGGCTTCTTTTGTCCTTTTTTCCCTCCCCCCCCCTCACGCCGACAGGAGCAGGAAGTGCTGAGGGGTGGGGACGCAGGAACAGAAACGAACCCCCAAGATCTCTGGTCCGAATTTAAGGGACCAGCGGATCTTAGGGGTCGTGTGAAAAGGCCCTAACTTCTCAATGTCATGTGGAATATACACACAATGGTTTACAGATTAGAAGCACTCAGTATAAGTTCCAGTCTCTAAGAAAGGAGATGCCAAGGAGTGCAGTAACTATAGAACTATTGCTTTAATTTCCCATGTAAGAAGCTACTGCAAGAAAGGCTTTTCCCTTATTGTAGCGAGTAGTTTCAGATGTTTAATCTGGATTCTGAAAAGAAAGAGGTACTTGAGATTATATTGCAGTTACCACTGGCTACTGTAGAGCAGTAAATAATTTCAGAAGATCAGTCTATGCTGTAGACTTCAGCAAAATCTAACTCTAGATCATGAGAAAGTATGGGTTCTACCTGAATACCTGATTGCCCTGATGCATAACTTGTAGACAAGAAACTATCGTTGGACAGAATGGAGAGGCAGAATGATGTCATGTAGGCATAGAGAAGGATAGGAACATGTGAAGTACATCATTAACATCATCTAAGAACTGTAGAGCTGAAAGGGACCAAGTCAACATTCTCCCTAATTCTCTGGAGCACTACTCAGTGGCTCTGTCCGCTGCTCAGGGGGACTGATGTCACAACTGGAATCCAGTCGGCTGAAACACTGGTTGCACATGCCCAATGAAGTGTTGTGTGCCTGCATGCCTTAGAGGGAATGTTGGCCCCTATGGATCACCAAGTCCAGCTCCAGTCAAAGTACAGTGAGCAACAGAAGCCCTCATCTCTGGCTCTGCCTAAACTGCTAAGCTGTCCAGAAGTTCAATGTAGTCAAAGAGTACACTCAGCTATTCAGCTTACAAGAACATGTTTTGGGTCCCAATTAACAGCTGGTGCAAGGGTCAAGTTACTCTTATATGTGACTGGGGTGGTTCTAGGACAGTGTTGGCGAACCTATGGCATGGGTACCAAGGGTGGCACTCGAAGCCCTTTCTGTGGGCAGCTGACATCACCCCTTCACAGCCACCTGTATTCAGGTTAAATAGCTGTGTTGGCACTTTATGAAAAACTGGTGAGTTTTGAATCGCAGTTTGGCATTTGGTCTCTAAAAGGTTCGTCATCGCTGTTCTAGGACTACCATCTGTTGGACCTGCCCAAAATTGCATGAAGTTTGTCACCTCTGACAACTGTCAACAAGGTTGCCAATTTATAAGATTAAAGTAGTACCAACTTCAGTTGTCTTGAATTACTTGCCTACAAATTGCTATTTAGATATGACTTGTCAGAATCGTTAAAAATGAGTTGGCTTACATAGAAATATGCTCTTCCCACAGTAATTGTTATCACTAATTTTTCATGTTCATGTCCTTGGGATGTGAGTGAAACTCAACAGTTTTGTTCCATACATTTTCTTACCAAACATGATCTGTTCTAGTAGTGAAGTTGCCAGGACTTCACTACATACTTTTTGTATGTACTAGTGTTTTAATTTTATATAAAGGTGTTTTAAAAATTGTTTTTAGTCTTGGTTTCAATTCTGACAAATATAATATAGTTTTAATTGTATTTTAACAATTGTATAGTTTTAATTATGAACTCCTTTAGATTCCCCTATTGAGAAAGGCCAGATGCAACAAAAAATAATAGTGTGTAGAATTTACAGCATGTATCTACAAGATACAGTATTTACTGCACCTAATGACAAGTGATAATTCTGTAGAATTGTGTGGAAATTATGTCAGTTTGGTTATATCCATGTTGTAGCATGCATATTATAACAGCCTGTTCCATAAGATCCTGCAATGTGTACATGTTTAAAATACGAGAATCTCAGAAATGTTTAAACAATAGGCTTTCTGGTCTGGTAATGCTTTGAAGGCACATCTTCCCCACCCCAGATTGTTTTCATGCCCTGCTATGGGTTTCTTATAGGTATTTGCATGGCTTTTGCTGTAACTATAATGTTAGATTGACCTTTTGCCAGATCCAGTAGGCTCTCTTATTCTTATTCTTATATACACCTTTATTTTTATTTGCATAAGAGAAAAATGATTTTCCAAGTGTCTTAGAATTGAACAGAAATGTCTATTTTCCATTTTACATTAATGATGTCATATGCCCTGTGTATCTTATTATGCATTTTTCTGTCAATTTCCCCCCAAACAGGCAAGTGATTCACTGAAGCTGGGGACTATTACTTTAGATGATTTTAGAGGGATTTACCGGGCTATAGCACACAGACATGACGTTCATGAAATCTTCAAAACTCATTCTCCAAACCACAGAATCCTACAACTACCAAATCTAGTTGGGTTTCTTAGACATGAACAGTTTCAGCATGAAGCTGATGAAACAACTGCTTCTCAACTCATTGCAAAATTTGAGCCCATTGAAGAAGGTATACTGATTATTTAATTTTTCTTACGTATAGTAATTTTATTTTATGGTATTAATTGTTCTGTGGTAACTACTTTTTATTTGAATATGTGTGTTTTGCAGTGAGATCCTATATATATGTGTGTGTTTGGACATAAATCTAAGTTCATTGGGAATGTCAGTATACATAGGAATTTTAAATGACTTGTGAGTAGACATGGGCACGACTAGGCGAAATTCTCGTTTCCATTTTCGGTTCTCGTTATCGTTACGTAACGGGTAGCGGTAACGAGAATTACTCCGCTCCAACTGGAACTCGAACCGAAAAAGAAAAATTGGGTCTGATTTTTCATTGTCGTTCATGGCATCGCGGCGATCGCGCGATGCCAAGCAGCACAGAAAAAAGTTTTAAAAAAACCCCATTCCCGGCCATAAAAGCAGGCAAAAATATGCCTGCCTCAGTGAGGGCACCTACCGAGGGGTGGTTTCTGGGGGGGTCCCCGGCCTTCCCCCCCTCTCCTGTCCTGGGCTGCTGGTACCAGGCTGGGGGGGCCATCCTCATCGTCTCCATTTGCCATGCGGTGGGGGGGATCCAAAATGGCGACCACAATATTTATTTTTAAATCGTGGTCCAAAAACCCACCAAAGCACCACAGAAACATTTGGAAACTAGGTATTTTAAATGCCTGATTTTTTATAGTAGCAGCAGTGGGTTTTTCTTGCAATAAAACATCTTTATTGATTTTATTTTATTTTTATTTTTATTTTTTTACACCTGCACATGCACAATGATGGGCTGGCCATGGGATGGGACCATGCAAATTTTTGGACCCATTCCACCAATTGCATGGCCAGGTTTTGACTGAGACTTCTGGGTGTGCCAGAGAGGGCATTAAAAGCCCACAAACCCTAACCCTAACCCAACCCTAACCCATACGCCAGTACGCTATCCTTCTTAGTGGGTCAGAGGCACCCAGAGGTGCAGCCCACTAACCCACCCTAACCTTAACCGTAACCCTAAGCCTATCCCTTACCCTAACCCCATCACTAACCCAGATCCGTACACAAGTACACTTTCCTTCTTAGTGGGTCCCAGGCACCCAGAGAGGTGCCTTCCACAGCCCACTATCCCCTATCCCATTCCCTAACCTGTATGTCAGTATGCTAGTACACTCCCCTTCTTAGTGAGTCAAAGTGAGGCCCCCAGAGAGGTGCCTCGCAGAGCCCACTATCCCCTATCCCATTCCCTAACCTGTACGGCAGTACGCTACTATGCTTCCCTTCTTACTGAGTCAGAGGCACCCAGAGAGGTGCCTCTGCCACCCCACCCTAACATAATGTAATGTAAATGTATGGTACGCGGCGGCTCCGCGAAACGCTTCTCTTGCTTCCCTTCTTAGTGGGTCAGACGTCAGAGAAGCACTCAGAGAGGTGCCTCCCAGAGCCCACTTACCCCAACCCCAACCCCAAACGACAAACGACAAACGGAAACAAGCCAAAACGGACCCGTCCCGACAATCGAAAACTCGAAACGTCATTTTTCCTGGTCATGCCCATATCTACTTGTGAGAGTACTTAAGGTAAAATTGACATGTTTACTTTGTGTAATCTTTTAAGGGTGATGACCAGCATCCTATTGAGATTTTGCTGAGCAGAACATCCTGCTAACATAGTAACATAAGATCATGCTGCTTGTTGTCAAGCCAAATCCTGTACTAGCTATGTACTACATAGAACCGGAATGTCTAGCATATCATAGAAAGTAAGCACTGTTGCATCCTTGTGGCTGAATATGTATGAGAGTACATGGACATGGGGTCATGAAGAGTCAGTCACTACTGTAACAACAACAACACACACATACTACTTAGGCATTAGAGACTGATACTTGTTTGGTTTTTCCCTAAGGAGAGTTGTCTGTTGGTTAGCATTCCTTCTTGTAATGAAAATTCTCTACCCTACTTAGTGTTTTCTGTGAGGACACGTATCTGCAAGGATAGTTTGTGCCGTTGAGCTCCAGTGTCTTTATAGAAATATTTAGATGACATGCAGACATTTAAACAGGACATTACTAGAAAATACTGATAATGACCTAAAAAGACCAGCAAAGCAAGGACAAAATAAAACAAAAAGCCAATTTGCCTTATGGAGATCACTATGCATGCTTCTGAAAAAGTTGCATACACTGTAAGGATAGGTATTTTCAAGCTATGATTTATTTATGCCTTCAAGGTATAAGGGAGAAGCTGAAGCAAATGAGTTCTGAAAAAAAGTATCTTGAGATAATTAGCATTCCTCTCTATGCCACCATTTGTATTTTCAGCTTAGAGTAGAAACTAACAAAAAATCATAGCATTAGATGAAACAATTTTAATTTAGATTTTTAGCTTGTATACCTACGGATGTTTTGACCAATTAACAGCATCTTAAAAACTGGAATAATAAAATCAGAATTTATGTGATAGTGCTAGCTGTTAATAGTTAGCTTCTACCAGTACCGTTATGCCATCCCAGACTAACAAAAAGTAACACTTGCCTGGAGAGTTGTAAAGCCTTGTGTGTACGTTGTCACATTTCCAGGCAAAGTGGATAGAAAAGCAAGTATAGAGTGCATGCACAAAATATGTGTAAATTAGATGTATCTGTTTGCAAATGTATGAATTTACCTTGTAACAATGCAGGAACAGGAAAACAATGCTGTTTTCCTGTTCTATTAATATCTGAGAACTTTTTTATATATTTATTATATGACAGTAATTTATAAAAAAAACTAATGTAAGTTTCTTTTTTTGGATTAATATAGTACACATTTATAAAAGTGCAGGAGCCTGAAGAACTCAGTGCTACTGGACTATCTTCAGATATCAATAGATGCTGTGATAGTAAATACTACTATTTAATTGAAGCTGGCAGATGATACCTACAGTGGAACCTTGACTTACGTCATTAATCCGTTCCGGAGGTCTAGACTTAAGTCAAACATGACTTAAGTCAAACAAACTTTCCCCATAGAAAGTAATGGGAAAGTGGATTAATCCGTTCCAGACGATGAAAAAGACCCCCGAAAACAGCAATTTAACCTAAATTTGACTGTCTCCCCCCCAAAAACACACACACATACACACACACTTCCCTCGCCAAGTGGGCCGGGGGTGGTGATTGGGGCTCCTCTCCGCAGCCCAGTTTCCCTTCTGAGGGGAAAGAGGAGCCTTCCCTGCCCGGACATGGCCCTTTTTGGGAAGAGGAACCGAGCAGGCTCCTGGCCTCACCACTGGTGACCCCTGGAAGGCCAGCCGAGGCGGTTGGGAGTGGGGGGAGAAAGCCCTGCTCGTGGAGCACAGCCAGAAAGGAACAGGACGGGGGCAGAGGAGGAGGTCTCCATCTCGAGAGCCGCAGGGATCACCAGGCATTAATGCTACCGCTGCCGCCTCCTGCCAGGGAGTTTTCTCCCGTCGGGCCCCGAGAGTGTGGGTGATTTGGTCGTGGCCCCTGAGCTGGTGGGCATGGCCTCATGACGTAAGAGGCTTCCCTCGCCCCCTTCGCCAGAGTGGTCGGCCAAGCCAGCGGCCCCAGCCAGGAAGGGCGGCCTCCCCTCCCCCAACCCCCAGGCGCACGGGTCCCGAGAGAAGACAGGGCTCTTTCCCCCACCTTCGGCACCCCCTCTGGCCAGGTAGGCCCCCCTGCCCTCACCCCACACCCTCCTGCATTTGAGGGGGGGTTCCTTGTCCCTCCCCCTTCATCCACGGGCTTGCAAGTGGTCATCCACTGCCCCTCCCACGCACGCACGCACGCACGCACGCACGCACGCACGCGCGCGCGCACACACACACAACACACACACACACACACACACACACACACACATGAGGCCAACCGGCAGGGGGGAAGGAGGCTGGATCCTGGCCCTTCTGCCCTGCCCCCCCCCATTGCTCACCTGTTTCTCTGCCTGCCGCTGGCCGAGGAAGAGCTCTGGGTGCTCGGAGCTGGCCTTGCCAAAGCCGCCGCCGCCGGAGGAAAGAACAACGGCCTGGCCCTTCTTCCTTCCTCTGGCGGCAGCGGCGGCAGCTCCCGGCGAGGCCAACCCCAAGCACCCGGAGCTGTTCCACGGCCTCGCCAAAGCCGCCGCCACCGGATGAAGGAAGAAGAGCCAGCTCCGGCGGCGGTGGCTCCCGGCGAGACCAGCCCCAAGCTCCCGGCCCTTCTTCCTCTCCTCCGCTTCCGGCAAGGCCGTGGAACAGCAGAGAGGCAGCAGCAGTTTGGAGGCAGCAGCCGGGATGCTGGGTCCTAGCTGCCGCCCTATTCTGGGGCCTTGCACTGGGGCTCCGAGACGTAACTCGGAGCCTGCGACGCAAGTCAAACAGACCCCTAGTGGACGTAAGTCAAATATGACGTAAGTCAAGAGGGACGTAAGTCAAGGTTCCACTGTACTTCTGAAGTAGGCAAATGGCATGTTTTATCCTATCCAATCATTTGGTCTAAACAGAGAGTCACTCCACCTGTCTATGTCCCCCATAAAAAGGGCTTCTTCCCCCCCCAAAAAAAATTAATCAAGGTCACCTCGTAAGTTAATATACCATATGAAAATGGGTTGAATTGAAATTACCTTGACAATACCTGTGCCATAGACTGTTGGGGGAACATAATTTCTTTTGTCATATTTATATCCCAGGACCATCCATGTGGAGAGAGGCTCAAGATAAGGGGGTTTTCAAAAGAGCCCAAGATGGCTAATAATACTGTGGAACATCGTTCCAATAATTACTACAGTTTAGCAGATACGATATAAACCAAGAGTATGAAAACCGTCAGTAAATACAAGCAGCATTCTCTTCATGGTAATTCGAGATGGCACAGAATCCCACATAAATGTCTTAATCAGAGTATTTTGTGCTGGACATATGGAAGAATGCTCACCAGCATAGCTGAGAGACCTACAGACCTTAGGGTACAATTTATCCAAAAAAGAATAAAATAGAATTGGATGCTGTCGTTTCTTTTTAGGAAGGTCTTTGGTAGTCCAAGGGGAACCCTTTGAGGCCATTGAGCTAACATCTGCATCACAGTATCACTCCTTATATTATAACACAAACAAGCTGAAATGAAACCCTTTAAAAACAGGTCTTTACCTTCCATTCAAAGAACAGAGAAGCAGAGAGGAAGCTGAGTAAGATGGGAAGGCATGGTTCTGGAGCATTGCCCTATCCCTGGGTTTCTCCGCTGATTATCCTTCATTATTTCAATACTGTTTAGATTTAGAGGGGTGGATAATTTATCTGACCCTTTCTGTACATTATTTGCCATTAAATTCAATGCTTATGTTATCCTAAGAATAATTTGAGAAGTGTTTTGGATATGACAAAGTGCCATTTGTGATATTCAACACTGTTGTCATTTAGACAGAGGCAAAAGAAAAGAAAAGAAAAGAAAAAAGAAAAGAAATTTGTTTCTGTAGGCTCCCAGGATGTATGCAGTGGATGAATTTCTCTATTAATTTTCATTGACTGTTATAGTAGCTATACTCTTCTTGCATAATGTTATGCCCACAAAAGCTGATGATATCATCAGCCATGGGCCTTTATTACTTCTTAAAGTTTCCTCTTCTGCCTTGCCTCCAGGTTCTGAAACTCCCAGTGGTGGCAGTTTTCAGGCATTAAAAGCCCTCTCCTCCATCCTGAGGTTCCCAAGTCTTTACCAGGTCAAAAGTAATCAAAAGGAACAGGAAACTTTTAATGAGCAATAAAAGCCTGCAGCTGATTATGGCAACTTTTGTATAGCTATAACTTCAAACAAGAGGATTTTGGATGATGTGTTTTATTAATATATATATTAATATATGAAATATTTATGATTTTAGAACAAGTCAAATAAATAAAGGAATATGATGTTGACTTCTTTGATTCTCTGCCACTCATACTTCCTAACTGTTTGAAAAGTCATGTATACGTTAGTAAGTTCTGTATGATGAATTCTGTACTTTAGCATTGATGCCTGAGTATAATTTGTGCTAATGGCCAAAATTCTATTGCTGGTGTAGCTTCTGGTGGCAATTTGCTTGAAGGAATGAAGTCAAAATTATTTGTTGCCTGTGGAGTTGTATAAGTTGGTATGCTGTAGATAATATCTACATTTATTTAAAGAAGACTGATGGGAGATATGATAGCACAGTTCAAATACTTGATAGTCATACAAAGGAGCAGAAAGATCTGTTCTCAGTCATCCCAAAATGCACACAAGTAATAATGGGCTTAAATTAAGGGAATCCTGATTTAGCCTTAAATTATTAAAAAAAACCTTGACAGTTAGAGCAGTACAGCAATGGAACCAACTACCTCAAGAGATGGTGAGTGCTCCACTGCTGGAGGCATTTAAGAGAAAATTAGACAACCATCTGTCAGGTATACAGTGGACCCTGTATAACAAACAGCTTGTATAACATAAAATCTGTACAACATAAAAAATTCCGGAGATAGGGAAAATTTGCTTAACATAGTTACCTATGGGGAAAATCCGTACAACATAAAATGGGATTACTCCATTTTCTATGCATTCCTATGGGAATTTGTACAAAGAAAAATTTGCTTAACATAATTTCATTTGGAACAAATTAATTCCTTTATACAAGGTACCACTGTACTTTGATTTGGATTTCTGCACTGAGCCCAGGTTCGATTCAAATACCTTATAGGCCCCTTCCAACTCTATGGTTCTATAATTCTAAGATTCATTATTTATTTGGGCCCAAGGTGGCTTACAATAATGAGGGGCAATATACAGCACAGAACATTTAAGACATATTCAAGTTAAGAATAGGAAATTAATAGAGGCATCTTAGAACATTAAAAGGTAACAGTAAAGCTACAAAGAGCATGCAAAAAGAAAAGAAAGATCCATTATGAGGGGTGGGAAAATACCATGGAAAACACTGGTGTTCTTATGAAATCAGTCAATGCAATCATGTTTGGTAATCCATATAAAGTTACATAGTAGGAAATCTCTCATTCAGGGAAAGCTTGCCTGAAGAAGGTCTTTGCTTGCTTCTGGAAAGAGCAGAGAAGGGGCAGTCCTGACCTCCAGCGGGAGGGAGTTCCAAAGTCTGGAAGCAGCAACAGAGAAGGCCCTTTCGTATGTTCTTTTGAGGCACACTTGTGAAGGTGGCGGGATGGAGAGAAAGGCCTCTCCTGATCCAGTTCATACTGCGAGATTCGATCTTTGAGGTAGCTTGGGCCCAGGCTATTTTGTGCTTTGTAGGTTAATGTCAGCACCTTGAACTGTGCCCGGTAGATGATTGGCAGCCAGTGGAGCTGCTTTAGTATGGGTGTAATTTGATCTCTGTAACCCACCCCAGTCAGCAATCTGGCCGCTGTGTTCTGGACCCGTTGAAGTTTCCTGAGACTTTCCATCAGTAGCCCCACATAGAGTGCATTACAGTAGTCCAGCTGGAAGGACACTAGGGAATGTGTCACAGTGGCCAGAACAGATTTCTCAAGAAACGGGAGTAACTGGCGTACTAGTTTTAATTTTGCAAATGCACTTCTGGCCACAGCTATGACTTGGGCATCTAAGCTCAAGGATGAGTCCAGGAGCACCCCCAAGCTATGTACAGTACTTCATTTTTCAATCATAATCTCATCTAGGACAGGTTACATCCATATCCTGTGATCTCCTTTTTGACTGACTAGAAGCTTCTCTGTCTTATCTGGATATATTTTCAGTTTGTTCTTCCTCATCCAGTTCATTACCGAAGCTAAGCCCTGATCTAAAGTTGAAATAGCCTCCTTGGAATCTGGAGGTGACGAGAGGTAGAGTTGAGTGTCATCGGCATACTGGTGACACAACCCCAAAATTCCAAATAATTTCCCCCAGTGGTTTCATATAAATGTTAAATAACATAGGAGACAGAACAGAACCCTGTACCCCACAGGTCAGTGGCCGTGTTGTTGAACATTAGCCCCCTAACACCACTTTCTGCATTCTCTCCTGTAGGAAGGACTGAAGCCACTGTTAGACAGTGCCACCAAGTCCCATTTCAGAGAGACAAGTCAGGAGGATGCCGTGGTCAGTAGTGTCAAAAGCATCTGAAAGGTCCAATAAAATTAAAATGGTCACAGATTCCCTATCCATTTCCCGGTACAGGTCATCTACCAAGGCAACCAGTGCCGTCTCAGTACCATAACCAGGCCTGAAGCCAGATTCAACTTGAGATGGATCCAGATAGTTTATTTCATTCAGGAACCTCTGAAGCTGTGAGGCCATAACCCGCTCTAATACTTTAACCAGGAATGGGATGTTAGATACCAGTTGGTAGTTGTTCTGTACGTTGGATCTGAAGAGGGCTTTTTTAAACAGTGGTTTTACTATCACTTACTTCAAGCATGCCAGAATCCTGCCCTGTTCCAAGCATTCACTACTCTTCCTAATCAATCTGCCAGACTCTCTTTGGCAGCTTTTATGAGCCAGGAAGGGCAAGGGTCCAACAGACATGTGGTGGCCCTAATCTCTCCAAGGGTCCTTACCACATCATGAGGCTGTAGGAGCTGAAACTCATCCATTAATTCAAGGCAGGCAAGGGGGACAGTTTTATTTATAGGCTCTGGATCAATAGCAGCATCCAGGTCAGCCTGGATCTGTACAATTTTGGATGCAAAGTGTTGGGCAAATTCTTCGCAGTGAGTTACAAAGTAATCTGTGTTATCCACCGGGTCAGCATGTAGCAGACTCTTGACTATTCAGAAAAGCTCCGCCGGGCGATTCCATGCCCTAGCAATGGTGGTAGAAAAAGATGATTTCTTTGCTGCTTCCATTGCCTTGGAATAAGCTTTCAAATGATATGTTTCACTCTGGGTTTTCCGCCAACTCCTTTAAGCTCTATGGACTACCCTTTTTAATATTTGCTAGTTCCCCAGTAAACCAGGCAGCCAGTTTGGATGTGTTTTGAGGAGAGATTCAGGGTCAATAGGGTCAATGGCTTGGCTCATTTCCCCATTCTAGTGATCAACCAAGGATTCAATGGAGTCATCTGTCAAAGGGGCGGGAAACTCCCCTAGGGCAGCTACAAAAACATCTGGCTCCATCAACCTTCTTGGACAAATTGCCTTTGTCTGACTTCCACCCCTGCTCAGGCTCTGAGTTCCAGCGAGCCTAAAGTGCACCAGATAATGGTCTGCCCATGACAATGGGATTACAGAATGTTCCTTTACCCCTAGGTTCCCAATATCCATACCAGGGCAGAAGACAAGGTCTAAGGTGTGGCTTGCAGAATGAGTAGGGGCAGACACGATTTGAGATAGATTTCATGAAGGTCATGAAATCTTTGGAACCCCTTGACAGAGCTGCCTCAGCATGGATATTAAAGTCCCCAAGCATGATGAGCCGGCAGGATTCCAATACCACCCCTGTAATCAGTTCACTTAGCTGAGGTAGAGAAGTTGTGCTTTGGGGAGGGCGGTATACCAAGAGAATTCCTGTCTTGTCCCTGGCTCCTACTTTTAGGAACATACATTCAGATCCCGGGAACTGGGGAATGTGACATCTCCTAAGAGGGATGGAGTTGCGATAGACTATTACCACTCCACCACCCTGCCCCCTGCTCTTGCCTGTTGTTCTACAGAGAAACACGGAGGACAGAATTGAGCTCATCCAGCCAAGTGTCTGTGATGCAAGTGAGATTAGCACATAGTTGCACAACAATCATGAAATGAAGAGACTGGTTATCAACCCATCTCAGAATGCAACTATCCTGGTGGACAGTACTGTACCTATATACCTGCTAATGGAAATGCCTTCCAGGCAACCTCAGCTGTCTATCATAGTCACAACAGATGCAACTCTAAGTGGGTGGAGAGCACACTGCCAAGAGACCATCACTCACAATTCCTGGACTGCAAATGAATGCTATCCCTATATTAACTATCTTGAATTGTTGGCATTTTTCAAAGCATTTTGAGCCCTCAAGCAGCAGCTGGAAGATTGAGTTGTTCCTGTGGCCAACAGCAACACAGCAACCAGGTTACAACATCAACAAGCAGGGATGCATTCATTTGTTGCCCTTGTTCCTTCTTACCACCTAGCTCTGGGAGTGGTGTTTACCTTGCTTGCTTATACGTGGCAACCATTCATGTCTTCAGAGAGGATAGGTAACTGCCAGACTCCCTGGGTTGTCTTCTTAAGCAAGTTCATGAATGGGAACTTCACAAAAATTCCTGCAGTTTCACAATAGTAAACTTAATTTATTCCCTGTTAATCTTTTTTTTTTGCCTACAGTTGGAATAAAAGAGGGGATCCATGTGGTCATTACAAAGTACAAATGCAAGAATAGGCTATAGGTGATATATTTATAGGTCACTGATGGGGGGGGGGTAAAAATTGCCAGCTTTCATGCATAAATTCAACTTCCTCAATGCAATACATGACCTCAAGGCAAGTACCAAAAGTCCAATAATGACAAGATGGGGTTTGCTAGTAAGTTAAGCTTAGATGTTAAGTTCTTTGGACAAGCAGCACAGTATCCCTACTTTGGTAAGTAAACCTGATAGTCCCTATATGTGTGATTGCCAAACACCACAATGAACAAGGTCCAGTCACTAACCTGCTTACATGTAACAGAAATTCTTCAAGTTGTCTTCTCTGAATTTACATATCCTGCCCTCCTCTCCCTCTTTCACACTCAGCTTCTGTTTGGGTGGCAGTTGAAGGAGACATGGGTGACAAGTGCAACCATAACTATGCTTAGGTATTGGTGCTGGGGGAATTCCCAAGGCTGCTTTCTGTGTAGCTCCAAAACACCTATGTAATCTGTCCATATTTATATATTATTTAGAAGCTTTAAAATCTCATCTTTAAAAAGTTGGTCTGTGCAATTTTTGGGAAAATCTCACCTTAGGCTATACTGTATCTCATTTTTTTCCTTTTCTACTTTCTGGGGAGTGGAACAATAAGGAACAGCTTTAGCAATGCCATGTTGGAGACTCTTGTACTACCAGATTGCATTATTGAATCTAATCTGCCTTGGATACCTTCTGTATCAAAAGGCTAAGCAAAAATCAAATCAAATGAGGTACAAATGTACATCTTAATGCATTTTAATTTTAAGTTAGGAATGTAGAAAGTCCATCTAGAGTAGTTACCCCATCCAAATGTAAGTTTTTGTCCTGCTGTTATTTGTAACAAATGATAATGCTGAATGATTGTAGCATAGATCTGAGCCTGAAACAACTACTAATAAAAGTTAAAGAATAAAGTGCAAAAAATATGATTGTAGATGAACGAAAGACAAAAATAGACAAACATGAACATATGTCATGTTTGTTTGAACATATTACAGTTGCATAACAATACTGACAATGAAGACATTAAAATAACTGAAAATATTCTGTTCCTTGGTTCAGTTATCAGTCCAGATGGAGAATGCAGCTAAGAAAAAGAAAAAGACTGATATTTTGAAGGACAATTGTAAATGGATTAGAAATGATACTTAAGTGTAAGGATGTGCTGCTAGAGGCCAGGGTCATAATCATACATAGAATGATATTCCTGATTTTTACAATGTACAGTGGTCAAAGCTGGACAATAAAGAAGATATAAAAATGGATTTGCTTGAAATAAGTGGAGAAGATCTTTACCGGTGATGTGGATTGTCAGATAGACTAATCAATTGGTGCAATTACAAATCAATTCTGAAAACTCTCTAGCAGTAAAAATGACTGCATTGAGGCTATCATATTTTGGGCATAAACATAACACAAGAGGACAAGATTCATTGGAAAAGGCAATATGCTTGAAAAAGTTAAAGGCAGCAGGAAGAGAAGACCAAATGTAAGACTGCATTATTAGGGCCTCCAACTTTCTGGGGGCCCAGCAACATCTCTGCTGCAAAATGGTGCTTGATGTTCAGCTAGCTAACATGGGGGTGCTGGAAGAGTCTCGATGCGCATGACAACCTTCTATTGAATATTCCCCTTGCAGGCCAAAATGAAAAAGTGGGTGGATCCATCCAGGATCCAACAGGTCCGATGGAGCACGGTTCTGACTCTTCAGGCTCAACATTTAAGGCCATTCCAGCTCAACTCCAAGAGCCTATGGAACACTGCCAGATGATTCCGGAGCCTTTAGCCTGGAAGGCCAAGAGGCACCACTCTGAAAAAGCATAAGAGTGGAAAGAGGCAAGACTTTGTGGAGTCTTCATCTCATCAGCTTATGGCTTCGACAGTTCATGCCTCGACTCCGACAGCACTAGCTGTCCCAGCCCCGGCTATTCAGCCAGTTTCCACATTAGTGGCCTCTATACCGACAGAAGATGCTGTCTCGGCTTTGACTTTCCATCCTTCTTCTATCATGGGGGGGGGGGAGCTTTGCAATACCAGCCACCTCACTACCAACACTCAGCATTGATACCTACTTTCCTGTATACTCACTCAGTGCCATTGCCTGGTCCGCTGATGGAAGCTCCGATGCCAATTTCTATGGCATACCCAGCTACTCAGCCACCTGAGACCCTGCCACAATCATATCAGCCCTCAATATCGATTGACTCTGATTGTTCATTCCTCCTCGATACCGGCTGCCTACCACTTCATCCCAATAGTGCATCAGTCAATGCCGATTCCACCGACGGTGTTACCGACACATCTACTGGAGCAACCTTCAGTATTGAGCCTCGCAACGGCTCTCAAATTCCTAGTCTCTGAGCCGAAGGAAAAAAAAATTGAAAACAACTTCTGCTCAGCCCTTGGCTTCAACAACTACCATTCAGGGCTTGACTGCTCTTGAGGCTGCTTCTCACCACAAGTCCTCCAAATTCAGGTCGAAGTCATTTCCACCTCTCCCTACCTTTCCTTTGAAATTTAATGGGTCACAATGGGTCATCCAATCCGATTCTGACTCTGCTGATACAAGAGATAAGAAGCCTTCTACTGCTGCTTCTCCTGACTTGGATTCAGACTCATCTTCTCAGTCATATTAGGACACAGAGGACAACTCTGCTATCTATGTGACCACTCCAGATTCAGAGGTAGAGGAGCAATCCCCACCTTCCTTTTCAGAGGCTATACTGATTTTGTTCTCAGAATGGCAAAGTCGATCGACCTCGGATAAGACGGCTCTCATTCATCTTGCCATGTTTCCCTCATTTCTCTTCATGGTAGAGGAATTTCAAAAAGATTGGATTCCTGTTCGGTTCCAGACGAATTGAAAACTTTTATTGGCTCTATGATTCTAAGGTGAATTTCCTATCAAAGCACATCCTAACCCTAATTCGGTGGTTGTGGCCTCTTCCCAGGTGCAGTCAAGAACCAAGTAGGTCCCTATCCCACCTTCCAAGGAGGGACAGAAATGGGACACTTTGGGCAGGAACATATATAACATCTCATCCCTATTGGCAAAGATTGCCAATTATCAGGGGGCTATGGGAGCTTACCAAAGTGAGCTTCTTGCACATATGCAGCCCCTTTCGGAACACCTCTCGGAAGATAAGAGGGCAGGGGCAGCTATTTTATTTGAAGAGTCGATGGCCCTAGCTGCCCAACATATGTGATCCTCATGCCATGCATTCGACTGCACGTCCAAGATACTGGGTGCCTCTATCTCGCTCCGCAGGCATGCTTGGCTTCGTACCACAGGATTGTCAGATGACCATAAAGCACAAATAGAACAACTCCCCTTCAATGGTGACGGTCTTTTCCACCCTTCCACTGATGATATGATGGTCGATTGACAGAGGAAACAGGCAACAGCTAAAAGGCTCAACATGGTTCCTCAAAAGCAACAAAGGCCATTTCGATTGTATTCCAGATGCACGACTTTCCAGTCTGGTTTTCAGCCAATTTATTTTAAGCAGCAAACTAGAGACTGGTGCAACAGATCTGCTACTTTCTTCTCCTTTTCATCAACCAAGGGCAAGTGTTCAAAGCCATCAACCTCCCAATCTGCCAAACCCAGAAATCGCAAACGTAAGGAAGAATTCTGACCATCTACAAATGACCTGGTTAACCCCCTTTCTCCATCATTGGAGGGCTATAACCTCAGATAAATGGGTCTTGTCAATCATTGAATGCGGCTATTGTTTGGATCTCAAGTGTCCTCTCCCCCCCCCTCAGAAATTTCATCAGTACCACCTCTTCTCCCTGCCTTCTAGAGGAAGTATCTTCTCTCCTGCAGAAGAATGCCTTCTTCCACCTTCCACCTTCCACCTTCGCTGATTCCCACAGGGCAGTTCTCAACATACTTCACCATCCCCCCCCAAAGATGGAGGCCTCTGTCCAATCTTAGACCTCCATCTTCTGAACTTACATCTCAACATCCAGAAGTTTCGAATGGTGACCCTAGAAAAAAATAATCCCCTTCCTCTGGCGGGGAGATTGGTTCAGGGTGGTGGACTTAAAAGATGCTTGCTTACTTCCAAATCACTATCCACCCTGCCCACCACTGATTTCTAATGTTTGCAGTGGATGGCATCATTTATCAATATTCCACCCTGCCATTTCATTTAGCCACGGCTCCAAGGGTATCACCCCCCCATGATAGATCTTGCCTACTTGCTTGCAGTTTTTGCCTAGCGTCACTGAACTCAGTGACATTAGAAGGAATCAGTGTACAAGCAGTTGATGAGTGTGTATACAATAGGAGCCAAGGACAGGTTCCAAAAAGATTATATTCAGTAAAAATTTTAATGTATAAGCCAGTTTTCTCTAATTTGATAGATACATTGCAGACCGCAATGTCACAACAGCCAAACAGCGGCTTACTCCCCCCCCCCCGGCCAAACACGAGGTAGCATAATTCAGTCCATTGGAGGCCTGAACTGATAATTAAAATAGCATGTTATCTAATCACAGTACTATTATTTCAAGTAGATGTTTGGGATATCAAGACATTTTGATGGTACACTGTTCTCTTCTGGCACCTAATCCTATGGTCTGCTGCAACATGGCAGTAAAGCAAAAAATTGGGTTATTCAATTAGCTACAGCCTATCTATCCCAAGGGCTCAGATGCAGAACAGTGTTTCTCCTTGAAAATGATGGTTTCTGCCTTCCCAAAGGGCTTGCAATCTAAGAAAGTGAGGATTGGAAGTATTTTGGATCAAAGGAATGAAAAGTAAAGGCAAAATGTACTTTTTGTGGAAATAAAGATGGCTGTGCACTTCAGAACGCTGAACACAAAAATCTCTCCTTTTGTACCACTTTAAAGCTGGTATTTCTTAACTTTTCTTGGTATTTCCAGCCCCATATACAAGCATGAATATTAACTACAGAAAATAAAACTCATGTTGTACACCGCATGATTTCTTAAAAATCACTCAGATGTCCTTGAATGATCTCTGGATCTGACTCATTGGATCTTTAAAAAAGTAAAAAGGGGATATTTTCAACAAGAGATTGGATGCCTCTCAAAAGCCAGGAAAGGAGATGTAAAGGCAGTCCCCACATGCTCTGGTTGTTTTCCGGTTACTGGTTTTTCAGAGATGATATATGGGCATCATGATTCGTGTCCTTGTCTTCTATGTACATCCCTTGCTTTTTTAACAGATTGTGGACTCAGATTGACTGCAAAGAACATACTGTGACAATGTCGTGTTGGGCCGTGGGCGTTACGCTAGGAGTTGGGGGGTTAGTCGGACAAGAAGAACTCGGGCCAGGCAGCTCACGCCTGTTCCCCGTTCTGACCTCTCAACTCACTGCCACGTAGCTCGGAGCCATCCCGCCAGCGCCTCCGATCTGTCCTACATCCTGATGAATGCCAGGTCGGTCCACAATAAGATCCCCATCATCTATGATACCATCCAAGATGGGAGGGCCGACCTGGCGTGCATTACTGAGACCTGGGTGGGAGCAGAGGGGGGAGCTTCACTCACCCAGCTGTGCCCCCCTGGGTTCTTGGTGCAGGGTGTAGGCAGGTCAGAGGGCCATAAGGGGGGTGGGGCGGCCATTGTTTACAGAGACACTATTCATGTCATCAGGGCCTCGACGTTGGTAAGGCCAGGGTTGGAATGTCTTCATCTATTGGTGGGACAGCGGGACAGGTTTGGCATTGTGCTTGGTTACCGTGCTCCCCACAACCCAGCACAATCCCTACCAGAGCTCACCGAGTTCATTGCGGCTGCACTTTTGAGATCCCCCCACCTTTTGGTGGTTGGGGACCTCAATGTGCATGCCAGCGATGGACTGTCGGGTGCGGCTTTGGAGTTCATGGAGTCCATGACCTCCATGAACCTGACCCAGCATGTTTCATGCCCCACTCATAGATCTGGACATACCCTGGACCTGGTATTTACCTCCACGTCGGAGGATTCTTCTCTGAGGGCGCGGGACCTTGAATCTACTCCTGTGTCATGGTCAGATCATCACCTGCTGTCGTTCTCTCTGTCAGTCGCTGCCCCGTGGGGACCCCCGGGCATCTATCTGGGCCCGCCCCCGGAGACTCCTGGTGCCTGATCGGTTCTGGGAGGCCTTCGGGGAGCTTCCTGGCGGCCTGGCTGATGATCCGATCGATGCCACGGTGGACCACTGGTTTGCTGAAGCATCCCGGGCTGTCAACCGGATCACCCCTAGGCACCTCCTCTGGTGTCGAGCTCGTCCTTCGCCGTGGTATACGGCGGAGTTGCGAGCGATGAAGCAAGAATGGAAGAGGCTGGAACGCAGATGGAGGAAGAACCGGACGGCGATAAATAAGGCTGCAGTTGTTATCCAGACCAGACACTATAATCGGGTGATCAGGGAGGCTAAAATATCCTCCTACTCCCTGAGAATTAGTGAGGCCTCGAACCGTCAAGCGGAATTGTTCCGCGTGGTTCGCGACCTCACTAATCCTGGTCTGGAGAGGCCTCCTCCTACTGATTTCAGTAGTGAGACTTTTGCAGCCTTCTTTAGATCCAAAATAGAGGCCATCCGGATCGGTTTCGATTCCGGTTGCTCTAGTGTACTCTTGGCATCCCCTGCTGCTGCACCCCCCCTCGGTCTCCCGGGTTGGTTGAGTTTGGGCCTGTTTCCCCGCTCGAGGACTCCAGGGCTCTTGCCCACTGCCGGCCTGCATCCACCCCTTTGACCCTTGCCCTTCCTGGCTTATAAAAGCTGCCGGTGGGAGCATGCCGGAATGGGCTTCCGTTATCGCCTCCTCTTTCAGGGAAGGGATTTTCCCTCTCACCTGAGGGAGATGGTGGTGAAGCCCATTCTGAAAAAATGTGGCATGGCGTCGGGCGAATTGGCCAACTATCACCTGATTGCCAATGTTCCCTTTATGGGCAAGGTAATCAAGAGGGTGGCTGCAGTCTGGCTTCAATCATTCTTGGAGGGTGAGCGGGTCCTTGATCCATTCCAATCCGGGTTCAGGCCCGGCCGGGGGACCGAGACAGTCTTGGTCACTCTGCAAGATGACCTCCTCCAGGGGGCCGACAGGGGTAACTCTACCCTGTTGGTCCTTCTGGACTTGTCAGCGGTCTTTGATACCATCGAACACGGTATCCTGCTGGGTCGGCTGTCCAGGTTTGGGATCGGAGGCACTGTTCTCAGTTGGTCCCGGTCCTTCCTGGAGGGCCGCCCCCAGCAGGTTCAGCATGGAGGGGAGTTGTCGGCCCCGTGGATACTCCCTTGTGGGGTTCCACAAGGGTCGTCCCTCTCCCCCATGCTGTTCAACATCTATATGAGGCCGCTGGCAGAGGTCATAAGGAGACATGGAGTCTGCTGTCACCAGTATGCTGATGACACACAGCTCTATTTCTCCTTCTCCACCTCTGCAGATGAGGCTGTCCGGACCCTCGACCGGTGCCTGGACGCGGTTATGGAGTGGACCAGGTCCAACAGGCTCAGGCTCAACCCTGAGAAGACCGAGGTCACGTTCTTTGGGACTTCCCCATCTGGCTACAGAGGCCCGTTTCCAACTTTGGAGGGTGTTTCTCTCCGGCCAGCGGACAGTGTCCAGAATCTGGGCGTAGTCCTGGACCCAGCATTCTCTATGGAGGCCCAGGTGGCGGCTGTGTGCAGGACTGCCTTTTTCCATCTTCGACAGATAGCCCAGATTCGTCACTATCTAGATGGGGACTCCCTCAGGACAGTGGTGCAAGCGCTCGTGATCTCTAAATGGGGTTGCCCTTGACTCTCCTTCGGCGGCTGCAGTGGGTACAGAATGTGGCGGCCAGACTGGTGGTGGGTGTGTGCCGGTTTGACCATATCACCCCAGTCTTGGCCCGTCTGCATTGGTTGCCCGTTGCATCCCGAATCAGATTCAAGGTCTTGGTTTTAATTTATAAAACCATCCATGGCCTGGGACCTGACTACCTGGTGGAGCGGATCGCCCAGCGGTCAACATCGGCTCGACCAACTCGGTTGTCACGGGCCCACACGCTGCGGGTGGCCACGCCCAGGGAGGCTCAGAAAACATCTACCCATTCCCGGGCTTTCTCTGTGGCTGGCCCTGTTCTCTGGAACCACCTCCCCAGTGATGTGCGCCTTGCACAGTCCCTGCAAGCCTTTCGGAAAGCTTTAAAAACCTGGCTTTTCCAAGAGGCATTTGGTGGCTGGTTTTTTTTTCCCTCCCGCCATCTGCTCTGTGCTGATTGCTTGGTTTTATGGCTGTTTAATTGTTTTTATATTGAGTCACTATTGTTATTGTTGTACCCTGTGTTGTGAACCGCCTGGAGTTCCTTCGGGAAGACGGGTGGTATACAAGCCTAATAAATAAATAAATAAATAAATAAATAAATAAATAAATAAATGTTTGCTTATATATTGAATGCATGCATGGCATATTATGCTGTCTATGGTCAATTCCACTTACTAGTTTGGCTAGTACATGTTGTATCAAATTATTTTGCTGAATACTGTGCAGAGAGATACATGTTTTGTCTTATTTCAGCAATCTGAACAGGCTAACCATTATCCGAAAAGAACATGGAGAAGGCTGGGGTGGTGGTAGAGGAGAGGGAATGCTGTGCTTCTTTCTAGCAGACTGTTCTCATGCGCACCAGACCCAGTTAGCTTGGCACCAAGAGGGTACAGCAAGGGAGTTGAAAGTTCTAGGTCAGGGGAGCATGCTGGAGTCAGATGTGCCATACATGGCAAGGAGGGTAGAAGCAGGGCCAAGCTGGTGTGAGCCTGGTTTAAAGGAGGAGGAAGACTGAGACCTCATTGCTCTTAACAGAGTTGGAGGCATAACTTATGAAGGAGATGGCAGAGGAGCTGGAGCCTGTATCTTGTGCCTGGGAGGGAGGCGTGTACTGGCTGTGGAGAACCCTGGGACTTGAGCGTAGATTCAGGTTGAGATTGCTAAATGTAGACCAAGGGGAAGGTGCATCAGTCTTTAGACTAACACCTGTGCCATCACCAACCCCTTCTGACCTGGAGACAAGCCAGCCCCCACCATTCCTCAATGAAGGTGTTGGAGGAGGAAACACCAAAAGGAGCACCATTGACAGAGGCAGGAAGAACTTGATGAATGTGGGAGTCAGTGAGTGTCTAACAATACATGTCTTCCCTATAGATTAACTGGCTCAGGTCCTTTTGGAAGATTAGATTCTGGCCATGGACTACAGACTGCACCAGCCCAATGGGTAGAACTCAGGCTGGGATGAGGACTGGATTTGGTGGGGGCTAGTGGAGTTAACTCAGCTCCCCTGCAGATTGTCAAGATGGGATGTGCCAGGCACCATCCTTTCGTTATGCCCTGTTCCTCTACTTTAATAAAGTACAGTTCCTGCAGCCCCTCAAAATTGAAAACCTCAGTTTTATGGACCCATGGACCAGGGGTTTCTCCTTACACACACACACACAGGAGGTGGGGGTACAAACACACCCACTGGCAAAGCATTCAAACCTTGTGAAAGGTAGTATACAGGTATGAGTTTATATTAATTTGAGATGATGCTTGTGCACTGTGCAGACTGTAATGGATTTTAGAAATTTTTAATAGTAAACCATCTTACAACTTTACAACCGGCAAGACCTTCTCAAGATAGGAGTGTGCTACAAGCAGAGTGTTACAGCTGAGTTTCTTAGATTACACAACATCCCAGAGAGCATAGCAAGAACCCCCGGTTCTCCATGGATTGTTATCCCTATGGGGAGGAGGTGGAGGCGGCGTAAAGAGAGGAAGCGGAAGCGAGGCTGCAGAGCTGGAGTGCTGACTAGACTACGGAAACAACCACATAAACCACCACTTCCCAGTCTCTATCTTACAAATGCAAGGTCCTTGGCAAACAAGATGGATGAACTGAGGCTTCAGGTTGTAAGTAATAATATCATGAAGGATAGTTGCATTTTGTTAATTACAGAGACGTGGCTTCATGAAGGCATTCCAGACTCAGTGGTTGGGTTGTCAGGTTACACGGCACAGCGTCACGACAGAACAAAGGACTCTGGTAAAAGTAGAGGAGGAGGTCTCTCTGTGTATGTTAACAATAACTGGTGCACAAATACAGTGATCGTGGACAGACACTGCTCTCCAGATTTGGAGTACATGACTGTCAAATGTAGGCCCTTTTATCTACCAAGAGAGTTCTCTGTTGTCATGATTACAGCAGTTTATATTCCACCGGACGCAAACAGTAACTCAGCCATTGGACTCTTATATGATAGTATTAACCATCAACAGAGCACACACCCAAACACGGTACACATTATAGCAGGGGATTTTAATCATGTGGATTTGAAAACAGCACTCCCCAAACTGTATCAACATGTCAAGTGTGATACTAGAGAATCTAACACACTGGACAAGGTATATTCAAATATCAGGTTGGGCTACAGAGCTAGACCATTAGCACATTTGGGCCAATCTGATCACATGTCCTTGTTTTTGATTCCTGCATACGTCCCCATCAGGAAAACTGCTCCTGCCACTATAAAGTCTGTGAGAAGCTGGTCAATTGGTGCATCTCAGCAGCTTCAGGACTGCTTTGACAGGACTAGCTGGGATGTTTTTGAACATCAAGATTTGGAGATTTTCACAGACAGTGTTATGTGTTATATTAGGAACTGCATAGACACTGTTATGGTGAACAAACGTATCCAGATCTACCCAAATCGGAAGCCCTGGATGACTCAGAAAGTCCAGAGACTATTGAAAGAAAGGGATATCGCCTTCAGGTCTGGAGATAGGGCTTCTTACAGTATGGCCCGAGCGAACCTGAAGAGAGGAATTAGAGAGGCCAAACTGGACTACAAGAACAGGATTGAGCGGCATCTGGACAGTAATAACAACAGGAAAGTGTGGCAAGGAGTCCAGCAACTTACGAACTACAAGATAAACAACGGAGTTGTAGCGGGCGATGCAGCATTGGCAGAAGAGTTAAACATCTTTTTTTGTCGTTTTGAGGTGGAAGCACCAAAGGAAGCTGCACTACAGTCCCCAGTCCACAGCAGCTTTATCCTTAAAGTAGAGGAGTATGAGGTGAGGCGTATGCTGCGGACGATCAACCCGAGGAAGGCTGCTGGACCCGATGGAATCCCTGGATGTGTGTTGAAAGACTGTGCAGATCAACTAGCTGGAGTCTTTACCAAGATCTTTAATCAGTCTCTGGCTCAATCTAGGGTTCCATCCTGTTTGAAGTCCTCCACCATAGTTCCTGTACCTAAAAAATCTTATATCTCCAGTCTTAATGATTATCGACCAGTTGCACTTACTCCAGTGGTGATGAAATGTTTTGAAAAACTGGTCCGGAATTACATCACATCACTTCTCCCCCAGAGTTTTGATCCCCACCAGTTTGCATATCGAGCAAATAAATCTGCAGAGGATGCTGTAGCTACAGTCCTTCATGCTACACTGTCACATCTGGAACAGCGGGGAAGCTATGCAAGACTGCTTTTCGTGGACTTCAGCTCAGCATTTAATACCATCCTCCCTCACAGACTGGTGGTTAAACTAGGGGATTTGGGATTTCCACATTCTATATGTATGTGGATAAATAGTTTTTTGTCTGGACGTAGTCAGAGGGTTAGAGTAGGTCAATGTACATCTACAGATCTGAGTCTTAGTACTGGCTCTCCACAGGGCTGTGTGCTGAGTCCACTGCTCTTTACTCTTTATACTTACGATTGAATTCCCGCCTATCATAACAACATTATAGTTAAGTTTGCGGATGACACCACAGTAGTGGGGCTTATCTCAGCAGGAGATGAGTCTGCTTATAGGGATGAGGTGGAGCGGTTGAGTGGTGCAGAGAGAATAACTTGCTTCTGAACACATTAAAAACTAAGGAGCTCATAATAGATTACAGGAAGAAGAAAACAGATCTTCAACCACTATTCATCAGTGGGGACTGTGTAGAAAGGGTGACCGACTTCCGTTTGTTGGGAGTCCATATTGAGGAGAATTTAACCTGGAGTGTAAACACCTCTGAGCTGCTGAAAAAGGCCCAACAGAGACTGTACTTTCTGAGAGTGCTCAGAAAGAATAACATCACTCAGAGACTATTGGTGTCTTTTTATCATTGTGTAATAGAAAGTGTACTGACATACTGCATATGTGTGTGGTATGCCAGTTGCACGGTGGCTCAGAGGAAATCACTCCAGCGGGTTATCAATATGGCACAGAAGATCATCGGATGCCCACTCCTCACATTGGAGGAATTACACAGATCCCGCTGTCTTAAGAAAGCTCAGAATATTGTAGGAGATATTTCTCATCCTGGTCACTCTCTGTTTGTACCACTACCATCAGGCAGAAGGTATAGATCTATTAGAACAAGGACGGAAAGATTCAAAAATAGTTTTTACCCAATAGCATTATCCATGCTAAATTCTGTTAAAAATTAAGTTGACGGGTAATATTGGGTTGAATGTGTTACATATATATCGTATGGGTGTATGGCTGTTGTTGTTTTTTAAATTGTAGTTTTTATGGATTGTGTAGGAATGTTGCTAGGTGAAAGAGTGTAGGGATGTGGGTGTGTTTGGTTTTTATGTCAGTTTTAAATGAGTGTAAGTGATGTTTTGGCATGTGAATGTTGGAGTATGTGTATGGATGGTTTGTTTTTAAATTGTAGATTTTACGTCTTGGATTTTTATGCTGGGTTGTGTGAATGACTGACTTGGATGGCACTTTTAATCTCGTTGTATTTATACAATGACAATAAATTGCATTCCTTCCTATTCCTATTCCTTAAAAAATTACCTGAGGCACGTCAAATTGCATTAATATTGGGGAATGTCTTCAAGTCTGACTTAACTCTGAATGTAACAATGTTTTCTTTAATGTGGTTTTCAGCAAAGAGAAATAAAGAGATGACATTTGAAGGATTTCTAAGATACATGGCTTCAGAGGACTGCATGATATTTAAAAATGAGCACAGAACTGTATACCAGGATATGTCCCGGCCACTGAATGAATACTTTATTTCATCTTCACATAACACTTACCTCATTTCTGATCAGTTAATAGGGCCAAGTCATCTCTGGGGCTATATAAGGTATCTCCATCTAATTTAAATTAATATTTTGTTTAGTAAAACATGTTTATCCCACTGGCAAAAATGTAAGTTGATGTACTTCTAATATATATATATATATATATATATATATATATATATATATATATATATATATATATATATATATATATATATATATATATATATATATATATATATATATATGTTTTCGTAGATTTTCACGGGTATAGGTATGCATGTTAGGGTGGATTCGGGTTTCTTCCCGTGTAGAAATCTGGTTGTTTTGGCGACGTTTCGACGAGGTCTCACTCGTCATCTTCAGGCTGGTGTTCTGGCTTCTTTCTTCTTGAAGCAGAGCGTGATCTCAGTTGAAGTCCTTCTATAAATACTGCTGGGGGGGTGTGGTTTGCTTGCTCTGTTGCTGATTGTAGGTTTGTTTGTTCTTTTGTGATTTGCTGTGTGGCTGAGGCGATCGTTAAGGGCTTAACTGCTGGTGGGTTAGATGGCTGTTTAGAGACATCATGTGTGGGTGAGGTGCTGGATGTGTGTCTATTAGCCTTTTGTTTCTTAAAATGTGATCCCCACAAGCTTCCAACTGAAATTCCACTCAAAAACCCCATCCAGCGAAAGGATCCTGAAAAGAACAGAACTAGCCCTAATCAGAAACGAACTACACAAGAAAAGATACCTACTAGATCAAACCAACAGAGACCTACTCACTCTCCACCTCAAACTCAGCAACAAAATCCACCCAACACTCTGGAACAAATCCAAGCAACTCGCCGCCTGGAGAGCTGAAACAGAGACCTCCCACAAGACAGACACACACACCAACAAACTCCACAAACTGGAAAAACGCCAGAAGCCCAACCCCCCACAGCAGCCCATGAAACAAACAGTTCACAACATATCAGACAGGACACTCACCATCGCAGAGACCAAAGTCCTGTCCAAAGGATTCAACTTTGCAGTCGCCCCCAGACACATCCCCACTGAAAACATCATATGCGGAGTGGAAGCCAGCCTAACCAAAATCAACTCAGATGAAGCCAACAAAATCAGACTCGAAGTCACCAATATCCTCTGCTCCAGCAAACCACCCAGAAGCAATTTACACAAAGAAGAACAAAAAGCCCTCACCAACCTGAGGAAAGACAACAACATAATCATTCTCCCAGCAGACAAAGGCAATGCCACAGTGGTGATGAACACATCTGACTACCAAGCCAAACTATCCAACCTACTACAAGACCCTGCTTACATACCTTTGAACACAGACCCCCACCACCTACCTGGAAAAAACCACCAAAGCCAAAATAAAAGCCTCACCCTTAAGTGAAGAAATCAAGCCAAGCATCATCCCCAGAGAGAAATCTTCCAGATGCCCCAAGCTCTACGGCCTCCCCAAGATTCACAAAGAAGGAACACCTCTCAGACCCATAGTCAGCTCCATAGGCTCACCCCTACAAAACCTTGCCAAATTTCTTGCCAAACAACTCCAGCCCTATGCAGAATCCATCTCTTCATACGTACAAAACTCGTTCCACTTCATAGAAATTATAAAGAAACAAGACCTACAACCCAATGACCTACTCGTGAGCTTCGATGTTGTTTCGCTCTTCACACAAGTGCCCATTCAAGAAGCCTTGACAGCTATCCACAACAAATACAACCCCCCCAAGCACATCCTAGATCTGACCAACCACTGCCTAACCAACACATACTTCATCCACAATGGACAAAGATACAAACAGATAGAAGGAGCACCCATGGGATCACCCCTCTCACCGGTCATCGCAAACCTATATATGGAACACTTTGAAACCAACGTGTTACAGAAGCCCGAACATAAACCCAAACTCTGGCTCAGATATGTTGACGACACCTTTGTTATCTGGCCACACGGGAAAGACAAACTGAACAACTTCCTCACACATCTCAACAGCCTACACCCCAAAATACAATTCACTATGGAAATAGAAGCCAACAACCAACTTCCCTTCCTGGATGTCCTAATCTACAAAAAACCCGACGGCTCCTTAGGACATACCATCTACGGAAAAAAAAAAACACATACAAACCGCTACTTAAATGCACAATCACACCACCACCCTGCACAGATCAACTCCGTAGCAAAAACCCTCATCTCCAGAACCAAACGCCTCGCTGACAAAGACCACCTAAAAACTGAATTACACACTCTCTCGAATGCTTTAATTGCGAACGGATTCAAAAAAAAACACCATCACCAAACTAATCCAAAAAGAAACACCCCCCAAGAACCAAGAAACAGAAGAGAACAACGGCACTGCCCTCCTCCCTTACATCAAAGGCACCACAGACAAAATAAGCAAAATTCTCCACAAACACAATATCAAGACAGCCTTTTGCACCGAACAAAAAATAGCCAACATTTTAAGAAACCCCAAAGACAAGATTGAGCTAGAAAACCAAGGAGTCTACGAAATACCATGCAAAGTCTGCCCAGCCACATACATCGGACAGACAAACAGGAGAATAAGCGCACGCATCGCAGAACACAAGAACGCAGTCAAAAAAGAAGAAAAATCTTCCTCTCTCTTCCAGCACATAAAAACAACAGGTCATGAAATTGATTTTAAAAGAACCAAACTCATCTCCAAAACTGAACACTTCAACAGTCGAATAATCATGGAAGCCATTGAAATAGAGAAACACCCAAACAACATGAATAAACGTGATGACACCTCCCGCTTGCCTGACATCTGGAAACTAGCCCTGGTCAACAGACGAGCCTCTGTCACAAAGACTGACACCAGGTCCAAAAGGACACAAGATGCCACCACCTTCCATCCACACCAAACACAAACCCAGACCCTTCCCACAGATGAAACGAAACCACCATCCAATAACAAAACCACGACTGCACCATCTACCGCTACTCCCCACTCCAGCCACCACATGGAGCACACTTACACACGCCAAAAAAACATTGGGAGACCACAGACACGCAGCCAGACCAAAATGAATTCACAAGACACAGGACCCCACTCTACCAAAGCCCAGGATGCTGCCAGAACACCCATCACCAAGGTCGTTAAGAAACAAAAGGCTAATAGACACACATCCAGCACCTCACCCACACATGATGTCTCTAAACAGCCATCTAACCCACCAGCAGTTAAGCCCTTAACGATCACCTCAGCCACACAGCAAATCACAAAAGAACAAACAAACCTACAATCAGCAACAGAGCAAGCAAACCACACCCCCCAGCAGTATTTATAGAAGGACTTCTACTGAGATCACGCTCTGCTTCAAGAAGAAAGAAGCCAGAACACCAGCCTGAAGATGACGAGTGAGACCTCGTCGAAACGTCGCCAAAACAACCAGATTTCTACACGGGAAGAAACCCGAATCCACCCTAACATGCATACCTATACCCGTGAAAATCTACGAAAACAAATATATATATATATATATATATATATATATATATATATATATATATATATATATATATATATATATATATATATATATATATATATATATATATATATATATATGCATGTTAGGGTGGATTCGGGTTTCTTCCCGTGTAGAAATCTGGTTGTTTTGGCGACGTTTCGACGAGGTCTCACTCGTCATCTTCAGGCTGGTGTTCTGGCTTCTTTCTTCTTGAAGCAGAGTGTGATCTCAGTTGAAGTCCTTCTATAAATACTGCTGGGGGTGTGTGGTTTGCTTGCTCTGTTGCTGATTGTAGGTTTGTTTGTTCTTTTGTGATTTGCTGTGTGGCTGAGGCGATCGTTAAGGGCTTAACTGCTGGTGGGTTAGATGGCTGTTTAGAGACATCATGTGTGGGTGAGGTGCTGGATGTGTGTCTATTAGCCTTTTGTTTCTTAACGACCTTGGTGATGGGTGTTCTGGCAGCATCCTGGGCTTTGGTAGAGTGGGGTCCTGTGTCTTGTGAATTCATTTTGGTCTGGCTGCGTGTCTGTGGTCTCCCAATGTTTTTTTTGGTGTGTGTAAGTGTGCTCCATGTGGTGGCTGGAGTGGGGAGTAGCGGTAGATGGTGCAGTCGTGGTTTTGTTATTGGATGGTGGTTTCGTTTCATCTGTGGGAAGGGTCTGGGTTTGTGTTTGGTGTGGATGGAAGGTGGTGGCATCTTGTGTCCTTTTGGACCTGGTGTCAGTCTTTGTGACAGAGGCTCGTCTGTTGACCAGGGCTAGTTTCCAGATGTCAGGCAAGCGGGAGGTGTCATCACGTTTATTCATGTTGTTTGGGTGTTTCTCTATTTCAATGGCTTCCATGATTATTCGACTGTTGAAGTGTTCAGTTTTGGAGATGAGTTTGGTTCTTTTAAAATCAATTTCATGACCTGTTGTTTTTATGTGCTGGAAGAGAGAGGAAGATTTTTCTTCTTTTTTGACTGCGTTCTTGTGTTCTGCGATGCGTGCGCTTATTCTCCTGTTTGTCTGTCCGATGTATGTGGCTGGGCAGACTTTGCATGGTATTTCGTAGACTCCTTGGTTTTCTAGCTCAATCTTGTCTTTGGGGTTTCTTAAAATGTTGGCTATTTTTTGTTCGGTGCAAAAGGCTGTCTTGATATTGTGTTTGTGGAGAATTTTGCTTATTTTGTCTGTGGTGCCTTTGATGTAAGGGAGGAGGGCAGTGCCGTTGTTCTCTTCTGTTTCTTGGTTCTTGGGGGGTGTTTCTTTTTGGATTAGTTTGGTGATGGTGTTTTTTTGGAATCCGTTCGCAATTAAAGCATTCGAGAGAGTGTGTAATTCAGTTTTTAGGTGGTCTTTGTCAGCGAGGCGTTTGGTTCTGGAGATGAGGGTTTTTGCTACGGAGTTGATCTGTGCAGGGTGGTGGTGTGATTGTGCATTTAAGTAGCGGTTTGTATGTGTTTTTTTCTGGTAGATGGTATGTCCTAAGGAGCCGTCGGGTTTTTTGTAGATTAGGACGTCCAGGAAGGGAAGTTGGTTGTTGGCTTCTATTTCCATAGTGAATTGTATTTTGGGGTGTAGGCTGTTGAGATGTGTGAGGAAGTTGTTCAGTTTGTCTTTCCCGTGTGGCCAGATAACAAAGGTGTCGTCAACATATCTGAGCCAGAGTTTGGGTTTATGTTCGGACTTCTGTAACGCGTTGGTTTCAAAGTGTTCCATATATAGGTTTGCGATGACCGGTGAGAGGGGTGATCCCATGGGTGCTCCTTCTATCTGTTTGTATCTTTGTCCATTGTGGATGAAGTATGTGTTGGTTAGGCAGTGGTTGGTCAGATCTAGGATGTGCTTGGGGGGGTTGTATTTGTTGTGGATAGCTGTCAAGGCTTCTTGAATGGGCACTTGTGTGAAGAGCGAAACAACATCGAAGCTCACGAGTAGGTCATTGGGTTGTAGGTCTTGTTTCTTTATAATTTCTATGAAGTGGAACGAGTTTTGTACGTATGAAGAGATGGATTCTGCATAGGGCTGGAGTTGTTTGGCAAGAAATTTGGCAAGGTTTTGTAGGGGTGAGCCTATGGAGCTGACTATGGGTCTGAGAGGTGTTCCTTCTTTGTGAATCTTGGGGAGGCCGTAGAGCTTGGGGCATCTGGAAGATTTCTCTCTGGGGATGATGCTTGGCTTGATTTCTTCACTTAAGGGTGAGGCTTTTATTTTGGCTTTGGTGGTTTTTTCCAGGTAGGTGGTGGGGTCTGTGTTCAAAGGTATGTAAGCAGGGTCTTGTAGTAGGTTGGATAGTTTGGCTTGGTAGTCAGATGTGTTCATCACCACTGTGGCATTGCCTTTGTCTGCTGGGAGAATGATTATGTTGTTGTCTTTCCTCAGGTTGGTGAGGGCTTTTTGTTCTTCTTTGTGTAAATTGCTTCTGGGTGGTTTGCTGGAGCAGAGGATATTGGTGACTTCGAGTCTGATTTTGTTGGCTTCATCTGGGTTGATTTTGGTTAGGCTGGCTTCCACTCCGCATATGATGTTTTCAGTGGGGATGTGTCTGGGGGCGACTGCAAAGTTGAATCCTTTGGACAGGACTTTGGTCTCTGCGATGGTGAGTGTCCTGTCTGATATGTTGTGAACTGTTTGTTTCATGGGCTGCTGTGGGGGGTTGGGCTTCTGGCGTTTTTCCAGTTTGTGGAGTTTGTTGGTGTGTGTGTCTGTCTTGTGGGAGGTCTCTGTTTCAGCTCTCCAGGCGGCGAGTTGCTTGGATTTGTTCCAGAGTGTTGGGTGGATTTTGTTGCTGAGTTTGAGGTGGAGAGTGAGTAGGTCTCTGTTGGTTTGATCTAGTAGGTATCTTTTCTTGTGTAGTTCGTTTCTGATTAGGGCTAGTTCTGTTCTTTTCAGGATCCTTTCGCTGGATGGGGTTTTTGAGTGGAATTTCAGTTGGAAGCTTGTGGGGATCACATTTTTATCTCGGCAGTTGCGTAGGAATGCAATGTCACATAAGATGGTGGCTCTTCGGACTTCTAGTTTCTCGTAGGTTCTGGTCAGCTGGAAGGTTTCCTCCCCGTAGAGGTCGGATATTTGTTTTCGTAGATTTTCACGGGTATAGGTATGCATGTTAGGGTGGATTCGGGTTTCTTCCCGTGTAGAAATCTGGTTGTTTTGGCGACGTTTCGACGAGGTCTCACTCGTCATCTTCAGGCTGGTGTTCTGGCTTCTTTCTTCTTGAAGCAGAGCGTGATCTCAGTAGAAGTCCTTCTATAAATACTGCTGGGGGGTGTGGTTTGCTTGCTCTGTTGCTGATTGTAGGTTTGTTTGTTCTTTTGTGATTTGCTGTGTGGCTGAGGTGATCGTTAAGGGCTTAACTGCTGGTGGGTTAGATGGCTGTTTAGAGACATCATGTGTGGGTGAGGTGCTGGATGTGTGTCTATTAGCCTTTTGTTTCTTAACGACCTTGGTGATGGGTGTTCTGGCAGCATCCTGGGCTTTGGTAGAGTGGGGTCCTGTGTCTTGTGAATTCATTTTGGTCTGGCTGCGTGTCTGTGGTCTCCCAATGTTTTTTTGGCGTGTGTAAGTGTGCTCCATGTGGTGGCTGGAGTGGGGAGTAGCGGTAGATGGTGCAGTCGTGGTTTTGTTATTGGATGGTGGTTTCGTTTCATCTGTGGGAAGGGTCTGGGTTTGTGTTTGGTGTGGATGGAAGGTGGTGGCATCTTGTGTCCTTTTGGACCTGGTGTCAGTCTTTGTGACAGAGGCTCGTCTGTTGACCAGGGCTAGTTTCCAGATGTCTGGCAAGCGGGAGGTGTCATCACGTTTATTCATGTTGTTTGGGTGTTTCTCTATTTCAATGGCTTCCATGATTATTCGACTGTTGAAGTGTTCAGTTTTGGAGATGAGTTTGGTTCTTTTAAAATCAATTTCATGACCTGTTGTTTTTATGTGCTGGAAGAGAGAGGAAGATTTTTCTTCTTTTTTGACTGCGTTCTTGTGTTCTGCGATGCGTGCGCTTATTCTCCTGTTTGTCTGTCCGATGTATGTGGCTGGGCAGACTTTGCATGGTATTTCGTAGACTCCTTGGTTTTCTAGCTCAATCTTGTCTTTGGGGTTTCTTAAAATGTTGGCTATTTTTTGTTCGGTGCAAAAGGCTGTCTTGATATTGTGTTTGTGGAGAATTTTGCTTATTTTGTCTGTGGTGCCTTTGATGTAAGGGAGGAGGGCAGTGCCGTTGTTCTCTTCTGTTTCTTGGTTCTTGGGGGGTGTTTCTTTTTGGATTAGTTTGGTGATGGTGTTTTTTTGGAATCCGTTCGCAATTAAAGCATTCGAGAGAGTGTGTAATTCAGTTTTTAGGTGGTCTTTGTCAGCGAGGCGTTTGGTTCTGGAGATGAGGGTTTTTGCTACGGAGTTGATCTGTGCAGGGTGGTGGTGTGATTGTGCATTTAAGTAGCGGTTTGTATGTGTTTTTTTCCGGTAGATGGTATGTCCTAAGGAGCCGTCGGGTTTTTTGTAGATTAGGACATCCAGGAAGGGAAGTTGGTTGTTGGCTTCTATTTCCATAGTGAATTGTATTTTGGGGTGTAGGCTGTTGAGATGTGTGAGGAAGTTGTTCAGTTTGTCTTTCCCGTGTGGCCAGATAACAAAGGTGTCGTCAACATATCTGAGCCAGAGTTTGGGTTTATGTTCGGGCTTCTGTAACGCGTTGGTTTCAAAGTGTTCCATATATAGGTTTGCGATGACCGGTGAGAGGGGTGATCCCATGGGTGCTCCTTCTATCTGTTTGTATCTTTGTCCATTGTGGACAAACATTGGGAGACCACAGACACGCAGCCAGACCAAAATGAATTCACAAGACACAGGACCCCACTCTACCAAAGCCCAGGATGCTGCCAGAACACCCATCACCAAGGTCGTTAAGAAACAAAAGGCTAATAGACACACATCCAGCACCTCACCCACACATGATGTCTCTAAACAGCCATCTAACCCACCAGCAGTTAAGCCCTTAACGATCACCTCAGCCACACAGCAAATCACAAAAGAACAAACAAACCTACAATCAGCAACAGAGCAAGCAAACCACACCCCCCAGCAGTATTTATAGAAGGACTTCTACTGAGATCACGCTCTGCTTCAAGAAGAAAGAAGCCAGAACACCAGCCTGAAGATGACGAGTGAGACCTCGTCGAAACGTCGCCAAAACAACCAGATTTCTACACGGGAAGAAACCCGAATCCACCCTAACATGCATACCTATACCCGTGAAAATCTACGAAAACAAATATCCGACCTCTACGGGGAGGAAACCTTCCAGCTGACCAGAACCTACGAGAAACTAGAAGTCCGAAGAGCCACCATCTTATGTGACATTGCATTCCTACGCAACTGCCGAGATAAAAATGTGATCCCCACAAGCTTCCAACTGAAATTCCACTCAAAAACCCCATCCAGCGAAAGGATCCTGAAAAGAACAGAACTAGCCCTAATCAGAAACGAACTACACAAGAAAAGATACCTACTAGATCAAACCAACAGAGACCTACTCACTCTCCACCTCAAACTCAGCAACAAAATCCACCCAACACTCTGGAACAAATCCAAGCAACTCGCCGCCTGGAGAGCTGAAACAGAGACCTCCCACAAGACAGACACACACACCAACAAACTCCACAAACTGGAAAAACGCCAGAAGCCCAACCCCCCACAGCAGCCCATGAAACAAACAGTTCACAACATATCAGACAGGACACTCACCATCGCAGAGACCAAAGTCCTGTCCAAAGGATTCAACTTTGCAGTCGCCCCCAGACACATCCCCACTGAAAACATCATATGCGGAGTGGAAGCCAGCCTAACCAAAATCAACCCAGATGAAGCCAACAAAATCAGACTCGAAGTCACCAATATCCTCTGCTCCAGCAAACCACCCAGAAGCAATTTACACAAAGAAGAACAAAAAGCCCTCACCAACCTGAGGAAAGACAACAACATAATCATTCTCCAGCAGCAGACAAAGGCAATGCCACAGTGGTGATGAACACATCTGACTACCAAGCCAAACTATCCAACCTACTACAAGACCCTGCTTACATACCTTTGAACACAGACCCCACCACCTACCTGGAAAAAACCACCAAAGCCAAAATAAAAGCCTCACCCTTAAGTGAAGAAATCAAGCCAAGCATCATCCCCAGAGAGAAATCTTCCAGATGCCCCAAGCTCTACGGCCTCCCCAAGATTCACAAAGAAGGAACACCTCTCAGACCCATAGTCAGCTCCATAGGCTCACCCCTACAAAACCTCGCCAAATTTCTTGCCAAACAACTCCAGCCCTATGCAGAATCCATCTCTTCATACGTACAAAACTCGTTCCACTTCATAGAAATTATAAAGAAACAAGACCTACAACCCAATGACCTACTCGTGAGCTTCGATGTTGTTTCGCTCTTCACACAAGTGCCCATTCAAGAAGCCTTGACAGCTATCCACAACAAATACAACCCCCCAAGCACATCCTAGATCTGACCAACCACTGCCTAACCAACACATACTTCATCCACAATGGACAAAGATACAAACAGATAGAAGGAGCACCCATGGGATCACCCCTCTCACCGGTCATCGCAAACCTATATATGGAACACTTTGAAACCAACGCGTTACAGAAGCCCGAACATAAACCCAAACTCTGGCTCAGATATGTTGACGACACCTTTGTTATCTGGCCACACGGGAAAGACAAACTGAACAACTTCCTCACACATCTCAACAGCCTACACCCCAAAATACAATTCACTATGGAAATAGAAGCCAACAACCAACTTCCCTTCCTGGATGTCCTAATCTACAAAAAACCCGACGGCTCCTTAGGACATACCATCTACCGGAAAAAAACACATACAAACCGCTACTTAAATGCACAATCACACCACCACCCTGCACAGATCAACTCCGTAGCAAAAACCCTCATCTCCAGAACCAAACGCCTCGCTGACAAAGACCACCTAAAAACTAAATTACACACTCTCTCGAATGCTTTAATTGCGAACGGATTCCAAAAAAACACCATCACCAAACTAATCCAAAAAGAAACACCCCCCAAGAACCAAGAAACAGAAGAGAACAACGGCACTGCCCTCCTCCCTTACATCAAAGGCACCACAGACAAAATAAGCAAAATTCTCCACAAACACAATATCAAGACAGCCTTTTGCACCGAACAAAAAATAGCCAACATTTTAAGAAACCCCAAAGACAAGATTGAGCTAGAAAACCAAGGAGTCTACGAAATACCATGCAAAGTCTGCCCAGCCACATACATCGGACAGACAAACAGGAGAATAAGCGCACGCATCGCAGAACACAAGAACGCAGTCAAAAAAGAAGAAAAATCTTCCTCTCTCTTCCAGCACATAAAAACAACAGGTCATGAAATTGATTTTAAAAGAACCAAACTCATCTCCAAAACTGAACACTTCAACAGTCGAATAATCATGGAAGCCATTGAAATAGAGAAACACCCAAACAACATGAATAAACGTGATGACACCTCCCGCTTGCCAGACATCTGGAAACTAGCCCTGGTCAACAGACGAGCCTCTGTCACAAAGACTGACACCAGGTCCAAAAGGACACAAGATGCCACCACCTTCCATCCACACCAAACACAAACCCAGACCCTTCCCACAGATGAAACGAAACCACCATCCAATAACAAAACCACGACTGCACCATCTACCGCTACTCCCCACTCCAGCCACCACATGGAGCACACTTACACACGCCAAAAAAAAACATTGGGAGACCACAGACACGCAGCCAGACCAAAATGAATTCACAAGACACAGGACCCCACTCTACCAAAGCCCAGGATGCTGCCAGAACACCCATCACCAAGGTCGTTAAGAAACAAAAGGCTAATAGACACACATCCAGCACCTCACCCACACATGATGTCTCTAAACAGCCATCTAACCCACCAGCAGTTAAGCCCTTAACGATCACCTCAGCCACACAGCAAATCACAAAAGAACAAACAAACCTACAATCAGCAACAGAGCAAGCAAACCACACCCCCCAGCAGTATTTATAGAAGGACTTCTACTGAGATCACGCTCTGCTTCAAGAAGAAAGAAGCCAGAACACCAGCCTGAAGATGACGAGTGAGACCTCGTCGAAACGTCGCCAAAACAACCAGATTTCTACACGGGAAGAAACCCGAATCCACCCTAACATGCATATATATATATATATATATATATATATATATATATATATATATAAAATAAAGTAGACTATAGTGTAATATGATATATAAAGCATTGCATTTCAAACTAGCTATTGATTTAAACAAAGTTAATCCCAGGTGCGTACCATGGAGTGAGCTCCCCCTGTTAACCCCAGCTCCTGCCAACCTAAAAGTGTGAAAGCATGTAAATACAAGTGGATAAATAGGTACCGCTGTAAAAAGCGGGAAGGTAAAACTGTTTCCTTGCAGCCATGCCGCCCACATGGCCATGGACTTGCACAACACTGGCTCTCCAGCTTGAATATGGAGATGATCACCACCCCTAGAATTGGACACCTTTTTACCCTTTTTATCTAAACTATTTTTAACCTACCTTTCTCCTTTAAAAGGATGCATGGCAGATTGCAACAATTAAAGGACAGTTTTTAAGCTAATAACAGTGTGTATGCAATACGTAGAGGATCCACAAATTGAGAACTAAAAAAAGAGTAAGAAAAAGAGGTGAAAAGAAGGATATGAAGTGAGGAGGGGGCACAACTCACTCTTTGAGCAAAACAAGTGGCGAACATATTCTGATCTCCTGCAGAAATCCCTGTAAAGGTAGATTTCTTCAAGGCTTTCTCTTGATTGGTCTTCATGATGCTCTTTAGCATCATTACCATCTGAGAGCAAGGCTTTGAAGTAACATCAAAATGTAGTCAGGGGATCACAAGTTTGAATGCCTTCTCTTTTTAAAAAATGGTCTCTATGAATAGAAAGCTATTTTGTGAGAGATTTTTTTTTAAGCTTAATTTTCTTTTTGTGCTGTTTTCTCTTCATCCCTTGGGACTATTCAGTTCCTTGGTCCCACACAAATTATGGGACTTATTCCCAATTAGTGATATGAATACTTATTGTCCCCAGAATGGAAATTGCCTGGAGGGCAGCATATCTTTAAGACTTCATGGGATCTTCATTATGAATATTTTTTAAACAACTATTAGGTCAATCCATACAATTGTACTGCCTTTCTGTTTTGTATATAATATAAATGAAAACCATGGGTTTGTAGCTCCTATAAACCTAACAATTTTTTTCAGATGTAGATTATAGTCCACAGAAGCACACACTGAAATAAATCTGTTTGGTTTAAAGGTGGCAAATGTCTTACTTTGTTTCTTGTTATATGCACTGTAATAAAGTATCACAGCTAGCTACCTCTTTGAAAACTCCTCTTAGACACGTAAGCTTTGGGTACATGTTTGAAGTGCATATTTGAAACCTTTTCATAATACACACTTTCTCCACAGTACAGCTGTGTGTGAAATATAATGCTTCAATTTTAACAAGTCCTAGTATGCTCACAAATGAAAATATCATTTCCCCTTTACATTTCTCTCTTGCTACCACCACCACCACCCTCTCTCTCTCACCATTCCTTTTAAGTGCTCTCATGAAAGGGTGCCGCTGCCTGGAAATTGACTGCTGGGATGGACCAAGCAAAGAACCTGTTGTTTATCATGGACATACCTTGACAAGCAAAATTAGCTTTAAGACTGTCATCCAGGTGATCAACAAACATGCTTTTTTGGTAGGTGTATGTATGAAAGTTCTAAACGTAACCGGACATGGCCATCCATCAAATATTTCTCCAGAGTTGTTCTCTAATTGTTTTTCTGCTGATATATTCATATGTTTTCATCTTAAATGTAATGATGATGTTTCCTGTTGGGTTTTACTTGAAAGCTACTTTGGACATACATTTATATAGAGAAGAAAATTGTGGGGAAAATAGCTGGCAGAATTAAAAAGTTAAAAGTTTCTTCCTTTCTTGGTTTTTAAAAAATGAGCAGAGTCAAATAAGAGCTCAAATGTACTTCATTCTGACCCATCTCAAGAAAGAAAATGGTGAAGGAGAAGAATCAGTGTGATTCTGTTCCACTAGTACAGTGGGAAGAATTTATTATTTATTTATTTAAATTATTTTTTACCATGCCTTTCTCCTCAAAAGGACCCAAGACAGCTTACAACATTTTAAAGACAATATTTAAAAGCTAAAAACAGTGAGTATACAATTTTTTTAAAAAGAAGCAAACAAGTACTGTATTATATTTAAAATGGTCAACTAGAAACACATTTAAAAAGAGAGCACAATAATCCATTCAAAAGAGAGAGAGTATATTGTAGAATATAATAAGAATATATTAAGAAGCAAATACACACAAAGAGATATGGCTATTGCAGTTTTTGAAATTAATGGTTTTTGGTTTGTCCTTATAGCGGAAGAGCAATGATTCAGCAGCACTGTAAATTGCCCATGCAGAAGCAACCTGTGATAACACAGTATTGTTTTCTGCCTTTACTGTAGATAACTGTGCATACTTTTTAAATATTTGTGGTTTTAATTGTACAATATTTCTTATTCCAATGATTAGGAATTCTAATAGCCATTATTCTTTCAGGTATCTGATTATCCCCTATTACTGTCTTTGGACAATCACTGCAGCCCTAAACAGCAGGAGGTAATAGCAGATTATCTGATAAGTATCTTTGGTGACAGGTTGGTTACATCTACAGTTGATGACAGGATGCCAACTCAGTTACCTTCTCCTGAGGTGAGAACAATACCTTTTTATTTTATGAAAAGACAAAGTCGAAGTGTTGTAGTTGGTATATTTACTTACTGAAAAAAATAAATGTTCCCCCTAACCCCCGCCCCCAAGTATTTATACTGCTCATGGAAAGCAGTATTTTGAATTTAAAGTTAACACACAAATAGAAATTAAGCAGTATACTGTTGCAGTTTTAGCACCCTTTGTATGCTGACTTTAAAAGGTTTGACAAGGAGGAATGTTTCTGAACTAGGGTGACCGTCGATCAAGCCAGCAGTAACCCTTTGTGCCTCTCTTTTGTTCCCTCTCTGCCTCTGATTTTGAAGAGATGTACAGCTCTCTGCTTGGAAGTATTTTCCCCACTCTTTTCCAGTCAGTAAACGGTTTGTATTAGTTATTTGGTAGCCAGTATGCAATTAGAATGTAGTCTGCAGGAGACTCTTGTAAGCAGGCTATGAATGAGTTAAGCCTTGTTTGTGTAACCACTGTATTATTCACTATATAAGATGCACCTGACCATAAGACACACCTAGTTTTAGAGGAGGAAAACAAGAAAAATATTCTGAATCAAATGGTTTACTAAACTACAGTATTTAATAAACTATAACAGAATACAGTAATACTGCCTTTCAACCTTGTAAAATGAATAGCAGTCAACAGTGGTGTTAAGAACCATCATCACTGTCATTGACAACAGAGAGACTTTAAAGTCCGAGTACAGTACTCTTCTAGTTTTCGTTGACCCCGCAAAACTCATCATTGCTAAAGTCAAAATTTGTGAGGCTCTGTTGCTCACAATCACTGACATCATTTTCTTCACTATCTTCATATAAGATATCTTCAGTTCCATCCAAAGCATTGCTAATTCCACATTTTTTGAATGACTGTAGTGTACAACGATTTCCTCCTTCACTGAATGCCATGATGTTTTCACCCATTCATAAACTTGAGTGATAGTGGGCCTCTTCATTTGTCCAATACGTGTCACATCATGATTACCAGCAGCTGTCCATCTGTTCCACTCTTCTCACATAAAGACTTTAAATGGTTTATTGATGGAAACATCAAGAGATGCCAAAACAATCACCGTGAAAATCTCTGGACAGGGTTGTGTTGTCTTGCTGTGCAAATGGCACCAAATTGCCACCCATCTTAATGTTCAAAAGGAGGATACCGTGGTTGAAGGTATCAAAGGCCACAGACAGATCGAGGAAGTCCTCAAGGTTGAATGTCCCCTGTTGCACCCTCCCCCAAGAGCTCATCTTGCAACGTGACCAGGGCTGTCTCGGTCCCATGCTGCAGCCTGAACCCAGACTGGAAAGAATCCAGGATGCAATCTTCCTCCAACAACAACTGGAGCCTCTCTGTAGCAACCTTTTCGACCACCTTGCCCAAAAAGGGAACATTGGCTTTCTATTCTTTCTCTTACTGATATCTCAGAGTGAGTGATTATGACTTAAGTGCAACAATGTGAGAGACAGAAAGAGGTAGACTAATCTGGAGAGATTTGAGGATGATTCTGCATTGTAGGTCCCCACATTCTCTTCTGTGTAGCCAAGATTTTTATTTTGAATATAGAGCTAGTACACAAGTAAAATAATGTGCCTCCATTAAAAATATATGTACCAAAAGTTTGAAGTGTAAATAGAAAACATAGTGGCATATCATTACCCTATGGCTGGGAGCACAGAAAACCTCTTATTTCTTTGTTACACAATTTTAGTGAATATACTAGAGATGGGCATGAAACGAGCGATTTTTCGTTTTCGTTTTTTCGTTTCGTTACGCAATGAAAACGAAATGAAATTTTTTTAAAAACAAAACGAAAATGAAAACGAAATGACCAAATTTGCCATGTTTTTCATTTTCGTTGCAGCAGATTCATTGAACTAAAAAGAATGCTAACGAAACAGCAATCTCTAAACTGGAAGGCCTAGGGCTTCCACCATCACTTTGTGGATGGATCTTGGATTTTCTGTCAGAACGTTCTCAGAGGGTCCGGTTGGGCCCTTACACATCTAATACTCTTAGTACCAACATTGGAACACCACAGGGATGTGTACTTAGCCCACTCCTTTATATTCTTTACACATTTGATTGTGTCTCTGCCTATCCTAGCAATAGGATCATTAAGTTTGCAGATGACACAATTGTGATTGGGCTCATCTCTGGCAAGGACAGTGAGATGGCTTACAGAGATGAAGTGGAGAGGTTGACCAAGTGGTGCAGAATAAATAACTTGCACCTAAATATAAAGAAAACAAAGGAGCTTGTGGTAGACTTTAGGAGGCAGAAAACTGATATTCAACCACTGGTGATTGATGGGACTGGTGTGGAGAGGGTTACAGGTTTTAGATTTTTGGGCATTGTGTTACAAGAGGATCTGTCCTGGAGTGTCAACACAAGGGGGCTTGCAAAGAAGGCTCAGCAGAGACTATTTTTCTTGAGAACCTTAAGGAAAAATCATCTTCCACAAAAGCTGCTGCTGGCCTTCTATCATTGTGCAATTGAGAGTGTGCTTACTTACGGGTTATGTGTGTGGTATGGAAGTTGTACCCACCGGGATAAGACAGTGTTGCACAGAATTATAAGAATTGCAGAGAATATTGTGGGCTGTTCACTCCCCACCCTAGAACAAATGTATACTACCAGGTGCCACTGTAAAGCATTAGATATATTAAGAGATCCATCACATCCTGGTCATCACCTCTTCGAGTTGCTGCCATCGGGACGGAGATATAGAGTACTCAGGGCAAAAACAAACCGTCTCAAAAATAGCTTCTTTTTTAGAGCAATATTGGCCTTAAACGGAAATCCTGGACTTTGAAGTCAGCTTATTTTATATGTCATATTTTAGTCATTTTATATGTCATATTATGTGTTGTACCTGTTTTTAAGTCTATGTGAAATGTTTTAAATGAGTTTTATATAGCAGCTACAAAATTTCGTTGTTCCTGAAAGGGGGCAATGACAATAAAGATTCCCTATCCCTAATTTTTCATTTTCGTTTTCATTTTTTCATTTCGTTACCTAATGAAACGAAAACGAAATTTTTTGCAAAAAACATCACGAAAACGAACCGAAATGGACCCCTAAACGACCAAACGACAAACGAAACACCATTTTTTTGAGTCGTGCCCATCTCTAGAATATACTCTTGCTGAGAAAAATATATTCTAGAGAAGTTTTGAAGCCTCTAGAAATTTCACAATTTTCAATCGATACCCCTGAGTATTCAAAATAGATTTTAAAACATGTGGTCTGCAGGCCCACATACACTGTTTAGATCCTTTATTCCTATTCCAGAATCCTTAAATGAGAGTATTAATCATTCAGCTGTATTGTTTCCAGTAACTTTCAGCCACACTGGGCAGAACTCTCTTCCTCTTGCATGTTGGGTACAGTGCATGACTTTACCCAACATGCAAGAGAACTGCCCCCTCCCTGGCTTCCATTGTGACTGATGCAAAACCAATATGCCCATGCCTTAGAGGGAACCTTATCCAGTGGCATGTACAACTTATATTAGAGAAAAGGCAGAAACAGGTAGAGTTTGCCAGATAATATTATTATAATTAATCACTGACAAAAAATAGGATTAGCTACTTTGGCTTGAAGTTGTGAACTGGAGTTTAAATAAACACTTTACTGCAGCTGTGCATATGATTTTATGAGGAACTTTGGGCCAGTATCCACTTGTGTCACCTGATAACGAAAGAGCAATTGTTCAAGCATTCACAATGTTCTGGCAGGTTCCCCACGCCACAACCAGCATCCCAGGTCTGCTTGTGAAACGGCTGTATGGTAAGTTTTGCAGCAGGGCCCTGCTAAAGTGGGGAAACGTTTATGCAATTGCCCTTATATTGTGACTGTGATATTGGCCATTATTTGGAGGTCCTGAAAACATGAAAAATGGTTGAGAAAAGCCTGCATGCTTGCTGCTACCTGTAATTCTATTTCTAAACATTAGTCCCTGAACACTAATTCTTTGCTGGAATTCTATGGAATCTTACATTCCTATATTATAATTTAGATTTTAACATTATAGCTGAAATCCAGTTGCTTAGCATAGTGAGTCACAACTAGAATAGGCCCATTGAATCAACAGAATAGAGAGGAGTTAACTCACTGATTCAATAGGTCTACTCTAGTTACTTACTACACTGAGTAACAAGATACTATATTTTAATTGGAAACTATAAAAACAAGCAAACAAATAAAAGCCATCATATGAGAAGGTTGTCATCAGTGCACTTTTCTATTACAGTATTATTTTGGTTCGTTCCAAATATTTTGGTCTAGAAGATCTTCTTTGGTAGGAATTAACATTTGGTGGTGGTGGCATAGCTGCATTGCCAGTCTCATTTCAGAAGGGGTACAGTGCCTGCTGTTGAAACATAATGGTACTGAGTAGAGATGGGCACGACTTAGCGGTATTCCCATTTCCGTTTCCGTTACTCGTTTCCGTTACTCTACGGAAACGGTAACGGGAATCACTGCCCCAGACTTCGAGCTCGAACCGACGAACGAACAATTTGGTCTGATTTGTCGTGCTCGTTACTTGCATCGCGCAATGCCAAGCGGCACAGAAAAAAAGTTTTTAAAAGTTAAAAAAAAACCTGATTCCCGGCCCTAAAAGTAGGCGAAAACTGTCTGAGGGCACCTACCAGGCCAGAAGGGTGTTTTATTTTGGGGGGGGGGTTTCCCCGCCCCCCTCTCCTTGGCTATTGCTACTGCTGCGCTGCTGGTACCAGGCTGGGAGGGCGCATCCATTTGCCATGCAGTGCGGGGGATCCAAAATGGCGACCGCAATATTTTTTTTGAAATCGTTGCCCAAAACCCCACCAAAGCACCACAGAAACATGCGAAAATTAGCTATTTTAAATGCTTGAATTTTTACAGTAGCAGCAGTGGGTTTTTCTTGCAAAAAAAGTCTCCGTTGATTTTATTTTATTTTATTTTATTTTATTTTTTTACACCTGCGCATTCGCAATGATGGGCTCGCCCATGGGAGTGGACCATGCAAAGTTTTGGAGCCATTCCACCAATCGCATGGCCAGGTTTTGCTGACTGTACCAGGCTGGGAGGGCGCATCCATTTTCCATGCGGTGGGGGGGGATCCAAAATGGCGACCGCAATATTTTTTTTGAAATTGTTGCCCAAAACCCCACCAAAGCACCACAGAAACATGCGAAAATTAGCTATTTTAAATGCTTGAATTTTTACAGTAGCAGCAGTGGGTTTTTCTTGCAAAAAAAAGTCTCCGTTGATTTTATTTTATTTTATTTTATTTTATTTTTTACACCTGCACATTTGCAATGATGGGCTCTCCCATGGGAGTAGACCATGCAAATTTTCCACCAATCACATGGCCACTTGGCCAGGTTGACCACAGAGACTTCTGGGATGTGCCAATCGGGCATAAACAGCCCACTAATCGTAGCCCAAACCCGAACCTTAAGCCTAACCCATACGCCAGTACACTGTCCTTCTAAGTGGGTCAGAGAGGCACCCAGATGCACCCCAATACTCACCGTAACCTCACCCGTAACTAGCCTAACCCTAGCCGTTGCGCTAAGCCGTCTTAACCCTAAGCCAGATCTACTTGCATTGCACTACATGCAAGTACGTGAGACACAGCGGGTGCAAAGAGTCTGCCAGTCCGTCACTTGTGGCTCTGGCTGACTCCTGCAGCTCCCTCCAGGAGCCCGCTACCCCCTCCCCAAACCAGTACTAACGACAATGAAAAAACGAAAAAATGAACCGACTAATTTTTGCAAATTTTCGCGAAAAACGGAAACGAGCCGAAACGGAACCGGCCCGACTAACGACAACTCGAAAAAAATTTTTTTCAAGTCGTGCCCATCTCTAGTACTGAGGACAATGGAGTTATGAAAAACACTTGTTCTCTGTGTTGTCCTCCCCTTCTATGTTTTATATAGTTGCTTTTTAACTGGCAATTAGAGACGGGCACGACTTAGCGGTATTCCCGTTTCCGTTTCCGTTACTCGGTTCCGTTACTCTACGGAAACGGTAACGGGAATTACTCCCCCAGACTTCGAGCTCGAACCGACGAACGAACAATTTTGGTCTGATTTGTCGTGCTCGTTACTTGCATCGCGAGATTGCGCGATGCGACACGCGGCACAGAAAAAAAGTTTTTAAAAGTTAAAAAAAACCCGGTTCCCAGCCGAAAAGCAGGCGGGAAAATGCCTGCCGTGCCTCAGGGCACCTACCAGAGGGGTTGTTTCTGGAGGTCCCCGGCCTCCCCCCTCATCCCCCGTCCTCGGCTGCTCTGGTGGGACTCGCCGCAGGCTCGCAGCCAGCAAAAAGCCCAGTCTCGCCGGCCGCCGCAATTAAAGCGCAAGCAAGCGGCATGGACGGCACAGGAAAAAACTTTTAAACTCTCCCCCCACCCATTCCCGGGCCAAAAAAGCAGGCGGAAAAATGCCTGCTTGACTAAGGGCGCAGGGCACCTACCGGAGGGGTGGTTTCTGGAGGGGGGGTCCCGCCTCCCCCCCGTCCTGGGCAGCCGGACTCGCGAGTCGCCATCGCCATGCCATGCGGTGCGGGCGGGGGATCCAAAATGGGGCGGCGAACGCAATATTGTTTTTGAAATCATGGTCCAAAAACACACAAGCACAACAGAAACACGCGAAAATTTATAAACTGCCAGATTTTTCACAGTAGCAGTGGGTTTTTTCTTGCAACAAAATGTCTCTCCTCTCCTCCTCTGTCCTCCATTTATTTTATTTTATTTTATTTTATTTTATTTACACCTGCGCAGTGCGCAATGATGGGCTGGCCAAGTGGCCAGCCATGTGGGAGTGGACAACCATGCAAATTTTTGGAGCCATCCCACCAGTCGCATGGCCACTTGGCCATGGAGACTTCTGGGATGTGCCAAAAAGCCCCCTAAAACCTGCCCTAGCCCTAACCCTAACCCTTGACTCCGTACCCATACGTCACAGACTGTCTTCTTAGTGGGTCAGAGAGGCACCCAGAGGTGCAACCCACTAGCCCACCGTAACCTTACCCGTCACTAGCCTAACCCTAGCTCTTGCACTAAGCCACCTTAAAGCCAGATCTACTTGCTTGCATTGCACTACACGCAACAAGTACAATTCCCTTCTGTGTGAGACATGGTGGTGCCAGAGCCTTGTGAAGGGCGGGTATGACCCTATCACTCTCACACTGGTCTCACGTCTGCACATTCTGTTATGCAATATCCATATGGCTATTGCATAGCATTTTGCAGCAGCAGCAGGTGAGGAAGGGAGCCCCCCATGTAGAGGGGTGTCTCTTGGAGCCTGCTTCCCCTTCCTAGTGGCAGGAGGCACCCACGGGTGCCTCCAGGAGCCCACTTTCCCTTTATAGCGGGCCAGAGGAGGCACCCACCCCACAGAGGTGCCTCCAGGAGCCCGCTACCCCCCCAAAAACCAGTACTAACGACAACGAAAAAACGAAAAAACAAACCGACTAATTTTTGCGAATTTTCACGAAAACCGGAAACGACCCGAAATGGGACTGGCCCGACTAACGACAACTCGAAAATTTTTTTTTTCAAGTCGTGCCCATCTCTACTGGCAATATTAATCATCCTGTGTCATGGTTCACAGTTATGATTGCAGTTTGCAACGTAAGTTTAGATTGAGTTTAGTGCCTAGATCAGTGATGGCAAACCATTTAGAGACCGAGTGCCCAAAATGCCATTCAAAACCCATTATTATTATTATTATTATTATTATTATTATTATTATTATTATTATTATTATTATTATTATTATTATTATTATTATTATTATTATTATTATTATTATTATTATTTTGCAAAGTGCCAATACAGCAATTTAACCTGAATACAGGTGGCTGTGAAGGGGCAATGTCAGGTACCCACAGAAAGGGCTCCGAGTGCCATCTTTGCCACCCATACCATAGGTTCGCCAACACTGGCCTAGATGTCCAGGTCACAGCTGTGGTCAGGAGTGCATTTGCAAAATTAAAACTAGTATGCCATTTATTTTCTTGAGAAACCTGCTCTGACAATGGTGACACATGCCTTAGTGACATTAGCTGTACTACTGTAATGCACTCTATGTGGGGCTACTGTTGGAAAGCCTCAGGAAACTTCAACGGGTCCAAAATGCAGCAGCCAGATTGCTGACTGGGGTGGGTTACAGAGATCTATTTACTCCCATACTAAAGCAGCTCCATTGGCTGCCAATAAGCTCTCAGGCACAGTTCAAGGTGCTGACCTTAACCTACAAAGCACAAAACGTCCTGGGTCCAAGCTATCTCAAAGATTGAATCTCGCAGTTTGAACCAGCTTTGGTGCTAAGGTCATCAGGAGAGGCCTTTCTCTCCATCCCACCACCTTTACAGGTGCGTCTCATGCAAACACATGGAAGGGCCTTCTCCCAGACTTTGGAACTCCCTCCCACTGGAGGCCATGACTGGCCCATCTCTGCTCTTTTTCCGGAAGCAGGCAAAGACCTTCCTTTTCAGGCAAGCTTTCCCTGAATGAGGGACTGCCTACTATGTGATTTTATTTGGATTACCATGCGTGATGATTACATTGACTGATTTCATAAGAACACTAGTGTTTTCCATGTTACTCTTCACCCCTCATAATGGATTTTTGTTTCTTTTTGCATGCTCTTTGTAGCTTTAATGTTACCTTTTAATGTTCGAAGATGCCTCTTCTAATTCTCTGTTCTTAACTTGAATGTGTCTTAAATGTTCTGGGTCCTTTTCCAAGGAAAAAGGTGGGGTAAAAATATTCAAAATAAATAAATAAAATAAGTTTAGTCTTCATATATGCTGAGCATCTGTAACCAGTTCATTTATATCCCATTTAGAGAATGGTATTTTCTAGAGGTCATATTTACTCATACACATGTGGTAGCAATGCCAATTGGTAAGCCTAACATATGCAAACTGTTACAGACATTTTGGGACCAACCAACCCAAAGAAGAGTAGTCATCTTGGCTAAATTAGTATCAATGTGTGTTTGTACCTATGTGTGTTTTAAGGCCAATATTCATGTCTTCATTCCAGGGCTTTAAATATATGCATGTTGCTATTATTGTACACTGCCTAGTGTCCCATTATTGAAAGGAAGGCAGGATATAAAGAAAGTAAATAAAGAAATAAAATACTTTAGATTGTTTTACAGACTATTTTACAACCAAATTCCACCATGAATGATATATAAAGTAGGTAATCACAAGAAAAAAAACTATTCCTGTTTCTGTTACATAGAGGACGTAGAAACAGAAGATGAGGGCAAGTACACTTAATTTTACAGTAACAGGAATTTCTTCTTTCCAAGCTGTGATGCATACTAATTCAATTTATGGAGAATCTTTTAAGTTTCAAAGTGTACAAGTTACACATATCCCTTCAGATGAAAACTTAAAAAGCTTGAGCAATGCATCCATGATGGCCTTATTTTTCTGGGACTTAGCTTTATATTTGTAATTTTCTATTGATACATTTTGCAAATAAAAGCAGTATCACTGAGCATTTGTATGATTAAATTCATCCCATAAAAGCTCTTACATTATACTCCTGTGTAGATTTTAATGGTACAGAGTAGCTGAAAGAATATGAATATAATTGTCAAACCTGTATGTTTAAATGGTGCCAAACACCAAACATGCCAGTGTAAATAAATACTGGTTGAGTTTAGTAGGTATGCCAACTTTTCGCACATGCCTGAAATACTTAAATGATCACAGAAACAAGAATTCTTGCCTAATTAATTTGCAGAATTTATTTTTAGACATTTATCCAAGCATAAGATATCACACAAATTATATGTTTATTTGTGGAATGAAATTTCCAAAGCCAAGTAACACTCCTCCAAAGTTAGTGTTGAATTACTGTGTTGCTCTTGCCCAAGCCGGGTCTTGTCCAGATGGGGTGATTTGAAGCACCATGTTGCATGAGCCCTACATCATATATTTATAGTTTAGAGATAGGGAACAACCAGAGAAATTGTGATTTGTTTTGATTCATGATTTGCCAAGGTAAATAAATTACAAAAACAAATTTACAACTTTACTCTGATGAATCAATTTGTAAATTTATCTTTATTTTAAAACCCTATAATGGCTTTTCGGATAAGCTTTCCCTGACTTCCCTGGGCTCCAGATGTCTGTGTTATGCACCCCCAAACAGCCCCCCCGAAAAGTGCCCCCAGGTACCTAGAGGCAACACATTTGCAGGGAAGTTTCCCATGACTTTCCTCTACAATCCCTGCAAATTTGGTGAAGACCAGATTTTCAGACATCTGCGTTATATACCCACAAATTCTGACACCCCCCCCCGGAAAGTGCCCTTTAGCAACTGGTTTCGAGAAATCCAACTCCTCACCAAATTTGGAGGGATTGTGCAGGAAGCAGAGGAAGCTTCTCTGCATGTTTGGTGTCTCTAGGTACATGGGGTTAATTTTCCTGGGGGCCCGTCTTTGGCCGTTCATAACTCAAACAAATATTAATGCATACAAGATTAGAAAACAGCAACATAGACAATGAAGAACCTTGCCACAAACCCCGATGCCAACTCTGCCCACACATCTACTCTGGCAACGCAATCACAGGACCCAACAATGTCAAATACAATATGAAGGGCAACTTCACCTGCTCCTCAACTAATGTGGTCTATGCCATCTTTTGGCAACAATGCCCATCTGCACTCTACATTGGACAAACAGGACAATCTCTAAGAAAATGCATCAATGGACACAAGTTTGACGTAAGAAACCACGATACACAGAGACCTGCCTCAAATCACTTCAGTTTACCTGGACACTCCTTGAGAGACTTGAAGGTCACCGTTTTGGAACAGAATTATTACAGATCAAGAATACAAAGGGAAACAGCTGGAATTAGATTCATATGCATGATGGACACACACAAGAAGGGATTAAACATAAGTCAGGGTTGAGTCATTATTAAATGTAATATTACCATATTGCCACTTTTTTCATGGACTCTAAGATAATACTCTACATTGCCATTTTTTTCATGGACGATGAGGTAAAAATTCCCATTGTCTCTCCCCCTTTCCCACACAGACCCTCACCCTTTATGATCTGATCTTGTTTCTGTCTCTTGAGGAATTTACCTCCGGGCCATAATACCAACCTTAAATATATAAACAGATCCTAGCCACAGAGCCATAAAACTATACAGCTCTATAGACCCTAATCTTCTCACCATTTCTACTAATCAACTCTCCCTCCTCTTCTTCCCCCTCCTCTCCCCCATCCACCCCCCCAACTCTATATACCATAGCCAATGAATATCTGATATGAAATGTATATCCCATCCCATATTATATTGCACACCTCATTCTACTGCTTTATGTTTGAAGAAAAATGTTACATTAAAATATGAAAGTTAGTCTCTAAGGTACCACATGTTTGTGTCTTTTGTTTTGTTTTGTTTGATTTTTGCCTGAAACTCAGACACCAGAAATCTAATCTTCCCCAAACTTGGAGGGATTGTAGAGAAGAGTCAGGGAAAGCTTCACTACAAATGTTTCTTTAGGTGCCTTGGGGGCTATTTTATAGCCCAATGAATTGATTAATCAAAAATTGCTTTAACATTATCAATTAATGTTTGTTGAGGTGGTATCAATTTGTACAAATGTGAATTGACAAATTAGTGATTTTTGAATACGTCTGTGAAGATTCTCAGTCATCCAGGTTCGTTTAACTGGGAGTTGAGTCATGGCTACTGGACTTCTTTTTTTGAGAGATAGAAACGTTTCGCTGTTCATCCAAACAGCTTCATCGGTCTGGTTTTTGAATATTTTTTTCAATTCTTTTTTTTAAAATCATGCTCATCTCTATTCATAACAGTACTGTTTGCTCTGTGGAACCTCATATCCAAGGTCTTTTTATTCTGGAGTGTTTTGGTACACCTGTCTATGCAGAGGATGAAAATTATATGACTGTTTCTAGGGTGAATATTTTCTTAGAACACAACGTACTGCCTTCTTTCCATTTCTTCGCCTTCACCAATCACTCTTCTCTATTCTCATGCTCTCTCACCTTGTTTATTTACTGCCTCTCTTCAGCTTTATCCTTCCCGCTCAGTTTCTCCAAAGTACAGTTTTGAAAGAATCCAATTTTTTCTGCTATGTTGCTCTCTGCAAATATTCGTAAAGAGATGTTTTACAATAGGATTTGTGTTTAAATGATTCATTCATTTTAGTCTTCTTGGTCAGCATTAAATGTACTGGTTATGGAGACCAATTTTACCAGTTTGCATCCAAAAATTGATCAGCATCATAGCAGCATTATGTTAACCAAACATGTTTCTACATAACTAATTAAAAATAAAATTGTGATAATGGGTTGCTGGCTTTTGGGAATGAGTGTCTCATGTATCATATTTTTATGTGTCTCAGTTCTTTCCAACATCTAGTAATCCCATGAATAGACGACTTTCAAAAAGTCCTATCATTAACAGCCCTGTTTAACTCCTTCAAATTAAAGGCTGGAGCTTCCTTTATTGAGTCAATCCATTTTATGTTAGTTCTTCATCTTTAGTCCTCTTTAATTCAGCCCTAAGCCATTTTGTTATTTTCTGACTAGCACTAAGCTCCTTGCAAAATTGAATTTAAAAATGTGTATTGCTATTCATACTTCAGAGGATAATCCCAATGGAAGGCAAGGAAGGTAAGAGAGGTGACACGCTCTTGACACCTTGTGTGATTGGAGACAACAACTACATGGCCACCACACATCCATTGTGTTAGACTGTGACATATCATACTCAAATGAAGTAACAACAACAAAATTGCACAACTCCAATCCCACCCCAGGCTGAACATGAAGAACAAGCAAGTTAGAAGAAAAGATTGACTTTAATAATAGCATGTGGGACACATAGCCAGTTTGGGTAAGCCATTTATTAAAATCAGTTACTTTGGTGCAGGATTGCTGTTATGAACTTTAACCTATAGGTCTTGCATAACACTAGAGATGGGCACGACTTAGCGGTATTCCCGTTTCCGTTTCCGTTACTCGTATCCGTTACTCTACGGAAACGGAAACGGGAATTACTCCACCAGAATTCGAGCTCGAACCGACGAACGAACAATTTGGTCTGATTTGTCGTGTTCATTACTTGCATCGCGCAATGCCAAGCAGCACAGAAAAAAAGTTTTTAAAAGTTAAAAAAAAACCGATTCCCGGCCCTAAAAGTAGGCGAAAACTGTCTGAGGGCACCTACCAGGCCAGAAGGGTGTTTTATTTGGGGGGGGGGGTTTCCCCGCCCCCCTCTCCTTGGCTATTGCTACTGCTGCGCTGCTGGCACCAGGCTGGGAGGGCGCATCCATTTGCCATGCAGTGCGGGGGATCCAAAATGGCGACCGCAATATTTTTTTTGAAATCGTTGCCCAAAACCCCACCAAAGCACCACAGAAACATGCGAAAATTAGCTATTTTAAATGCTTGAATTTTTACAGTAGCAGCAGTGGGTTTTTCTTGCAAAAAAAAGTCTCCGTTGATTTTATTTTATTTTATTTTTTTACACCTGCACATTTGCAATGATGGGCTCACCCATGGGAGTAGACCATGCAAATTTTCCACCAATCGCATGGCCACTTGGCCAGGTTGACCACAGAGACTTCTGGGATGTGCCAATCGGGCATAAACAGCCCACTAATCGTAGCCCAAACCCGAACCCTAAGCCTAACCCATACGCCAGTACACTGTCCTTCTAAGTGGGTCAGAGAGGCACCCAGAGGTGCACCCCAATACTCACCCTAACCTCACCCGTAACTAGCCTAACCCTAGCCGTTCCGCTAACCCGTCTTAACCCTAAGCCAGATCTACTTGCATTGCACTACATGCAAGTACGTGAGACACAGCGGGTGCAAAGAGTCTGCCAGTCCGTCACTTGTGGCAAATTTTCACAAAAAACGGAAACGAGCCGAAACGGAACCAGCCCGACTAACAACAACTCGAAAAAAATTTTTTTCAAGTCGTGCCCATCTCTACATAACACCTTCCTATATGTAATACACAAGGCCTCATAAAAAGAGGAGTGCACCTCATGTGATTGCACTGAGTCTGAAAAAGGAAAACTTGTTTTATCTGTGGAGGTTCCACATGTGAGCCAGAAAAATAAAACTTCTGTTGATGGAGGAAGGTAAGGCTAGAGCATTTCCTGTCTTGCATTTGAGTATGCATGCTTCTGCCACATCTGAATGGGGTTCTTCTTCCCAAAAGAAGCATGGAACAGTGTCCACAAAGAAAACATGGACCAGTAGCAAGCGTGGAATTTATGTGGTTAATGGTGAAGATTCTGGCACTTTACAATATGAACCAAGACCATTCAACTTTTTGTATCAATATGGGATCCTCGTGGCGCAGTGGTTAAATGCCGGAACTGTAGGTAAAACTGTGCTCACAACCTGGGGTTCAATCCCAGTTAGCAGGCTCATGGTTGACTCAGCCTTCCATCTTTCCAGAGTCGGTAAATTGAGCACAGTGGAACCTTGACTTACATGCTGCTTGACTTACAGCATATTTGACTTGCAGCAAGAAGGGGCCTGTTTGACTTGTGCCTTGGGCTCTGACTTACAGCTCGGAGCCCTGGTACAAGGCCCCAGAATCGGGCGGCAGCCATGACCCAGCATCGCGGTTGCCGCCTCCAAACTGCTCCTGCCTTCTTCCTCTCCTCTGGCAGTGGTGGCTACGGCGAGGCCAGCTCCGAGCACCTGGAGCTGGTGCTCGGCCTCGCCGAAGCTGCCACTGCCACCGGAGTTGAAGAAGGGCCGGGAGCTCGGGGCTGGCCTCGCTGGTTAGACAGTCGGCTCAGTCTTTTAAAAAATCTGGCTGCAGAAGTCTGGTCCACAATGGAAGCATTTTAGTTGGGGAGCTGTACAGTTATGGGACTCTAATGGTAAGCATAGGGTTGTTCAGAACTTGGAACGTCAGGTTTAAAATCAATAACACTTAAATGTTAGACATTGTTGCTATATAAACATTAAAAAGTGGAGGCGTATAACTTGTGGACTATAATTCCACTGCCTCCTCCTCTCTCTGAAGAGACATTTCATTTACATCCCTGGAAGGAATCTCCTATCCCAGTTAAATTTGTGTTAAATTGCTGTTTTCGGGGGTCTTTTTCATTGTCTGGAACGGATTAATCCACTTTCCCATTACTTTCTATGGGAAAAGTTCATTTGACTTAAGGCATGTTTGACTTATGTCTAGACCTCCGGAACGGATTAATGACGTAAGTCAAGGTTTCACTGTACCCAGGTTCCTTGGGGGGGGGGTAATGTGTAGCCTGCATAGTTTAAAAAAACTGTAAACTGCCCAGAGACTACTTGAAGGGCTATGGGGTGGTATATAAGCTGAACACTTTGCTTTGCTTTGCTATATATGTCTATCCATGCCCTAAGGTCACCTTTTGAGATCATACTTTATTTTCTTGCTTTTCTTCTCCCCCCCCACCATTTTATCAATCTCCTGCCATTTTAATCTTCATTTTATCTTTATTTTAGTTTTTTGCTGTTGATTTATGTATACTTTATTTTATTATGCATCTTGTATTTTGGTTTTTAAAATGTATTCCTTGTTAATTATCATGTTATCACATGTCATAAACCGCCCAGAATAGCCCTAGGTCTAGATGGGCGGTATAAAAGTTAAATAAATAAATAAATAAATAAATAAATAAATAAATAAAATACTTCAAGTACCCCATGATTCTGAGTTTTCAAGACTGGTCTTCTCTTGTAGTGGCCCCAGTCCTTCTAGGAACTGGAGGACCAGGTGGTTTGCATTGTTTTGGTCTAATGCATGCTCACTGTCAGAGATTATCTAACCTTTTGGTTTATGTGATTTATGACACTTAATGCCCATTTATGTTCACAGTCACTGAAATTCAAAATCATTATAAAAAACAAGAAACTTGGAACACTTGAAGAAACTCTTTCAAAGAAAGGTACAGATAGTCATGGTCAGACAGGGGAATTTGAAGAAGAGGAAACAAGTGATGAGGAACAAGATGATGATCCTCCACAATTTAAGCAACCCCTTCTTAAGAAGAGACAAGCACATAGCAAAGGATCAGGTCCACCATGGAAAAAAAAACGAGTAAGTGCACTAAGATTCTGAATCTCAATGATTCGTCTTGAACTGAATAATTTATCTTTGGAGGTGACTTTTCTGATCAGGAAGTTTCTTTAAAGAAAGATTCTTCACTTATTAAAACTGGCTTATAACATGAGTCAAATGAACTAAAACCATGACTAATATTTCTCTCAAACTGATATGTAATTTCTCACAGTTCAGCAGTTGTGTGTTTTTTCTTAGTAGTATGGGAACTTTGCAAATCTACAAACTGGTCAGGATGGGTTTCTTTTGTCTTCTAAAATATAAATAATGCTGCAGGATAGTTCAGTGAGTTAGATATGTTTCTGTGGACCCAGGGGTCATGGGTTCAATTCTCTGTAGTGCTTCCCAGGAGAAGAGCCAGTGAGATTAGAATATACAAACTAAGTAGAAAACCATACAAAATCTTACATAACTTGGTGGTAAATGACTTCTGAGTAGTCAATACCTAGAAAACTCTGGAAAGCTCACTCTAAGTTGGAATTGCTTTGATGGCATGTCATGTCAAATAAAACTGTCTGCTAAAATTGTTTGCTGATTTGGTTTTTGTCTTTCCCTTCTGCTTTACTGGTCTGCTTTTGGGTGCAGACTGTTGCTTCAGCTTTAGTGTTTTGCTTGGGAAATGAGGCAAGTGTGTTTGTTTTGTAAAAGTAAACTATCTGTTGGAGTTTTGAGCTGGTATCCAAATAAAGGCTAGATTGAGTGTGGAAAAATCATCGCTTTTCTGAAATTGAGGGGGGAGGACAAAAACAAGTAGACTAAGATTTTACATTTACTTATGAAGGCAATGTCTTACTGTTGTGAGACTAAGGGCCTTTTTACACGACCCCTAAGATCCGCTGGCCACTTAAATTCAGACCAGAGATCTTAGGGGTTCCTGCTCTTCCTCTGTCCCCACCCCCTCCGCACTTCCTGGTTGCTGGCTGCCTGAGGGAGGGAGAAAAAAGAAAGAAAAGAATGCCTTCTTACCTCTGTTTTGTTCCCGGCAGCATTCAGATCTCTTAAAGGGGCGGGGCGCAAAAAAAGAACAAACAGAAGCCAGGAGAGCCCCGCACTCACTATCCTTACACCGGATCAAATATTTGTCACATCCAAAAAGCAGGTACAAGAAAACTGCTGTTTGGTCGCGCTAAGTGGGCGGGGTCGCACTTAATTGTCTGCAAAGTCCGGAGCTGGTGGGTAAACATTTTTAAGGTCCAGACATTGCAGCCATTTGCGGCGGAGCTTAGGGGTCGTGTATAAACGCCCTAACATCAGGTAGGTAATTGTGTACCCAACCAAGTTCTTTAGATATAGGATATGAATGTATTTACATATCTTACTTCTATAGAAATTATTTAGAAGTTGAATATAAATACATCTTGACTGTTGGAAGTATCATTTATGCTTTTTCAATTTCCTTTCATATTATTTCTAGATGAAAAAAATTAAAGTTGCCCTGGCATTGTCAGAACTTGTGATTTATGGGAAATCTCGGAAGTTTGTAAGCTTTGAAGAGTCAAGAGAAAAGCAGTTATTTTATGAAAATAATTCAATTGGTGAAGGAAAAGCTCGAAAATTGGCAAAACAGAAAGGTAATTCTTAGAATTCAGTCTGGTAAAACTGATAATGGTGCTGTTCTCTTTTGCTTAAGCCATCAGAACTGCCAATAAATTTTATTAGGCAGCTTGTCATAGACTGGCAGCTTGTGAAATGTTTCTCATGATGATTCAGCACACACTATGATTTCTGTGGCTAAAGCTTTGTGTTAATTGGCCATGAGCTACAACTATTTATCCAAGCTAAGCAGTAAAAAGAAAAAGGAAAAAATAAATGAATTCGGTCTTGCTGTTATTTTTTAAAGCCCCAAGTAACGAACACTGTCCCTTGACCTTAGTTTGAGCTAGATAGGCTCCAAAGCTATTGGTGTTTTAAACTCTTACTGTGTAAAGATTATGATGGATGGGGATTCAAGATTTTTGGACTGCAACTCCAATAATAGCCCCAGACAGAATTAACTTCCTACAGTCATGTGTTCATGGGACAGGTAGACATTCTTAAATTTGTAATAGGCATCCAGATGTTTTAAACAAGAAAAGCCATGTGGTCCTTACACTATACAAATGTGGGAGCAGGTGATAGTTTATTAGATATCATGTACATGTTTAGATATTAGGATAATTTGATTTTATCTAGATATAGCTGTTCCTTGTTTTATTATTTAATTTGTATTAGAGATGGGCACGAAATAAACTTTTTTCATTTCCGTTATTCGTTATTTGTTTTGTTACATAATGAAAGAATAATGAACATTGTGATGAAATTGGAACGAACAGAACCACAAAAATTAGGTTTGTTACATTTTGTTTTTTGTTAATGGCGACGTGCAATGAAATGAGCTGTTTTAAATGTTAAAAAACGCCCTGGACATCCATAAAAACGCAGCGATAATTATTTATACTGTCTGATAATACCTACCGGGGGGGGGTCAAATAGTTTGTTTTTGTCTTCTCCCATCGTGATGTATTTTTGTTTTCCCTTTAAGGATGACAAAATGGATGTCGCTAGCCCCAAAATGGAGGCAAGCCATGTGATGGGTTCATGTAAATTCTTGGATAACTTCAACCAATAGCATGCCCAGGTTGCAGACTGGGCAGGTCTGGCAGCCACAGAGGGCATAAAAAGCTCTGGCAGCCCCCATCCTCCTTGCAATCTCCGGTGGGCGTCAGGGTGGGATTGCTGTCTCTGCGACTCGTTATTTTCACTTTAGGCCAGCCAGGCAGGTGTGTGTCTCTGTGTTCCTGCCGGCTGCAGCCTGGCTCTTAGGGGAGAGAAAGAAGAGATTTCTCTCTAGCTTCAGTCCTGCAGCCTCCCTGTGTGCATGCATGCTGTGTACCTCTCGGTGAGTACCCTTCCTTGCCCCGCAGTGCAGTCACTCTGCGGCTGCCTTGCACCCTGGGCAACGCCCGCCGCTGCCTTTGCAGCCTCCCTGCGTACCTAGTCTATACTGTGTCTCTGCCAGCATCAATTTTTTTTAGTGTTTTCCCTCTGGTCTGGGGCGTTTGGGGATGTCCGTGCACGGAAATGCTTTAAAAATCACGCAAAAAGCAGGTAAAAATGAAAAACGAATAAACACATTTTTTTCAAAAATTTGCAAAAAATGAAAACAAACTGAAACTGACCCCTCAATGAAAAATGAAAAACCAAAACACCATTTTTTCGATTTGTGCCCATCTCTAATTTGTATTGTGTTTACAATATTTTTCCTTGTCTAAGACTATATTTGTGTCTAAAATTGTTAGACTAAAAATTGTTGTCTTATACATGGAAGTAAGCTGAGAAGGGAACCATGTGGTTCCAAAACTGTAGTTTTGTGTTGGAAAAGGTGACGTCTTATACATGGGTGTGTCTTATAGATGGGAAATTTGTGTATGTGTTAGTCTTCAATTCTGTATTAATTTTGATTTTTGATTCTTATGTTTTTACTAATTTTTGCTGCCCTATTTTGTATTACATCATGTTGTACGCTGCCCAGAGTGGCCTTTGGATCAGATGGTTCATGCTGTATATAAAATCAAATAAATAAATAAATAAAATAAATATTAGAACTCTAAAAAAATTCAAACAATCAGTGAGCTTTTTGTGGATCAGGTCCACTTCCCTCAGGCTGTGCACTGATTGTGGACAATGCAGAAAAATTCTTAATTAGAGTCCCCAAAATTCATGGCAGATGGTTGTGGTAGGCTTGCTTCTTAGATACGAGTTAGTTAAAATGCAAGCTGCATTGGAGGTGTGCTTTTCAAACTGCAACCTAGGTTACTGTTTGTTGGATACCACCTTCCAGCTTGTCTGCATGTGCCCCCTCTATAGCCTTTTTTTTTTGAAACTGTGAGTTTCTGTTTGGATGGGAAACAGGGCAACACAAAGCCTGGTGGACCTCAATCAGCTCCCACAGAATTGGAAGGTGCCTATAATATGACCAACTCCAACCTTTGTGGAATTGGGATTAAAATTTAGTCTGCCCACTAGGCAGAGCCAATTGGAACAAAATTAATAACAATACTCAGTGGTTGGAAATAGATACTTCCTTCAATTTGCAGTCCTGCTTGGCTGATGTTAAGAGTCCATGAAGTTGTTTCATTGCTGTTGAGTGGGTCCTTGGTGTCCACAAGATATCAGAATATGGCCTGAGAAACTGAACTTGACCCGTAAAAATGATGATTCTTTGATTATTATTTTTTAAAAAGTGGTCTAGTAAAGTTATTGTTGCTCTTGTGTTTGTATTGTGCAAGGACCACACTGTCTTTGATTTTTTTTTCAGAACTGTTGATACTTAAAGTATGCATGCAAATACTAAAGGAAAAAAAGAAAAAAAAGAAAAAAGAAAAAAAGTCAAAATCATTGGCTTAGCTCAAATGAGCATTTTCCCTACCTGCCTGTATCAATAACATGAATTTGAAAATGTTTCTTTTTAGCTAACGAATTTGTTCAACATACAGCCAGATTCATTACAAGAATATACCCTAAAAGAACCAGAACTAACTCGTCCAATTATAATCCTCAAGAATTTTGGAATATTGGATGCCAGTTAGGTGAGTGGTTTATGTTTTTGTACAGAATGACCTTTCTTCCTCAGTAGACTGAAAATCACTTATATTTAGATAATTCATTTTTATTGGACATAAGACTGCTCATGGGTCCTTTCAAGTTCCTTTTCCTGGGCAACTTGGATAATCATGCAATATAGAATGGGAGAGTCAGTGGGGATCCATGTGGTGAAACTACATACAGTACAACAATCAAAGCCCTATTGGATTGTGCTGTGTGTTGTAGGGCAGGTTTGCTTGGCTTTTCAGCATGGCTGGACTGTTGATTTAAAATTTTGCCCTAACTTTGTTCCACCTGGGGTTTGTGTCGGCTGAGAGGTGTGCCTGGCCCTTGAAGAGCCTTCAGCTTCTGCTCCCTTGGAGGGCTTTTTAGACCGGCTGGACTCTTCACTGAGGACCCTCTCCCTCCCTTTGTTCCACCTGGGGTTTGTGTCGGCTGAGAGGTGTGCCTGGCCCTTGAAGAGCCTTCAGCTTCTGCTCCCTTGGAGGGCTTTTTAGACCGGCTGGACTCTTCACAGAGGACCCTCTCCCTCCCTTTGTTCCACCTGGGGTTTGTGTCGGCTGAGAGGTGTGCCTGGCCCTTGAAGAGCCTTCAGCTTCTGCTCCCTTGGAGGGCTTTTTAGACCGTCTGGACCCTCTCCCTCCCTTTGTTCCACCTGGGGTTTGTGTCGGCTGAGAGGTGTGCCCGGCCCTTGAAGAGCCTTCAGCTTCTGCTCCCTTGGAGGGCTTTTTAGACCGGCTGGACTCTTCACAGAGGACCCTCTCCCTCCCTTTGTTCCACCTAGAATTTGCTCCTCCGCATGTCGGGACGCAGGAGGATTTTTATATGTTTTGTTGTTTTAATAGTTCTATGTTGTTTATGCTTTATATTTGATGTATTCTATTGTTGTTGATTTGATATGCATTGCTTTTGTTAGCCGCTTAGAGTACTACATGTAGTAGATAAGCGGGATATAAATACAAGAATAATAATAATAATAATAATAATGGGGAGATCAGCTACACTGGCTCCTGGCAAAAGGATCTGAATCCATCTTCATCCCTTCTCTAGACTATCCAGGTTCCAGACCTTGTGCTTGCTAACACCAGTAGAAATGTTATGCTTCTCCATGGGCATGTGGTAACTGTAATACTAGTCTTCACCATCACTAGTTGAGTTTCTTTACTCTGGCAGAGGCTGGAGTGCACTTCTGGTAATTTTCAGTGTGCATCAGCAGACAGTATCAGGGATTTAAGACCATCGAGCCAGTGGAGATTTAACAATTAGTGAGATGTCAATAGAATTTAAGTTGATTTCTATTTCTATGGATTGTAAACTGCTGCTGAAGTGACTATTTGTATTTGTCCTGTCAGTGATTACAAACACCTAAAATAACTGTGTGAGTCTTATTTGTTTGTTTGGTTTGGTTTGGTTTTTGCTAAAGTCTCCAGAAATTTGAGTGGAGGAGTTTCTGTAAACTTTTATTTTTATTTATTTATTGGATTTTATGCCACCTATTTAGTGAATAGCTACTCTGGGCAGTGTAAATAAAGTAACCAGTACAATGGCATAAAGAATAATAAAGAATAGTAGTGTGAAATACAATAGAAAAATAATACAAACTAATATCTAAGGATAAATAGAAACAAAAACTCATTTAAACTGAAAATACATGTGAACTATCAGTATAACAAAATAACATAATAGAGATGTGCAGTCATTAGAGGCAGAGGTGGATATAGATGTAATAGAGATATGCACATTATGGAGCATCAAGACAGAAAATTGATACAGGGCAATCTTGCTGAAACAGCCACAGTTTTTAAAGTGCTTGGAAATTCCATGAGAGGGCCAGTCAGATTTCTGATGGCAATTGATTCCACAAGTGAGGGGTGACCACCAAGAAGGCTTGGTTCCTTGTAGCGACTCACCGAATGTCTCTCAGGGTTTTAACCCTCAGGTGCCCCACCTGGGAAGAACAAGTGATACAGACAATTCTTTGTGGAACAAGCACTCTGCCATATATCTTTTAGTGGCTACAGTTAAAAAATATCATGCCTATTCTAAATTAATTGTGTCTCTGCTGACTTCTCTACAATAGAGATTTATTCTATTCTTAGTCAATTGACTTTTGAGCAGAGCTTGCTTTTTGTTCCTGCTGCTCTTCTAGCTTAGCTCCAAGGATGTACTCGCACCTACATTCTGTAGCCTCTTTCTACACTGCTGCTTGTTTCATATTGTGGAGGTAGAAGTGAATTCTGTGTCATCTTGTGAATGCATTGTCTTTAAACATAAGAGTCTAAAGACAGAAGTTTTTTTCAGTTGTGCCACAGTTTTTTTAACAAACCGTGGATGCATTAGAAACTGCTAACTGTGGCCTCAGAAACTTTTGAGGAAATTCCAGCCTGGGGTCTAACCAAGCCTATACTTTCTATTAAAAATCTTTGTACACTATTATGCTAAAGAAGTGTAACTTACAAAGCCTTCCAGCAGTGGTTCTCAACCTTCCTAATGCCACAACCCTTTAATACAGTTCCTCATGTTGTGGTGATGCCTTGCCCTGCTTGGAAGAGGCCATAAGGCCCTTTTGGCAGGCCACTGTCGCAGGTGCCATAGAGAACTTCCCTCTGTACAGGAACTCTCAGCCAATTGCAGCCTTGTGCCATTGACTGACATTCCCTCCAACTTATCAAGCTGTAACACACTCTTTCCCCCCTTCCTCCCCCCTCCTCCAGACCCAAGCCGTTTGTGCCTTTGCTTTTAGTTGACTCATGGTGACCCCTGTGAAAAGGTCATTTGACCCCCAAAGGGGTCCCGACCCCCAGTTTGGGAACCACTATCTTTCAGAATATCATTGACTTCGAGCTATGTCAACTAAAACTTCTAAGTCTAAGCACAGTTTAAGTACGTCTGTGAAGATTCTCAGTCATCCAGGTGCGTTTAACTGGGAGTTGAGTCATGGCTACTGGACTTCTTTTTTGAGAGATAGAAACGTTTCGCTGTTCATCCAAACAGCTTCATCGGTCTGAATACAGTTAGTGCAAGAAGGTCTCTTGCACTAACTGTATTCAGACCGATGAAGCTGTTTGGATGAACAGCGAAACGTTTCTATCTCTCAAAAAAGAAGTCCAGTAGCCATGACTCAACTCCCAGTTCACAGTTTAAGTACAAATTTGGGCTACCTAGTATAAATCTAGTTTTCAAAGGGAAAGCCAAGAAAAATGAAACAAATAACATTAATGTGTTAACTCTGATGTACTATTTCCTACCTCAGAAATGTGTGTGGCAAAACCCATTCTGTTTTAACAAATGACATGAAATTGCTGAAGAGGTAACTGATGATGCTGAGGCATATCACAGATATATCTGAAACTCACCATCTCACCTCCATAAATAGAAGGACAGTATTATGTAACACACATAAGCTGTTGCAATGGATGAAATATAAAATTAAACGAACATTTTGTGTAGTAGCAAGAACTTTGAAAAATAACCCTGCTAAAATAGTGACCAGTAAGACATATGCAATACAGCTTTACATTCAGTAAAAAATTGTATGCAACAAGCAACTTCAATAATGGCTGGAAACAAATACGGTAGGTTAGTACCTCCATGATATTCTTTTACTTATGAAGGGTATTTGAAAGTGGTTATTTATGTGTAAGAGAAAAAATTGAGATTGTTTATATAAAAATGTTATTTTCCATGTTACTGGTACTTTTCCTGGTACAATAAAATATATATTTTAAATGAGTTCAAAATGTATGTGACCGCTGATGAAACAGAAACACTTTTTGGCTGTTGTGGGTTTTTGGGGGGCTGTTTGGTCATTTTCTGGAAGTTTTTCTTCTTGACGTTTTGCCAGTCTCTATGGCTGGCATCTTCAGAGGGCAAGAGCTCAGGGAGCTAGGAGTTCTCTCTCTGTGCTCTGGGGTAGAGAGTGAAGCTGTGGGAAAGGGGGGGGGAACTTGTCCTATTCAGGAGAATAAGTGTTGATCATTGATTGTGATATGAGGAGAGATTAAGAGTTTCACTGTAATAAGGGAGGGTTGATCTGTCTCTGTGGTTGATGGGTGTCGTTAGCTGTTCTATTGTGTAATGTGATCACTGGTGCTTGTGGCTGGATGGGGATCATTGATCTTTTGCAGGCTGTAGTTTTCAGACTTTGATTTTTAGACTTTCTTCTTTCCTGTTGAAGCTGTGCTGGTGCTTATAGATTTCAGTGGCTTCCCTGTACATTGTATAACAATAATATATAATGGTAATGTTATACAATGTACAATGCAACACTTTACATTGTATAAAAGTAATGCCATTAAGCTGGGTTTTTTTTACTAATAAGTAATCTTTTTAGAGCAGACAGAACTTCATTTTAAAAATCAAATTAAAGATATGTTTCTACTATGTATAGACACAACCATTGGTGTAGAACAGTGATGGCGAACCTTTTAGAGACCGAGTTACCAAACTGAAATTCAAAACCCACTAATATTTTTGCAAAGTGCCAATACAGTAATTTAACCTATGTACCGGTGGCTATGAAGTGGCGACGTCAGGTGCCCACAGAAAGGGCTTCGAGTGCCACCTTTGGCACCTGTGCCATAGGTTCGCCATCACTGGTATAGAAGTTGTTAAACAATAGAGCTATCCAAGGACTGCTTGTACACATGTGAAGACAGATGTCACACATAATTCCTGCCTTCACTATGTCTTTGCCAATATACTTCTTATAATTCTTTCTGTTTCCATTCTTCAAATTGCATGTTTGTTGCTTATTTAGTCAAAAGATGCCACTTCTTGGAGGAAAGGGTCAGGGAAACCCCTGAAACCATGCAATATTCATTAGATTTATATAAAACTTTTATTTAGAATTGATCTTCTCTCTCCAGATTCTCTTTGACATTGATCCTTGATTGTCACTATACAAATGCAATTTTTTTTAAAAAAATGTTAATCCAAGTGATTCAGTGCATCAGTGATAACCTAGTATAGTGGTACCTTGTATAAAGGAATTAATTTGTTCCAAATGAAATTATGTTAAGCAAATTTTCCTTTATACAAGTTCCCATAGGAATGCATTGAAAACGGAGTTATCCCTTTTTTATGTTGTATGGATTCTCCCCATAGGCGATTATGTTAAGCAAATTTCCCCTATCTCTGAAATTTTTTATGTTGTACAGGTTTTATGTTATACAAACTGTTTGTTATACAAGGGTCCACTGTACAGACAAAAGTAAGAATTTAACTTCCTCTGCCCCACCACAGAGGAGCAATGGAAGTGTTCAGTTGACAGTGGATGGATCCAGAGGCTCCCCTGAAGTCGATATGCCATTTGATTATGTGAAATGGCATGTCATTCATGCACACATTCCATTTATTCCATTTGAAGAGGCCTAATTTAGATTGCACCAGCCTGTACCCAAATGAGCCAGTATAAACATGCCCTCTGAGTCTTGCTGTGAACCTGAGGGAACAACTAAGTTGCGATGATCTATGATTATAGTCTTTCACAGCTCTTTATTTCTAGAAATAATATCCATGTAAATAGAAACTCATACTGGCCATGCAGTGTTGGAAGAGATGAGCTGATTCTTTTCCCATTCTCCACTTTTAAAAATCAGCCTTTTTAGATTATTACTACAGTAATATACCTACAGTATTGTTTTTCTATAGGTAAATGACTGCATTGAGAGAGACAAGTGAATTTAATTGGAGAAAGGAATTAACCCAGCTTCCCACAATGCAACATCCAAACATAATTTCCCTCCTTTCACAGGCAGTCCAAGTCATAGATCTCCCAGTTCTGTCTTACTTAGCCCTGACACTAAGGTATACTAACTCCCTATGACAACTTTTTTAAATTAAAATTTTAAACAAGACATATATCCCCCCACAACACATTGTGCTTAATTATCTCCACCCTCAGGACTATATAACAATATACTGTACTGTATAACATTATATAACATTTCATCCTGTCTCCTTCCGAAACTGAATTGAGTCTTCAGATGGAAAATAACCCCTATGGTTTAGAAATACATGATCCAGAAATTTATGCCAAATTTGATTAAAAACATTCTCTTTTGACATCCCTTTTATAACTTTCAATTAACAGGTCAGTTTATCATTGATAGCTAAACTTCACATTTCATTATACCATTCCTCTAGACTCAATTTCTTATTATCTTTCCAATTTTTGCCATTATTAATCTTGCAGATGTTACCATTATTATAATCAAATCCTTTACTTCTTTTTCTGTTTGACAATTTTAACCATGTTTAGCAAAGCTATCTTTGGACATCTTTCTGTATTAATTCCACTACAATGACAACTTGAAATATGAATTGTAAAATTCCTTTAAACTCCCTTTGTAGCTAAGCGTTCAAGACAAACACCATTCAGTACATTAATTCTTAGGTTCTCAGTGTTTCCTTTGAAGAAAAAAGGATCACAAATCAGTTTTATTGTTTTTATAGTCAAATAATGTTTTACAGTTTCTATAAGCATACATTTACTCCCATTGAAAAATAGAATTTGATGATTCCCCAACAGATTTGAGCCTAGGAAAATAAAAAATATATTGTGTCTTCCTTCCAAGACTAAATCTTATGCAATTATATGGATTGAACTAGTATTTTCTCATTTAATGGATGTTGTTGTTCTGTTTTCCCAGGCAGATTAAATCAAAGAATGAGGAACTAAAAACATTCACAATAAGTCTTGCAGTTTGGCAGTTGCTATTTTTAGTGAGGCCATACAACGGTAGAGTTATTGTTGTAAAGCATAGTCCAGTATATAGATTTTAGAATATTGTAATTATTATTTCCTTAGTCCCATTGAAATCAATTCTGGTCCCTCTGATTTCATTAGTTGTGTTTGAAGTTTGACTAAAGTTTGGGTATAACTCAGCATTTTGTAACTCACACATATATAAACTTCAGCATATATTCTGCTTAGAGATGTAAAATTTCAAGAAATCTTGAACTCATAGGAAAAAATTCTGTAAACATTTGAAAACCCCAGTTGTTTTCTATTTCCCCCCTAAGTTTCCAGAATTTTTACATCTCTAATTCTGTGTATTTATCTGTGAAAAGTATCAGTTGATTTTTATCCTACCTTCAATAAGATTATTTATCTGATTATGCAACCGGGCTGAGATATATCTTGGCACATCATCATTTAATCATAGTTAGCTGTGGCAACTTACATGATTTTTCAGTAACCATTAGTAGAAGGTGGTTCTAAACCCTGCCACATTGCTAAGAAACCAGGGATATGTGGCCAGCATTTCTAGGACATTATTTTAAAATAACTAAATCCAAGGATACTGTTTTTAGAGGACACATTAATCTTGAAATTTGATTAGGTAATTAATACAAAGCTAACGTGATTTCAGATATAAAATCAGCCCTTGAGCCCTTGTGACAGTTTTAAGGATTCTCCTATCATATTTCCTTAATTAATGTATTAAAGGCCTATTTTAGCAGCAGGGAATAATGTAGATGACTAAAGGCAATGTGCTGTCAAAAACAATGTATCATAGATGATATTAAAAAACATCTCCCTAGTTTCTTTCAGACAGTTTTTTTAGCAGCAGAAATATGAATAACAAATTGCTGTGTCCATTTTAGTAAAGAGTCAAGAGCCCTGTGGCGCAGTGGTTAAATGCCTGTACTACAGGTAAAACTGTGTTCACGGTCTGGGGTTCAATCCCAGGTAGCAGACTCATGGTTGACTCAGCCTTCCATCCTTCCGAGGTCGGTAAAATGGGTCCCCAGCTTGCTGGGGTGGGGGGATATGTAGCCTGCATTACTGTAATTAAAACTATAAACTGCCCAGAGGCTACTTGAAGTTGTATGGGGCAGTATATAAGCAGAAGCAGAACCTCAGCTTAGATTTCTTCTGTGTTTAAGTGCTTAACAGATCATCCTCCCCACATCCTGGAAGAGATCCTCATGAAGCTGTGTTTTCAAATATGATCGGGTAATGGGCAATGAATAATGAATAGACATGGGCATGACCAGAAAAAATGATGTTTCGAGTTTTCGTTTGTCGGAACAGGTCCGTTTTGGGTCGTTTACGTTAGTTGCGAAATTTTTCAAAAATTTGTCATTTCCGTTTGTCGTTTGTCGTTTACACTGCGATTTAGCGCGATTTGACTTCCCAGAGCATAGGGGCGTCCCGCAATCAGGGCCGGCGCTAGGTGTTTTTGTGCCCTAGGCGGCGGGCGGGGTGGGGGGCGGGCGAGCGGGCAGGTGGCGTCCGCAGGTGGGCGAGTGGGCGGGCGGCGGCGCGGGCGGACGGGCGAGTGGGCAGTTAGGATATCACTTAGGATAGAGGTTCTGTTCTTGGCTTGTACCCCAAATGTGTGTGTGTGCAAGCAAAATGAAGTTGAGAAAATAGAAAATAAATCATAGTATAATATATTTTTAAAATAAATCCACACCTCCCACTCCCAGTCGAACCTCCCCCTTTATCCAATATCAGAAAAAAATCCTCACAAACTGCCAGAGAAGAAATAAAGAATAAACTGCTATTCCCTTCAGCATACAAAGCTGCAGGGAATCAAAGAAATTATTTTCTAAATTCAATTCCCTCCCTCCCTGCCTAACTTAAATCCTAAAACCTCCAGCCTCCCTCCTTAATCTCAATTGGATCACACCAGCACCAGCAGCCAGCCCTCCTCCCTCAACCACATCCATACACCCGACTGCGATTTCTGGAAGGTGCCTCGGCTTTTTATGCCCTCCGAGACATCCAGAAGTGTCAGTCAAAAACCTGGCGATGCCATTGGTGGAATGGTTCAAACAATTTGCATGGTCCCATCCCATGCCCAGCCCAAATGGGCAGGTCTAAAAAAATAAAAAATAAAATAAAATAAAATCAATACGATGTTTTATTGCTATAAAAAACCCCACTGCTGCTACTATTAAAATTCAGGCATTTAAAATAAATAAATTCACATGTTTCTGTGGTGATTTGGTGTGTTTTTTGACCACGATTTCAAAAGAAAAAATGTGGTCGCCATTTTGGATCCCCCCCACCGCATGGCATGGCGAGACGACGAGGATGACCCCCACCCCAGCCTGGTGCAAGCAGCCCAGGACAGGAGAAGAGGGGGGGAAAGGCCGGGGACCCCCCCCCCCAGAAACCACCCCTCTGGTAGGTGGCAAAGCCTCAGGCAGGCATATTTTTGCCTGCTTTTTTGGCCGGGAGTCGGGGTTTTTTAAAAAAACTTTTGAAAACTTTTCCTGTGCTTCCCATTGCGTGATCGCCGCGATGTCACAAATGGAAACGAAAAACCCGACCAAATTTTTTTTTTTTTTTGAGTTTGAGTTCTGACGGCTTAATTATTGTTACCGTTTCCATTACGTACGGAAACGATAACCAAAAACGGAAATGACAATTTCGCCGAGGCGTGCCCATGTCTAATCATGAATAATAATTTTTAAACATTGGTAGTCTTGAATGTTGAATTAATTTAGAAAAATAAAGATAATGAAAAGAATAATAAAAATATCCAGTGCCTTTACTCTTTCCATATGAAAATGGTAATTCATCAAAACTTTTCTTTGTTTATTACTGGTTGCATAATCACTGCTTAATCTTGGTTGCATGAACAGAAGCATAGTGTCTAGATCAGTGATGGCAAACCTATGGCACGGGTGCCAAAGTTGGCACTCAGAGCCCTTTCTGTGGGCACCCAACATCGCCCCTTCACAGCCACCTGTATACAGGTTACATTACTGTATTGGCACTTTGCAAAAAAAATTAGTGGGGTTTGAATTGCAGTTTGGGCACTCAGTCTCCAAAAGGTTTGCCATCACTGGTCTAGATCCTGGGAAGTGATAGTACCACTCTATTCTACTCTAATCAGACCTCACCTGGAGTACTGTGTCCAGTTCTGTGCACCTCAGTCTTGAACAGGACCAGAGGAGGGCGACCAAGATGATTGAGGGTCTTGAAGAAATGTCTTACGAGGAGCAGCTTAGAGAGCTGGGAATTTTTAGACTTAAAAAAGAAGACTGAGAGGGGATATGATAGCTATGCTTAAATATTTGAAAGGATGTCACATTGAAGAAGGCACTGGTTTGTTTTCCATGGCTTTAGAGACTAGGACCAGGGCAGTGGTTTCAAACTACAGGAAAAGAGATTCAATTGAAAAATTAGGAAGAACTTCATGACAGTTAGGGCTGTTAGGCAGTGGAATATGCTGCCACGGAAGGTGGTGGAGTCTTCTTCTTCGGAGGTTTTTAAGCAGAGGCTGGATGGCCATATGTCAGGAGCAATGTGATGGGGGCTCCTGCATGGCAGAGGTTTGGACTAGATGGCCCTTGACGTCTCTTCCAACTCTATGATTCTATGAATCACTTAAACATGTCCATTTCCATCTGTCTAATATTTCTACTCATTTTCTCTTAATTTTCATAAATAATGTTTATAATGAAAGTGAATACATTAAGAACAGTGTATAATGAACATATCCAAAGGAAGAGTGAAAACTGGTGGGAAAAAATCAAAAAGTTAAGATATGCAGATAGCGTGATATTGCTAACACAAAATAGTAGTGGCTTGAAACAGCTATTGATGCAGGTTAAAGAAATTGCATATTCGGTTTTACAGCTGAACACAAAAAAATCGTAACTACAGAAGAATTACATAACTTTAGCATTGATAGCAAAGCAGTGTTGTTGTTACAGTCGTTAAGTTGTGTCTGACTCTTTGTGACTCCATGGACCACATCACGCCAGGCCCTCCTGTCTTCTACTGTCTCCTGGAGACTGGTCAAGTTCATGTTAGTTGCATCAACGACACCCACCAAACCATCTATTTTCTGTTGCCCCCTTCTCCCTTTGCCTTCAATATTTCCCTACATTAGGGACTTTTCCAATGCGTCCTTTCTCCTCATGAGGTGGCCAAAGTATTGGAGCTTCAGCTTCAAAATCTGTCCTTCCAGTGAACATTCAGGGTTGATTTCTTCCAGGATATATAATTTTGATCTCCTTGCAGTTGTTTCGTTTCATGTCCATCTCTACTTGTTTTTATTTAAAAGTTAAAAACCCTTCCTTTGGGCTCCATGGCTCCACAGGGATCCATTTTTACCTGGGAAAGCCTTTGAGGTCCTTGGATGGGGTCTTTAAGGTGCAAAACCATGGAAGGTCCCAGTGATGGTCATTTTTAAGCATTAAAGGCTTCACCTCACCTCAAGACTCAAAAACTTCTTCTCCACATTAAAAAAAGACAATTCCTCTTAACCTGATGGGGCAACAACAACAACAACATGCACAATGATGACATCCGATCAAAATACGTTGCATCAGATGCGTGAAGCCTGACTGCATTGGTATGGACACATCTTGTGTGCCGATGAGGAGACTCAGGCCAAAAAGGGTCTCACCCTGGAGGTCAGTGGATCCAGGCTGAGGTGATGACCAAAACACAGGTGGATGAACACCCTTGACAACATGTTTTCCTGGGTTCACCTGGACCTAGCTCATGACAGTGCCAAGTGGAAGGCAAAAAGAAGAATAGTAGTCCTCACCACCAAATAGGACAAATGCTAAAGCTAATGCTAATGCTAATGCTATTAATGATGATGATGATGATGATGATGATGATGATGATGACGACGACGACAACGACGATGACGATGATGACGATGATGTGTCATCAAGTTAATTCTTATGGTGACTCATACCAGGGTTTTCTTGGTACAGAAATTGGCTTTTCTTTTTCTTCATATTTCATCTTCCCCTACTCTGTAATTTGAATGCTACATTACATAACTTGGTGGTACAATGGTCAATCAGAAATATGATTTATTAAAATATCTATTAAGCTATTCCACTGAATTGTACCACCTTTCCCCTTTCTCCATAATTTGCACAATTAAAAATTAGACTGCTTCTAGGGAAATGGTTTAATAGCTCTTTCTATTCAAGAAGGTTGCATAGAAAGTTTCAATTGTATATGAAAAAGCAGGTTTTAGATTGGCTACTGTAAACATATATATTGAAACTAATTTCTTCTTACTCTTTGTTCCTTTATAACTGAATGCATTACTTTTCATACAGTGGCCTTAAATTTCCAGACATCTGGAGTACAAATGGATCTTCAGGCTGGGAAATTTTTGGATAATGGTGGTTCTGGTTATATCCTAAAACCTGAATACCTAAGAAATAAGAACACACCGTTTTCCCCATATGAACTGACTGAAAATCATCATCCTGTTAAGCTTACAATTAAGGTCAGTTCACTTTAGTGGTGACATTCTACTTGCTTTTACAACTCTTTATTCTGGACGCTTTTTGGTGTTGATAACTGAAACTTTCCACAACTACTTTAGGTAAGTTGTTCTTGATAACTCATGGATGTTATTTGTACAAAATGGACTATTTCTTAATATTTGCACCTGATTACCATATTTTTGTGATGGATTAGTGAAGATGTTTAATAGACATCATTAGTTCCCTTAGTTGTGAACATGATACAATTCATTCTTATAAGTGTACCATTATGTGATATAGAGGACTGATTGCATACAAAAACAAGCCATGATGATTCCACTAACACTCCATTGGATAAACAGTTTTGGAATGTTTCTGCTAAGAAAATGTTTGGGAAGGATTTGAAGCAGATGATTAGTTGATTGTGAAGATATATGCCTATGTGACAAAATTTTAGGATGTAATTTTAAATGTTCCTGTTTACACAGGCATTTGGTGCGATATGATATTTATACTTAGCTCCATATTGTTATCTCTCTCTCTCTCTCTCTCTCTCTTTTTTATATATATATATACATAGTCACAGAACTTTCTCTTATTGTTTATTTTATTTATTTATTTATTTATTTATTTATTTATTTATTTATTTATTTATTTATTTCATTTTTATACCGCACCATTTTCCATCAGAAACTCTGGGTGGCTTACAGGATAAAAAACATCAAGTTAAAAATAACAACATAAGCAAAAAAGAGGGGGAATACCATCAGCAAGATGCAGCAAGGACGTACGGGGAGAGAGAAAAAAAGTGACAGCAGATATAAGTAAATTAAATTAAATTAAAGGTTGTCATAGCCTCCTTAAAAAGCATAGTTTTCAAAACCTTTTTGAAGGCGGGCAGGGACTGTGCAAGGTGCAGCTCAGCTTGTAGGTCGTTCCACAACAAGGGGCCCACAACAGAGAAGGTGCGGCTGCGCGTAGCCGACCTCCGCGCCTCCCTAGGAGTGGCCACCCTAAGTGGGCGTGCCTGCAACATTCAAGTGGGCCTGGCCTCAGTTGACCTCTGGAAGATACGCTCCGACAGGTATTCAGGACCCAAGCCGTGGAGGGTTTTGAAAACCAAAACCAGGACCTTGAAGCTTATCCGGAGAGCCATGGACAGCCAATGCAAGCATGCCAGAACTGGGGTGATGTGATCGTATCTATGAGCACCCACCACCAGTCTGGCCGCTGCATTCTGCACCCGTTGGAGTCTCCGGACAAGGGTCAAGGGCAACCTCACGTAGAGTGCTTTGCAGTAATCGATCCTCGAGATCACGAGGGCCTGCACAACTGTCCTCAGGGATTTTTTTATTGCAATTGCAATTGTTTTTTTATTTTCTAAATAACTGTTAATTATATTGTTAATTATAGTATGAAAACCTGTCTAAGATGAGATTGGTAAATAATTAAGAAAACTACTGAAGAGAGGGAGACAAAGAAAGAAAGTTGACTTAATTTTCTCCAAAAAGGAAAAAAAGAGTTATGTTGGGACAAAGAGTAGGTGAGGTAGGACAAGAATTGCAAGACAGACTAGATAGGGAGTTAGTACAGGAACACCAGGAAACATTAAAGGAATTTAAGTCTCTTGGGTCAGATGAATTACACCCAAGGATATTAAAAGAACTGGCAGAAGTAATTTCAGAACCATTGGCAATAATCTTTGAGAAGTCCTGGAGAACAGGGGAAGTCCCCATAGATTGTTGGCCCCATTTTCAAGAAGGGGGAAAAAGAAGACCCAAATAATTACTGCCCTGTCAGCTTGACTTCAGTTCCTGGAAAGATCCTAGAGCAGATTATTAAGCAGATAGTCTGTAATTGTTTAACAAGCAATGCTGTCATTACGAGATATCAACATGGGTTTCTTAAAAACAAGTCATGCCAGAGTAATCTGATCTCTCTCTATCTTTTTTGATAGAGTTACAGGCCTGGTGGATGAGGGGAACACTTTGGATATTGCTTATCTAGATTTCAGTAAGGCCTTCAATAAGGTTCCTCATGGTATACTTGCAAAGAAGTTAGTAGAAGGTGGGATATATAGTACTACTGTTAGGTGGATTTTTAATTGATTGACTGATCGTACCCAAAGAATGATCATAAATGGCTTATCAGCATGGAGAGAGGTGGCTTGGAGGGTACCCCAGAGTTCTGTTCTGGGGCCAGTGTTATTCAATATATTTATTAATGACTTGGGCAAAGGAATAGACAGTATGGTGATTAAATTTGCAGATGATACTAAACTGGGAGAGGTTCCTAATTCCCTAGAGGATAGGATAAAAATCCAAAATGACCTTGACAGATTAGAGTGCTGGGCCAATGGTAACGGAGTGAGTTTCAACAGAGAGAAATGTAGGGTGCTGCATCGAGGTAAAAAAGAAAATGAATTGCACAGATATAGGATGGGAGACACCTGGCTGGAAAATAGTACCTGTGGAAGGAATTGGGGAGTATGGGTGGACCACAAATTGAACATGAATCAGCAGTGTGATGCAGCAGCCAAGAAAGCCAATGTGATTCTTGGTTGCATCAGCAGAATCAGTGTCTAGATCAAGGGAAGTGATAGTATCACTGTATTCTGCTCTGGTCAAACCCCACCTGGAGTACAGTGTTCGGTTCTGCACACCTCAGTTAAAGAAAAAGATGTTGACCATCTTGAATGGGTCCAGAGGAGGATGACCAGGATGGTTGAAGGTCTGGAAGAAATATTTTACGAGGAGCGGTTTAGGGAGTTGGGATTGTTTAACCTTACAAAAAGAAGGCTGAGCGGGGATATTATAGCTATGTTTAAATATTTGAAAGGATGTCATATCGAAGAGAGGACTGGTTTGTTTTCCATGGCTTCAGAGGCTGGTTTGAAACTACAGGAAAAGAGATTCAATTAAACATTAGAAAGAACATCCTGACAGTTAGACCTGTTCAGCACTGAAATAAGTTGCCACGGAATGTGATGGAGTCTGCTTCTTTGGAGGTTTTTAAACAGAGGCTGGATGGTCATCTGTCAGAAGTCCTGTGATGGGGGTTCCTGCATGGCAGGCGGTTAGATTGGATGGCCCTTGGGGTCTTTTCCAACTCTATGGTTCTATGACTCTTTAGGGATTGGCATGCCTTTTAATCTCTGTTTTCACATCACTTGAATGCACATATTATTGTGGGTTTAATATGAGTAATCATCTAAGACAGACCTGCCTGGTGAAAATAATCTTGCCCAGAATTTAACATCTAAGAATAATCTCCTGGCAAACAACATCTTTTGCCATGTTTGGACTTTTGGTACTTCCTTTGAAAAAGTGGATAATTTCCCATGGAAGCTTGCAATGATTTTTTTATTGTTGTTATTTACTCATGGCCTCTAAAGGTATTGCCGATAGCCTAGTCATCACATCTAGAGGATAATAAGCTGGCAGATGTTGTTGTAGCTGTGAACACTGGCTACTGTCTGGCCGGAGGAGTAGTCATAAAAGGCCTCTCAATGTTTTGTTTGACTTATCTTTTCACAACTCCAGAGGGGTCAAAGTTGTCTGCCGGATAATGATCCCAGATTGATTGGTCACTATTTTCCTTTGTCCAGGAGGCCCAAAAGAAAAACCTGCCTTTTCCCATCTGTTTCCTCCACATCAGAGGAAAAGGTTGCTTTGTCTTACTAGTTATGGTTTTCTTGATGATGAGATCAACAAGCTTATTCATCAGCTATAACCTATAAATATTATTTGGATTAAACCTCTGTATTAAACCTGTTAATTCAACCTACAGTGCTCACCTATAGCTGAAAAAATGCCAGTGAGAGCTTGAATAAATCACACTAGTTTGATCTATTATCTGCAATATTTCCTTATACTTTTGTCTGCTTGCTGTTAGAAATAAATACCTTGAGTTCTCCAGATGCTGAGACTAGCTTATTGCAAGTGCTATGTACCCATCAAAGATATCTGAGAGGTTATGGAAAACCATTGCCATTGTTTCTTGTTAGGCAATGGACATTCTGCCACATGTTTCTGTGCATGTGACAATTTGCTGGCTTTAATATTTACTACATTTTAAAAACCCAGCTTAAAAGGTTTATTTTGCTTTATTGATTACAAAAATGATTGAAATATTTTGCATTTGCATTTGCATTTTTTAAAGAATTTGCAACTTTTCTTTAGGTTGGGTTTAAAATTTAGAGTGAAGACAGTGTTGGATGTGTGTGTTACGGGTGTCATCAGATACCATAGCTTTGCTGTGGTAAGAGAATGATTCCTCCAAAGCACTAAGTGGTGTTAAATGTCTTGCCTTTAGCAAGGACAGGAAAGAACAAAAATGGGATAAGCATGTAGGTAAAGCAAGAGTTTGAAGAACCAGTTTAGTCTGTCTACAGTCCAAAATGGCAATCTGTTGCACTGAATTCAACATCTCATTGGCAGTTGAGAAATACTTTTGTTGCTTTTCCCCATACAATCTTGTCTGCTACCCAAAACGTTTGAGAATTTTGCAGTTCTCCATCGTGGCCTTCGTGAAGCCACACAGATGGGTTTCCCAGGCGCCCCTGCGCCAGAGGTCGGAACTTCCCTAGCAATAGGAAAGTTCGTTAGTCTCCGCCCCCGCACCCTGCGCATGAGTGTGGGTGTTCCCGCCTAAACTCCTCAGTTCCTCTTGACCGCCACGGCTAGATGTTCTTCTCCGTTGGTCTCAGTGCGTTTTTCGACTTCAGACTGTTTATTGGCTCATGTCTTTTGCGCCTCCCTTCAAACACTGTTCTCATTGCCGGGCCAAGATTCCTCATACAGACGGGCACGATCTTTGTCTTTTCTGTCTCGGTGAAAACCATCGCACCGATACTTGCCCGATCTGTAGAGGTTTCTGTTCTCAGACCCTGAAAAACTGCCGCAACCACTTGGCGAATTACTTTCTCGAACACTCCATCCGTCCGCAACCCATGGAGCAGAAGACCGTCGAGAGCTCCCGTAAGTCTGAGTCTTTGGGGCGGGCAGAGAAAACCAAAAAGATCCCAGTTATTCAGGGCGTGGCGACTTCGAAATCTAAACCGTCCACCAGCCCGTCCTGTGCTCTTCCTTCGAAACCAGCTCTACCGACCACTAAGCTTTCCTCGACTTCGACTTCGACTAAGCCTTCTTCGACTTTGACTTCGGCAACGACTCTGACTTCAACTTTGGCCTCACCCTCGGTGCTCATCGAAACCGAACACTCGGGTTCCACGGCTGCCGCAATCCCTCAAGCTCCTCGTCTGAAGTATCAAGAGTTACTTCCTTCGGATTCCTTGGCGTCGTCATCCGAGTATGACGGAGCCCTTCCAAATATCACCTTGATGGGCTCGACTCCAGTTATGGATTCCGGAACCTGTTGATCCACGTCGGAAGGGACCGGTCGGTCCAGAGAGCCTCCATTACGCTCTCTCTCTCTCTAGCTTCGAAGGCAGCTTCTTCTCCAGTACCATCCTGAGACACCGAACCCGTAGAGCATGCCTCTTCCTTGCCGCCGACGTTCCTCTCGGGTTCATCCTTGAAGCCAGATACCCACCGAAAACGGAAGCATGTCCAGCTTCAATCGTTGGTCTCGGCGCCCGCTCTTGATTCTGCTCCGCAGGTCGAATCCGTGGTGGTGCCCATTGCTCAAGCCTTGACTCCACCAAGGCCTACCAAGGAGGTTTCGGAGTCGGCTGCTCCTCTGAAGAAGAAGCGGAGAAAGGAGCATCATTTACAAGCTCTTTCTGTGACTGTGCCTCCGATCCCTGCCTTCTCCCTCCGATTCGATGGAAGGCAGTGGTCCATCCACACTGCGGAGACCGTCGAATCCGATCAGATGGCTTTGGTCCCTTCTTCCTCCAGTTCAAACAGAGAGGACGAAGAGGCTTCTGATGTCGAATCCGTCCATTCTGAAATATCGGATTCGACATCCTTGCAACTGGTGAGCTCCCCAGACTCAGAGGTTGATGAAAAGTCTCCACCATCCACGTCGAGTTCGATGAGAAACTATGCCAGCTATCTCGTTCGGATGTCAAAAACAATTGACTTGCCAGTGCATCAGCCTCAACCCAAAAGAGTCTGTCACATCTTCGGGAGGATTTCCAATGATGAGACTGCCCCTGTGCATCTCACCTTGATTCCTTCCTTTCTCACCATGGTTGAAGACTCATTCCAGGCTATGTGTTCCACCTCGGTCCCGCGGAAGCTTGAGGCTCTCTATAGAGTGCATGATGACAAGGCGCCTTATTTGAATAAACACCCGACTCCTAATTCTGTTGTCGTGGCATCTTAAGAACATAAGAACATAAGAAGAGCCATGCTGGATCAGGCCAAAGGCCCATCTAGTCCAGATTCCTGTATCTCACAGTGGCCCCACCAGATGCTTTTGGAAGCGCATGAGACTAGATATCTGTCTCCTGATACCACTCCCCTGCATCTGGCCCTTGAAGTACCCTGGGTTTAAGCCTGGAGATTACATATCTCCATCATGGTTTGTAACCTGTGATGGACTTTTCCTCCAGGAATCTGTCCCAGGAATCTTCCCAGGTACAAACCCGTACCAAGCAAACCCCTATCCCTCCTTCTAAAGAGGGTAGGAAGTTGGACACAATGGGCCGCCATCTCTATTCCTTTGCCATCCTGCAGCACAAGATCGCCAATTATCAAGGTGCCATGGGGGCCTACCAAAGGGATCTTCTGACTCATCTGCATCCCTTTTTGGAGCTGATTCCAGAAGACAAGCGTGCAGAAGCATCAGCCTTGTACGAGGAGTCTATGGCTGTAGCAGCCCAGCAGATGCGAGCCTCCAAACACTCCTTTGATGCCGCCTCCAGGGTGTTAAATTCCTCAGTCATCTTCCGTAGGCACGCCTGGCTTCGCACCACTGGTGCGAAGCCCAGATTGAATTTCAGCCCTTTGATGGATCGGGCCTTTTCAATACTGCAACAAATGACCTGATGGAGGACAGGCACAAGAAGCAGGACACTGCTAAAAAATTAAATGTCATTCCTTCTCGACCGAAGCCTTCCTTTCGCTTCCAATTCAGAAGGCGCTTCTGGCCTCCTTCTTCTCAGTCATCTACCAAGCACCAGCAACGCGACCGATCAACAAGATCATCTGCCTTGTCCAGCTTTGCCTCTAAGTCCAAGAAGGCTAAATCGGCTAACATCTCCTCCAAACCCAGGGATTGAAGGCCAAAAGACGATTATTGACTATCACACTATCCGTCTCAGTCCATTTCTTCCAGCGTGGCGAAACATCACATCGGACCAGTGGGTCCTCTCCGTTATTCAAAAAGGTTACCTGTTAGAGTTAAGTTGTCTTCCCCTGTTGGGGAATCTAGTTCGTACTTCTCCATCGCCATGCCTTCTGGAAGAAGTCGCTTCTCTGCGGGCCATCGAAACCGTCCCACGACTCCAGACTCATCACGGCTTTTTCTCCCGTTATTTCACGGCCCCAAAGAAGGATGGAGGGCTCCAACCCATTCTGGACCTGCGCTTCATGAACAAGTTCCCCGTATACAAAAAATTTCAAATGGTCACCTTGGAAAAGATCATACCTCTTCTTCACAGGGGAGACTGGTTTGGAGTTGTGGATCTCAAAGATGCATACTTCCACATTTCTATCCACCCAGCTCATCGTCACCTGCTTCGCTTTGCCGTAGGGGAAGACATCTATCAATATTCTGCCCTGCCATTTGGTTTGGCTACAGCACCAAGAGTTTTCACCAAGTGCATGGCATCAGTGGCAGCCTACCTCCGCACTCTAGGAATAATTGTCTTCCCCTATCTCGACGACTGGTTGATCATCGCAGACTCTCAGGACAAGGCCCTCCAAGACATCGCCACTGTCCTTGACACCCTGGAGTCATTGGGTCTGCAGGTCAACTACAGGAAGTCACATCTCGAACCTTCTCCAGTGGTAAATTTCATTGGTGCCATTCTGGACTCCACCAGGGCTATGGCCTTTCCTCCAAGGCCCAGGATTGCAGAAATGCTGCGTCTGCTTCAACATTTCCAGGCGCATCGGGTCATACCATCAGTAGAGGTCCAAAGACTCTTTGGTTTCATGGCCTCCATGACCTCTGTTCTGGTTCACGCGAGGCTGCGACTCAGACCTCTCCAGGCCTGGTTCCTTCAATAATTCGACCCTCTTCGGGACCCTCCCAGCAAACTCCTCACCATCCCTCCAGACTTACCTCATCATCTTCGCTGGTGGTCCTGCCGGTCAAACATCCTCTCTGGATGTCCCTTCAGGAATCCATTTCCCACCATACAACAGATGCCAGCAACATGGGTTGGGGTGCTGTTTGCCTCTCACACTCCATCCACGATACCTGGACTCCATGGGAACAACAACTCCACATCAATGAGTTGGAGCTGCTGGCGATCTTCAAGGCGTTCCGGGCGTTCATCCGACACCTCTCCGGCAATGTAGTACTGGCGGTGACCGACAACACAACTGCCATGTACTACATCAACAAACAGGGCGGAACCCACTCACAGCGTCTTCTGCAGCTCACAATTCGCTTCTGGGATTGGTGCATCTCCAACAACATCCACCTGATTGCGATGCACTTACCTGGAGAGGAGAACTCTGATGCCGACGACTTCAGGCAACTCACGAGTGGGAACTGCATCCCAGAACTTTCAGCCTCCTCTGCAACAAGTGGGGCTGTCCTCGTGTGGACCTGTTCACCTCCCAATTCAACACCAAATGTCCAATGTACTGCTCCAGAGCAGGGAAGGGACTTCACTCCTTGGGGGAGGGACCTCCTCTATGCCTTCCCTCCTATTCCACTAATACACAGAGTAGTCATAAAGACTCTTCAGGAGAGAGTGAACCTCATCCTGATAGCCCCTTGGTGGCCTCGACAGCCCTGGTTTGCGTCCCTTTTGCAGATGTCCTCAGAGTATCTACACCTTGCCCAGTCTCCAGAACTTCTCTCACTGGACAACGGTCAAGTTCTTCACCCAGACATGAATTGCCTCCACCTAACGGCCTGGAGGATTCTGCCTTGATTGTAACTATCATTGATTCTTGCCGCAAACCTTCCACTATAAAACAATACACCTATAAGTGGAAGAGGTTTTCTTTATTTGCAGCAGATAAGGGATTTGACCCGGTGAATCCCTCCCTCATATGGGTCTTACAATATCTTCTTCACTTGAAGCGTTCAGGACTTACATCGGCTTCTCTTCGAGTCCACCTCTCAGGTATTGTGGCTCACCAACCACAGTTTTCAGAAACAGCTGCCTTCTTCAGGCATCCTAGAATGAAGCAGTTTCTCAAGGGCCTAAAACACACTTTCCCTGACAGGAAACCTATTCCTCCTCAGTGGTCCCTATCCTTGGTCCTGCAGGCCTTGCAACGCCCGCCTTTTGAACCTATGGCTTCTACAGACTTTAGGCTACTCACCCTAAAAACTGCATTTTGGTGGCCATCACTTCGGCTAGAAGGTCGAGCGAGCTCTGCGCTCTCTGGTGTGACCCTCCGTATTTATGTTTCCACCATGATAGGGTGGTGGCTTACCCAGATGTAAATTTCCTTCCAAAGGTTGTTTCCTCTTTTCATGTTTCTCAACCTATTGTTTTACCAAACTTCTTTCCCAATCCTACCACTAGGATTGAAAAGGACATGCATACACTTGATGTTAGACGGGCCCTAGCTTTTTATGTCTCTAGGACCAAACCTAACAGAAAAACTAATAAACTGTTTGTATGTCATGATCCTGCACTACTGGGTACTCCTGTCTCTCCCCAACGGTTTGCCCGCTGGATCGTACAGACTATCAAGCTCTCTTACGAGCTGGCCAAGATACCCTTGTCCTTGGGTATCCGTCCTCACTCCACTAGGGCTATGGCCTCCTCCGCGACTTTCCTAAAGGGTGTACCGCTGGACAGCATCTGCCAGGCGGCCACCTGGTGTACACCTGACACCTTCGTGACCCACTACAGAGTGGATGCCCGCGTGAGGTCAGCCACTTCCTTTGGGAGGGCAGTGCTTTCCTTCGTGACTGCATGACTACCCTCCTGTCAGTGAGTACTGCTTGCAATCACCCATCTGTGTGGCTTCACAAAGGCCACGATGGAGAAGAACCAGTTACTTACCTGTAAAGGTGGTTCTTCGAGTGGACCTTCATGAAGCCACACAGCACCCGCCTGCCTCCCCTCGGACCATCACGCCCTGATTGGTACTACCATTACCTGTCGTCCTGGCGGTCAAGAGGAACTGAGGCATTTAGGCGGGAACACCCACGCTCATGTGCAGGGTGTGGGGGCGGAGACTAACGAACTTTCCTATTGCTAGGGAAGTTCCAACCTCTGGCGCAGGGGCGCCTGGGAAACCCGTCTGTGTGGCTTCACGAACATCCACTCGAAGAACCACCTTTACAGGTAAGTAACTGGTTCTTTTTAAGAGCTGCTGTTGGGGGGGCACATGGAAGGGCTACAGTGAGGATGGCACAACATTTGGAGGGAATGGTTGCTAGTCTTAGACCTGCAAACAGGGATCCAGATAATCTGAGACCCTCCCTTGCAGCCCTAATACATTTTCTAAAGAGCAAGTCTTCATGATGCAGACTCCATGTTCAGGACAGGACACAAGATAAAATGTTATGCTACAGCTTGCAAATATTTGACATAATTTATTTACAACTTTCAAGGCAGTTCTCAATACACTTTTCAGGATAATTTTGTTCGAAACACAGTGATAGCAATTGTAATATTTACAAATATTTATAAATGATCTACCAATATGAAAGATTTTAGCACTCGTTTGCAAAGAAACATCACAGAAGAAGTTACTGTTCACAGAAACTTATGCTCAATGTTTTGACAAAGCCAATATAAAGAGGAGCAAAAAGATGGTGATTCAAGAAGGTAGAAGTATACTATATACAAACTCATGTAGTTAAAGATACTTTGAGTGGTAGATGATAACTAGTTGTGATAGTCTGTGATACAGAACAAAATAAAGACACCATATGAATTAATGACGAGACAGAACAGACTAGACATTTACAAGGCATATAAGTTAAGTAGTTTTGTAGTCATGGGAACTGTGATCTGGAACGGCAGAGTAAAATACTACCCACTGCTTCATCCTTTCCACCTTGCCATTTCTGTCCAATTAGGATTGCTTCCTCCGATTGTATTTCCATCTGCAGTAAAAAGGTACAGGTGTCTATATGAACCTCTCTTCACAAGTGGAATATTATGGATAAAGAATTCATATATTTTCTTGCTTCAGGACAACCCAGTCCTATTCTCTGCTATTTTCAGTTAAAAACTAAAATGGATTGGTTCCATATAGCTGCTATGGCTAATTTATCCATGACACTGAAGAGGGAAAGAAGTTGTGTGATAATTTCAAAGAAGGTTGCTGTATGGAGATTTGCATCCTGAGAGTTCTGACATTCCCTCAAGGATACAAGTCACTGCAGTGCCCTCTGAGGCAGACTGGTTTTACAGTACAGAACATAATATATTGAGTTAATTGTACTGACTTCTCACGCATGCCACTGCAAACTTTGCTGCCATTATTGCAGGTAGCCCCTTCTCAAATGATAACAATTTTTTACATCCTTGTTGTGTTAATATTCTGTGTCCAACATACTGGAAGCCTTGTTGGCCCAATGGAATCTGCCTGATCTTCAGGAGCCCAGAGTCACCTCCATGCCGTCATGGGGTGGCAGAGCAAAATGCTCTGAAGGATTACTTCCGTAGTTCAGAATTATGCAACTTTGTTTTAAATCGTGTGTTAAACTTTGCTGGATAGGTTTTTTGGGGAAAGGTGATGTTAAAATAATATCATGTCTGATGCCATGTTTTAAGGTGGTGTATTGTGTTTGCTTGTGCAGCTTATCAGTGGCCATCAGTTACCACCTAGCAGTCTGTCAAGAACTAATAAAGCTGATCCAGTAGTTGTAATAGAAATTTATGGTATTCCAGAAGACCAAACAAAGCAACACAGTTGTGTAGTTAAAGGAAATGGTAAGTACAACAATGTATTGAACGCGTAAAGTCTCTGTAATTTAGAAACGTGGCTCATTAATTTACAGAGGTGATCAAACTTATTGAAAGAGCAGTTGAGCTAGTGTATTCAAGAAGCAATGTACAACCCAATAGGAGAAGCACAAAACAGCATTAGAAGCATTTGTGTTGTTAATTGTTATCATTTTAATGTTATTAGATATCTTCAGATTGGAACATAAAGATACAATCTTTTAACTCTTCCTATGACACACATAACCACATATTATATAATCCCTCATTACATTACATAGAACCCCACACCCATATTTAACAACATACAATAGAGTAAAGAGGACCAAAGAGAGTTAGTGGAGTAAAAAAAGAAAAATAAGATAAAGGACAAGTAATACAACTAATGAATTGCCAAACTGACAACCTGAGAAACTGACAAACTGAGTAGTAGTATCAGTGGCAGCAACACCAAAATATTCTAAATACAGAATCCTAATGCTTATATATTTTCTGGTTTTGGTTAATAAAAGTTGTTCCAGCTGTAACCCAAAAGGTGCTCTATCTATTATTTTACATGTGCATGGTGAGACGAATTCCACTTTCTCAGAAGCCACTTTGCTACAGCTATTGCTTTGGAGACCCAGATTTGCTATATAATAGAAATCCCATTACCTAAAGTTTATTGTTCTAAATTCACTGAGGTCTTTTTCTGGAGTTTGCACTATGCACTTCAACTGTGATGCAGTTACAAGGGATGCTTTTTATGGGGCTTTCAGAATGATATTTCCCTGTCTCAGAGAGAGTTTTACTGGGTTGTGGTAGTGAGAAGACACTGTTATCTCTTATTTGTTCATTATCTGCTTCCTTGCATTTTGTTTTGTGTTTTGTATTTCTACAAAAATGTCCATTAAGGAGGGGAAAACCGATTAGTTATATAATGCCTTTTGATGGGTAGTTGTAGGAGTGTAACTAGAATCACCTCAGGCTTGATCTTGAGTAGAGGAAGGAGTCATAGATCAGGTGAATAGAATATTCCTGAAATGCTTTGCAAATTTCTACTTTGTGATTCAGCCTCAAGACTCTCAGATATTTATGTTCCACGAATTGGTATGTCCCAGGGTAAATTGCAGAGATTCATTTCCAGTGTGGTCTAGTGGATAGAGTGATGGACAAGGACTTTGGAGAACATAATTCAAATTCTTCCTCTGTGATGAAAACTTACTGGGGGACTGGAAATGGTAAAATCACTCCTTAAGAATCTCTTCTTGAATGAATTGAAAGGGTCGCTGTCAGTTGGTTTTGACTTGACAGCACAGAACAACACAGTAAGTTGTAGATATTTTAGATTTATCACATGTAAAGACCTTGTAAAACACAGTGGTACCTCGACTCACAATAGCTTCAACTACCGAAAAATTCGACTTACGAAGGAAATAATTGGAAGTGGATTTCTGAAAAAACTTGAGTTACAAAAGGAAATTCATTTCCAATTATTTCCTTTCAGTATGAAGCTCTGCCCATGCATTTTGTGCATAGCATTTCTGGAACCAGGGCATCGGTTTCCAATGATTTCCTTTCAAATTGGAAACCGATGCCCCAGTCCAGAAATGCTACACACAGCATGCACAGGTCGCGCTTTGTACTGAAAAGCGCTTTTTAACAGGTCCAGCTGTGGGGAGTGAGAGTGGCCCCCACTCTTTAGAGCTTGACCTGCAGAGTCAGAAGGAGGAGGAGGAGGAGGAGGAGAATGGGTTGTGTGGGCTGCGGCCGGCTTCCCAGCTGTTCTTTTGTTTTGACAGCTCAACCTCTAAAGGAAAAAAAACTGCTGAGAAGTGTAGTGGCAAGGCAAAACAGAGCAAGTAGCAGGAAAATTCAAACAGCGCTGCTTGCTTGGGTCTGCCTTGCCACCACACCTCTCAGCAGTTTTTTTCTTTAGAAGCCGGGCTGTCAAAACAAAAACACAGCTGCGAGGCTGGCAGCAGCCCCCCCCCCACTCACGCACTTTCCTCCTCCTCCTGACTCTGCAGTGCGTGCGTGCGTGCGTGTGTGCACGCGTGCGTGGGCTGCCCATCACAGCAGGAGGCTCTTTGGGTTACCCCACCTTCTGCTGTGGGGGTGCACAAAAGGGGAAAGGCAGTGGGGCTTTGGTGCCCGCTGCAAGCCCCTTTCGTGCACCCGCCACATCAGAAGGTGGGATAACCTAAAGAGCTTTCTGCTGCAGCAGGCAGCCCCCATGCACATATACACACACTCTCCTCCTCCTGGCTGCTTCAGTCTCTTTGCTGGCAGCCACGGGACATTGCAAAGAGATCAGTGCAGCCAGGAGAGGGTTGAGAGGCGGAAAGAGGTTCCCCCTTTGCTGGGTTGTAGGTAAACTCTCTCAATCAACTCTCCTCAGCACCCAACAGACAGCTGATATTGACAGGTCGGATCTGTCAAAATCAGCTGTCTGTTGGGCTGCCAATTGATTGAGAGGGTTTGGGACAGCTTTCCCATGGAAATGCAGTGAAAACCAATAAATCTGTTCCCCTTTTGCCTTTTTTTCTAACCTCTGGAACGGATTAATTGATTTTTCAGTGCATTCCTATGGGAAAATGTAATTCGACTTACAGAAATTTGACTTCCAAAAATGCATTTGAAATGGATTAATTTCATAAGTAGAGGTATAACTGTACTTCCTGAGAGTGATCTGGAAGTCTCACAAAGAGGTATCATTTTGTGATAACTGGATGCTCCATTTATACCCTTTTAAAATTTTTAATAGGAATTACTTGTTTGTTAGATTTTGCCCCTGTAAATTACCCAGATTAGAAGAATGAGAATATGTATTTAATTCATCATTAGATAATTAAACCTTAGGGTAAGGGTGCCAGTACAATTGTGAATATATATCCCTGGAGACACTTTCCTTCAGTGTATAGTGCATGCTTATTTCTCCATAAACATCTTTTGCATGTTCCTTCTGCACAGTGGCAGGTTTTCAGAGGAAGTGGCACAGACTAATGGCTTTTCCCAGAATTATATTCACATAGCACATGCATTTGCAAATAACGAAGAAGTAATTCTTTAAGAATTAGTGGAAATTAGGTAACGGGTTTCTGCATAGTCAGAATGTCTTTGGCATTTGTCAACACTTCAGTCCTGCTCAGTTAACTGGCAACGTGAAACCCATTTATGAGCAATGAAATTCACTGCTTGCCTTACGTGGCTTGCTTTATTTCAGCATTGTGTCCTAGGTGGAATGAATCATTCACATTTAATGTACAAGCTCCAGAGCTTGCCTTAGTACGATTTGTTGTGGAACATCAGCTTTCTCTCACTTCCAATGACTTCCTTGGTCAATATACATTGCCACTTTTGAGCATGAAGAAAGGTACTATATTTTTCCATCTATAAGATGCTGCCATATATTAGATGCCCCCACATTAAGACCTCAAATTAATAAAAATAATAAATTCTCCTTGAGTTCTCCTCCACTCCCTCCTGCTGTTTCCTTTCTGCGTTCTGAAGTCTCCCCTCTGCTTTGCTTTTTATAGGATCGGCTCCTCCTTTTCAGTGGGGAAAGGCTTGCAGGTTGAGCAGACCATTAAGAAGTGCTTTTCCACGCTGAAAAGATGGTGTGGCTGAAAAGATTCCTTGCAATAGTAAAGCAGAGAGGAGGGCAATCAAGTGCTGCTGAAGAGGAAATGAAACAGCAAGGTCAGTTTGCATTCTCCTCCACCCCACCCCCTACTGTTTACCACCCGTGCTGTTTTCTTTCATTTCCAGGAGTGCTTGATTACTCTCCTATCTGCTTTGTTCTTGCAAGGATTCTTTTCAGCATGGAAAGACACTTCTTAATGGGCCACTTGAGGCCCTCTTGTGTGAATTGTGCCTTGATCTGTCCAGGCTAGCACTTTGTAGGATGCAACATTATTGTTGCGGAGGGAGATCAAGTAAGCATTGTTCAGCACTGCTTTCATTTTCATAGTTTTATGTACCAAGAACTTAAGAAAACTTAAGAAAACAAAAGATAGTTGCACAAATATTGAAATAGCTGTTAAATTGTGAGCAAGGGAAATAGCCAAAAAGAGAGAATGAAAATGGAAACCCTAGACAAGGAGTTAGAGTATTTGCTTGAGAAGAGTGAGATGGCCTTTTGATAAACTCTCTGATTAAGAATGCAGGAAGCTCCTGTTTACCTGAATGAAATCACTGGTCTTTCTAGTTTAGTGGCATCTTTGATGACTGGAGTGGTATCTATACTGACTGGTTGTATCTGTCTAGGGATTCAGACAAAATTCTTGCAGGGCCCTCTATGGAGATTGCAGAGATTAAACCTGGGATTATCTATCTATCTATCTATCTATCTATCTATCTATCTATCTATCTATCTATCTATCTATCTATCTATCTATCTATCTATCTATCTATCTATCCTCTACAGTAACCCCCTGCTGATCGCGGGGGTTAGGGACCCCCCCGCGATCCATGAAAATCCACAATATGCGGAAGCAGGGGGGCTGGGGTGGGGGTGGGCGATTGCAGAAGTCTTGGGGCGGTGCATGCCGGTGGCGGCAGGGGAATCTGACCTCCCACTGCCACCCGCCTGCGCCGCCGGAGACTTCTTGTCCGGGGCTGTCTCCATTCAAATGCATTGCCAATGCATTTCAATGGAGAAAATTTTCCCCATTGGAAAACATTGGCTCAATGCTTTCCAATGGGGAAAATTTCTCCATTGAAATCCATTGACAATGCATTTCAATGGAGATTGCCCCCCCCCGCTGCCTCCTGCACGGCTCCGAGGCTTCTTGGAGGGGCCCGGGGGCAGCGCGGAGCAACCCGATCACCCCCCTGCTGCCCCCTGTGTGGCTCTGAGGCTTTCGGAGGGGCAGGGAGTGGCGCGGACCGACCCGATCGCCCCCCGCCCCCCCAGCTGTGCAGGTACTGTGATCCTGCGATGTAGTGGGACCGCGGTACCTGAACCGGGAAATGGCGGGGGTGACTCTATCTATCTATCTATCTATCTATCTATCTATCTATCTATCTATCTATCTATCTATCTATCTATCTATCTATCTATCTATCTATCTATCTATCTATCATCTATTTGTACATTTCCATTCAGATATAACCCTTATTTTAAACCAATTAGCGTTGCTTTAAGAGTATTTGTTGTACTTATTCACCAATATGTTAATCTGTATTTCTCTAAATTGTAGTTCTTGATTATAACAGAAAATGAGGAATTGTTTTTTGTATATATTAGTTTATGTGAAAAACTGCATGCAGTGAACTCATACATTGCTCATTTGTTGTTATTTCATTTGCAGGTTATCGTCAGGTCCCACTGTTTTCCAAACTTGGTATCAGTTTATGTCCTGCCTCACTCTTGGTACATATTTGGTATTTTAACCAATAATGCTTGTTAGCACCACTGCTGTTTCCTCAATAAAGAAACCATGGTGGAGTACTAATAATTAGTAGTACCAGCTCTTTAATATGTGATTTTACACATAGAAGTTGATAATATTTGGTACATATAAGGGTTACGCTTAGGGATGGGCACCTTACGAAAAATGGCATGCTGTTTTGTCATTTCGTAAGCTTAGGAAACCTTACAAAATGAAATGAAACAGCAAACAGCATGTCGTCAAGAAATGAAACAAAACACCATGTTTTTGTTTCAGAAAAGAAACAATTCATCCTAGCCTCTTGATCCAGCCATCTCGAGAGCAGGAATTCTATTTTTAAACTGATTGATTTGTTTTCCTTCATTCCCCTGCCTCAGCTGTTGTGATAGCTTATCTCCGATTTTGATCTGCCTGCAGCTAGCCAGGAGCTGAGCTCTTCCCTTCACTGGCTGTGTCTGCAAGTTGATTTAAACCAGGCATGTCCAAACTTCAGCCCTCCAGATGTTTTGGACCACAACTCCCACAGTCCTTTGCCATTGGAAATACAGGGTTGGAATCTGAGAGTTGTGGTCCAAAACATCAGGAGGGCCGAAGTTTGGACATGCCTGATTTAAACTGATAGTTTTCCTAACCTTTCCTGATTAAGTAGGACTGTGGAGGTTATTTTTAAATATATATTTTCCTTCCTTCCCTCACCACGCCGCTGATCAGCTGTTGAGCTTATCTCCCCGATCTCTCCGTGCAGCAGCTAGACGTTAGGTTTCTAGCTTGTTTACATAGGGTTCTTTGCTTGAAATCAAATTGGCAGTGGGCTCCCTCTTTAGTAAAAGGCGAAAGATTTATACGATCTGAAGAGAAACCAGAGTATTAGTGGGCTCCCTCTTAAATTAAAAAAGGAACATAAGAACATAAGAAGAGCCATGCTGGATCAGGCCAAAGGTGGATAATTGAAGTCCCCCATGATTTCTATCCTGTCCCTCTTAGATACCTCCATGATTTGTCTCCTCATTTCAGTGTCCCCCTCAAGTTTTTGATCTGGTGGACGATAGCACAACCCCACTATCACATCACTCCTTGGACCTGGTAGTCTAACCCACAGTGATTCTACAGTGGAGTCAGACCCTAATTTTGTGACCTGCCTATATCTGAGGGCTATATCATAATTTTAAGGCAGCGAATGAACAAACTTGCAAATCCAAATTCTTCTGATTCATATTCAAATACAGTACCCTGCCTTAATACTTAGTTTGTATTAAATGAAGTTGAAAATCTAATGCTGCATTTTGTTAATCAAGAACAGCAGAATGATAATGTCTTTGCTGTCCTGTTGCAGTGCTCTGTGGGTTTCCGAGCCATCCCTCACAGGTTTTTAAGGCATATGGGGGCAGTATGGAAGAGAGAGGATTATTAGTGCTGATGGTGGCTGAGATCAATCAGAAGTATATTACTGAATTCTGACTTTTATGTTAAGTCTTTTAGACTTCATAGTCCCCTCACTCCAAAAAGAAGGAGGTTCTTAACAATGTGAATAATAAATATCCCAATTTTAAAAAAATGATGGGAAAGGATTATTGTAAAGAATAACAGAACAGAAGACATGTTGTAGGGACAACAATATGCATTCTTTGAGAAGTAGGAATATAAATACTTGTGCTGGCCATCCCACTCTGACAGCAAACTTCTACATCAAATAATAAAGGGGCATGGTGACCGCTAGGCATTGGTGACATGATTTCCTATTTCATTTCAATTGTTAGCAAGTACCTGGGTTTGTACAGGTTTAGAACAGCCATTGGTTTGATGCATCAAAGAAATAGAGCACAGTTACACAGTTACATAGGGGTATGGTGGCTCAGCAAACTAAGGCTCCGAAACTGTTGACTGCAAATACTTGTGCAGAGGGAACCTTTACCTTTTTACACAGTTGAAAGATGTAGACACATAGAATCATAGAATCATAGAATTGGAAGAGACCTCAAGGGCCATCCAGTACAACCCCCTGCCATGCAAGTAAAGCTCCCCCCCCGCACATGTGTGCTAGTTGTGTCCAATTCTAGGGACAGTGCTCATTTCTGTATTCAAGCTGAAGAGCCAGTGTTGTGCAAGTCCATGCCCACGTGGCCGGCATGGCTGCAAGGAAGCACTGATTTACCTTCCCGCTTTTTACGACAGTATCTACTTGCATTTACATGCTTTTGAACTGCTAGGTTGGCAGGACCTGGGGTTAACAGCAGGAGCTGATTCCACTGTGTGGCACCTGGGATTTGAACCACTGAGCTACCAGCTTTGCAGTTGACAGTTTTCAACGTTCTAGCCCTCCGACCCACCATGCAGTGAACCCCCATCAAATTAATCCTGGCAGATGGCCATCCAGCCTCTGCTTAAAAACTTCCAAAGAAAAAGACCACCACCCTCCGTGGCAGTGTATTCCACTGCTGAACAGCTGTAACTGTCAGGAAGTTCTTCCTAATGTTCAAATTGAATCTTTTTTTCCTTTAGTTCAAAACTATTGCTCTGAGTCCTAGTCCTTGAAGCCATGGAAAACAAACTTGTCCCCTGTTCGATATGACATCCTTTCAAAACCATGGCTATCATATCTCCTCTCAACTGTCTTTTTGTAAGGCTAAACATTCCCAACTCCCTAAGCTGCTCCTCCTACAACATTCCTTCCAGATCTTTAACCATCCTGGTCACCCTGCTCTGGACTTGTTCAAAGTTATCAACATCCTTTTTAATTTTGGGGGTGCAGAACTGAACACAGTACTCCAGGTAGTATCTTTCCAGAGTAGAATAGAGTGGTACTAGCACTTCCTTTGATCTAGACACTATGCTTCTGCTGAAGCAACCAAGAATCACATTGGCTTTCTTGGCTGCTGCGTCACACTGCTGACTCATGTTTAATTTGTGGTCCATCGAGACTCCCAGATCCCTCTCATTATGTCCATCTTATCTGAGCAAAGCTGTGGTTGCTTTAAACTTGTCATGCTTGCGTCTATAATACACCCCTATACCTTTCTGGAATGGGGGAGCAGTCTGCCCATTTCATGTTTGTGGGAGGTTTTATGGCATAGCAAACAATATCAACTGCAAACCTATCTTCTGGTTAAAGAAGCCATAGTGATTGAAGTTGGTACTGCAGGCTGCAAATACATGGCACATTTTAATTAATTAAAATTAATGCATTTTAAAAACTAAATTATCCTCAAGGTGTACATCACCCATAGGGCACTCTTAGTGCCAACTCTCAGTTGTCTAGATTAGTGGTTATGGGACGATGAGTCTGACAGAGAAACATCCTCTTTCATTACTGTAAATTAAATACATAGATAGCCCAAGAAATCTCTTGATCTTACTCTGACCTAACAGTATGATGAATGGTTGAGCTATGTGTTTTGCTGAATGATAAAGCCCACCCACCCCTGTGTGTAACAATGAAGCATACTATAATCATTATCTAGACATGGTCCTTGTTACTTAGAAAGTACAGATAACGAGTTTATTGATTAATTAACTATATTATAAAGATTACATTTTTTCTACTATTTATGCAGATAAAGGCAAAAGTGCCTACAAATTTTAGTGGTTGAATTAACTGAACACAATGCACAGATGTCTTGACTTAATGAAAGATGACAGATTTACAGATGTTAGACAAAATAAAGAGAAATGAGGGCAAGAAAGACTGTTTTAGGAATAGACAAGAATGGAGAGAGCATTAGGCTGCAGTGACATTTCCAACACATTTTTTAAAATGGTATGGTGGATTTAGTGTTATTATCTTCTCCAATTACTCCTTTGTCATTTTAATTCTTTCATTTAATATACTTTCTATGCATTCTTGTGCTTAAAATTTGAATTCTCTCTCTCACTGCATGGATAATGGCTTGAAGTTTTCACAGGAACACAGGGCCTTCGGGGAAAATATTCAAATTTATTTACAGTACAAGACAATAAGGAAATGGTTTATCTTTGAGAAAAGGCCAGCATCAGTGTTTATTGGATTTCAAATTCAGGGAATTTTATAATATCCAAAGGATCAGTGATGGGGGCTGTTGGACTTACACTGCTGCCTCACTGAGGCAGGGAAAACAGCGAGCTAGGAGGTGAGTGAGTCCTCCTCCAACACTCTTCTCCACCGTCGCTGCCATTTTAAACAGGCTCCAGCCTCTGACAGCTGGGCTGGAGCCTGTTTACAATGGCAGCGGCAGCAGAGAAAATTGTCGGAGGAGGACTCACCTCCTTTGTGAGTGAGGAGTCTGCAGACCTCTACAATGGAGAAACTAAACAACCAATAAATAGGAGGATGGCCCAACATAGGAGGGGCAACAGCTCAGGACCAGAGTCAGCACTGTACCTCCACATGAAGGACAAAGGGCACTCATTCAAATATGAAGATGTACACATAATAGACAGAGAAGATAGGTGGTTTGAGTGAGGGGTCAGGGAAAGCCATTCATGTGAGTATTGAAAACCCCTCTTTCACCTGCGGCGGGGGATCAGGCACAGCCTATCTGCTACTTATCAGGCAGTGATATCAACAATCCCCAGACAAATCAAAAATACTTCACACCTCCACCAGCAAGGCCATGTCTAATGACTCATACTTTATGGGTGTTGGGAAGGTTCTACAGGTTGGACCTTTATGCACCTTAGGCCATTGTCCATCTAATGAGCCTATTGAGACTATTGTCCACTTAACAAGCTTATTCAGGCCATTGTCCATCTTATGAGCCTATTTCAACCAGGGTGAAACGAGGCCAAAGTGAACTACAAAATGGAGGACTTGTAACTAGCTTTCCTCAGATGGACGAAGCTGTTTGGATGAGCAGTGAAACATTTCAGCCTCTCAAGAAAAGAAGTCCAGTTGCCATGACTCAACTTCCAGTAGTTTTTGAAATTACTCATTCCAGGAGAGTAAGGTTGTGCGGCCTTGGGTAAGCTGCCTCGTCCTAGGACCCAGTAGAAGGGAATGGTAAACCACTGAGCACCCTCTGCCTGGAAAACCTTGAAAAGGATCATCGTAAGTCAGAATTAACTTTACAGGACACAGTAATTGGTGGATGGCTAGAGAACTTTGGGTAGAGACCTTTGGGTAGTGGACGGCATATAAACTGTAGAAATAAATAAATAAATAAATAAATAAATAAATAAATAAATAAATACTTAGTGATTTAGGTATCTTGGTGCAGAGGTGAGAAGTTCAATTCTCCATTGTGCCTCCTCCTGGGAGAAAAGCCAGCATCATGGGTAAACTGCTCAGTCTCAGTATGGCCCCAGAAGAGAATGGTAAACTACTTCTGTATATTCTCTACCAGGAAAACTCTGGAAACGGTGAGGTGACCATAAGTCAGAACTTATTTGCTGCCACCACCACCATCACCATCACCACAACGTGGCTTTAAATGAAACAGTGTGATTGGTTATGGTGTGTTTAAATCCAATCCCAATACAAAAGGTGCATTACTTATCTGGTATTCTTTCACCAAAATTCCATCAGGAAAGTGCTGCACATAAAGAATGGGTTAAATTGACACCCTCAGAAATACACTTGCTATTTGGTCAGTAGCCACCAAATTCAAGAATGAAATCAAAGTTTCCTCAAAACCTCTGCCTCTTTAAACAATCAGCCCCCACATAGCACTATAGAACTAGAGAAGGCGATTGAGGAGGTACCAGGTAACTGGGCTGAACCATATGACTCTCCACTGGCTGGCCAAGAACAACCTTGGCCTGTATGGAAAGCATTAAACAGACTGTGTACTGGGGTTGAAAAATTAAAGAATAATCTGAGAAAATGGGGCTTCCCTGTAGAAGATACCTTGTGCAAAAGTGGAGAACAAACCACCTCACAATGCATATGATGCCCTTCAATGCATGTGGAAGATGATCTTATGGTGGCAAGAGGTAATTCTGTTGATGTGGCCCGGTACTGGATGAATGTTGTCTATTCAAGAGTTACATTATTTATCTTTTTCATTTTATATATTCTTTTACATGTAATAATAATTTTATTGCATATTTATAATCTTAGTAGTATGTTTATCTGTCAATATAATTTGTTGGTGCTTCTGACACAAATTAAGAAATAATCTTGTTGCATCTTAAATTAATTTTGAAGGACCCAGTGCACAGCCCTCTGTATTTTGAGAGACAAAAGTAATCTGAGACAACTTCATCCCAGATTGCTTCCAATCAAAACGATGGCTCTGATGTCCTATTTGTAGTCTGCATTTGCTTGCAGCCAGCTTTCCTTCACTGTGATAAATATTCCATGGCTTTTTCAGCACTGGGAAGGCATATTAATGTCTTTACTCAAGTAGCTTTTCTCTTTCTTCATCAAGGAGAGTTTAATTTCCCCAGGCAATGTTTGGCTGTCTTCCAGGTGTGGACCAGAATGGCAGAAACAGACAGTCTTTTCTGGCACTGCAAAATATATTCCACTTTTATCTGAATTCTGTTTCTCTTCTTACATTACAGTTATTCTTCAGCTCCAACAGCTTTCTAAGCTATAAGCTCCTTAGGTCTGATTTATGTTTTTTTTTTTGAAACTATTGTCTTTTGGCTGAGGGGGAAAGAAAGGCAGTTCTTTGTGTTGAGGCCCAAGTTAAGTTGTTTGGTATCTGCAAAACAAAATATTATTTACAAATCAAAACACATGGTTATTATATTGTTATGCGGCCATGATCCAGAGGTGCACATAAATAGGTTCCCTGTGCTTAAGAGGATTTAGAATTGTGTTTCTTTTGCAACAGCTTTCTGTGATATGGCAGTCCATGTCTGACACTGTTTCAAATGGTGTTTGAACAGGTGCAGGACCTATTCAAATGAAGTAAGACAGAGGAATAAAAATGCCACGGAGAAGATGCAACTCTTGGGATGCCATTCAAATAAGAACATAAGAACACTGTGGGGTTGGATGAAAGTCCTAACACAACATTATGTTGGCAGAGTGACCCCTCATTTGCCAATGGTATGCCTACCAACCAACCAATGGTACCCTTTATCTCATGCCTTGGCAGCTAACATAAAAAAGCAGACCACCTTTGGTAATGGAGGTGAGGTAGAACCTTACTATGTCTTTGATTGCCATAATCTCCATGAAGGATCACTTATCTAAACTTGTTTTAAACTCATCCATGTTGGCATCCAGTCTGGCAGCAGTAAATTCCACTGTTTAAATATGTGCTATGTGATAAAGTACTTTTTATCTGTTAGATGCTGCACTTAAGGTTTGACTACAAAACCTACTGGAGGCAGAAGAGATTTTTTTCAAGAACTGACTCTAGTTCGCATCTGCATAAAGTCATTGAATTGAATTGAATTGAATTGAATCACACTTTATGACCACCACAAAATCTCCATCACTCCCAAAGACTGTCTGTGACCCTTAATGACCACTGATTGACCATCACCATGTTGGACTTTTTTTGCATTTCTTTACTCCTACTTTCCCTTTACTGTATAAAGGTGCGTACATGGACATGGGGTCACAATAGTCACGACTGTAACAACAATGTCTTATGACCAAATTATGAAGAAGCCCTGTAGCGCAGTGGTTCAGTGCCTGTACTGCAGGTAAAACTGTGCTCACGACCTGGGGTTTAATCCCAGGTAGCAGGATGATGGTTGACTCTGCCTTCCATCCTTCTGATGTCGGTAAATTGAGTGCCCAGGTTGCGGGGGTGGGGGCAATGTGTAGCCTGCATAATTAAACGGTAAACTTCCCAGAGACTACTTGAAGTGGTATGGGGTGGTATTTAAGGAGAACACTTTGCTTTGCTTTTGGTCGATGTCCTTTTTGGACTGGAAGGGTATGCACATACATATTTTCCCACTAAGCAGGCCTGATCCTGCAATCGATCTTCCAAACATGCACAGTGAGGCCCTTCTGCATTCATATACTGTAGTACGGAATTCTGGTTTATCCTGCTAGTCCAAAAAAGGATGTGCCAAATAAATTTTGTCATTCTTAGTGTCACATGCCTCCATGTTTTCCTTCAACAGACTAACACAGCTACTCCTTTGAAAGGTTTGTCTTATTTTATCATGAATCATCTCAGGAATACTTCAGACTGATGTACTCTGGAGAAACAGACATCCTGCCAAATATATAAGAAATGTTGAAAACATCACACCGCAAAATATATACATGTGTCTTTTAAATGTTCATGCTAATGGAAACCATTTGCAAACAGAAGTAGCACTTCCATGTAGAAAAGTAAATGACAATGGACCATGACAAACTCATTATAATTTCCTTCTGATTAGTGGCCTGCTCAGTGCATTTAGTTGCTCCCCTATGTGCATATTCTCTAAGGCACACACTTTAGCAAATGTAGCAGAAGTACCAGTGGGGAAAGGGAGAAAAAATATTAATAAATAAATAATGCAGTTGTCTAAGACAATGTTCATATTACACTGCTCCCCTTTGGGTATCACAATTCTGTTTAACTGCACATTGTTCAGTTGAATGTCAGTGGCTCCTGCAGCTGTTCCTGTGCTTTTCATGATAAGCCACAAAACATGTCCTTTAACACTGTACGACAGTCATCAGTTCTACCAAGGTGGGCTTTAGAAGTCAGACTATAAGTAAATCTCCATGTTTGCAAGACTAGCATATTGGAGGAAACTGCTGCTTTAGAAATGACATCATTGGCATAGTGGGGGGAGGAGGGACACAGAGGGGTTGTCCCGGAAGTGAGACACACGGGTGTCCTGCTTGGCATGTTTCTGCAGCCTCTCCTGCAGGGAACTAGCATGTGCTCCTGTGCCATCCCAGCTACTCATCTTAAGTGGCACCTTCAAGGCCTAGATTTGCCATCTCAGTTGAATCCAGGCCTTTGCCATCACAGTTTACCAAAATAGCAGTATTTGGGGTTCGGTGATCAAAACCTTTTAGGTCTATTTATAACTGGTAATAGGCACACTCCCTGCCCCATCTCCCCCCCTGATATCCCCCTGAAACCCTCCCCTTGTGTTCCAGTTCTGTGGCATCAGCACCAGTGGCCTCCTCTTCCTTCATGGGAGATAGGCTGTCAGCCAGTTTGAGCCATGGGAAGCATGAGGTTAGGGGAAAAAAAGGTTGACTGGACACCCACCAAAGGAGGACTGTCTTCAGGAACAAGTCCTGATCATGAAGTAATATTTCCAGATAACTTCTTCTGAGATGGTTCATGATGCATTCCTCTTCATACAGAAGTCACTGCTATGGACCAACACAGTTGCTGATATCCTATTGCTTACCATAATGAGTTGCATTAGAGTTGGCCCATTGGGGATTTAGTGAGTAAACTCCTCCATACATACCATTGATTAAAATGGGCCTACTAGTTGCAAATTATATTAGTAGAGTGCTTCATAACTAGACTAGACCTATTTGAATCAATGGAACACATGGAGGAGCTGACTCACAAAATCACCACTGATTCAGTGGGCCTACTTTAATGTGACTTACTATGATAAGCAATAGGATTTTAGCCAATGTTTAGGAACATCCTCTTTAAGGTGTTCTTTCAGCAGAGCAAGGGGTCAACATAGAGTCACTGTCAAAGAATTTGCATCAGTATTGGCAGCTCATCTCTTGAAAGTTTGCCGAAGCCTCCTCAAAAATGATGCTATTAGGGATGTATAACAAATGCAAGATCCAGTTTGCATTATGTTTCAGAAGCTATTTGAATTAACTTGGGAATACAGGAATTCATACACAACACTATGATAATTAGAGAATGACAGTAAAGTAAGCCATTATATTCCATTAAAAACCTGATAGAAAAAAGACAGTCTTCATTTCTTAGCAATATAACAAAGAAGGACCTGTTCTTTGATATTTGCATTCACTGGTTCCATCCAACTAGTGAGATTCTAGTCGTCAGCCCCACCACAGCATTAACCCTGTCTGATAATCTTCAGACTCTGATTGGAGCAGTCCTGCTTGTTATTGAGTGGACCAGTCTCCTCCAGTGGTGAGAAAATGAAAATGGAATTTTCCTCTTCATGCCACCATTATTATATACCATTTTAAAACTTTGTGTATCTACAAGAGAAAGGGTTTATTGTTCTTTCCATGGAGTCATTATCATTGAGAAGCCCCTATCAAGTATCTCCAGGATAGTATAAAGAGTTATACCATGTGAGAATCAGTATTAGAGATTGGTACGAATTGCTGGCCCAGCAGTTCAGCACTGTTTCTTTCCCAGCTGAATTTCTGATCCAAAGTTTCTCACCCTACCCCCCTCAGTGGGCAGCAGCCCTGTGGATGTATCCCATACTGCCTCCTCCGAGTGGATGGCCACTAGAGAGGGTGGGGTGCTGAACCACAGATCAGCTGTTCGGATGGGAAGGAAAGTGCACCAGACCACCAAACCAGTGGTTTATGCCCATCTCTAATCTGTATGAATTAAATCTCTGTGTAAAAAGTTTGTTTTCTCTGGAAAAAAAAACATGAGAAACACAGTACCTCTGGTAAAGCCCTTCTGACTGCCACAAGGTTATCTTGGATCCCAGCAGTAAGTCAACATCTGACAGAATCACCATATTTTCTTAATCCTCATAATAAGTTGTAGGTACTGTATTTTTTGGCACTTGGTTGTCTAAGCTGGCAAAACATGCAAGTTCAGAGACTGGAGAGGATTAACATAGCATTCGATGCAGGTAATCACCTTGTATCATGTGCTGCATGAGCTGGGTTGTGGAATTCTAACAGTCTCTTTCTTGCCGTTTCTCATTTTCCACTGACATTCTTATCCCATAACTTTTCCAAGCTGCGTTATGAGAGTATCTTTCCTCTCTGCATACTTTAGTGTTCCCCACCACCAGTGTTTTCCTTTCTCTACCCATGTTAACTTTGTCTAAAACATGTGTGTAAGCATTTTTCAATGCAAAGGGATCCATCTAATCAGTCACATTTTTGAAATGTACGTACACATGATTTGGTTCATCTTTTCCCATTCAAAATATATTGCATGGCTCCCAAATGTGCACTTTTCCTGAGACAGATGGAATCTATTTCAGTGACAGGTGCCAAAATGTTTATCACTTTAAGGAAATGTAAATCAATCCCTTTTCCATCTCTAAACAGGGGAAGCAAAAAAACAGTAAGCATTGTAGTACTTTTGGATCTTTCCTCTCGTTTCACTTTGGTATAAAGGTGCATCTTTTTATTGCATCACTTAAGGAGTATTCTTCATTTTGCATGCAATTCTGATATTTTGTACTGCACATAATGAGTGAAATGAAATGAAAGTACAATTCAGCCTGGACTCTACTGACCTGAATATTATTCATTATGCTCAAGGACTCCATATTCCCATGAACCATCAGTTAATAAATCAAGGGAATCAGTGTGAATGTACTCAGTGATTGTTGATTTGTTTGCCTGATATTTTGTCTACAGGATGCACTTCAGCAAGCTTAATGATCCAATCATTTCCAGATGTCTTCTCTCTTCTCTAAGAGGTCAGCAGTTTCTTCCAGCGGATTTTAGTGCGAGTGACTGGGAGTTGCCTGCGCAGCACTCGCCATATTTCATCTGCTAAAACCTGGAGACTTTGCACCAAACCAATCTGAAATTTGTTATCTTCAGATTCAATTAATTTCTCAAAATCCAAGGCAAACTGAGTACGGTTAATTAAATATATGGAATCCTCGATAGTAGTGCTTGCTGCCCAGTGGAGGTTAGCTTTTCTGAAGTAGTGAATCTGCAGAGTAATGCTTCCCGTTACCTGCGTAATTGGGGGAGTAAGAGCAAGAGTCCATTCTGATTTCCAAAGAGCATTCCAGAAATGCTTATACTGGTGACTTTCAATACAGACCACAAAGAATGGGCTGCTTTTGAGGCTCTTACGGTAAACACGGCAGTTTCCCGAAATGAAATGTTTTTTCATATAATTCTCTAAAGTGACATTAAGGGTTTCTCTCCATAACTCTGCACTATCTCTTCTGGTTCCTTGATAATTCAGGATTTTATCAGCTCTTCTTGTCAGGTGATCAAATCTGAAGGAAACCTTGCTCTGTGGATCAAAAGAACCGGTTCCCTCCAACATCGTTGTGTCGCGTCACCAGGGAACGCTCCCCTCTTACGCTCACTGTTGTAAAGTTGTTTCTGGTGTGATTGGCACACACCTGAGCAGCCTCATGCCTCATGAGATGATCGTCACAAACCAGAAGGCGAATATCTTCAAACACATTCCTGAACTCTCCGGGTGGAGCCTGTTGCAGCAAACTGCAGATTAAGTTTATCTTCTCTTCCTTAGGTAACTCATCTTCATTAGACATCATGGTCTCTCTTTGGAATAAGAAAGCAAAACATGTGGTCAAAATGTGGCTTTTATAAAAGGCGCCAAGCATCTCCTGTTTCAGATCTGTATGGAAATTTTTGTTTATTGGTGACATTGCACAAACATCACTAATGCTTTTCCTTCATTTTCAAACATTCATCAAACATAGATCTTTCCAAGACTTAAGCAGATCTAGACGATCGAAAACTGATCTATGATTTTAGCTCACTCTTAGGGTTTCACTTAAGTAACTCAGAAGGTCAACACCAAGGCCCAAATTTTATTATGCTTGCTGGTGTAACCCAGTCTGCATAATTCTCCTTGCCAAATGGCCACAAATTAAAACGTTAAGAGAAGTTATTTGCTGAAACTATTGAGCTCTTAGGTGCACCTACCACAGAATTTGATGGGACACATTCCTTAGCAAACATGTCTATCAGTGCACTGCAACCTTATCAGTATTTATTCTCTTAATAGGTTATTATGGGAAACCCTGACTTCCGATCGTACTGTCTAGAGGCAAAAGATACAGCATGGTCTACATAAATACGAAGAGGGATTTGTCAAACAGGCAGAGGAAAAGAGGCAGGCACGGAAACAATGAAACTGGAGGACTGGGCAAGAAACAGAATATATCTGCCCCCAGTGTGGTAGAGACTGCCATTCCCGGATTTGTCTATTTAGCCACACTAGGTGTTGCTTTAGGATCTCAACTCCAGGCATGATATAGTCTTTCGAGACTGAAGGGTGCCAATGAGGAGGAGGTTATTGGTATAATAATATGGTGGTATATTTCCAATAATTTTCAGGGTAGCTTCTTCCGGACTAGCCGTTGGATTTGCCAGAAATCATGACATGAGAGTTGAGGTCTATAGCATTTTCCTAGCCTTGAAATTCCTTTGCCCCAAAATGCTCCTATCATGGTTTAGAAGAAGATATTGTCTGCATCACATAACAAATTATGTTTCACAGCTAGCTGATCCACATCATTGTTGGCACGAAATTTGTTCCCGTGACTTGGGACAATAAAGGATGATTCCAAAGCATCAGGTTGCATTACAAACCAGCACTGAAATACCTGCAAATATGGTTGGCTAGTTCATGATTTTTCAGGTCTGGCTTAAAAAAATATAAAATACCAGAATCCTGCCCTGTTCTAAATGTACAAAGCAAGCAGACCTGTTCAGGATGTCTTGACATAGATTAGTCATACCTAACTGATCCTGGTTGTCTGTGCCTGGGGGCGGGGGGCGGGGGAAGAGTGAAGCATCAACAGGCTTGGAAGAACCTCAACATTTGTAGAATAAATAAAAACGGAGAAAAATCTTACTCAGTTTTCAACCTACCAACCCACAATCTAATAGGATCATGCTCATGAACCATGGGTTGTCAATTGTCATCTGGAAAAGAGAAATGGACATTTGAGGTGGGCGGTGGTGGAATGGAACACATGGCTGGCTGAATCATGAAACAGGAGCACTCTGTCCTGCGGGGCTTTGTTGCAGGTCCACTTTGTGTAACAACGTTGAAGGAGCTAGTTGATATCAGGTGGCTTACTGGAATTTGGCCAGTGGATTGTGGTGTACTTTTTACCTACCCTAATCTCAAAGGCCTGAGAACAGTAATAGCAGCATGTAGACAGCATACTCAGATAGCAGAGTAATTTGTAGTCTGGGTGATGATGGAGTTTCCAAGCATTGTTTTCTAGGGCTGAGGATTGCATGTAACTATCATCTGAACCTGCTTCTGCAGTGAAAATCTAGTCAGCTTTATTGTGATGTCAGCAATGCAGAGGTCACAAAGTGAGACAAAGGCACTACATAGGCTAATCAAGCATAGCTTCACTGCTGCTGCTGCCTTGGATGCCTCTCCCCCTTCCTCATCCTCTGTCCCCTACTCTCCGCAGTCCTCCTCTGGGCCCAGGCCTGTCCCCTCAGCCCTCCTCCTCCCTTCCCTCCCGCCTTCCCTCCCTCCCAGGGTGCCCTCCGTGCCTGAGCACAACTGCCAGCCAACAGCTAGGAGCATAACTTTTTGGGGGAGACGGCTGCTGCTAGCTTCTATGCAGGCCTGTGAAGGAGGGCCTGTCAATTTCTGGCAGGCAGGGCCAAACTGCACCCAGGAATGGCCCTGGCACCCTACCTCCACACTCCCTCCGCCAGCAGGGAGGGGTCCCCGGGCACCCATCTAGAACTTGGCCTGGCTCGCCAGAGGACCGTCCAGCTGAGTGAGCCAGCAAATGAGCAGAGGATGCATGGGTAGATTATGGGTGGACAGGAAGCCGCAGGACCTAGTTGGGAAAGGAGGACTACTGGCGGGAGGGTGCACGGCTTCCTCCCCCCCCTCCCGGTGCCCCCAGATTACTATGAACATGGGGCAAATGCACCCTTCTGCCCCCCCCCAGATATGCCCCTGCCCCTTGTGCGAAAGGACAACAGATTTTGCTTGGTCTTCTGCTAAATGGAGTTGGTCCAAAGACACCATGGTTTTGAATAAAATGCTTTCTTGTGGTCTATCAGCAAAAGGGTTCACACAGCCTTCCACCCTTCTGAGGTTGCTAAAATGAGTGCCCAGCTTGCTGAAAGTTGGGGGAAAGTGTTGTTTGCATAATTATGTTGTTAGCCACTCAGAGGGTACTCTAGCATTTTGAGGAAGCATATACCAGTGAGACACAACAACAACCAGGAAAAATAAACTTTTGCATGTAGAGAGAATAAGGAGAGTAACTCATTTGATATGCCTAAATATAATATAGTTAAATACAAGTAGTTAAGGTTAATCACACACCCCATTTCTTAATTCAGGCTAAAACCATTTTGTATTTGGTGAATGAAGTGGTGGCTTTATCATTGTAAGAAGCAGAATGAATTCTTCTTGGATTTTCCTGTATATTTCAATAATACTGAAATATTTGAAAATACTGATATGTCAAAACACACATAGAATGGACAGAACATAAAGGAATCAAAATACTTCATTTATCTGGGAACTTTCACCTTGCTTTTCTAGAAGAAACCATACACCTTGCACATACAGTATATTTCACACCAATTAAAGATTATCCTAAACAATGGATCAAATAAACAGTAGAAGCTTAAAAATCCACTGCAACCATGAACAGCATTATTAAAACCATATCAACAGATAGCCATTTATTATTTCAGCCTTTCTCATTTGATAAAAAGACATCAGGCAAGGGAGCTGAGACATGGCACAGAATTATTAAATCATACATGTTTTAGAAACAGTGGGCCATCTTGATAATACGGGAAAGAGAGTCAGGGTAAGAAAGTGATTGGCTCTCAATTTTGACAGTTTTAATTAACTTATGAGATGTACTGCTACTAAGATGTGGTGATACAGTACTTGCTGAATTGTTTACTACCCGTCTATCAATGGCTGTTTGGCACAATAACTAAACAGGACTTGAATGTTCCGTGCCAGGATTCATTTGGATTAATTTATTAAAATAGTTTTATATTTATTTTACTTTAAAAAGTTTTATATTTGAAGCTTTCGAGGCAAATCCCACCCTCCCAAAGCAGCTCATCTCTACCAGAGTAAAATAAAATTTAAAAAACCATGCATATAAAAAAGCAGTGGTTCCATTGGTCCACCACCACCCCTTGTAGGAATCCAGATCTTCATGATTTAACAGCACTGCTGTCTTTGTAATTTTTTAAAAAAATCAAGTAAACCTTGCTTTATAACTGAATGCTAAATGATGCTGAGCATCAGCAAAGTTACTCTGTCCGTGCCCTTTTTATGGGCTTCTTGGTATTATCTGACTAACTGCTATTGGGCAAGATGATTTGAATTAATCTAGTGTGGCAATTTCTTCATAGAATCATAGAGTTAGAAGAGGCTCATAAGGCCATCAATATGCTCCTACTAGAAACTGGGATTTGGAACACTGATCATTATAGTTCTCTTGTCATAAGGTGGTATGATCAAATTCTAGCCAATTCAGCTTCCATCAACTTCTACTTCTCTGTGTCTTCTACAGAATGAAGGTTCTCCACTTAGCTTCTATCTATGCATCCTGAAGGAATATTCATATAAATAAAAACAGCCAATTTAACATAGGTCAAGCATCAGTTTTAGTAAAAAAAAACTTGTAGCAGAACTCTTTGGTTTTCAGGAGGAAAATCATCTGTGTATTCTAAAGGCTTTTGAAGAGTAGAAGTAGGATGGAGTGCAGAGATCTCTGAATTACACCAGGTTCAGCCAAATTTCAGGGGAGTTCCCCACATCTTTACTCCTACTGTAAAGAGTCAGTGGGGTGTGATATCCAGACTTGCTGGAGGTCTTGCACTTTTAATACTTATTGCTCTTGATACCTAGAGCTTAGAGCAATGCATTTTAAGAAGAATCTGGCACAGCTCCTTCTAGTTTAATACCTTTAGGCTTCAATCCCAAACACTTGAGAATTTCCCTCTTCCAAGTCATGGCCTGTCCTTTAACATCTGCTTCTGATGCTTTGCTGATTTAAACTAAAATCAAAGAAAAACAAAACAAAAGGCACAACATATGTGGCACCTTAAAGACTAACGTTCATATTTTAATGTAACGTTTCGTGGACACGTGGAAACTCAAGAGTCAGTCGGGGGTTGCAGAAGTGAAGGAACACATTCTGACCTCACTGACTGGCCAGAAGATGGTACATCCATGGTATGTGTGACATCCTTTTCTTTTTGTAGCTACTAGCATTAGTTCAAATGCTTAATACTGTAAATAATATTCAAGACATTTTGAGATGGCCATCTCACTATTTTTGGACATGATTAGAAGTCAGGCAGGCAGCCATCACCACCATCATCATCATGTGCTGCCGAGTCGATTCTAATTTACAGAGACCCTTTCCAGGTTTTCCTAGGTATACAACATTCACAAGGGCTTTATTGGTCCCTTCTTCTCCGGGAGGTGCCCTAGGACTGTGCAGCTAATTGCCCATGGCCACACAGGTTAACTCTACTCCCAGAATGTACAGAGGACAACTGAACTCTCATAAGAACATAAGAACATAAGAAGAGCCATGCTGGATCAGGCCAAAGGCCCATCTAGTCCAGCTTCCTGTATCTCACAGCGGCCCCACCAGATGCGTTTGGGAGCGCATGAGACTAGATATCTGTCTCCTGATACCACTCCCCTGCATCTGGCCCTTGAAGTACCCTGGTTTAAAGCCTAGAGATTACACATCTCCATCATGGTTTGTAACCCGTGATGGACTTTTCCTCTAGGAATCTGTCCAATCCCCTTTTGAAGGCATCCAGGCCAGATGCCATCACCACATCCTGTGGCAGGGAGTTCCATAGACTTACAACACGCTGGGTGAAAAAAATATTTTCTTTTGTCAGTTCTTACTCTCCCAGCACTCAATTTGAGTGTATGTCCCCTAGTTCTGGTATTTTGAGAGAGGGAGAAGAGCTTCCCTCTATCCACTTTACTCATACCCTGCATTATTTTGTATGTCTCAATCATATCCCCCCTCAAGCGCCTTTTTTCCAGACTAAAGAGGCCCAATTGTTTTAGCCTTTCTTCATAAGGGAGGTGCCCCAGCCCAGTAATCATTTCAGTCGCTCTCTTCTGCACCTTTTCCAGTTCCACTATGTCTTTCTTGAGATGCGGTGACCAGAATTGTACACAATACTCCAGGTGGGGCCTTACTATTGTTTTATATAACGTCATTATAATGTTGGCTGTTTTATTTTCAATCCCCTTTTTGATAATCCCTAGCATGGAATTGGCCTTCTTCACTGCTGCTACACATTGGGGAGACACCTTCATGGAGCTGTCCACCAACACACCAAGGTCTCTTTCCTGATCCGTCACGGATAACTCAGAGCCCATGAGTTGATAGATGAAGTTTGGATTTTTTGCCCCAATATGCATTACTTTACATTTGGTTACATTAAAACGCATTTGCCATTTCTCAGCCCACTCCCCCAGTTTGGAGAGATCCTTCTGGAGCTCTTCACAATCTTCTCTGGTTTTTACCACATGGAAAAGTTTTGTGTCATCTGCAAACTTGGCCACCTCACTGTTTATCCCTGTCTCCAGGTCATTTATGAACAGATTGAAAAGCACCGGTCCCAGGACAGAGCCCTGGGGCACACCGCTTTTCACTTCTCTCCATTGTGAAAATTTCCCATTGACACCTACTCTTTGTTTCCGGGATCTCAACCAGTTCTCAATCCATAAGAGGACCTGCCCTCTTATCCCCTGACTATGCAATTTTCTCAGCAGCCTTTGGTGAGGGACTGTGTCAAAAGCCTTTTGAAAATCCAGATAGACTATATCCACCGGTTCACCCAAATCCACGTGCCTGTTGACCTTTTCAAAAAATTCTAAAAGGTTTGTAAGACAAGATTTACCCTTACAGAAGCCATGCTGATTTTCTCTCAGCAAGGTTTGTTCTTTTATGTGTTTTAAGATTTTCTCTTGGATGAGGCCTTCCACCATCTTCCCTGGGACAGATGTAAGGCTAACCGGCCTGTAGTTTCCTGGGTCCCCCCTCCTTCCTTTTTTAAAAATTGGTGTGACATCTGCTATCCTCCAGTCCTCCGGCACTGTGGCCGTTTTAAGAGACAAGTTGCATATAACCGTTAAGAGATCTGCAATTTCATTTCTCAGTTCCCTAATAACCCTTGGGTGGATGCCATCTGGGCCCGGTGACTTGTTAATCCTCAATTTATCAATTAGTCCTAAAACCTCCTCTCTTTTAACCTGTATTTGATTTAATTCTTTAGTCAAGAGGGGCGGCTCAGGCAGCGGAATCCGCTCAAGGTCCTCTGTCGTGAAGTCAGACGCAAAGAACTCGTTCAATTTCTCTGCAATGTCCAAGTCCTCCTTAACCTCCCCTTTTCCTCCCTCACCATCCAGAGGCCCAATTGGTTCTCTGGCAGGTTTTCTACTTCTAACATATTTAAAGAAGCTTTTATTATTACCCTTTATATTGCTAGCCATGCGTTCCTCAAAGTCTTTCTTTGCCTCCCTTATCATCTTTTTACATTTCTTTTGCCAGAGTTTGTGTTCCTTTTTATTTTCCTCATTTGGGGAGGATTTCCATTTACAGAAGGACCTCTCCTTGTGCTTTAGAGCCTCTCTAACTCCACTCGTTAACCATGCCGGTGTCCTCTTGGACTTAAATGAGCTCTTCTTTCTTTGTGGTATGCACTTGTGCTGGGCCTCTATTATTGTTGTTTTAAACAGGCTCCATGCACACTGAAGAGATTGGATTCTTCTAACCCTCCCCTTCAGTTTCTCTCTAACTAGTTTCCTCATCTGAGGGAAGTTTGCCCTTCGAAAATCAAGGGTTTTTATGTCTGATTTGGTTGACACTCTTCCTCCGACATGCATGGCAAAGGTAATTGCAGCATGGTCACTGTTCCCCAGAGGCTCAGTGACATTCACATCCCTGACGAGGTCCTGAGTATCACACAATATTAGATCTAGAGTTGCCTCTTCTCGGGTGGGCTCCATGACAAGTTGCTCTAAGGCACAGTCATTCAGCAAGTCGAGAAACCCAGTTTCTCTTTCTTGCCCAGAGCTCGCATTGGCCCAGTCAATGTGGGGATAATTAAAGTCCCCCATGATTACTATCCTATCCCTCTTAGCCACCTCCATGAATTCTCTCCTCATTTCAAGGTCCCCCTCAAGTTTTTGATCTGGTGGACGATAGAATACTCCAACTATCACATCACTCTTTGGACCTGGTAGTTTAACCCACAGTGATTCTATGGCGGAGTCAGACCCTCTGTCAATCTCCATTCTGCTGGATTTTATGCCTTCTTTGACATAGATGGCCACTCCTCCTCCAACCCACCCCTCTCTATCCCTTCTATAGAGTTTATAGCCTGGGATTGCTGTGTCCCACTGGTTCTCCACATTCCACCAGGTTTCTGTTATGGCTATTATATCAATGTTATCCCTAGCTGCCAGATGTTCAAGTTCTCCCATCTTTGCTCGGAGGCTTCGAGCATTGGCGTAGAAGCACTTGTACAGTGGGTCCCGCAACAGCTGCTGCCTTGTTCTTCTCCCCCCACAGCTTTTATTTTCAGTAGACGAACTGTCACATTCCTCTATTCTGCCAGTGTTAATATTTGCTATGTCATCTCTATGTGATTCTCTACCCTCTCCAATCTCATTCCCCGAGGATGAGGTGTTCCGAACCGGATGCCACACAGCTCCTGTCGGCTTTCCCCCAGTTATCAGTTTAAAAGCTGCTCTGCTGCCTTTTTGAGGTTGAGTGCCAGCAATCTGGTCCCATCATGATTCAAGTGCAACCCATCCCTCCTGAACAGGTTTGGCTTGTCCCAAAATGTTCTCCAGTTCCTGACAAATCTAAAGCCCTCCTCTCGACACCATCGCCTCATCCACGCATTGAGGCTTCTGAGTTCTGCCTGCCTGGCGGGACCTACACGAGGAACAGGTAGCACTTCTGAAAATGCTACCTTGGAAGCCCGGGACTTCAATCTTCTACCTAGCAACCTGAATTTGGCTCTCCATCTCTGGCTCTTGTGACCAGGCACTGAACTCAAGGGAACCAAGTGTAGACTTTTGCTTTGGTAAAGTGTGGGATTCCTCTTGCCCCTTGCACAATAATAAAAAAAGGTTTCCAAACCACAAGAGAGAACAGTGCGTAGGTCAGGCAACAGTGTGGATCATGCAGAATGAATGGAAACCTGAAATACAATTTATTTTATTTTATTTTATTTTATTTTTATACCACCCATCTTCCCCAGGAACTCCGGGTGGTTTACAACAAGGGTTAAAAGACAGATAAAGCACAAAGTAACAACCGCAAAAATCAATGGTTCTAGGGGTGACAACACTCCTTATATAAAATAAAATGCTACCATTTTTATACTAGGCGAACATTCAGCACAGGGATCGGGCATACAACTCCGTGTTGCCCCTTCAAAGCAAGAGATATGAGCGGGGATCCTCCTCCTCCTCCTCCTCCTCGCTCCCTTTTGAGCCTTTTAAAAAACTCTTTTATAGGACTTTGGCCCGCTTTCCTCCAGCCTTCCAGGGCCGGAGGTGGACCGACGCGAAGGACCGGTTGCCTTGGCAACGGTCCGTGTATGACGCTGTCCATGATGCTCGGGAGGATGCGCTGGCGGGGCCGCGGGGCTCCGGAGGAGGGCGCAGGGAGGCGCTCGGTCGCGGCAGGGAGTGGGTGGGTGGGGGGTGGCGGTGCGGGATCGCGGTAGCGGCGTTGAGCGGCCGCCCCCTCCCCGGGCCGATTGTGACGTCGGGGGAGCCCCCATGACGTCCCGCGGGCCGTCTTGTGCGCGGGAGCGGGGCTTCGGGGCGGAGCGCTTCCCCTTTCTTCCCCTTTGGGCCTCGCGGACCACCGGCGGGGACGGTCGCACCGGAGGGGAAGGGAAGGGAAAGAGCCAAGGAAGCACCGGTGGGGGGGCGGGAAGGGGAGGCGAGGTGGGCTATGCCGCGCTGGGAGCTGCCGAGACCATCGCAGTAAGGAACAGGCGGAGGAGACAGGAGGAACAGCAACATGGAAAATAAATATCCTTATTTAGTTATTTAGGACTTGCTCAGAAGAAAAGAGAGTGATGATGATGATGATGATGATGATGATGATTGATAATAATAATAATAATAATAATAATAATAATAATAATAATAATAATAATAATAATAATAATAATAATAATAATAATAATAATAATAATAATAATAATAATGAATAAACCACTTTCTGTCCACCTTGGGAATGACCCCAAGACTCAAGGAAATAAAGCCTCAGCCAACCTGTGCTGGGCTATATATATAATAGAAATACAGTAATCCTCTAGTTCCCAAATGACGCCACTTGAGATGCCTTGAAATGCACCAAGAAGCCAGTTGCAAACACACGCATGCACGCACGCACGTACGCACACACACATTTAAAAAGTGAAGGCAGCACAAAATATATTCTCCATAGCAACGCTTGGAGGAAAAGCAGATTTTCTTCAGCTGCCTCCCAATCCCTGTCACTCATATACACACAGGTGAAATACCTGAGGAATTGGATCCTTCTTTCTCCAGACAAGGATTTTCCTCTGTTTCCTTCCCACAGAAAATTTGCTATTTCTCATAGAAAGGAAACCACATTGTGAAAACGAGGGTATAAAAAATGGTTCGGGAAGTATGATCTAGTGTCCTTTGTATGCATGGGGTCACTGGAAAGGAAACATATAATATACTTTGGGAAGTATCGTTTGTTTCATTCATATTCTGCCTTTTCTCCAAAAAGCTGAAACAGCTACATGATATTTCTCCTCCCCACTTTTCCCCCCTCACAGTTAACCCTGCAAGATAGGTCAGAAAGAAAAAAGTCAGCCAGTGAATTTTAAAGCCAATCATTGCCCAACATCTAGACTCAAAAAAAAAAAAAAAAGGAACATGCTTGTTCTTATGGTACATAGCTATGTACTGATACCAAGGGACGGAGACACAACCATACCCATTCCCTCAACCTCAATTTTCCAGCCAGGGATACTCCCCCAGAGAAGATTCCACAATACTGAAAAAGATCATAGCAGCGCTGTCCACTTCCCTTTTTATCAAGAGTCTCCCCTTTGTTAAGCTAAAGCAAAAGCAAAGTGTTCTGGTTATATACCGCCCCATACTACTACAAGTAGTCTCTGGGCGGTTTACAATTTTAAAAGCTGGTTAAAATTATATATTCTGTAGGCATTAATGGTGATCCGTTAAAATTTAGACCTCAGTGTAAATGCCCACCTAGCCATGCTGTTGTTTTGACTTATAGACTGCCCAGCTGGGATAAAGCACCCTCCAGGAGCTTTACAATATAATTATGCAAGGAACACTTGCTGCCAAGCAAGCTGGGCCATCAGCCTTGGAAGGGTGGAAGTCGGAGTCAACCTTGAGCTGTCTACCTGGATCTGTGGGGATCAAACTCTGAGGCTTCACTGCAGTCCTGCACTTTAACCACTGTGCCACAGAGTCTTTCATAAAACTCATGAAAGTTGCCTGAGGAACTTTACAGGGTGACTGTGAAGATGAAGGGGGAAAAGCTGCGTACACCAACATCAGCTCATTGGAGGAAAGACAGGATATAAATGTAACAAAACTAATACTGTACATACATTCAACAGAGGGATTGATAATATGTTAGATACATTATATACCTGGGCCAGTCCACCACCCCTTTACAAGGGAAGAAGTGGATTTCATTTTAAAAGCAGCCAAGACGCTTGGACTGTCAGCCTGACAAAACCTTTTTTTCTTCTATTATTTTCTTATGTCAAACACTTCCCGAGTTGAATGGAAGACTAGGCTATAGGTGATACCTTGATGGGCCACTAATAATAATAAAAATTAATTGCAAGCTTTTGTGGATAATGGCCACTTTTTCAAAGCAAGTACCAAAAGTCCAAACTTGGCAAAAGATGTGCTTGATCAGGAGATTAATCTTAGATGTCAAATTTTCGCCAGGCACGTCTTAGATGAGGCAGAAGGCAGATTAGCCATGGGTACTTGAAAATTTCCTTAACGAGCTTTCTTTTACGTGGTTCATGGACATGATCTTTGATGAATTTAGGGATGGCAAGATCAATATAGATAAGACCTTGAAGCTGCTCAATAAGTTTGAAGTCTCTTATGACTATGTTCACGTGAAAAAAGTGTTTAAGGTGAGAGGCGATACTTTTGGGTCTTTTAACACATGCCGTAGAATTTGTGACCAGTGGGCATATTAAATAGATTAAAGTTTCCATTTTGTCGTAGCCAAATTATTTCATTACCTTTAAGCTAGGAAGTGCTTATATTTCATCCATATGGCAGGTGCCCTTGGATGGTGTTTTTTTTTTCCAGGAGCCAAACCATGATAGTCTGGGATGGTTTGATAACTTTTATCACACCGGGAAAGTCTTTTACTAATGGGAATAGCTTAAGAGCCAGGATAGCATTCTCCCATGCCAAAACCTTAATGGTCCTGGAAGCTCAAATGTTCAGAAGCTCATTAAACACGTTGATCCATTTCCCCTCTGATTTATGGCTGCTTTCCTACTCAGAGAGATTTCTGTTTATGACTGTGTAGGACAGGAGGTTGGAGAGCAGAAGGAAGGAGGGGTGTAATTAAGTGGCAGATGCTGTGATGCTGGGTGTTGGTTTTTTTGCCACAACCTAACCTGACAGCCATGGGTGAGCTGAGTGGTCAGCTGGGGGGGGGGCGAACTGGGGGCGGGGAGCACCAGGCAGAAGTCAAGAAGGTGTGAACGAGGGTGGAGCCAAAGGGGGCTCCAAGCTGAGAAGGGTGGCTGTGTTTTTTTAAATGCATTTTCTGCAGACAGGAACAGCTACAAAACCAAATAAAAGCCTGACCTCTGATAGTTCAGCTGTGTAGTATGCTGCACTGCTATTAATAAGAATGTGGCTTTTTAGTTTGTTCTAAATGTAACACCTTGGAGGAGAAATCAAGAGGCAGAACAGTGATCTCGATGGATAAACAGACTTTGAGGGAGCAGAAGGCAGAATTATTTGGGATTCTAAAATAGAAGCAACGGAGCACCCTGAGAGCAAGTAACAAGTAGCTTGGTTTTGGGCCTTTTTATAGACATTTTTTCATGGACATAGAAAAGGATGGGAGTAGCAAGACCTGTTACTTTTCTATGTTTTGCCATCTAGATAATGCCAGTGACTTAGCAGAACTGCAGGGGCTACTGGGTGGGTGGAATGGGTGGGAATGAAGAAGTTCACAGGAGGACAACAAGGAAGATCAGGGGGATGGAAACCAAACCCTATGAGGAAAGACTGAAATAACTGGTTATGTTTAGTCTAGAGAAAAGTAGACCGAGGGGTGATATGAGAGCACTTTTCAAATATTTGAAGGGCTGCCATACAAAAGAGGGGCAGTATCTGTTCTTGGTCAGTCCAGAGTGCAGGACATGCAACAATGAGCTCAAGTTAAGAGAACCCAGCTTTGGGCTGAATATCAGGAAAAACTCCCTAACTGTTAGAGCAGTACAGCAATAGAACCAATTACCCCAAGAGGTGGTGGAGGCGTTCAGGAGAAATTTCGGCAACAATTTGGAAGACATCCTTTGATTTGAATTCCTGCATGGAGTGGGTTGGGTTGGATGGGATGGCCTGTAGGCCCTTTCCAACTTCACTATTCTATGATTCCATGAAGGACTCTTTCCCTTGATCTTACCAAATAGATACGTTTTCTAGATTAAAGTTTCATTTTGTTCTGAGTGGAGGTTTGCTGCTCATAGCCAAATTATTTCATTACAATTAAGCTAGGGAGTGCTTATATTTCATCCATATGGCAAGTGTCCTTGGGTGGTTTTTTCCCTTCAGGAGCCAAACCCTGATAGTCTGGGATGGGTTTGATAACTTTTGTCACACCAGCAAAGTCTTTTACTGATGGGAATAGCTTAAGAGCCAGGATAGCGCTCTCCTATGCCAAAACCTCAATGGTCTTGGAAGCTGGAATGTTCAGAAGCTCATTAAATACATAGATCTATTTCTCCTCTGATTTATGGCTGCTATGGTCATTAGTCATAGTCCTGACCTTGCCACATTATTCACCAGAATTTGGGTATTTTATTGAAAATGTACAGAAGGACCCTGTATCCACGGGATCAGTATCTGCTAATTCATGTATCTGCTGCCTGACAAAATAAAGTATGAACCTGAACCAAACCGAACCAAGGGTGGGCCCGAAACAGACGAACCCGAAACATGGGTTTTCTGTTTCGAGCCCACCTCTATTTACAAGATTGGATGGAAGGGTGGGGCCTATTTGTGGCTCAACCATAAAGGAATTTAATTCTATCACAACTAGTTAAAATCTTTCTTAATATTTGGGCAGCATTAGAGATAAATTGAGTTGGTCAGCTCAAAAGGCCCTCATTGTCCAGGTCTGTGATATCCGAAGACTGGCTCCTGAAACTACCCTACCATTTATTACTTGGTGTCTGTCTGATAACTTGCCCTCCTATATTTTCTTTCATTTTATCTATTTTCATTCTATTGAGGGAAAGAGACAAGGCTCCAGGCAGATTTCTGAGATGCAGCCTTGGTCTCAACTATTCCACTTCCTTTCCACTCCAGTGTTGAGGACAAAACAAATGTCACCCATTTTAGGTCTCTCCTCACAATTTTGAGGGCTTGCAATTAATTTATAGTGAAATCTTGTATTTCATAGTGATAAGCATTTCATTTAGGCTAATTCAGAATACTTTCTATTTATTTAGAAAAATGACAAACAGAAGGCTGGAGTAATCACCATGGAAGATTTTAGGTCAATTTATCGAACACTCCTGCACAGGCCCGAATTTAGCGAACTCTTCAGCAGCTACGCACCGAACAAAAAAGTGCTTTCACCAGCAAATCTAGCTGATTTTCTGAGGAAGGAACAGTTTGAGCTTAATGCTGATGAACGAAGAGCTGTTTCACTCATTAATAAATACGAACCCATTGACGAAGGTACACGAAAGCTTTAAGGTTAAAACTTGATAAATTTGGGACCATGATGTGGTAGCTAAGGGGAAACAATGATTATATGAATAATAGTAAATATACTATGAATTGTGATGATATATATTCTTGTCAAAAGCCTTTGTATTATGTGGGGGGGGGGAAGCAATCAGATTTCTAAATTTGTAATTGGCTATGAACACTCTACTGATCCAGTGACAATGAAAGGAGACAGGCTTTGTATCTGGCACCTATGTGGGGGTCTTGAATTGAAGACCACTGCTATTGTCATTTTTGACAACCACCACCTATTGCAAGAGGTAGAATGGAGAAGCATCTCTCTTCGTTCCCAATCCATTAGTCAGTGAGATGTTTCGAACTCGTTACCTCTTATGCCCAACAAGTGGGGACTTCATGAATACAGAGGCTTCTGCTGTGCTTTTTGTTGTCTAAATTGTGACTATGTGTAACAACTGTTAAAACATGTAAAAACTAGGAAATGACACGGATTGTGTTTTCATGTTGTAAGAACTGAGCTTGCATTATTAACCCATCAAATTGTTTTTGTTGAAATGTTAAAGAAAAGCAGAACACTAAAGAAACAAACAAAAACCAAGACAAACTCCCAAGTGCTTTATATTTCATTATTGGACATGTATTCCAAATTGCATAGGACGAGAAGATATTGCACAACATACTGCAAGCCTTGGGGTTGTGATTTGGCTTTTTGCATTTTGTTGATTTTTTACGGTTTTGGTTATTTTACATTTTTTTTAAAAAACAATGACTTGACACATTTTGTAGACAAATATATTGTGGCTAGTTAATAAGACAAATATATTGTGGCTAGTTAATAAAGTATGTGTCTTCTGTGAGCAAATGTTCCATTCATGTATCAAATAAAACTGTATGCGTCGTTTCAAGGAACGGAAAATGATATGAGTGTGATACGGCTTTTCGGAGCTGCTGCTGTTCAGTAGTGGGTCATAATTTTATTGTTTGGACTGGAACAAGAGCAGCTTCATGAAACAGTGGGAGCAAAATTGTAGGTCATGTGAATGCAGTGGATTAGATTCCTGTAAATTAAAATTAGCAATCGATAACATTGTATGTGAGTGCTTAGAAATGTTTATATTATTTTGTAACATGAACACATTGACTCATTGCTCTTTTTGTCCATTCTTGTATGTACTTATGTAAGTATAATATATAGGTAACAAATAATATAAATAATAAAAAATCAGTAGCTTAAAAGTTGTACTTCTTTTATTTATAATTATCTATGCTTTTTATTGCAAAATTTATGTTGTACAACACATTCTTGCTATATCTTTATTTAATTCAATACATATTAACCTGCTGTAAATTAGTGTATTCCCTTCTCTAGTTGGTTACATTGGATTTCCTTTTTCATTCATTTCAATATTTTTTTTCAAATCACTACTACCTCTGTTTACCGTAGTGCTTCTTTTTACACTGAATGTTTTGTTGGTGATCTTGGCTTCTCAAGTCAAGAATGATGGGAAATAAAGTTGAAAGATGACATGCATTCTTTAGGTACTGTGCTGTAGGTATTCTGTATGTCCCATCTTTGGAAAACACTGGGTTGCAAAAAATAAAAAAACAAAAAATAAAAAAATAAAACCACAGAAGCAGTATTTTGTCCATGTGACACTATCTATACAGACACTATGCAAAATATATATATATACACTATGTAGGGAACCAGCCCTTAAAGGGTGCGGTCAGAAATAATGGGAGTCCGGGACTGATATCTGGTTCAGAAGATAGAGAACGTTCCGCCGTTGCACCCCATGGCAATCATTTTTATTAAGAACAAAAGTAGGTCACAAAGCATATGCATGGAGCCACATCTAGCTGATATCATTGGCTAAGACAGAGATAAAGTAAAACAATAGCACTTGTATGCCTAGAGCATGCGCAGAGTAAATCATGACATAACCACCTTGGTATGGCACCTTGGCATGGCAAGCCTTGCTGATAATGGTAGCTGCAAACTAGCTTATGAAACCATTAACCCATTAACTCCTGTTCTCCCACAACACTATCCATTGTATTTGAGCCCACTACAATAAAGCTGCTGTTTATGCCAATAAGATGCTGTTGTATCACCAGTCCTGTTTCCTAAAAGAAACAGAATAGTCAGGTTTTGCTTGTAAAATACCATTTTTCTACCCCCATGCTAAAATAAGATGCATCTTAAGATCAAACTAAACTAGCAGATGCAATCTGTTAAAAGCTTGATTAGGAGCCATCTCACAGATTTGATATATATGCTGTTCCCTCATAGCCTAAACACCACCCCCACTGCTTTATGTTTGACACCTTATGTACACCTGGGAGATGGCATGCATCAAATAGATATGTCCCCTAAATTAAATAGACATGACTCCTAACTGATAATGAGGAATACTGCCATTATGCACAGCTAATTTCTGAATCTGCAACTGAAGTTTGTAAATAATAATGGATTAGGTGAGGAGAAGTAGATACAAATTCAATCCAAGCAAGGCAGAGGTGCTCCTGGCTAGTCAAAAAGCAGATAAAAATACTAACTCTATGTTAAGGAGGAGTCATTTCTCAGAAAGAAGTTCACAAGTTGGATGTACAGCGTTTGGTCCTGAATCTGAATGCAAACAGCTCTACTGCTGCCTAGGAGGTGAGAGAGCTAATAAATTACACTAACAAATAGTTCATTGCTACAGTGCCTCCCATGTTCTTGGACTGCTGTTCCCAGAAATTGTTGTCTGAAGAAAGCCAGTCCAGGTAGTGCTGAAAGCTTCTGGGAATTTTAATCCAAAAGCATCTTGGGAATCATTGCTCTACAGCATCAGATCCATATAGACACATCAGGTACATAGGCAGTTGGAGGAAACACAATGCTGGGTTGTAATTTTGTTGGTAAAACATGGCACTTCCTCTGACAAAGACGACTCTAATCTTATTCACTCAGCCATATTGGACTTATTGCACTCCTTTGAACGTTTACTCAAATAAAAGACCCACAGCATTCAGTGGGTTTACCTCTAAGTGTGCTTTGGATTGTAATCTGAATTAGGATCTAAGGTAAAAAGGTAAAGTCCCCCCCCCAACATGCTTGCTAGAGGTGGCACTCATCTCTGTTTCAACCCAAACATGGAACCAGATATGGTGGATGTTCTTTTGATGGCATTTGTATCTAATAATACAGTAATACTTTGGTTTACGAGCACAATTCATTCCAGAAACATGCTTGTAAACCAAAGCACTCATGTCAAAGCAAATTTCCCCATAAACATAATGGAAACTCAAATGATTTGTTCTGAGCTCCCATAGACCACATACTGTGCACACAAAATGGCAACATTCACAAACAAAGTTGGCTAGAAGTCCACATCCAGACCATAGTTTAGGTACCTGGCTGTGGAATCTGCTCTGCTTGGTACTAACTGTATTTTACTTGGTGTTTTTAATGTGACATATGTAGCCATATTCACATTTGACTAGCTACACGATGACTCGAAATGGTTTGAAAAATAAGAAAGGATGTTAAAAACAAATTAAAACTATATAAATATAAAGAAAAATAAACCCTAACCTGCACTCTCCTTTGAAAACGTCCCTGGGTGGTACAACAGAGACCTCCATTCCACTCTCCTCCCTCTCCTTTGGAGGCTGCCTGAGATGGAATGTTCTAGAGTCTATCACTCTAGACGATCACTCACAATCCAGCGGGGTTGGATTGTGAGTGATTGTGAGTCTATCACTCTAGACGATCACTCACAATCCAGCGGGGTGGGGGAAGAGCGACCATTGGCTCACTTGTGATCATGTGATCTGATCCAAAGCTTGTATTGCAAGACATTGCTTGTTGATCAAGGCAAAATTTAGAAGAAATGTTTGCTTGTCTTGCAAAATGTTCTTAAACCAAGGTACAGTGGACCCTTGTATAACAAACAGCTTGTATAACATAAAATCTGTACAGCATAAAAAATTCTGTAGATAGGGGAAATTTGCTTAACATAATTGTCTATGGGGAAAATCCGTACAACATAAAAATGGGATTACTCCATTTTCAATGCATTCCTATGGGAATTTGTATAAAGGAAAATTTGCTTAACATAATTTAATTTGGAACAAATTAATTCCTTTGTACAAGGTACCACTGTATTACTCTACTCTGTTGTGATTTGCCTGGGGGTGCAGGCAGCCAGCAAGAGGGTAACAGAATGGGAAACTTGAAATATTGGGTAGGGTGTTGTATTTTCATCTTATTAACGCAACATTCACAACCCTTGCCTTCTTCAGCCATAATAATAATCAATTTTTGGTGGGGGCAGGGGATGTGAGTTATAATGTAGGTTCATAGGTTGGAATTATTATTACCCTGGGGATTCTAAGACAGACACTTTCCACTTTAAGCTTAAAAAGCAGTTATTTTCCCCAGTCTCAACAGCTGCTTGAAAACAGCCACACACCAAAGGGTAAAACAGCCTCTAAAGTGGAAAGCAGCCTACATGGAATTCATAGGTTGCTGACCACAAATGTTCAAAAATCCTAATGAGATTCAGGGGGACAGTCTTTCTCTCCCTGAATGGAATAGCCTTTGGACTCATTTCCCCCCTTTCTAATTGTCTGGTATCTTTTGGTGTGGTGTGCCAATGTTTCTGAGATTTCTCAGCACAAAGGATAATAAAGCGACAAAAGTAAAAATGGGGGTACTTATATTTTTTGTGTGCTGTTAAGAACATGAAAAGGTTATTCAGGTCCTCCTCCCCCTCTATTATCAATCATAATCTTTTTTATGTGTGGCATATTAAAGAATACAAGGACACAGGTTCCTGTCCTAAGGACTAAAATTTCTCCCAAGAGACCTGCTCAATGATTCTAAGAAGCCCATCAAAGCAAAATCAAGTGACTCCTTAGCAATTGGCATTACTTAGTGAGGATGAGCAAATCTACAAATATTGCTCTCCTCTGCACTGGAATTTTTAAATCTCAAGTTATTCCCACCCCTCTTTCTAGGATGAAATAGCGATGGGGATGGACCACCAGTTCACCGGTTCATCCCAGTTCATTGACCACTACAACAGGTGTTTGACTATTACCCCACCCTGCTTAGAAGCAACACCTGGAGGAAGTGGGGCAGGGAAGTTTTTAAGATGCTTCCGAAGGGTTATCTGCCTTCAGAGGGAGACCTCCCAGAGGGAGTGGAGCACCAAACCACCAAACACCTCTTGTGGTGATAAACGAACCAGGAAGGACAAAATTCAAAAACCAGTGGGTTGCGTCTATCTCCAACAGGGGAAGCATTTGCAAAAGTTACTAAATTCTTCACAATAATTTTAAATAATCATCATAATCTTAGAACTGCAGGACCGAAAGAGACCCTCTGGTCCATCAAACACCTGTCAAGGAGGCACAGTGGAGAACTAAACTCCCAACCTAAATTCGCTGAGCTATCCAGTAGTTCATTTAGATTAGGTGAATTCAATAGGTGTAGTTTTTCCCACCATAGAGAGGACAGTGTTACTGTACATTTAACTGACATAATGGAAAAGTACCTTGGGGGAGAGGGAATGAAGGTAGCAGTACTAATTTAACACTATGAAGATTGAATGGCAGATTCGTAAGCGTTAAGCATGCATTCCATCAAGGTGGATGGAACCAGATTTTAAGAAACTGAAAAGGCTTTGTGCAGGACGTTATTTTGAAGCTGCTTACAAGAAGCTAAGCAGGGTCGCCCCTGGTTAGTACTTGGATGGGAGACCACCAGGGAACACCAGGTGCTGTAGACGCCTGGAGTAGGAACTGGCAAAGCACTCCAGTATTTCCGCCAAGAAAACTCCTTGGACATGGAGTCATGAAGAGTCTATCACAACTTTAACGATACAACACACATACAACACTGCCTTGTTGTTGCACACCCTTGTGTCAACAGTAGAGATGGGCACGACTTAGCGGTATTCCCGTTTCCGTTTCCGTTACTCGGTTCCGTTACTCTACGGAAACGGTAACGGGAATTACTCCCCCAGACTTCGAGCTCGAACCGACGAACGAACAATTTTGGTCTGATTTGTCGTGCTCGTTACTTGCATCGCGAGATCGCGCGATGCCACACGCGGCACAGAAAAAAAGTTTTTAAAAGTTAAAAAAACCTGGTTCCCGGCCGAAAAGCAGGCGGGAAAATGCCTGCCGTGCCTCAGGGCACCTACCAGAGGGGTTGTTTCTGGAGGTCCCCGGCCTCCCCCCTCATCCCCCGTCCTGGGCTGCTCTGGTGGGACTCGCCGCAGGCTCGCAGCCAGCAAAAAGCCCAGTCTCGCCGCCGGCCGCTGCAATTAAAGCGCAACCAAGCGGCACGGACGGCACAGGAAAAAACTTTTAAACTCTCCCCCCACCCATTCCCGGGCCAAAAAAGCAGGCGGAAAAATGCCTGCTTGACTAAGGGCGCAGGGCACCTACCGGAGGGGTGGTTTCTGGAGGGGGGGGGTCCCGCCTCCCCCCCGTCCTGGGCAGCCGGACTCGCGAGTCGCCATCGCCATGCCATGCGGTGCGGGCGGGGGGGGGGATCCAAAATGGGGCGGCAAACGCAATATTGTTTTTGAAATCGTGGTCCAAAAAACACACAAGCACAACAGAAACACGCGAAAATTTATAAACTGCCAGATTTTTCACAGTAGCAGTGGGTTTTTTTCTTGCAACAAAATGTCTCTCCTCTCCTCCTCTGTCCTCCATTGATTTTATTTTATTTTATTTTATTTACACCTGCGCAATGATGGGCTGGCCAAGTGGCCAGCCATGTGGGAGTGGACAACCATGCAAATTTTTGGAGCCATCCCACCAGTCGCATGGCCACTTGGCCATGGAGACTTCTGGGATGTGCCAAAAAGCCCCCTAAAACCTGCCCTAGCCCTAACCCTAACCCTTGACTCCGTACCCATACGTCACAGACTGTCTTCTTAGTGGGTCAGAGAGGCACCCAGAGGTGCAACCCACTAGCCCACCGTAACCTTACCCGTCACTAGCCTAACCCTAGCTCTTGCACTAAGCCACCTTAAAGCCAGATCTACTTGCTTGCATTGCACTACACGCAGCAAGTACAATTCCCTTCTGTGTGAGACATGGTGGTGCCAGAGCCTTGTGAAGGGCGGGTATGACCCTATCACTCTCACACTGGTCTCACTGTCTGCACATTATGTTATGCAATATCCATATGGCTATTGCATAGCATTTTGCAGCAGCAGGTGAGGAAGGGAGACCCCCATGTAGAGGGGTGTCTCTTGGAGCCTGCTTCCCCTTCCTAGTGGCAGGAGGCACCCACGGGTGCCTCCAGGAGCCCACTTTCCCTTTATAGCGGGCCAGAGGAGGCACCCACCCCACAGAGGTGCCTCCAGGAGCCCGCTACCCCCCCAAAAAAACCAGTACTAACGACAACGAAAAAACGAAAAAACGAACCGACTAATTTTTGCGAATTTTCACGAAAACCGGAAACGACCCGAAATGGGACTGGCCCGACTAACGACAACTCGAAAAAAATTTTTTTCAAGTCGTGCCCATCTCTAGTCAACAGCACTTTATTCTTTCAGATGGGTGAATTAGTCACATAATGCTTTTGAAACCCAGTATATTTGACACCAGACTGTTCAGGTACTGTGGCTGAAGGTTAAACAAAAACAAAAACAAAACAAAAGGATCTGCAAACAATGATGAAATGCTTTCAGCATATTTCAGAACTTATATTTTCAGCTACTTTTTGTCAGCAAATCCAGAGGTAGAACTATCAATAGACATTTCCCACAAAGGATCCCTTTCTGGTTGTTAGAAGAGATAATGATGGCCGCCTTGACTTTACCATGGTGAAATGTAACTTCTTTTGAATAAAGGCTAATTTGAAGAATGCTGTTTCTCCTTCAGTGCTCAAAACTGACAGTTAGATGAAGGTGGAACACTATGGTCACATTTTGGAAGGCTCCAGCCAGTTTCGTACTGTAAATTATCTTGAAACTAGTATGTGCATTCATTTCAGATCCTTCCCACTTCCCTGCAGCTGAGGTTGCTACTTAGACGGTTACTTCACGTCCACTCTTGTTCCAGGAGGAAGTTTGTTGTGTGTTGATGTCAGTTGCAGTCATGTGGTCTTCTTGCGGTTCTGTCACTGTTCCCGTGTACGCATGGGCATGATTAATGATACCAGCATGACTGTTTCCACACGTCCTCATTCTGTGATGAGATGTGAAATTCCATGCCTTTGTTCTCTGGTTTTTTTCCGACCTGACCTTCTGTTTTTTGATGTTTCAATTCTCCAAAGCCTTGCCTTCAATGCGTTACGGAGCTAAGTTAGAGGCATTTGTCTTTTAATCTCTCTGGACTGCGTTGCTGACTCCATAGGGAATGTACTGGCAAATGGCATTTCACACTCCTGCCACAGGATGGAGAATGGCATGTTGCGGGAGGATACTGACCTCATGGGCTCTCGTATCGGAACGAGAAGTGAGATGAGGAGATTCCTGAGGCCAGGGAGGGGAATCTCTCATCCCGCTTAGATCGCAGTTCAGGGGGCGTGGTCAGGACGAACTCCCTTCATCCCGCAATGGACGTGTGGTTAGATTTCTTCATACCGTGGACGTGACGTATCAGCCTTAGAGAGACAAATGCATTGCTGGTTTGTTTTCTGCCTGCATGGCTGATCCGTGGTGCGGTACCTTGCTCCCTCCAGCTGGTGCCCATTTCAGGGAAGCACTCTGGCTTTCCTGCCCTGCCCCCAATGAGTGGTGCCTCCGAGGGAACACCTGCTGATTCAGCTGTACAGCCATTGGCAGAGCTGGCACAAACCATCAAACCGTTGGTTCGTGCCAATCGTCAAACCAATCTGACCCCAGAGTATTTCTACTTGCACTTTTTTGGCTCCCTGTCAGGGGCTTCTTTTCTTTAGGCATGGTTAGGCTCAGTCTAGTTGCGTTCAGCTCCAGTATATGTGACTGCCTGGATTGGACCAAAACAATGGCTAGCTGGCTTTTTGTTGTTATAATTGCTTGTATGGTTTGATTAGGAGCCTCATGGCGCAGTGGTTAAATAACTGTAACTGCACTAAAACTATGCTCACAGTCTGGGGTTCAATCCCCGGTAGCTGGCTTATGGTTGACTTAGCCTTCCATCCTTCTGAGGTTGGTAAATTGAGTACCCATCTGGATGAGGGGGCAATGTGTAGCCTGCATAATTACAATAGGACCCCGGTATCCGCTGGGGATTGGTTCCAGGCCTTCCTATGGATAATGAAAACCATAGATAAGAGATAACGCCTGCCCCCACCCCCAAACTGCTGTTTCCTGACAGTAGCTTGCTTTGTGACTGCTGTTTTGAGACAGGAGCTTGCTTTATGGCTGCTCTTTGTGACAGTAGCTTGCTTTACAGATGCTATTTGTGACAATAGCTTGCTTTGTGGCTGCGGAATTATTAATTTTTCTTCTGCCATCCGCAGATAACTGAATCTGTGGATAATGAATCCGTGCATACGGGGGTCCTACTGTAAATTGTAAACCACCCAGAGAGTGCTTGAAGTGCTATGGGGCAGTATATAAGCAGAACTCGTTAACTTTTTTTTTAGGACTTTGGCCCTTAGATATCCAGTTCAGGCTCCAAAATCACAAAGAACAGGTTGCCTCAGTGTGGTTGTGGCTGCTCTCCTTCAAGCTGTGTCATATCCGGGCCTCCCGAGCTCTCGTTATTGCTTTGCAAGAGACTAATAGTGTTGGAAGCAAATTTGTTTTCTCAGTGTTTGAATTATATTTATAGATTAAATAAATCATGACAACTGATGTAATGGGTGGAACCTGTGATAATAGTCTCAAGTGGCTCAGTGTTCAACATGACATATGGTATTATGATTACGTACTTAAATAGCGCCAAAAATATATCAAGCTCTAACGAAAAAGATGGGATAATAAAGCAGCTTAAACAGACATGAATCAAAAGGAAGTGAGGAGTGGGTGGCAGGGACTGGGGCTATGGAAATAATGATATGCCCAATGTTTAAAATGAGGAGGTGGGAAAACAAGATGGGGTATTAAAATGAAGCTTTAAAATACAGGGAATGAACAAAAATTTTAAAAGCGGAGAAAAGGTACAGGTGAACTGCTCCTTTTAATTTACGCAGAATACAGTGGGGCTGAAGCATGTATGTGACTACCGCATTATGTGGCAGTCATATAATGCAGTCTACATATGCATGTTTACCCATCACCTAAAAACCTTAGGGTTTTGGAGTCTTAAGTTTTTAGGCAATGCTTTCGTTATTTGTGTTGTAATCTAGCGTTCATTGCTTTGTGTAGTTTGGTTTTACCAGCTGTAAACTGCCCGGAATAATGCTTCAGCAATCAGCATCAATGGGGCAGTATCTAAATAACAACAGAAAAGGGTGAAATCAGATGGTGAGAAAGGTTTGTGGTTACAACTAAACAGTCAGGTACCGCATGGGTTGCTCAAGGTGTAAAACGGGTGAATTTGCATTTTCTAACCATTCACATGATGCAAAGGCATCCATTTTCCTGGTCCAAAATGGAGTTGTCTTTTATCCTGCTAGGGACTTCTGCCTTTTAAAGGCAGAACAATTTAAATTGACTATTTGCTTTTTAATTAGTTTTTACATTCTTTTTACATTCTTCAGAAGGTGGGGAGAGCTGCCTGTGGAGAATAGTAGAAATATCCACCCTCAAAAACTTTCTCCCTAGCTGCTCTTCCATTAAAAACAAACCCTACTGAGTTCAGCAAAAGATCACTCCTGTAAGAATTAAGAGAAGTGGGGGGGGGAGATAAAAACCTATCTGAGAAAGAAATAACTCCAGAAAACTGCTAGAAACTACTGAGATGCTGTGGTTTGTGTGTATGTGTTTGTATGTTAGGGAGAATTTTGGAAAACTGACCCTTTCCCCTAACACCATGCAACAATTTAAACAGGCCACCAGCTTTACCAGCAACTGCAAAACCCGGAGAACTAGGGATCAGCAGAGGGCAGGATCAAAGGGAGGGGGATTGGGTGCTAGGGTGCAGATCGAACCACTGAAGTGCCAATATGGACACTGGCATCAAAACAAGCTGCAGTCACTATAGTCACCTCAGCAGAACACAAGCGTAAAATAAATGGCAGATAGAGATGGATGCTCACTCAGGAGCAGAGCCCAGAGAAGACAGGGGGAGAGAAGCCAGGATGATGCATATGAGTGGATGTCCGCCCAAGAGGGCAGGGCACCGAACTACCAAACTGGGAGAAACCTGCAATTTGTGCCCACCTCTAACTGTGAATGAAGCTGCAGCAAATTACTCTGATTCAATATTTGTTGTGAGTTATTCAGGCTGTTTGGCCGTGTTCTGGAAGTTTTTCTTCCTGACGCTTCACCAATCTCTGTGGCTGGCATCTTCAGAGGGCAAGGAACTCAGGGAACTAGGAGTTCTCTCTGTGCTCTGGATTATAAAGTGAGTGAGACTGGTGTTTTTAAAGTTGAGGAAACTTGTCCTATGATTCGGCTTGCCAGTGTATAAGTCAGTCCCACTGGAAACATCCATTTTGCAGCAATCATACAGTGCATGGGCACAAAGCCTGGCCCTCATCCATGCCCAAGCTGGTCCTTTTCAGTCCAGCTGAAGGTGAGGCTGGAAAAAAGTGCCAGATCGGTTCGGTAAGGGAAAGAGATGGGGTGTGTGTGGAATTTGGAGATGTTTGACTGAACGCAAGGTGTCAGGCATTAAAGAAGAGGACACAAGCAAATTAAGAATCCAAACAGAAATCTTTTTTCAAGAACATGAGAATAAGAGCCGGAAATAGCGCACAGAAAGTAAGAAAAGTATAAGAGGGATGAAAATACTCTTGTTTGTGTACCTACTACACATGGTCATATCTTTAAAATTATGGTAGATGCTGGGAATGAAGTCAGGTCTTGGTCAGAGTTTTGACATGGGAAAAGAGGGAGTAAAACATTTATGATCTGGATGGGAAATAACAACAGAAAAATAATTCTTGCATTAGATAGTGAACAAGAAGAAAAAGAGTAGTAATACTGGAAAGGGAAACACAGGAAAGATATGGCAATTTATTAGAGAATATAGAGAATTTATAGAGTTGGCACTTACCTAAAGTTCTGAACTTTTCTGAGTTGGGCTGAGTAATACATTGAGTTGAGTAATACCTTGATTGGGTTAAGTAATACCTTTATTAGATCAACAGAATGCTACAAATGAGGTTGGATTATTGCGTGCAGAACACTTTGTCTGGCAAAGAGGGTGTAAAATCTGGAGTTGGGGAGAAAGTGAATGATCGACAGAATTAGGCCGAATGCAGTACGGGTTGTTTTTTTTAATGGAGCACGATAGCAAAGCCAGATGGAGTTTGCAGATTCAAGGTAAGACAATGGTATTCAGGCATTGGTTTGCATTTCCCACTGTTTTTTTTAAAGCTGGAGATCTGTGCCTCCATATTGCCCACCCCTGTTTGAATTCCAGAACTCAGAAAAGTTACTTTTTAAAAACACGTCCCAGAAGCCAAGCTAGCTAGGGTCACTTTGTGATTTGCATTTCAAAAAGTAACTTCTCCAGCTCTGTCTCGATTATGTCACTAACCCATACAGGTAGGTCCGCATCAAAAGAAACATGAGAATCTTGGGCTTTGGAAGAAGGTTTTCATTTTGTTCTGCTATTACTAAAATTCTCAATGGAAAAATCAGCCTTCTGATAGACAATCCACTGCACTGCACTGGGAGGCATTAAGAGTGCACACTTAGAAATGGGCACGAAACAGGGATATGGTGGTTCATTTTGGTTTGTAGTTTGCTGAAGTCCACAAACCACAAACCATGAATTTCTGACCTTCCTCTGACAAACCATGAATTGCTTTTTTTTGCCCCTATTTCTTTTTTCAGACAACCACCAATCTGCCCCCCGCTCCCTTCCCATCTCCTACTTACCTTGTCCCACCACCGCCTCCCTCTTTTGAGACAGCAGCTTGGCTTCCCTTGGGGGAGCCGGTCTTGTCATCTGTGGGCATGTGCCCCGCTCTCATCTGAGAAGCAAGCCCGGGGCAGCCAGTGGAGAGCTGATCAGCAGCTTCTGTTGTTGTTGTTGTTGTTGTTGTTGTTGTTGTTGTTGTTGTTGTTGGACAACCCAGTGACTCTCTTTAAAAAAACTTTGGTGCCTCAGCTGAACGCACCTCAACTGAGATGGGCTGCCTCTCAAGATGGTGGTAGCATCAGTGGCAGGAAAAAGGTAGGGAAACAACAGGAACAATGGGAAGGAGGGAAGGGGCAGGCTGAGAGGTGCGGAAAACAAACTGGGAAGTTCATTAAATTGGGGGGAAAAACAGTTTGTTGGTTCAGGAAATCAATTTGGACCAACAATCCATCAATTTCTCACAAACTTTCTAGTTTTGTTTGTTTGTTTTTGTTGGGGTTTTTTTTTTGGTTTATGCTCATCTCTACACATGAACCATAGTTATGGTTAATATTTGTTCCCCGGGGTCTGCTATACTATGTTTATTTTGAAATAATGAAACAATGTTGACCAAAAACAAGGTAGTATTGATGGTAAGTCAACAGGTAGGTAAGTTCTGTGGTTTCAGTGAATATTGCCCTATCTGGGACTAACCATCGGATGTAGTCCTTTAAAGCCTGTACACATAAATATAAATGCATTTCAAACATTGTATCAATATTTTTCTCTTTTAAAAAAATATCTATTTTAGCAAGAAGCAAAAAGGAGATGACCTTCGAAGGCTTCATAAGATACATGCTTTCGGAAGAGTGCAGCATCTTTAAGCAAGAGCACAGGACCACTTACCAGGATATGAGCCACCCGATATGTGATTACTTTATAAATTCGTCACACAACACCTATCTGATACAAGACCAGCTTATAGGGCCCAGTCACCTGTGGGGCTATGCCAAGTATGTACATATCTTTGAAGGTGGTGGTGGTGGGGAAACTGTGTTAATATTCTGTCATATGGCTTAAGGGTATGTTTTTAAAGGAGAAATGTTTTCAGATCTTAAGAAAAATGAATTCGCATCATACAAGTAACAAGACATTTCTTCTTCTTAATTTGCAATTTGGCTCTCTGGGCTGGGAAAAAGTTTTCCTAACTTTTTCATACTCCCCCAGATGTAGGGAGGTTTTCAGAAGAGTCAGCCAGTATCCTACTGGTATGTGTGTGAGATTTACGTAGCTTGCCGTGGCTAATTTTGCCTAATGATCAAGGTGCCATGAGTGCCCAAAAAACTCACAACAAATAAATTTTGAATTGCAGTTTGGGCACTCGGTCTCTAAAAGGTTCGCCACCACTGTCCTAGGGTGTCTTATTTGTTGGTTTTTGAAGTCCAACTCCTAGAATTATTTTTAAGAGTTCTCCAGGACTTGCTTCCTGATGTTGATATGAAAAATATGAAGCTGCCATAGTGCCTCCTGGGAGTTGTAGTCTCACTGCCCATTATGTTCTATAGAGATCATTGTCCAAAAATTATGATTCCCAGAAGCATTGCAGCAGCTTCTTTTTTAAAAAAAAAATTGGCAACAGGAAGTAAGGCTGGAACAGAGCCATGCAGCCTTGCAGGCAAGTCCTTCTGCAAGTGAGTGAAATGAAACTCCCAGAATTCCACCTGGGGAATACTTGGCAAATTTTGAGAGTTGCAGTTGAAAACCAAACGCCAACAACAACTGAGTCCACCCCATATATTTCATAAGAAATGCCAGAATCTGAAATGGCCATCCCAGTTTCCAAAATGGCCCACCCCATCCTACTTTTCACATACAGTAGATTAATTAGATGATCGCAGAAATAAGGAAAGGCATTCTCTAAAGGAGAACCTAAGCTCTTCATATGTTGGCATGATGTATCTAGGCATGTAGGTAGGACGTTTTGCAGGCCAGTTATTCATAGAGTTGCCATATGTTGGAAGCGACTCGGCAGCAAACATCAACAACAATCCAGGCATGATCAAGATATTCCAGCCATAGAAGAAAGGAATCTGTTTGAAATGCTCTGGGTTGTATTAAGATGTAGCCCTTCTCCGTTGCTTTCTTGCACTACATGCAGTTCAAATCCTTGTACAGCTGTAATGATCACTGTGTGGCTTTGATAACTCACTATCATACTTCCCAGAGTTGTTTTGAAGATTACATGGGATTACCCAACAAAGTGGGCTGCTTGAAAGAATGGCAGAATGGATAGGAAGCTAGCTAGCTATGTAGCTATATAGTAGAGGCCAAACCCCAGTTAGTTCCATCTGAAGAAGACTCATTGAATGAAAGCAATTTGTTATGCCAATACCTGTTTCAAAGAATCTATTCCAGTAGAAACTAACAACTGGCCCAGAAAATAGATGGTAGATGAACATATTAAAAGCCACTTCTTAGCCCATTATGCATAATCCCATTTCTAATGTGGCTTCTAAATGGACAAGTAGAAAAATGCAGTGGCATGTAAATAGTGGTTTTGAAGAAAAAGTAAGACTACTGCATAGGTAGTTTTGACCCAGACAGTTCTCCCAGTTTAGTACTGGAAGCTGAGTTTGGTTCCCTCAGGTATGTCTGTGAAGATTCTCAGTCACTCAGGCGAGGTTATCCAAAAGTTGAGTCATGGCAACTGAACTACTTGTGAAATCAAAAGTTGAGTCATGGCAACTGAACTACTTGTGAAATCAAAATGTTTCACTACTTATCCTAGCAGCTTCATCAGTCTGAGAAAAGTTGGTAGCAAGGCCTCAAATTTATAGTTCACCTTGGTTTCACGCCACCCTAGTCGGAATAGGCTTGTTATGTGGAGAGTGGCCTGAAGAGGCTCGTTAGGTAGACAGTGGCCTGTGTAGGCTCATTACATGTACAATGGCCCAGAGTGCATGAAAGTTCCACCTAAATAACCCTTCTCCACACACACTTAATGGCAAAGCTGCTTGGATGAGCAGTGAAATGTTTCGATCTCACAAGAAAAGAGGTCCAGTTGCCATGAATCAACTTTTGGATTGCCTCCATTATGTTCTTATCTCTAATAGTACCACAAGCAATGAAAATTATTGTGCAAGAAGGGAGATGCACTCCATGATGCCCTGTGCTAGATAACACCTGTACGTCTACAAGACACAACAAGACCTTTGGCTGGTTTTGCTCCACCAAACTATACAGCTACTGTAGTCCTTCTGAATATTTTTTGTACTGATCATTCAAGTTCATTTAGGACAGGGACCTCTTTAAAAATACTGTAGATTCTTGGGAGTCATTCCTCTCTGTTTTAATCTCTGAAATAATAGATGATATCTATTGGAACAGGAACTCCTTGGAAATAAAAAAGGAACATGAATGTTAATGTAAGATCCAAATAGTATACACTGGCTGTGACTCTCCAGGTCTTTAGAGTGATCCTTTCTTTTTCTTACCTGGATAGTCTATGGATGGGATCAGCAATTCTTCTCTATGCCAAGCATAAGTTGTTGTTGTTGTTGTTGTTGTTGTTGTTGTTGTTGTTGTTGTTGTTGTTGTTGTTGTTGTTGTTATTTATTTATTTATTTATTTATTTATTTATTTATTTATTTATTTATTTATTTATTTATTTATTTATTATTTGTTAATTTTATACCCCGCCCATCTTCCCAGTGGGAACTCTGGGCGGCTTACAATAAAAATAATACAAAAAGAAAAAGACATTGCTGTAGATATTTTTACATTGCATAAGAACATAAGAAGAGCCATGCTGGATCAGGACAAAGGCCCATCTAGTCCAGCTTCCTGTATCTCACAGTGGCCCCACCAGATGTGTCTGGGAGCGCACAAGACTAGATCTCTGTCTCCTGATACCACTCCCCTGCATCTCATCCTTGAAGTACCCCGGTTTTAAGCCTGGCGATTACACATCTCCATCATGGTTTGTAACCTGTGATGGACTTTTCCTCCAGGAATATGTCCAATCCCCTTTTGAAGGCATCCAGGCCAGATGCCATCACCACCTCCTGTGGCAGCAAGTTCCACAGACTAAGAACACGCTGGGTGCAAAACATTTTTCTTTTGTCTGTTCTTACTCTCCCAGCCCTCAGTTTGAGTGTATGTCCCCTAGTTCTGGTATTTTGTGAGAGGGAGAAGAGCATCTCTCTACCCACTTTACTCATGCCCTGAATTATTTTGTACGTCTCAAATTTTGTACATTAAAACATTTGTTATCTTTGTGTTTCTTTCTTTTTTGTAATAAGTTCTCTAAAGAAGGGATGCCGCTGTGTGGAAATTGACTGTTGGGATGGGCCAAACGAAGAACCTGTTGTCTACCATGGGCATACCTTAACAAGCAAAATCACCTTCCAGAATGTCATCAATGTGATCAACAAGCATGCCTTTGAGGTGGGTTGAGTATTTTTCTTTTGAAAAAAGGAGGAATGGTGGAGTATAAGATTTAACAACGAAATAGTTATGAACCTTCCTGGGTATTAAGATCTTGTACAAGTCTGAGTATCAACATGGCACACAGTTATAACCAGAGTTTGATATGCCAGGCTGTCTCCCTATTCCTATTGGCTTTTGTGTTGGGCCCATCAGTGTTTCAAGCAAAGCAGGGAGTGGGACAGTAAGGTAATGACTCATGAGCCTTCTTGTTGCATACACTCCAGCAAGGGCATTGCAAATCTTCAGGAAAAAAACTCTCCTTCCACACTTGTCTGCTTTGTCTCTCTGACATCACTGGGGGCAACCTCATGACATCACAGTGGACTCCTGCTACTGTTTTGGCCCCAACATCTGGGGGAATGGAGTGCTGTTGACTTGGCAACCCTACCAATAGCAGAGGTTGCTAAGTAGCTCTGCTTAGTTTAAAAATGGATGACAATTTTAAAAAATAGCCATTAAAATGTAAAGCAGTGGTTCTCAACCTTCCTAATGCCGCGGCCCTTTAATGCAGTTCCTCATGCTGTGTGGTGACCCCTTGCCCTGCTTGGAAGAGGCCACACACACACCCCTTGGCAGGCCGCTGCCGCGGGGGCCATAGAGAACCTCCCTCTACTGGCACCCTCAGCCAATCACAGTCTCTGGTGCCATTAACTGACATCCCCTCCAACCTATCAAGCTGTAACTCACCCTTCCCCCCCTTCCTCCACCTCCTCCTCCAGACCCAAGCCGTTTGTACCTTTCCCCCCCCCCCCCACTGGCTCATGGCGACCCCTGTGAAATGGCCATTCAACCCACAAAGAGGTCCCAACCTTCAGGTTGGGAACCACTGATGTAAAGCAACATAAAAAATATGGTGCAGAAACAGCAGCAATGTATGGAACCTGAAACAGAGCAAAGGCCCGGTAGATTTAATTTAATTTTTAACATCTGTGACTGACACCAACACAACACTGGTAAATGCAAACAAGATAAGCCTTGGGGTTCTTTGGCTCTTGGCCATGTTATTAAAAGTTTAGAAAATTATGGGTAAAGGGGGAGGGGAGAAATGAGGGCATAAACATTGACTCGGGCACAGCTTGGCATTGTTCTGAAACTCATGCAGATATGCATGAATATTCCTAGTCTACAAACATCTCTTTGGTTGGATAGCTCAGTGATTTAGATATCTGGCTCTGAAGCAAGAGGCTGGGAGCTCAGTTCCCTGCTGTGTCTCCTTAGGGCAAAGCCAGCCTGTGAGGCCTTGGAAATGCCCCTGAAGAAAATGGTAAAACATTGCTGAGTGCTCTTTACCTAAGAAACTCTGAAACAAAATTGCCATTAGTCATAATTATCCTGTTTGCATACAACAAACACAGTATCTGTCCCTGCCATATTTCTCAAGGAAAATGTGAAAACTGACAGTAAGTTGCACTGTAGTAGCCTCACCGAATCAATGCGGATTTAGTGAATCAATTGTTCCTTAAGTTCCATTCATTCAAATGGGCCTGTTCTAGTTCCAACTTTTAAAAGTTTAGTAATCACAACTAGAGTGTAGACCCATTTGACTCAATAGAACAAGCATGTCCAAAGTCCGGCCCGGGGGCCAAATGCGGTCCGATTTAAAATTCTGAGTGGTCCACAGCCACACTTCTCCCTGCTGGCTCAGCCTGTCACTCATCCCGGCCAGCTGGCCCTTCCCTGTGCTAGCTAGAGACATCAGCTTGCTGTTTCATGGTTTGCCTGCCCTCCCTGCCTCGCCCATTACCTCAGCCACCCGCCCTGCTTACCCACTCCTGGCTGCGCTGCTGCAGCGTCTTCCCCACCTCCTTGCAAGGGAGGGCAGTATATGTGAGCAGTGGTGCATCTTGGGTGCGTGTGGGCTGATTCCCGGGCTGTGCAACAGCCGCTGGGCTCTTGTGCATCTTGAAACCGGAGCATTTGCAGCTGTTGCAGATGTGCACAGACCACGCCCTTTCTCCCCCTTCAGGCTGAATGGTTCCCCCCCCCCCCCACATTTTCACATCACCAAATCTGGCCCTCCTTGCAAAAAGAAGGTATTGAGCCAAATCCCTGCTGATTCAGTGGGCCTTTCAATTGTGTAATGTCTGTGTCTGTGAAAAAAAAAGGTCCCAAGCAGGGATGTAACACATATTTACAAGCCATCTCATACAAGAACAAGCAGCAAAATCAATCACCAATGAACTATGTGAAAAAAATGTTTTTTAATCAGAATTCTTTTGGGGGGGTGTCCTCAAAACTCAAGGGTTTCTCTCCAAAATACAAAAAGCGCTTTGGCAAACATTTTGCAAACGAGAATCAAAATGCAATCAATCAATCAATCAATCAATCAATCAATCTATCTATCTATCTATCTATCTATCTATCTATCTATCTATCTATCTATCTATCTATCTATCTATCTATCTATCTATCTATCAATTACAATATATCTTGCCCAGTGAAAAGAAAACTTTTGAAATGTTTAATTCCCCCTTGTGAGAACAAGATGAAGATTTAGATGCAAAGCAAAATGTGTACTCATTTTGATGACATCAGGAGGGTGGAAGGCTGAGTGAACCTTGAGCCGACTACCTGGAATTGAACCCCAGCTTGTGAGCACAGTTATAGCTGCAGTACAGCAGTTTAACCAATGCACCATGAGACAGCCTTAGTCCCAACAGCCTTAATGTTGTAATTTTGTATTTTCAGGCCTCAGATTATCCAATTGTTTTATCTTTGGAGAACCACTGCAGCCCTACACAACAGGAGAAGATGGCCGCTCACTTGCTGGACATTCTCAGTGACACTTTGTGTACTTCAACACTTGATGATACCATGCCATCCAAGCTACCCTCCCCAGAGGTACATTTGTTCCTCCCCTACCTCCTTTATCTTTTGGAAAATGAAACCTAGTTTTGTGGGAAATTGTTGTAGCTAGGATTACCTGCCAAATGAGAGGGGCAGGGACTCTGTCTTTCATCCCTCATGTGATCAAATGAACTCTTGTTCTAAAGTATCCTAATCTCACTTCTCTCTGCAGAGCAAATACTTAAAAGCCTGCTCCTGTAAGGGATGGGCATGTATGATTAATTGATTCCATTAGTATGCCCAAGTGGCTGCCCCATAAAATTCTATGCTTATGAATGAGAAAAACCTGCCTTGTGACAGAGCTTACTTCTCAGCTTAATTTACCTCACAAAAGATGGTTCTGAAGATAAAGAAGAAGAAGCTGTGGACCATGTACACTGTTTTGAATTTCTTGACCAGATTGTTAGCATACGCTTGTAATAATGGTCTGGACTGGATAGGATGTGAGGTCATGGGAAGACAGCTTTATTAGCTGGTGGCCCAGGATGGGAACTACATGGCCTGCGTACCTTACTCTTCCAAACATTTGGCCTAAATATAACATACAACTGGTTGTGGAAAGAATATTTCGCCCCCTACCCTTTAACTCTTTGCAGCCTGAACTAGCACAGCATAGCACAGAATAAAGCTACTGCTGTTCTTCAAGTAGTAGGAACACTTTGAAACACATACTTTCTGGGTAAAAGCAAAGAGCCAAATGCATGTATGAATGTGCACAGAGAACACAAATAAACACCACACAGCAAAACTGTCCTACATTTTTCTGCCGTCTCGAACACGGTCCATTCCAAACAATAAACACAGGTGCTGAGTCATGCTGCATGCATGACAAGGAGAAATATATGTATGCAAAGGTTAGCACTGCATCATAAGAACATAAGAACATAAGAAGAGCCCTGCTGGATCAGGCCAAAGGCCCATCTAGTCCAGCTTCCTGTATCTCACAGTGGCCCCACCAGATGCGTCTGGGAGCGCACGAGACTAGATAACTGTCTCCTGATACCACTCCCCTGCATCTGGTCCTTGAAGTACCCAGCTTTTAAGCCTGGAGATCATACTCCATTTTCATAGGGTTGGCTCCCCTCTGCATTTGGCGCAGCAGCCAAACATACATGCTGAAGTATGCTGTATCTGGGAGGAAAAAATAATGTAGCAATATTTTAACGCAGCAGTGTTTCTCCTTTGAATATTTGTTCACAATGGCACCTGTTTTGGCAGTTAAGGGAGCACTCCTTCTGGATATGAATTCTTCATGTTCTCTTCTGAGACCTTGAATATTCCTTGGATCTTTGTCAACTAATATAGTTTTCTTGTGATTTAGAAAAATTTGGAGGGAGTTTGCACTGTTGGCTAATATTTTAATATTATTTATATGCTTAATTGTTTTTTTAAATGACATCACTTATTGTGTGTTTATTTGCATGCATTCTGTAAGATTTGTCAGCTGTCTTCATTTTCTAAGGTGGCATACTGTAGGTTGAAATACAGTAGGACCCCAGTATCCACTGGGGATTGGTTCCAAGCCTTCCCATGGATAATGAAAACCGTGGATAAGAGAGAACGCCAAAATGTCCCCAAAACTGCTGTTTTGTGATAGTAACTTGCTTTACAGCTGCTGTTTTGCAACACTAGCTTGCTTTATGGCTGCTGTTTGTGATGGTAGCTTGCTTTATGGCTGCTGTTTTATGACAGTAGCTTGCTTTACAGCTGCTCTTTGTGACAGTAGCTTGCTTTCTGGCTGCTGAATAATTTATTAATTGTGGATAACTGAATCAGTGGATAATGAATCAGTGGATACGGGGGTCCTACTGTTAAATAAAATGGCAATGATGAAGAATGCTCTCACACTTCTTTCTGCAGCAACTGAAATTCAAGATCTTGATAAAGAATAAGAAAGTTGGTACCTTGGAAGAGACTCTTCAACGGAGGGGTGACAGATGTCGGGGCCAGACAGGAGAAACTGAGGAAACATCAGCATCAGAGGAAGAAGATGATGCTACAGGACATTTACTAAAGAAAGCACTCCCCAAGAAATTAGCACCTTCAAAAAAGGACAAGAAAGACAAGGTGTGTCAGATGCAGCTCAAGTCTAGTTGCACTAAATTATACTGTTGCTTATTCAGTATAATATATTCTCTCAAGATTTGTTTTTCAAAATATGGTAGAACTGTCATGGACCTTCTGCTGCCTGATTTATTATTTATTATTAGACTTTTATACCACTCACCTAGCGAGTAGCTACTCTGATATAGTGGACAAGATGGCGTATTCTCAAATTCAGTGTACAAAGTCAAATGGATGGGAAATCTTTTTTTCCATATTGGCAGTGAGGAGATTCCTTCTCGTGGTAGCTCATTATGTATAGTCTCATCTATCCGACTTTTTAAGTGCTGCCTAGATGCCCTAAGCACATCTGATCTCGCCTGATTTCAGAAGCTAAGCAGGGTCAGGCCTGGCTAGTACTTGGATGAGAGACCACCAGGGAATACCAGGTGCTGTAGGCGCCTGGAGTAGGAACTGGCAAGCCACTCCAGTACTCCTGCCAAGAAAAGTCCATGGACATGGAGTCACGGAGAGTCAGTCATGACTTTAACGACACACAACACACACATCCGACTTTAGCAAGTGTATTCATGCACATTATAGCCAATGTGGATTCCCTGTATCTAAAGCCAATGTATAAATTATGTGTAATAGGCATTCTTCACTGCATGTAGAAACACAGAGGCACCTTTTTCATAGTAAACAATTAACACAGACATACTGTCCTTTCAAACACCAGGCAAAGGACACTCTTGTCTAAGAGAGTACCAGGTAAACTCTGCCCATCACGTTAGTGGAAACAGGCTGGATGCCAAAAGTTTATATCCTGGAAAGAAAGCCTAACCGAAAAAACGTGGTTGATCATTGGTGATGCTTTGTACAACTTCCTAAAAAAAGACATCCTATGGCTCTTGGGATTTGGAATCTTGGAGCATGAAATCTTGGAGCATGGATCGATGTAATCTCCCTGCTATCATAATAAATATCTTCCCATTCTCTCATACTTCAATAAGTTGCCTCTTCAATTTCCTAAGGGAAGGGTCTCAACAGAGGATGCTTGGGTGTTTTGGTGGAGCCATACATGTAGTCTGCATGGGGCACAGATTTATCATACGTATTCTCTTTCCTTCAACCTCCACGTCCCCCTGCTACTGAGACATGCTGTCCCTTGACGTTCCAATGGGCCACACATTGTTCCTTCACCTTTTGACATGCTGGCAGCCAACTCTGGATAGTGGATGTTGGTCCTGGTCCCCACCTCCCCTGCACATCAGCATACCATAAATAAGAACATAAGAACATAAGAGCAGCCTTGCTGGAACAGGCCACAGCCCATCCAGTCCAGCATTCTGTCTCACACAGAGGCTCACTATTTGCTTCAGGGTATTCCCAAGCAGATGTCTTCACCTGCTTATGATTCCCCGCAAATGGCATTGAGAGATATCCTGCCTCTCTCTCCAACCCAGAGGTTGTCCTTAGGCATCCATCATGATAGCCATTGATACCCTTATTCCCCATGAACTTGTCCAGTCCTTTGTTAAAGCTGTCAAGGCCCACAGCTGTCACCACTTCTTCTGACAGGGAATTCTCTGGGTGAAATAGTTTTTCCGTATCTACTTTGTCCATCCCATAAACTTCACTCAGGTCACCTCTTCGGTGCCATTGTTCAAGAGTGAAGAGGCCCAGCCGTTGCTGCCTCAGATGGTAAGGAAGGTATTCCAGTCCCCTAATCATTCTGGTTGCCCTCCTCTACACTTTTCCCATTTTCATAATATCCTTCTGGAGGTATTGTGACCAGAACTGTATGCAGTACTCCAGATGGACAAACTAACTAATAAGTGATAAACTAACAGAGGTTTAGAGAGGATTTCCTTCTTGGGAAGTTTATGCTTTGTGTTCCTATCAAGCAGGAAGTCAAGGTCATTGAGAGGAGTTCTGGGTGATATATAAAAGGCCAAAGACTGAACACTTTTAGTTTAGGTGGTGAAAAAAGCAGGCTTGGTAACAAGTACAGCTCTGCCTCCAGCATGGTGATACTCCATTGTAAGATCTGCTCCCTGAGACAAGCACCTCATCTTCCAGGCAGGCCCTGGAAACAGAGTAGGGATTAGAGATGGGCACAAATTGAAAAAATGGCATTTTGTTTTTTTGTTTTTCACTGAGGGGTCCATTTTAGTTTGTTTTCATTTTTCGTGAATATTTGAAAAAAATTGTTTTTGTTTATTTGTTTTTCATTTTTCATTTTATGCACTTTTTGTGTGATTTTTAAAATATTTCCATGCATGGTCATCCCCCAACGCCACAGACCAGAGGGAAAACACTAAAAAAATTGATGCTGGCAGAGACACAGTATAGACTAGGTATGCAGGGAGGCTGCAAAGGCAGCGGATAACGAATAACGAATAACGGAAACGAAAAAAAAGTTCATTACATGCCCATCTCTAGTAGGGATCCTTTCAAGGGTTTGAGTCCTTCCATGGACAGAAATATTTTGAATGAAATGAATGAATGAATGAATGAATGGTTAGCTGGCCAAACCCTCTAACTAACATAATGAACACTTCCAAGGCTTTTTGTTAATGAAAACAGTCTTGGCACATTGGGGCACCTTGTTGATGGAGCAGTCAACCTCTAGAGATATTTTGCTTTTGAACAAACTTCCAGAGCATGGCCAAACAGCCTGAAAAACTCACAACGATTAGATCCCGTGTGTGAAAGCCTTCGAAAATACCAAAGAACAAACTTTTATTTGCCAGCAGCAACAATAACAGAAAATTGAGGGGGTTGTGCAAAAACACTGCATTTTGTGCAAAGTATTTTTCCCCACAAAATGTAATATTTTGTACACATTTTTAAAAAACGTTTCATAATTTTTATTTATAATTTTTTTTCCACCAAACAAGGGCTGCAATGTTTAAAATGTGCTTATAATCTTGCCCAGCACAAAGAATGTGTCTGCAAGTTCTTGTTCTTACCAAGAATGAAATACATGAAGATCTACATCCTTAATGTGCAATTGTCTTTTATATGAATCTATAGGTTCACATAGACGTTGTGTGTACTTATAACCTTGTAGCTTTAATGTAACATTGTCTACTAATGCTATAAGATGTTCCTCAATTCCTTGTTCTCAATACTTGAACATGTCTTAATTGTATTGGACTGTACAGTATATTATCATGTCTTAATTGTATTGGACTATATATTATCCCTCATTATTGTAAGTCGCCTTGGGTCCTTTTCCAAGGAGAAAGGTGGGGTAAAAATACTCTTAAACAAACAAACAAACAAACAAACAAACAAACAAACAAACAAACAAATAAATAAATAAATAAATAAATAAAATCATCGGCTATTCTGTTACACAGACAGCTGCCTGGAAGGTCACCCAGCCTCCACACACTGCATGGCTATAATGCTTGTTAACTGTTCTTTTCAGGGTCATAAGGTAAAGGTGGCCATGCTGCTCTCAGAACTTGTTATTTTCACGGCATCCCGGAAGTTTATCAGCTTTGAAGATTCCAAGGAGAAACAGAGGTTCTACCAGAATAATTCCATCGGAGAAGTGAAGGGCCAAAAACTCATTAAAAAGAAAGGTAATGGTGGCTTAATATCTTTAAATAAACATGTGGTGGTCTTTTGCTCGTGTAATGGACAGTGAGAGGACAATCTCCCATTGGCCCAGAGAGAGAGAGTGAGTGAGTGAGTGAGTGAGTGAGAGAGAGAGAGAGAGAGAGAGAGATGATTATGAGTCTACATGAATTAAAAAATCAGAATCTGTTCTAGATTTCAGTCTGAACTTGACCAAAATTATCCTAGCATTGGGTTCAGTATTGTGGCAAGCTTTTGTAAAGTTCAGACCAAGTCTTAGCATGGATTCTGTCTCTCTCTTCCATCCTTACATAGGGGAAAACCGACCAAACTGACTACTGTATCTTATTACATCACCGAAGAACAAGTAACACCTCTATACTGTTGAGGGCAGTCAGCTAGTTTCACTAGTTTCATGGGCATAGTACAGAGGCTCCATAGCACAGGAAGTATGAGGAATACATGGGAACTCTTTAAGCTCACTGATTTTTTCTATCTCAATCCACCGGAGCACCTCAGTATGGAATTCCACAGCTGAGATTCCTTATTCCAGGGATGTCCAAACTTCGGCCCTCCTGATGTTTTGGACCACAACTCCCAGAATTCTAAGCTTAGCTTGCCAATGACAAAGGACTGTGGGAGTTGTGGTTCAAAACATCTGGAGGGCCGAAGTTTGGACATACCTGCCTTATTCTCTCCGAAGACTGAGATGAAAACTTTGATTTTCAGTTTCTGTAGCTGATGCACAAATACCTTCCTTGTGGAAAAGCAAAGCACGCACCTTTAGTAAGCACAGCAGGACTGGCCGGTGGTAGGAAAGATGCCAACACTCCCAATTGTGGTGTTTGCATCTTTGGATGTGAAGCCTTTGGATGACCAAGTGTCATTAAAACTAAGCAGCAGTCCTCCCAGTTTTGTGCGATTACCTTGCACAAATTGCTGGAAATGGGTAGAGAAAAACAAAGCAAAATGAAATATGGCCTCAGAGCTGGGACCACTGAATGAAATCTCAGCCAGTCCTCACTGGAACAGAAAAGAATTGTCCTGATTCCTTGTTATCACATATAAAGATGTGATAGACAAGGGTTTGCTGCACACAATTCTAATTAATTATGCCTTTCTCTCAACAACCCAATGTAGAAGCCGTACGCTGTCAAAAGGCTGAGCTGGTCCTATAATCAGTAAGCACAACTCATTAAATCTTTTAAATATTAACTTATTCAAAAACAGGTACTGTACACCATTTCCAGTGCTTCTCTCTGAAATAATTTTTTTGAAAAGATCTCTTTTGTAACTGACTCACCCTGCCTCATAATAGGGTTGGCTCTATCAGCAATGCACATCTTTCTGATAGAGCTTATACATATTAACAGCTTACTATTGCAAGAAAATTGTACCCCTGTGTATCTTACCCATCTTTCCCCTGAAATATAAATTTGAAAACATTTCTTTCAGCCCCTGATTTTGTCTCACACACTGTCCGATTCATTACGAGAATTTATCCCAAAGGAACCAGGACGGATTCTTCGAATTATGATCCACAGGAATTCTGGAATGTTGGTTGCCAAATGGGTACGTCTTTTTCATTTCATATTGACTCCTCAGATTTGCACAGTATGGTTTTCAATGCAATGAGTCTTGCATTAAGCAAAGGGGCAGAGGGTAGAAACAAGGTTGAAATGGAGTTGAATGCAATGACCAGTATCCTGTTTGCTGTAATGGTCTTTTCTCTGTATGTTTTTCCTACTGCTTGAAAAAAACAAAGCACAGTACTTATGTAGCACCTCATTGTGTTTAAAGCACACTCTGGGTGGTTTGCAATTTATTTATGCAGGATACACATTTCCGCCACCCCTGCAGCCAACTGGGTACTCAATCTACTCACCTCAGAAGGATGGAAGCCTGAGTCAGCCTTGAGCTGGCCACCTGAGTCTGTCAAGACAAAACTCAGATTGTGAGCAGAGTCTCAATTCCATTACAGTGACCCCCGCCATTTCGCGGTTCAGGTATCTCGGCCCCGCTACATCGCAGGATTGCAGTATATGCAGTGTGGGGGGCGGGCGGGTCGCTCCGCGCTGTCCCCCGCACCTCCGAGAAGCCTTGGGGGGTGCATGGGAGGGCAGCGGGGGGGGGCGATCGGGTTGCTTTCTGTCGCCCCCCCCAGGCGCCTCTGAAGGGCCTCGGAGCCGCTTGGGAGGGCTGCGCAGAGTGAACGCATCACTCTCTGTCGCCTCCCCGGGTGCCTCCGAAGGGCCTCGGAGCCGCTCGGGAAGGCTGCCACGCTGCCCCCCATGCTCCTCCGAGGCTTTTGGGACAGGTGCGCGATCGTCCCCCGCACCCCCAGGCCCCCCTACCCACTTCTGCATATTGCGGATTTTCATGGATTGCGGGTGGGGTGGGTCCCTAACCCCCGCGATCGGCGGGGGATTACTGTACTGCAGTTTAATCATTGTGACATAAGATGAAATTTAAAAAGCTTGCTGTGTAAATGGACAGCCTCACTGCCTTCAACAGGGCAATTCCCCAGTTTTCCTAACATACAAGTGGAGGTTGCTGCAGCCAAGATCGCACATTTGCAAATAGGCAAGGGCACGGCATGGGGAGGGCAATGGGGCAGGGCATCCCAGGCACAGCAATTAGTGGGCTCCAAATCACCTGCCACCCCCTGCCTACCATTTCTGATTACTACCGAGTAAAGGCACGGATACGCCAGGCGTGCCCCGGCCACCCCTCGCTGCCCCCACTGCTTTCAGCCTTGCCTCCCCAAACCTTGCTGCTGCCTTGGCTGTGGGGGTGTCCCGGATTGGCATCACGTGAATGGCCATGAGGGCACCGGGGCTGCCGTTGCTGCCACCACCGTTGTTATGCTGGACCATAGAAGGGGATCAGGGGGCACGCCATCCGGGGCTGCTGCTGTTGGAGGTGGAGGGCACTGCCAAGGTCTGGAGCTGCCCAGAGGAGGGGGTTGGGCTTGGTGGGGTGGCCTAGTTGATCCTAGTGGCCTGCTTGCTGGTGGGGGGGGACTGCTGCCATGCTCTGCTTCATCTGAGGTGGTTCGGGGGGGGGGCGGACTGGCACCACAGGAGGAAGGGAATGCCCTCTGGGTGGCTTGGTTGGGCTGAGGAGGAGTGGGGGTGGGTGGGTGGCTCGCTCTCCTGTGTGTTGACCTGGGGGGGGCACAAAAACTGACTTTTGCCCCGGGCTCTGGAAGCCCTAGCTACACCTGTGCAAATAGGTTTGGATGGCACGAACAGCACTCGGCTGGAACAGTTGTTTTTTCTAAGGATACAAAGGGAAAGGGAAAGGGAAGGAACCTTTTGGATCTGTCACATGGGCAAAAGTCCAGGAGTTAACAAAAATATAAGGAATAGAGAATTAACCGCCTCCTCTCTGGCTGGATACAAACGTCTGCACTTGCTTCGAATTTCAGTTTTGAATTGTAATGATAAGCTGGGGAAATGGAAAGAAGGCGGCAGTCTTGAACACATGTTCTTGAACCGTAGAATAGTAAAGTTAGAAGGGGCCTACAAGGCCAAACCCTGCTCCATGTAGAAATACAAACCAAAGGATGTCTGCCAGATGGTTGTCCAAATTTCCCTTGAATGCATCCGCTATTGGAGCACTTACCACCTCTTGAGGCCATTGGTTGCATTGTCATACTGCTCTAACTGTTCGGAACTTTTTTCTGATATTCATCTGAAATCTGGGTTCTCTTGAGTCCATTGTTGTGTGTCCTGCACTCTTGGATTATCGAGAACAGATCCTGCCCCTCCTCTGTATGACAGCCCTTCAAATATTTGAAAAGTGCTATTGTATTGCCCCTCAGTCTTCTTTTCTCTAGGCTAAGCATGCCCAATTCTTTCAGTCGTTCCTTATGGGGCTTGGTTTCCAACCCCCTGATCATCCTGGTTGCCCTCCTCTGAACTTGTTCCAATTTTTCAGCATTGTTCTTGAAGTGTAGTGTCCAGACTTGGACACAATGTTCAAGTTGAGGCCTAGCCATTGTCAAATAGAGGGAGGATGAGCCTCTCACAGGAAGGGAAAGCCCATCAAAATTAACAGGACTTTCTTTGGAGTAAACAGGCACGGCCTGTGGCCCAAACAACGGGGAGCACCTCAACCCAAACTGGTGGGATGAGGCACCACTTCTTCAGGCCACCATTAAAAGAAATGACATCTAGAATGCAAATGCACTGTTGCTTTTCTTTCAGAACTAGAGCATGCAAGAGAGTTCAGGCCCAACTTCAAACAGTCCTGATGACCCCTCTGCCCTTGGACCATCAAGTCTCCTCCAACTCATGACAGCCCTTTGAGTGAGCAAGCTCCAAAATGTCCTGTCCTTAACAGTCCTGCCCAGCCCTTGCAAACTCAAGCCTGTGGCTGTCTTTAGGGAGCCAGTCCACCATGTCTTTGGTCTTTCTCTTTTCCTGCTGCCTTCCACCATTCCTGGCATGATCCTCTGTTATAGAGAAGGTAGCCTTCTCATGATGTGCCCAAAGTAGGACAGCCCCAGCTTCAACACTGTGGCCTCTGGAGACATCTCAGGCTTTATCTAGGACCCACTTGTTCATCTTTTTGGCAGTCCCAAAAAGATCTGAAAAGCTCTCCTCCAACAATACAGTTCCAGATTCCTTCCTTCCTCCCTCCCTCCCTCCCTCCGTCCCTTCCTTCCTTATTTATTTTTGTAAATTAAATGAAGGAAGGGGGAAAATAGAGGGAGGGGAGAAAGGAAGGAGAAGGAAAAGCTTTATTTACTGACCAGCGTTCACCACCCATACATGGTAATCAGAAATCTGAGAGGGTGGATGAGCTTGGTCTTGAGCCAGCTACTGTATAGCGGGATGTATAACCTAAGTAGCAGGATGACAGGCGTTGTTGAAAGGAAAACACCACTACTCCTTCTTTGTATTCTTTTGATGTCAGAAACAAATTTCTGGGGCTTAATGCCATTTTTTTTGGGGGGGGCAAGTTTCCTTTCTACTTCGTTCTCCCTCCCCACGGCCAAGGTAGCAACAAATCCACTATTTGTAATCATAGAGTTTGTGTCACCTTGAAGCAGCCAAGAAAGCAGAAGCAATAATTGTGTTTCCTTCCTGCTATAGTCACCATTTGTTGTTTCGATCCTCTGCATCCATCACGGCACCTGAACATAACATATAACAAAAGACAAACTGATTTATTATAATGATTATTAACTCTTTGGCATGGAAAGCTTTGATCGGATGTGTCGTTGGCAGGGAGACACTGCGCTGGAATGAAAGCATCATTAATTGAGTGCCACTCTGGGCTTGTGCAAACCACACTGTAGAAAATTGGATGTTTTATAAATGTCATTACATGAACCAGAAGTGAACGGGTGACATGGGAGGAGCGACTTTATTCCTGTGAGATTTAAAGAATGCTCTGGACCAAAGAGCCTTTCCTTTTCAGATATAAATATTTGAATTCCTCATGTGTTGCTAGTCACCAAGCTTGCGTTATGGGAACTAGAACAAGGGTTTTCTTTTTCTTTTTAATAGCAATTCAGAATGTTTTAATTCCGCACACAGAGTTTCCTATATGTACAGTATTCTACTTGGAATGATGTTTCACTGAGTTTGGAGAGAGGTACTCCCACGTGTTAGAGCATAGCAGTCTATCCTTCTCCATACTAGATCATCGGCTGTGTTTCTTTTAAATCTCTGTTTTGCTTGATGCCTGTCTTATTACTGCTTTAACAGAGGGGAGAGCAACTGTGGCCCTCCAGATGTTGGAGTTCTGCAACTCCCATCAGTCCTGGCTAGTACACCCAAGAGATGAGAGATGATGAGAGTTGAGCTCCAGAAGCATCCTGAAAACCACATTTTGGTTGACGGAGTTGACTAGCGCAGGTGTGGTAGAAGCATCCGGGTGTGCATTTATCTGAGACTATTTACAACAAATCTTTCAGTCCAGGAATTCTCAAGGTGCAGAATGGCACATGAAAAGCAAACAAAAATAGAGCTATTGAAAGAGAAAGACAAAATGATCAGATAGAATAACAGTACAGTGTAGTGGTGATTGTTTTGGGAGATCAAGTTTCTAGTCCCTGCTGAGCCGTGAAATTCCCTGCATGACCTAGGGCCAGTCACTTTCTCAGAGTGATTTGTTTCACAAACATGTGAGTGGACAAGAAGAAAGGCCTCTTTGCTGCCTTGAAATCATTCAGAAGAATATGGAGACTGCTAATACGAGTATTTTGATTTATTGTAAATAAAAGTGCACCAGAAAGGCTAAACAGTCAGTAAAGCTGATTAAAATTAGTTAGGCAAACTAAACCAGGGGTGGCCAACATTGTTAGACCATTTTCCAAGTGAGATTTTAAGAATGCGGAATACAGCTGATATAGTGTAATAAAAAGAGAACATTTCATGTAACATGACATTTATTTATGAGTAATTGTGTACATTCAAAAGGGAAAGTTCAGGCCACCACACCACACATTGAAGGAAAGCACAGAGAGGAGTGGCAGTCCAGAGCTTGGAAAAGTAACTTTTTTGCCCATAACTGGTAGGTTTACACAACTACCAAAGACAGACACCATTGTACAGTTGAGAAATGATAATGTAAAAGAAGAACTTTCCTGAGCTCTGTGCATGTGTTAGCCTGACCCCCGCCTCCCAGTTCAGCTTTCATTGATCTCACAACTAGCCGTCACATAAAGAGGGTGAGAGACTCATGTCTCTGATGTCAAGATGGACATGTGTCCAAGGAAGGTCATTTGAACAAGTCATGTAGGGGAGAAGGTTGAAGAACAACATCCATCTATCCATCCATTCATCCGTCCGTCCGTCCTTCCATCCTTCTGTCCGTCCTTCCATCCATCCATCCTTCCATCTCTCCGTCCGTCCATCTGTCTGTCCGTCCGTCCATCCATCCATCCATCCATCCATCCATCCATCCATCCATCCATCCATCCATGTGCTATCCAGTCAATTGTTATTCATCATGACCCTTTTCAGGGTTTTACAGGTAGCGAGTACTTGGGCGGCTTACCATTCTCTTCTTCTGGGGGTGCCCTGGGAGTATGCCATTTGCCCAAGGTCACACAGACTGACTCTATTCACAGGAGGCACAGGAGGGAACTGAGCTCCCAACCTCTGGATCTGCAGCCAAATACATAAACTGCTGAGGTACCCAGCCTGCTCTAAATAGAATGCATACACAGATTATGTTGTGCTGTGCTGTGCTATTTGACTCTACTTTCCAGAAAGGCTTTTCACTTCTCCGACACTCGGTCTCCTTTCCAGATACTTAGTTGCCACTAGAGATGGGCACGACCAGAAAAAATGACGTTTCGAGTTGTCGTTTGTCGGGGTGGGTCCGTTTCGGGTTGTTTCCGTTTGTCACGATAATTTTCAAAAATTTGTTGTTTCCGTTTGCCGTTTGGGTTGGGGTTGGGGGGTTGGGGTTGGGGTAAGTGGGCTCTGGGAGGCACCTCTCTGGGTGCCTCTGACGTCTGACCCACTAAGAAGGGAAGGGAGGGAAGGGAAGCGTAACGCGAAGCCGCTGTGTACTATACATTACATTACATTATGTTAGGGTGGGGGGTAAGTGACACCTCTCTCTCTCTGGGTGCCTCTGACTCACTAAGAAGGGGAGTGTACTAGCGTACTGACGTACAGGTTAGGGAATGGGATAGGGGTAGGGGATAGTGGGCTGTGGGAGGCACCTCTCTGGGTGCCTGTGACCTACTAAGAAGGAAGTGTACTTGCGTACGGATCTGGGTTAGGGTTGGGGTTAGGGTAAGGGCTAGGCTTAGGCGTACGGTTAAGGTTAGGGTGGGTTAGTGGGCTGCACCTCTGGGTGCCTCTGACCCACTAAGAAGGACAGTGTACTGGCGTATGGGTTAGGGTTAGGGTTAGGGTTAAGGTTAGGGTTAGGGTTAGTGGGCTTTTTATGCCCTCTGGCACATCCAGAAGTCTCAGTCAAAACCTGGCCATGCGATTGGTGGAATGGGTCCAAAAATTTGCATGGTCCCATCCCATGGCCAGCCCATCATTGCGCAGGTGTAAAAAAAATAAAATAAAATAAAATAAAATAAAATCAATGGAGATGTTTTATTGCAAGAAAAACCCATTTAAAATACCTAATTTTCAAATGTTTCTGTGGTGCTTTGGTGGGTTTTTGGACCACGATTTAAAAATAAATATTGCGGTCGCCATTTTGGATCCCCACCACCACATGGCAAATGGAGATGACGAGGATGCCCCCCCCAGCCTGGTACCAGCAGCCCAGGACAGGAGAGGGGGGGAAGGCCGGGGACCCCCCCCAGAAACCACCCCTCTCTGGTAGGTGCCCTCACTGAGGCAGGCATATTTTCGCCTGCTTTTTTGGCCGGGAATCGGGTTTTTTTTTAAACTTTTTTCTGTGCTGCTTGGCATCGCGCGATCGCTGCGATGCCATGAACAACAACGAAAAATCAGACCCAATTTTTCTTTTTCGGTTCGGGTTCGAGCTGGAGCGGAGTAATTCTTGTTACCGTTACCCGTTACGTAACGATAACGAGAACCAAAAATGGAAACAGATTTTCGCCGCTCCATGCCCATGTCTAGTTGCCACCAATGGGCTCATATCAATGCAATTGAGAGGTGGCAGCAGGTGTACAAAACAAAATAAGACAGATAACGAAACTGAATGGAGGAATGGCCAGGTTGGGGGATGAATTCCCTTGGCTCACTTGTATGGCTCACACCAGCACTCTTGTTGTTCAGTCGTTCAGTCGTGACCTCATGGACCAGAGATTGCCAGGCCCTCCTATCTTCCACTGCCTCACAGAGTTTCGTCAAATCCATATTGGTTGCATCAATGACACTGTCCAACTATCTCATTCTCTGCTGTCACCTTTTCCTTTTGCCTTCAACCTTTCCCAACACCAGGGACTTTTCCAAGGAGTCTTCTCTCCTCATGAGGTGGTCAAAGTACTGGAGCCTCAGCTTCAAAATCTGTCCTTCCAGTGAACATTCGGGGCTGATGTCTTTCAGGATGGGTAGGTTTGATGTCCTTGCAGACCAGGGGACTCTCAAGACTCTCCTTCAGAAGCACAGCTCAAAAGCATCGATTCTTCTTGCTTCTAATTCAGTGTCTAATTACATATGCATATATCATTTTTTCTCTTTTTTTTCAGTGGCCTTAAATTTCCAAACACCAGGAGTGCAAATGGATTTGCTAAATGGAAAGTTTTTGGATAACGGTGGTTCTGGTTATATCTTAAAGCCAGAATTTCTGAGGAAGAGAGACACAGCTTACAACCCATTTGATGCAGCTGGGAAATATAACCCCATTACACTGACAATAAAGGTAAGATGGTTTTCTTGAAATTTTTACTGAGCATTTATGGAAACATTATTTTGCATAATGGATCTAACTCCACACTTCTCATCAGCAGTTATTATATATTCTACTTTAAGGTTTTGTATCTCTCAAATTCATTTTAGATTGAATGGCTGAGATGTAGTTCAGTGATCTGGAAGTTGAGTCATGGCTACTGGACTTCTTTTTGAGAGATAGAAACGTTTCGCTGTTCATCCAAACAGCTTCATCGGTCTGAATGCAGCTGGTGCAAACCCTGACTCTTATAGGCAGCTTTGACCTCTAGTCACCCTGGCCTCAATTAGGCTCATCAGATGAACTAAATAGGCTCGTTAGGGAGACAATGGTATCCTTAGCCTTGAGGTGAACCATGGCTTAAGGTGCTGAAACCTATCAAGAAAGGGTCGTTAATGGGTCGTTAGCTATGGCCTTGGTGGTAAAGGCTTTTTGATTTGTCTTGGTAGTGTGGAAAGGACAGCTTGATAAGTAGCAGATAAACTATGCCGGAGGCCACCACCTCTGTTGAGGGAGGGATTTTCAATGCTCACATGAATGGCCTCCCTTACTCCTCTTTCAAACCACCTCTCTTCTTTGTCTAATATGTGTACATCCTCATCTTTGAAAGAGTGCCCTTTCTCCTTCAAATGGAGGTGTACTGCTGATTCTGGACCTGAGCTGTTACCCCTCCTATGTTGGGCCATCCTTCTGTTTAATGGCTGTTTGGTTTCCCCAATGTAGAGGTCTGAACACTCCTCACTGCATTGGACCGCATATACTATATTGCTCCTTTTATGGTTGGGTACCGGATCCTTTGGGTGGACAAGTCTCTGCCTTAGTGTGTTTGTGGGTTTGAAATAAACAGGGATGTGGTGTTTGCCAAAAATCCTTTTAAGCTTCTCTGACACTCCAGCCATGTAAGGAATGACCAGGTTCTTCCGCTGGGTCTGGGTCTCAGACTGATCCCTTGTTCTTCTGGGATGGCCCACTGCTTTGTTGAAGGCCCACTTTGGATATCCACAGGCCTTAAGTGCTGTCTTCAGGTGCCTGTCTTCCTTCTTCTTGGCTTCTGTGGAGGTGGGGATGCTCTCTGCTCTGTGGCTTAGGGTCCTGATGACTCCTAGTTTGTGCTGTAATGGATGGTGGGAGTCGAACAGTAAGTATTGATCTGTGTGGGTGGGTTTCCTGTAAACTTCTACTTCCAGGCCACGGTCAGGTCTGATGATGACTGCACAATCCAGGAAAGCCAGCCTGTTGTCTTGGGTGTCTTCTCTAGTGAACCTAATATTAGGATCCACTGCATTGATGTGGTCTGTAAAGGCCTGTACTTCCCGAGTCTTGATTTTCACCCAGGTATCATCTACATACCTGAACCAGTGAGATGGTGTTGTCCCTGGGAAGGTGTTGAGTGCCTTCTTCTCCACTTCTTCCATGTATAGGTTTGCAACAATTGGTGACACTGGAGAACCCATGGCACAACCATGCTTCTGTCTGTAGAAGTCCCCTCTGTACATGAAATATGTGGTATTCAGACACAGGTCCAGGAGCAGGCATATCTGGTCTGGGTTGAGTCGGCATCTGGAGGTGAGGGTGCTGTCTTCTCTTAGTCTTCTCTTTACCATCGTTAGGGCATCAGTGGTGGGGATGCTTGTAAAGAGCGATGTGACATCAAAGGATACCATGGTTTCATCTGTATCCAGTTTCAGCTCCCTGACTTTAGAAACAAACTCCTCTGAATTGTGTACGTGGTGGTCCGTGAGTCCAACCAGTGGGGCTAGGATAGTTGCCAGGTATTTTGCAATCTTGTACGTCACTGAATTTATACTGCTGACAATTGGTCTGAGGGGGATTCCTTGCTTGTGGATCTTTGGAAGTCCATAAAAGCAGGGGACGGTCTCTCCGGGATATAACTGGTGGTAGGTCACCCTGTCAATTATGTTTTCTTGCTCCAAGAGTTTTAAGCATTCTATTACTTTCTTCCTGTAATTGCTGGTGGGGTCTCTTTTTAGTTCTTCATACGTGTGTTGGTCATCTAAAAGTGTAATAACCTTCTTGTGATAGTCCACCGTGTTGAGGACGACAGTGCACCTTCCTTTGTCTGCAGGCAGAATTGTGATGCTTTCATCCCTGCTGAGGGATGTCACAGCACTTCTCTCTTGGCTGGTGAGGTTGGGTGGTGGTGGTTGAGCACTGGACAGTGCAGCAGAGACTTTTATCCTGAGTAGTTCTGCTTCTGCTGCTGGCAGATTGTTGCTGTGGATGGCCGATTCTGTAGCTGTGATGAAATCCACAACAGGAACCTGCCTGGGTGTGATGGCAAAATTTAGGCCTTTGGCTAGGACCTCTCTCTCTGTCTGTGTGAGTTCCCTGTTTGAGAGGTTCTTCACCCATTTGTCCTTTACATCTCCTGTCATGGTCCCCTCATCCTTCTTCCTCCTACCAAACTCTTTTGCTGACTGTTGCCGGGAGAGGAGAAGTCTCAAACTTCTTCATTTGCCTCTCTTTGCTTTTGCAATGCTGAGCCAGTTGTGCTTTCTGGACAAATTCTATGACTGCATCCACTGCTGGTTTGGATAGGGTAGAGTGATAGGGTAGGGTTCAGTGATAACTTTCTGCTTAGGGGTCCTTGCTTCTCTTGTCTTCTCATACAAGGTCAAAGGATTATAAAATTCTCCACTAGTGAAGATGGTGAGAAATTCCCTAGTAAATCATATTCTCAAAATATGTTTTTGCACAAAAAGGCCATTTCTGCACAAAATTGCCCTTTTACACAAAATTGTATGACATATCCCCAAATGAACTATAGTGGTACCTTGTATAAAGGAATTAATTCGTTCCAAATGAAATTACATACATACATACACCTTTATTGGCATTAAAAGAAAGAAAATAGAACACAACCAAAACAGTGATGGTAAAGCATTGTCAAGTAAAACAATAGGTAAAAGGCCAAAACAAATGAAATTCTGTTAAGCAAATTTTCCTTTATACAAATTTCCCATAGGAATGCATTGAAAACAGAGTAATCCCTAATTGTGACCATTTTTATGTTGTATGGATTTGCACCATAGGTGATTCTGTTAAGCAAATTTCCCCTATTTCTGGAATTGTTTATGTTGTACAGCTTTTATGTTATCCAAACTGTTTGTTATACGAGGGTCCACTGTATTAAATATGATCTAAAATAAAAGCAGATATATCTTAGTAATGGCATAAAGCATCCTAATATAATGTAGCATTCACATTCTGTTTTCTATTATTTAAAATATTTTACTCCATCTTTATCCTTCAGAAGGACCCCAAGATGTCTCTCATAATTAAAAAAACCATTTAAAGCTAAAAATAATTATACAAATACAAAAAAAGATCAAACAATTATCACACTAAAATATGGTACGGTAACCCCCCACCTATTGCGGGGGTTAGGGACCCACCCCACCCACGATGGCTGAAAATCCGCAATATGCGGAAGCGGGGTGGGGGGCCTGGGGGTGGGGGGCCAATCAGATCCCCCTGCCACCACTGGCCCACGCTGGTCCAAGAAGTCTTGGGGTCACGCGGCAGCGGCGGCAGGGGGATCTGACCTCCTGCTGCCATCCCAGTGTCTCCATTGAAATGCATTGGCTCAATGTATTTCAATGGAGATAATTTTCCCCATTGGAATACATTGGCTCAATGCATTCCGATGGGGAAAATTTCTCAATTGAAATGCATTGGCTTAATGCATTTCAGTGGAGATTGCGGAGCGGCGCCCACCACCGCCTCCCTGTGCTCCTCTGTGAAGCCTCGGGGTGGGGGGGAGGGGCAAACGGGGTGATCCCCATTGCCCCCCATGTGGCCCTGAGGCTTCTTGGAGGAGCCCAGGGTGGTGGCGCGGGGCGATGTGATCGCCCCTGCCACCCCCCATGGCTCCAAGGCTTCTCAGAGGGGCTGGGGGGCGGCAGCACAGGGCAATGTGATCGCTCCCCCGCCCCTCCCGCCCCAAGGCACAGGTACTGCGATCTCACAATATAGTGGGACCACAGTACCTGAACTGGGAAATGGCAGGGGGTAACTGTAAACAATATGGTAAACATTGAAGCTGTAAGGCATGACAGTCTATTTCAGAACACTGCTCAGGAAGCTGATCATTAGGGGAAAGTTCTCTTGCTTCCAGAAAGATAGCAAAGATGTGGCCAGTCTGGCCTCCGGTAGGAGGGAGTTCCAAAGTCTAGTGGAGAAGGTGGCCCTACCAATGGCACATGTGAAGGTATTGGGGCCAAGAGAAGAGCCTGGCTTGATGAGCTTAACACTCAAGAAGGCTCCTAAAAGGAGACATGGTCTTTAAGATAGCTTGAACCCAACCTGTTCAGGACTTTATAGGTCCGAATCAGTTGTATGCACATTCAGTATCCATATACATGAGATGGCAAGAATAACAAAATAAATGGTAACGGTGGTATGGCTTCTGTGTTTGGTTGATTCTCCTCCCAGAATGACAGGACTGTCCTCAATTTGAAATGGGATCCTTCACAAACGTTTGCTTTTATTGGGTGGGTTCTTTATGACATGAGAAACCCTTCTTGGCAGGGAGAATTCAGAAGATTTTCTGCACCCAGCCATGGTTACAGCTTGAAAAAGTTATTTCCAGAGGGAATGAATCTGATAGCACAATGAAAGGACCCATAACTAAGTAACAATAGAATGAGGCTGTGGGCCTCAGATGATGATCACTCATCACAATTTTTATGGATACCTTAATCAAGCCATTAGATTAAGTTTTCAATAAAGTAACTTTCCAAGTCTGTCTCTCTGCAGATCTTGCAAAATATTTTGGATTTGGGATGAGAGGTATTGTGGACAAAAGACGGGCACGAAGCCTGAGAAACTACTTCGTAAGAAGTGGTTAGTGTGGCACAACAGGTGCCATACTTTTGCTCCTCCCCCCCACCCGCTGGGCCAAGCAGGACACTTACTGGTATCTGTATGCCACCAGGGTCTTTCTTCTCTGGCAGTGCTTCATTCAATCTCATCCAGCCTGGCCCCACCTCCTCTGGCAGTTGGCCACTCCCACAAGGAGGCGGGATGCGAATTCTGACCACTTCATACAAAGCGGCTCATCAGGTTCCATGCCCATCTCTAATTATGAAGCGAACAAGAACTAAGTTCTTGCAATCTGCTTACAGGACAGCCCCATTAAAGGCTGTTATTTATGTGGATCTCATTCTCAGGGCACCCAGAGCATTCCTCAGCTACAATTTAGAATATTACCCTGCGTGCGTAAAAAAACTGGCAAAGTGAATTAAAGCTTTCAGGGCAAGCGGCAGCGTTCACGTACAGAAATGATCTTGGAAAGTTGCCTGTTAGAACATAAATAAATTGAATGGGTGTGATTTATTATCTGTAATATTTCCTGGTTGTTTCCTACACTTGCTCCTGAAAACACCTTGAATACTATAAATTCCATGGCTAGGTGGCTGCAAAGAGTTATCAAAGGCAAAGAGAGACGGCAAAGATCTTTATTTCAGTAATAGACTGGACAAAAGACAAAAGACATTCCTATATCAATTCAGCATAAAACTAGAATAATAAGCATGCATGCAAGAACAACATAATACAGTGGTCTATACTTTGGGGGGTAGTGTTTCCTTTTTCTGTGTTTTTTTTTCCTACTTGCAGAATAAGCATTCTCTGCCGGTATGTTCGCTGACCTTTAATGAACATTTTGTTCAACATGTTGCCAAATGCTCTTGAACATAACTGGGGATTTCCTTCCCACTCCTTGCCTCATCAAAACTCAAATTTTAGGGTGGCCTGATGAAAGGGATAGGAAGTTACTGATGCCATAGAAAGCAAAAGTGTTCTTACATACCGGCCCCCATACCACTTCAAGTAGTCTCTGGGCGGTTTACAGTTTAATTACAGCAGGCAGGCTACACATTGAAAACATTTTCTACACATCAAAAAAGAAAAGAAACATTCTTTCCCTCTGTGTCTATTTATTTATTGCATTTCATTTCCAGCCTCATGGCGCACTGGTTAAATGCTTGTACTGCAGGTAAAACTGTGCTCACGGCCTGGGGTTCGATCCCAGGTAGTAGGCTCAAGGTTCACTCAGCCTTTCGTCCTTCCGAGGTTGGGTAAAATGAGTACTCAGCTTGCTGGGGGGGAGGGGGGAATGTGTAGCCTCCATACTATAATTAAAATTGTCAACTGCCCAGACACTACTTGAAGTGGTATGGGGCGGTATATAAGCAGAATACTTGTTTTGCTTTTTTCTATAGAGTACGTGAGGCTGAGATAAAATGACACCATAATGTCTCAGGACAGGCCAGACTCTGGATTTCTCAATCCAAAAATCCAGCACTGTTCCACACTGGTTCTAAGTTCACTTTGTAAAATGGAGCCTCCTGAGCTGGATAGCTCAGCAGTTTAGGAATCTGGTTGTGGAGCCAGGGAAAGGTTGCGTAGGTGGTACTTTCACGCACCCTGGGCCTTTTCCCACCTAAAGAGGCTATTCAGATCATGGTCCACATGTGAACCTATTTAGGGTACTGTCCACCTAATGAGCCTATTCTGGCCTTTGTCCAATTTATGAATGTATTCAGACCAGGGTGTGTGTGAAATCAAGGTGAACTATAAAATGGAGGACGTGCCACTACCTTTCCTCAGGCTGATGAAGCTGCTTGGATGAGTAGCGAAACGTTTCAGTCTCTCAAGAAAAGAAGTCCAGTTGCCATGACTCAGCTTCCAGATAAACTCACCTGGGTGACTGAGAATCTTCACAGACAACCCTGGAAACCTTTGTTAGCTTCTGAAAAAAACTAGACCAAAACAGTCTGAACATCACTGAGCTCTCATATCAACAAACAAGAAAAAAAGATTGTATTTGTGGATGGCAAACAACCATCTGTTATCAGTCTTGCCTTTTACTAATTGTCTGCAATGCATTTTTGACTTTAGGTACTAGACCTCCTTTCGGCATTATATTTCATATTGTTTTAATTTTATGACAAAATGATATAGTGGCAAAGTTAATAGTTCCTCAAACATTTAAATCATGTATTATTCTATAAATGTTTTTCCTCCTTCCAAAGCAGTTAATGGAGAACTGTTGCCGCCATTGAGTGGAATATTGAACTCTATAAGAGTCCATGTTATAGCAATCCTCTTAGTAAAGCTAATGGATATAATGCTGGAATTTTCAGGAGAGATTTAAAGATTATGTCGCTAGAGAGAACTGTGGTCTATATTTTAAAAAGCTCTCTCATCCCAGAATTGATCTCTGCTGGGATACAACACTTGGCCGTATGATGTGAAATGGAAAATGAGGCAACCCCTTTTAGAAATGCAAGCAAGGGAATTCATGCTAATGAATCATTTTTCTTTTACGCAGATTATTAGCGGTTATCAGCTGCCCACCAAGTAACCTGTCCAAAAGTAATAAAGCTGATCCCCTTAGTGAAAGTTGAAATCCATGGTGTTCCTGTGGATGTAGCCAAATATCAGACCTCTCTGTCATAAAGAACAATGGTAAGTTGAAGTGGGGGGGGGACCATTTCTTCAGACTGAGTAAGGAGCTCATAGATTTAATTAAATAGTTTACAAAGCCAGTCCAAGTTGTCATCTTGTTAATACTTCTCACATCGAGAGAAATCGGGGGGATGTTAAACTATCACAGAATGACAAGCCTGTCTAAATTGTCTGGGATGGGATGGGTAAGATACGCATTCAGCTTGCTTGTCAGAGTGAGCTCATCAGGGTTAGCTTCACCATTATCCCAAGGAAAAGCAGTGGTCTCAGGCAGCCGGATGGTATTTATTTATTTTATTTATCTATTTTAGAGTGTATTTACCCCTCCTCTCTCTTTGGGAAATAAGAACCATGGCGACTTACAGTAATGAGGGACAATATAACACAGTCTGGTACAATAAAGACATATTCAAGTTTGAGAACAGAGAACTGAGGGACAAATCTTACAGCATTAAAAGACAACATTAAAGTTACAAGAGAACATGAGCAGTTAAAGAGAGAGTTTAAAAAATTCCATCCATCTAAAGTTATGAGGGATGGAGAATTAACATTGAAAACATAGTGCCAAATGCACTCACACAGGGTTATAAGTGGTTATATAAACACAAAGTCTATGTGATCTGTATGGAAGATCATATAAAAGAATAGCATAATTAGGAGACAGTAAATCTGATGCAATTTCTTCTTCCTTGCCCTGACTGGGCCATGTTTTGCCCAGGACAGATGCTCTCAGGGAAAAAAATGGACACTCAACTCATCGGGAACTTTTAATCTCCGTCCGATATTTAAGTTGCATCAGGACTCAACTTGGATGTATTCTCAAAAGGCTTTCATATGGCTGGGATCTGATAGCTGTTGTGAGTTTTTTCAGTGCTGTTTGAGCTGTGTTCTGAGAAGGTTTTCTTCCTGAGGTTATCATCTGTGACTCCTGTGGCTGAGCATCTTCAGAGGGCAAGTAGCTCAGTGAACTAGGAAGTTCTCTCTGTGCTCTGTGCTATCTAGTTCCCTGAGCTCCTTGCCCTCATGGAAGGATGCCTCGCCCACCAGAGACTGTGAGAAACGATCCGGAGAGAAAACTTCCAGAACTCTGCCAAACAACCTAAAAAAATTCCCAACGATTCATCCTAATTCCTTACTTGGATTAGGATTCAGACTTGGGAACTCTAATGGGTGTCCACTGTTCCACACGGCCCTTAAACAAAAATGATGTCTAGTCAGTATGATGGGATCCTCAGAATACGACCTCTTGGGAGGGACAATCGTCCCTGCTCCAGTCATTGTTGAAAATGATGAAGAATAAGGTATTTCTCTACACAGTATCTTCACTTTTGTCTGTTGCGAAGACCATCATCAACATGATTGAGATGCATCTAGGCAAATTTCAGTCCATGACATATTCCTAACAACTGAGCACGAAATGAGACAACAGGAAACGGTCCTTTTTTTCTTTAGAAGCACCTAATATCATGCAATTAATGCAAAACTAGTCTCTGGCACAAAACACTGTCTTCTGCGAAAACAGCAGAGCACACCCCCTCAGTAAGCATAGATGAGTAGCAGGGTCTGAAAAGGGAGTTTATACATGACCCTAAACTCCGGG